>CM060938.1:593457203-594657203 GCA_030765085.1 Allium cepa | reverse complement strand
CAACAAAGTAAGCAGGAGCGTTGGTCAACCCGAAAGGCATAACCAACCACTCATGAAAACAGTTTGGTCCCTTAAATGCAATCAAGGGAACACTATCCTCAGCTACCCTCAACTGATGGAAACCAGAAGCTAAATCTAGTTGAGAAAAGATAGAAGCTCCATGCAACTAGTCAAAGAGATCATCAATACGAGGAAGAGGATATTTATTACGGATAGTCACTTTATTCAATTCTCTATAATCCACACAAAACCTTAGCGATCCATCCGATTTGGTTACAAACACTGCCGCGGAGCCCCAACAAGAAAAACTGGCCATAATCAACCCCTTCTCCAAAAGATCATGAGTCTACTTAATTAACTCCTCTCTCTCCTTAGGAGCCATTCTCCTCTGGGCCGAATCACCGGCACTGCTTCTGGAATCAAATCAATGCGAAACTCTATCTCTCGATATGGAGGCAGACACTTGACATCCTCAAATACATTTGGAAAATCTTGTACCACATCGATATCTTCTATCTTCTCTTGAGATGTCTCAACTCCATGTAAAAGACTGCTCAAGTGAATTCTAGAATTATCCCACGTCACTCTAGCAATCCTACCCAAATCAGTTTTCAACGAAACTATTCTCTCATCACAATTTAGAACAGCCATATACTTATCGAGCCAGTCCATCGAAGAAATGGATCCAACTGCTACTTCTGAAATTACCTCAAGAAAACTGCTAACCAGAAAATCTCTCGACGACACACATAACACTTCGAGCTACGCTGCTGACCAGATGCCCAAAGACTTCCTAGCCAAAGCTCTTCGAGAAACTCAGACCTCGAACCAAACAGAAACACCCAACTGAACTTAGCCACAATACCGAAGCAGACATACTTCCTTAACTTATTCCAAAGAAACATCTTCGGATACATCCATAATCACTGTGTCTCATCACACACCTACTACATCCTAAGGTATCAAGATATCATGACTTGCTTCCGTCCAACCGACAGATCCAAACTCTAGCTCATCCAAACCTATACTTCAAAGATAAACTCCAAACCTTAACAGATTTCCTTCAGAGATCGATGAAATCCTTACACCACCCAAAGCTCACTCGAGACGGTAATAAGCCTACAATCTCGACAGATACACTTCCAACCTCAACCATTCAAACTCCAACCATTGGTAGTCATTTACACACACCACTACCCTATCTACCTTTATAACTTATATTGGAAAACCAGAACAGGTAACCCCACAAGTAGGTATATATATATATATATCAAAATTACAAATACGATCTCTCAAGAAAGAAATCACTCAAGAGCCTAGGTATTCGCTCAACCTAACGCTCTGATACCAACTGTGACGACCCGCCCTTCTACTCACAGAAAGACGATCACTAATAAAAAAGAAAGGGATAGAAATAGAAAAGAATAGAAAGAAAGAATATCAACATCAGAATCTCACAGTGGAATGGAACAAAATATAATACATCACATAACTATTACATAGTTTTACACATATCAGAGTTATACAATATCATACACATGACAGTCATATATACATCTGTCACTACATACATTCCAAAATACAGCATACACTAACTATCACAGCGGAACTAGACAGATATATACGTACGTCTGGAACTCCTGCTCTAAGCACCTCTAGAAACCAAAATCCAAAAACTATCACTTGGAAACTCATAAAAATTTGAGTACCCAAGAGTTTATGAAAAACAAAAATATAAACTCCGGGTCAGACATGGGTCTGGTACGAGTAAACGGTTTAAAGTTGTTTAACTTTGAAAAAAACATTTGAAAATAAAGGTATCACCCCACACATAAATACGGGTAAGTTTTTACCTTACGCTAACCAAAATATTTCATAGGAAATCCAGTGATATTATAATAGTGTCTAGGGTTTTCAAGTAAATAGAAAATAGCCGAAATTGTTACATCGATTAAATTATAGCTACTAGCCACAAAAGTGAGTAATACAAATCAAAACCGTAGGGTCTCGTAGGGAAAATGGGTTTCCATTAATGGCAGGGCTACTGGGGTACCGCCCGTCACAGTACGTGGCCTAGATCACCATACCGAGGAGCCAGACTAACTCCCCTGCAACACAAGGCCGGAACCATTCCTTACTGAATAGTCCCGAATAAGATAACCCCGGTAGTTGTTGCAATCAACTGCCCCACAAAGCCGAAATAAAAAGGGACATCTAGACAGGGGTATTTCTCGTCCTGCTTGGGCACGACCCACCTAACCTTGCTGCACATCCCCTATTTTAGCTATTACCGGTTAATGAGGCTTGAGGCTGCATTTACCTTTATAGAACATATCTCTTAGAATGCTCATCGTCCGCCTGACGATGTGCTGAAAGCATTCAATCCATACAAGTTCGTTTCGAGTACGAACGAAACCGAAGGCATTATCTCGTTACACTCATTTTGGAATCACCCTCAAAGTTAACGACGATAACCCTTGCATTCTGAAACGCCATCTCGATCTTCATTTTGAGATTTTCACGACCTATCATTTAATTTGGATCGATGTGGTTTTCGGATAATCATAAATGACACTCGATCCCGGTCTCATCGAAATCCAAACGCCATTTTAAAGGACAAGTTATTTAATTAATTTAAACAGTTTAAATTCAACACTTGAATTCACATAGCATTTATCACAGATAAATCATACACAATCACTATAGATATATCAAAGCATATCGTAGAACATCACAGAATATCATCAAATAAATGTCGCAAATCAGGTATTCTACTTATACAAATATCCATAAGCAAACATCTTTAATTCTTATTGTAATTAATTTAATTTAAATCAATTACTTGAGAATCTCTTAACCCTGTTTAATTAATCATTAATTATCAATTAATTACTTATTCTATTTCAAAACATTTAATTAATTAATCATTTCTTAATCAATTATTAAATCTTAATTATTTAATTAATTACTCTTAATTATTAATTTATAACCTTAATTATTAATTAATAGAACTTGATTATCCATTTATTAACTACTAATTACTTAATTAATCAATTATTAATTCTTAATTAAATTACTTTATTAATTAACTACTATTCATACATTAATTAACTTTAAATAGTTAATTACAAATTTATTTATTACTTAATCATTAGTTAACCAAACTCTAATTACAATTTAAAAGTAATTATTCTTAATTACTTTCCAAAATAATTAATCATCTGAATTCACATTTAAAAGAATCTTCTTTAAATGTTGAATATCAATTTATTATTAACTACACAACTTAATATTAATTAATTTAATACTTAACTTAAAATAATTACTTAATTAAAATAATAATTAAGAGTTTAAAAGCATTGTTAAGCATTAACTAAGATGATTAAACTTGTATTAAAGTTTTTAACTTAACTTGTTAAACTCTTGTTTAGTTTTCACTGCTTAAAACCTGCTGAAACATAAATTACTTAACTATACTTCTTTTTATTTTAATTTATATGCAGTTCTGAAAGGAAGCAAACCCAAGACTTCCTCTTGTTCTACTCGAGTAATCTTCGAGTTACTTACCCTTTTGCTCCGAGACACTCCCCCATACTCATCTACTTCTTTTTTGTTCTTCTATAGTTAAGTTTTAACTTACATATAGATTCAGTAAAACATGCATACTTACTCGATCATAGCCCCGAAGCGTGCGACCACCTAGCCCGAGTAACGACTCAAGACAGTTCACTAACCACGACTCTGACTCCAAAAGCCACGCCGTACATGTGCTCGGCGGCGCGACTCGACTCCGGCGAATCCCTACCCCTCAGGCAAGTCACTAATAATCCAAAAATTCGAAATCTAAACTCACGTCGCCTCCAAAAATTCGAAATCGAAAAATAGCAGTTCGAACGAAAAACTACAAACACCACCGCCGACTAAATCACCTCGCCACTGCCGCACAGACCACCAGAGATGCCCAAGATTCGGCCACCACGACTACCCACCAAGCAACCCTCCACCAGAACTTCGTGCAACTCGATCGCGTATTGATGACGAACTCGACACATTGCAGACATGACCAAAAACTTGAACCCAAACCCTAAAATGATCTCCTCCTCATAATTCACACAATAGATAAATTATTTCACATTTTTCTCGAGATCATGGATGGTTATACTTGCTTCAATTCAAGTTCAACATTTTAAATTGAATCAATTATCTTAAATTTGTAAAAATGCAATTTTTATTCAAATACAAACTGCTCATAAAATACTCATCCAAAAATCTTAATTTTTGTTTCAAGAATCATGATTTGCAATGAGCATTCAAGTTATGACCTTGAATCAGCTTTTTATAACAATCAAATTTATCAACTTCTTACTTGATTACCTGTGAACAATGTTTCCTGAAGTAATATTTTACTAACATGTTTAATCAGCTTCGAAAATCTTGTTTGAAGTTTTAATATCTTGTTTGATTGAAAAATGAAAATTTTGCAATGATTTAGTTGAAAAAGATTTGAATTTGAATGATAACCAACCTTGATCCATAACAGAGAAGATCAATATGCAAAGTGACCTACATATACACAGAATTATATTCAAAGATAATTTATATACAAACTATATTGTTAATGAATCATGAAATGTTTCAATTAACTTAAACTTCAAAAATCTTTGTTTACTCACTTCCAAAAGATTTATTCATTTTAAAATGATCAGTTTACATTTTATTTAATTAGATTAAATATTTATTATAATAATAGGGCCAAAATCCTGGGTCATTACACTTATATTATTAGTTTACCCCTTTTCAGATTGCCAAAGCATATTAAAAGGAACAACCGCTTGCCAAAAATATTCGCATTGCTTTGCTTGCTTGCATAAAAAATATTGTGGTTTAAAAATAAAATTGCTAATAATTCTACACGCTCTGGTATATGCTTTTATCTCCAATTTTATTTTAGTGCACTGTTAGTTGCTTGCATTTGCATTTATATAAAAAAATCCTCAAAAATCCAAAAAACAAAAAAAAACTTCATTTTAGTTGCATGGTTAATACACATTTAATTTCAATTTTTCATTTCATCTTAGATTTTTGACTAATGACAACAGTTAGACATCAATAACTCTTAATTATATATTGACAAATTGCCTTCTTTGAACAATTTAATTTCTTGGTGTCTAGGCTACGGTAGAGCAATAATCAGTTATAAATATTGCGGTGATTCTTAAATATTATACTGAATTGTTTCTCTGAAGGTACTTAAACCTTCGGCTGTATTGCTACGGTGATTCGTGGTACACTGTTAACCCTTGCCCGTTACCTGGCTAAGAAATATTTTTGTTGATTTAAGACAAAGTGTGGTTATACAATATTGGGTTAGGAGCTGCTAAGGATAGAAAATTTGTAATTAAGTCCTTTGCATTTATTTAGTTGCATTAGTTCATGCATATTTAAAAAAAAAATCAAAATTCCAAAAACCAAAAAAATTGTAAATTTTACTTAACTTAGTTTTTATCCAAAAAAATCTTTTAAACCCTTTCCTTTGAAAATTTTCAATCAAAAAAATCCAAAAAGATCTTTTCATAAAAAAAAGAAAAAGAATTCTTTTTGAAAGTTCAAAAAACCAAAAACAAAAATCAAATTCCCATTTTCTATAAAAAAAACTTCCTTTTGGTCAGAATTTGAAAATTCAAAATAAAAAACATATAAATTTTTTTGAAAAGTCAAAAAAACAAAAACAAAAATCAAACTTCACTTTTGAAAAATAATTTTCACTTGGTAAATATTTTTTCTTCCATTTTTCTTAAAAAAACAAAAATCAATTTTTCACTTCATTTTCCAAAGCTTGCTTCTTTCTCTTAAATTCGATTCTAACATCATTTTCTTTTCAACTTTCACTACTGCATGTGTACATGGGCTCATCACACTTCTACGAATAGTTGAATTCCAGACCCTTCGTCAAATCGTTTAACCCAAACAAACGATCCTCCTAAAATGGTGAACGAGAACGCCCCTCGAACCCTTATGGGTAGAAACTTTCCTTATTTTCTATCCCTTCTTGCATCACCTTGCCAGCCCTGACGGGCAATCACCTTGAGATTCATTTGAATCACATTAACATGCTTCTGAAATTCGGCAATCTTGAACATGATGATCCTTATATTTTTTAACCAAATTTGAACAAGTTTGTGCAATCATCAAACTCCAACAACTATGTGACGGTGGAATCAAATTAGGTTAATTCCATTTGCACTTACCGTTTACGTTGAAAAATGGTTGTATAATTTGCCTTCGAATTCGATCACAACTTGGAAAGAATTTAATACAACCTTCTTAAAGAAGCTTTACCCCTTGGAAAAAACAACAAAAGTTCAAAATGAAATTGTAAATTTTCATTAATTCGAGGGTTAATCATTTGCAAAATACTTTGAAAGATATAAGGAACTTTTAATCACATGTCCACACCATAACTTTGAAAAATGGACTCTTCGCCAAATTCTATATGATGGACTTGATAACAATTCTCGAATAATGCTAGAATCAATGTGCCAAGGAAACTTTCTAGCTCAACATTACGATGTCGCTTGGCAATTTCTTGAAAACTTGTCCAAAAAATCATCATGATGGGAACGATCTAACGAGAAATTGATCTGTTCCAGATCAAGAGCTCATTCGGTAGAATCAACTTTGGCCTTAGAAGCAAAAATCAACGCAATGATAACCAAACTCAATGATATCCTTTCCTCAAATCAAATGAACCAAGCTTCTCAAGTGCTGTATTACAAATGCAACAATACAAATTACATCACCATCTAGTGTCCAAACTTGTTAGAACAAATCATTGCTTTTAATAAAGTTAGGAATGATCCGTTTTCTCCAACGTATAATCCTGATTGGAGAAACCATCCTAATTTTGCTTGGAGTCAAAACAATTCGAAAATGAGTTCGATTCGACTATCTTTTCAATCATTTTCGAACAGCGCTTCAAATTTGAATCCTTCTTTCCAATTGAAAATTTTCGACAAAATTTTATGCCTCCTTCTCAAAACCAAGCACAACAATCTTTCATTCATCAAGATGACAAATGAATGACCTGCCTTGAAAAGAATATTGAAGCCTTAACTAACACGACAATGCAATCAAAAAATTTGTTAAATCAGTACATGCAACATACGAGCCAATCGATCACTAAACTCGAAATGCAAATGAGTCAATTAGCCAACCTCATAAGTGAACGAGAAAGAGGTACATTCCCGAGCCAACCAATTACAAACCTAAGGAATCATAACACAAACTCGAGCCAGGCTCATGTCCTTCAATATAGCAATTTGAATCAAACGAATGCTATCACCACTTTGCGATCTGGTAAGCTAATCAATAACCAAGTTGTCAATCCAAACGACTTACCGGATGTTCCACTCAACACTTTGAAAACTACAAACAATTCCAATCAAAACATGGATTCGAACCTCAATCGAAATTATGAGTCTAATTATTTTCCAACTCAAGTAGACCATCTGACTGAGTTTCGAATCCCATTCCTAAATCGACTTCGACCTAAAAGCATTCATAGCAAATGGAAAAGATGTTAGAAATCTTTGGACAAGTCAAAGTGAACATTCCTCTCTTAGATATCATCCAACAAGTCCTGACATATGACAAATTTTTAAATGATTTATGTACTCAAAAACGACACACTCAAGTGCCAAAGAAAGTCTTTTTAGCCATTGGTGTAAGCAAAGTCTTGTCTCAATCCATTCCCGTTAGATACAAAGATCCCGGTTGCCCCATGACCTCATGTACAATAGGAGACAAGAGAATTAACAAATTTTTATTAGACCTAGGTGCTAGTGTAAACTTGCTCCCATATTCAGTTTACCGGCAACTAGGTCTAGGTGAGCTTGAACAGATTAAGGTCACCCTTCATTTGGCCGATCGTTCAATAAAGAAACCGATTGGAGAAATTGAGGACATACTCATTAGAGTGGGGGATTTCATATTCCCCATCGATTTCATTATCCTTGGAACTCAACCTGTAAACAATCCGACGAGCCAAATTCCTTGAATTCTTGGATGGCCTTTCTTAGCCACTTCAAATGCTATATTTAATTATCAAAACAGTTCAATGAAAATTTCTTTTGGTAACATGACCATCGATCTTAACATCTTTAATTTAGAAAATAAATTGAACGAACCATTCGACAGCACGTTGGATGTTAGTACAATTCAAGAAAACTCTAAATATGAATCAATTGACCTTAATGATGAACGCGTGGCTGAGTACGAAAAATTGTTTCAAGATGTTCCATACGAGATTGAACACATGTTTATTTTCGAGCCTCTCACGATTTAGTTTGAATCTTAACCGACTTCTTTGACTGAGCCACCTCCTAGGCTAGAGCTCAAACCTCTCCCTTCTTACCTTAAGTACATCTACAAGCGAAAATGAAACTTGTCCTATCATAATTTCTAACGATCTTTCTCTTGACCAAGAAGCTTCTTTTCTTTCTATTCTTTCAAAAATAAAGAAGCGATTAAATAGTCCATTACCGACATTAAGGGAATTAGCCCCATAATTGTTCAACATTGTATTCATTTAATTGACGAAGCCAAACCAACTCGTGATGCACAGCGAAGGCTTAAACCCAAAATTAAAGATGCGGTTCAAGACGAAATTCTTAAGCTCCTTGATAAAGGTATCATATATCCCATCTCTTATAGCTCTTGGGTTAGTCCAATTCATTTCATGCCTAAAAGTCCGGACTTACCATTATAACAAACGACGCTAATGAACTAATTCCTATTCGTACTCAAACTGGTTGGTATGTTTGCATTGATTATCGAAAATTGAATGCCGCAACATGTAAAGATCACTTCCCTCTTCCTTTCATCGAAAAATGCTTGAACGATTTCCCGGCCACGAATTGTATTGCTTTCTCAATGCTTATTCCGACTATAACCAAATTACAATCGCTCCCAAAGATCAAGAGAAAACAACTTTCACATGTTCATTCGGTACCTTTGCTTATCGACGTATGCCATTCGGAATTTGTAATGCCCCTACGACTTTCCAACGACGTATGGTTGGCATCTTTTCTGATATGATCGAATGCTTTGTAGAAGACTTTATGGAGGATTTTTCTATCTTTGGAGATTCTTTTTTCGATTTTTATGTCATCTCGAGTTGGTTATAAATCATTGTAAAGAAAAATATTTGACTTTGAATTGCGAAAAATGGCCAATTTATGGTCAAACAAGGCATCTTCCTTGTACATGTCATTTTAGATAAAGCCATTGACGTAGATAGAGCGAAAGTTGATGCAATTGTGAACCTACCCATTCCCAAATTAGTTAAGGACATTTGATCGTATCTAGGACACGTTGGCTTTTACCGATGCTTTGTGAAAGACTTTGGCAAAATCGCTCATCCTTTGACTACTCTTCTAGGAAAACATGCTCCTTTCGATTTCAGTTCTAATTGTGTCTCTTCTTTTGAACATCTTAAAAATGAACTCATTTCTACTTCAATCATCTATGCACTCAATTGAGATCTTCCTTTTGTAATAATGTGTGACGCTTCTAACTTTGCGGTTGGTGCTGTCATAGGACAACACATCAACAAAATCTTTCACTCCATTTACTACACGAGTATGACGTTTAATGACGCTCAACTCAACTACACAACGACTGAAAAAGAGCTTGTAGCCGTTCTTTTTGCGCTCGAAAAATTTCGGCCTTACTTGATAGGTTCACACATCACGGTCTACGCTGACCATTCTTCTCTTCGATACCTTTTTGTCAAAAAGGATACTAAGTCTCGTTTGGTTCATTAGATCCTTTTATTTCAAGAATTTTACCTTAAAATCAAAGAGAGAAAAAAATCCGACAATGTCATTGTTGATCACTTGTCACGTTTTCCAAATGCACCATCTTCTTTACCCATCAACGAGAACTTTCCTGATGAATAACTCCTTTCAGTTTCTGTTGATCCGTTGTTTACCGATATAGCGAACTATTTAGTCACTAAGGAAACTCCTTCCTTTTGGTCCAAACAAGATAAATAAAAATTTCTTTCCCAAGTGAAATACTTCTATTGGGACGATCCCTACTTGTTCAAGTATTGTCCTGACCAAATCATTTGATGTTGCATCCCGGATAATGAAATAAGGAGTGTTCTTTCATTTTCCACGATCAAGCGTGCGATGGACATTTCGGTCCTCGAAAAACTACGAAAAAGGTGCTTCATTGTGGTTTCTATTGGCCTCATCTTTTCAAATGCTCATTTAAACTTTTCAAAACTTTTAATCGATGCCAAATGCTTAGAAGTATTTCTTGAGAAATTATGATGCCTCTAAACCCCATTCTTACAATTGAAACCTTTGATGTTTGGGGCATCGACTTTATGGGACCTTTTCCCAATTCTTTTAGAAATGTGTATATTCTTCTTACTGTCAATTACATCTCAAAATGGGTCAAAGCCGTTCCATGCATAACCAACGACCATAGAATTTTTGTGAAATTCCTTAAAGAAAACATTCTTTTGAGGCTCGGCACACCTCGCATAATGATCAGTGATAAGGCACCTATTTTGCAATCGTTCTTTTGAAACTTTAATGAAGAAATATTCGATAATCCACAAGTTATCCACTTTGTATCATCCTAAAACTTATGACCAAGTTGAAGTTTCAAATACTCAAATAAAAAAAATCTTGGAGAAAACTGTTAATAAAAATCGAAAAGATTGGTCTCAAAACGCACTTTGGGCTTACCGTGCTGCTTTTAAAACTAACCGTAACATGTCCCCATTTCGTTTATTTTACGAAAAAGCTTGCCATTTACCTATTAAAATCGAACACAAAGTGTTGTGGGGAATAAATAACTAAAACTTTGATCTCGATAAAGCTGGCGAAAACCGAAAACTACAACTCAATGAACTAGAAGAAGTTAGGAACGACGTGTATTAAAACAAGAAAATTTATAAAGAAAGAGTAAAAGTTTTTCATGACAAGTCAATCCTAAGAGAAATGTTTTCACCAAACCAGAAAGTTCTTTTATATGACTCGGGATTTCATTTATTCCTAGGGAAACTTAAATCGAGATGGACCTGTCCATTTGTGGTACGAACTATTTTTCCACATGGTGCCATAGAAATAGGAAACCTTAGGGATGGATCGATTTTCAAAATCAACGGTCATCGTTTGAAACCTTTCTTTGAGTTACCATGTGATCAAGAGGAGGAGCTCGTGATTCTTCATGAGCCAAGATACGTCTAGTAAGAATGTTAACCGACTTTTGTATATATGCACATATTTTACCCCGTTAAACTCACTATATCGTACATTGACTGTGGGGACATAGTAAAAATTAAGTGTGGAGGGAGTCTTATCTTTTTTTAATCTGCATGGCATTTTGGAATTTTTATTTTCTACAAACTCAAAATTTCAAAAAAAAAATCTCAAAATTTCTATATCTCGAAAACATTTTCTTTTTAGAATTTTGATTTATTTTTAAAGAAACATTATAGAATAAGTATAATTTTTGGTTATTAAATAGAAATTTTGGAAAATTTATTTGTATTAACAAAAGTGAAAATAAAGTTTGATTACAAGTAACGACAGTTTAACTAGTATAAAGGAAGATTCATACATGTTAATTATGAAGTATAACCTGATTGAAATTCTTTTTAAAAAAAGTGGTGAATTTAAAGTAAAGGATATAACAATTTTATCTTCTAAGTTAAATGGTGCTAAAATGATTTTTCGAAACCTTCTCTTCCAAAAAAACAAACAAAAAAACAAGAAAAAGAAAAAATAATATTGTTAACAAGAAATCTTGTCAACATCCCTAATGCTTGAAATAAGATTATTTTATAAGGGCACAGCCATGTGGTTGAGGTGAATTATGTCATTGAGAGCATATCTTTCGAATAGAATGATTAAGTCGAAAGGATTTGAAGTGATAGCTCTAACTTTCGACTAAAATGACCTGATCGAAAGGAGTGTCAGATTGTAGAACCTTCCGATATCGTCGAATGGTTGAGGTAACCATTCCTTACTTTATTGGCTTGGATAGTATAATGGAAGAATAACTAACCCATCAACCATGTCGAAGGGTTAAGGTTTCGCCCCAACCTTTCGATTTGGTTGGGATAGTAAAAGATTATCAAACCTTTCGACCTTATCGAAAGGTATATGAGACCATTCCCACCTTTTCGACCGGATTTCCATAATAGTAATCGTCTCTTGAAGCTATTCACATTCATATAACTTTCAACATTATCACTTTATCAAGTCTCATCTCCCCTGGAGGTTGAAAGTATTCAATCATCAATGTATTTCACCTCATTTCGATCACGTCGAAAGTTTGTATTCAAGACCTTTCGACCTTGTTGGAAAGAGATGCTTACTCTATTTTACATTTCTTTATTGCTTTCAACCTCTTGGTTTGATAGTCCTTTCGTGGAATTCTTTCAAAAGGATTATCAATGCCGTAAAGAGTTGGCATAATATGTAACAAAACCGTATCAGGGATCCGACACCGTATATCACAAGTTGTTTTTGCCTTTTGTAGCCGAGATCATAAATTTAATATATAAGGAAATAAAACTCATGAAAATATCCCATGATAGTTCCATGACATATACTCGGTATGAATGAAGAAGGCAAGAAGTAAATCATCAACCATTAATGTTGACTTAACGCCTGTTCATGATCATCCTCGAATTTAAAGTTGATCACAAGCCATCATCTGTTTTATTTTCTCATAATGAAGTTTGATACAAAGTTTAAGAGGCAAATCTTGCATTTAATTTGTAAATTAGGGTTACAAATGTAGTGAGAGGGAGCATAAATTATAGAATGAGTGCAGAACGAGAAAATCTAAACCCCTATACTGGACCCCTTGGGTCCTATTTATAGATGCAGGTGGCCTACCTTTCGACCTCATGCTTTCGACTAGTTCGGTTCCTCTTTTATATGCAACTGCGAACCTTTTGTCTTTTTCGAATGGTTTATCTTTCAACTGTTATCATTATCCTTTGAACTTTGTTATGAACCCTTTGACCTTGTCCGATGTTTGCTTTTCCCTTGGTTATTGTAAACCATTCAACCTTATCAGAAGATTGCTCTTTACTTGATTGTTGTCGAGAGCTGTGCTTTCCTTTGATGTTGTCGAAAGGTTGTCTTTCTTTCTTTCTTTATTGAGTGCTATTTTCTTCATAATCCTTCCTACATTGTTGAAAGGTATCTTTGATGTGTTCCAACCGGTCTGAAAGGCTTGTTATGCTTTCAAAAAGGTCATTATGCAGTTGCTTGTTCTTGATTTGAATTCTCCACCCTCTTCGGAAGGTAAGAACTCTTTGAAATGTTGAGTGATGAAACATTTCGACTCTTTTCAAAGGTCAAGGAGTGTTATACACTATTGATTGCATCCCTATGACTCCTTCGAAAGGGTTGATCTAAACTCCTTTACTTTAGTCTTTGTTTTATGATGACAGTTGTGAGACTATTATTCTACCCCATTCGAAAGGTACTTGGTAGTTCTGTACCTAGCTGCATTATTGTGCCTTAGTAATTCTTTCCTTCATGCTTGCGGAAGGTTTTCTCCAAAGTTCTTATGTGCTTCTCTTTACTAGCGTTGGACAATCCTTTCAACACCGTCGAAAGGTAACTTTAACCTGCTACTCTTTATTCATGTAGAAGCTTTCTAAAAGGCCTTCTTTACCTTTATTCATATTTTATGGTTAACAAATATAAATTTGTATATATGTATATATTTTTATTAACACCTAGAGTCATCTGTTCACACTTATGTGTTCACTCGCTACTAGTCTCATCTACACTTTTTTTAATTTTCATGGCATTTTTGAATTTTTCATTTTTTGGAAACTCAAAATTTCAAAAAAAATGCTCAAATTTTCTACATCTCAAAAACATTTTCTCTTTAGTATTTTGATTAATTTTTAAAGAAACACTATAGGATAAATATAAGTTTTGATTATTAAATAGAAATTTTGAAAATTTATTTGTGTTAACAAAAATAAAAATAAAGTTTGATTACAAGTAACGATTGCTTAACTAGTATATAAGATCATACGTGTCAATTGTGAAGTTTATCCTAATTGGAAATCTTTTTGAAAAACCTGGTGACTTTAAAGTAAAGAATATAACATTTTTATCTTCTAAGTTAAATGGTATTAAATGATTTTGCAATACTCTCTCTTAAAAAACAAACAAACAAACAAAAAAATATCGTTAACAAGAAATCTTGCCAATATCCCCAATGCTTGAAATAGGATTATTCTATATGGGTAGAACCATGTGGTTGAGGTGAATCATGTTATTGAGAGCATATCTTTCGAATAGAATGATTAAGTCAAAAGGATTTGGGGTGATAACTCTAACTTTTGACTAAAATGACCTAATCGAAAGGAATGTCAAATTGCCAAGCCTTTCGACATTGTCGAAAGGTTTTGGTAACCATTCCTAACTTTATTGGCTTGGATAGTATAAAGGAAGGCTAACTAACCTAACAAACATGTAGAAGGGTTAAGGTTCCACCCCAATCTTTTGACTTGGTTGGAATAGTAATAGATTATCAAACCTTTTGACCTTGTCGAATGGTTTATGAGACCACTCCAACCTTTCGACTAGATTGCCATTATAATAATTGTCTCTTGAATCAATTCACAATCATATAACTTTCAACATTATCACTTTATCAAGTCTCATCTTCCTTGGAGGTTGAAAGTATTCAACCATTAATGTATTTCACCTATTTTCGATCACGCCGAAAGGTTGTATTCAAGACCTTTCGACCTTGTTGGATAAAGATTGTTACTCTATTCTACATTTCTTTATTGTTTTCAACCTTTTGGGTTGATAGTCCTTTCATGAAATTCTTTCAAAAGGATTACTGATGCCATAAAGAGTTGACATAATATGTAACAAAACCGTATCAAGTATCTAACATCGTATATCACTAGTTGTATTTCCCTTTTGTAGCCGAAATCATAAATTCAATATATAAGAAAATAAAACTCATAAAAATATCCCATTATAGTTCCATAACATATACTTGAAATGAATGAAGAAGGTAAGAAATAAATCATGTATGATTAGCCATTAATGTCGAACTAGCGCCTGATCATGATCATCCCCAAATTCAAAGTTGATCACAAGACATCATCCTCTTTATTTTCTCATAATGAAGTTTGATACAAAGTTTAAGAGGAAAATCCCACATTTAATTTCTAAGTTAGGGTTATAAACATAGTGAGCGGAAGCAGAAGTTGTAGAATGAGAAAATCTAATCCCCGAAACTGGACCCCTTGGGTCCTATTATGGGCAACTACGAACCTTTCAACGTTGTTGAATGGTTTGTCTTTCATCTGTTATTATGTACCTTTGGATTTTGTCGAAAGGTTTGCTTTTCTTTGCGCCTTCATGAACCTTTCGACTTTGTCGAAAGGTTTGCCTTCTTTATGTTGTCGTGAACTGTTTAACCTTGTCGGAAGGTTGCTTTTCCCTTGGTTATTGTAAACCCTTCGATCTTGTCGGAAGGTTGCTCTTCACTTGATTGTTGTCAAGAGCTGCGCTTTCCTTCGATGTTGTCGAAAGGTTGTCTTTCTTTCTTTACTGACTTGTGAGTGCTATTTTCTTCATAAACCTTCCTACATCGCCGAA
The DNA here is from genome assembly GCA_030765085.1 of Allium cepa. NCBI lineage: Eukaryota > Viridiplantae > Streptophyta > Magnoliopsida > Asparagales > Amaryllidaceae > Allium > Allium cepa. The sequence goes on along the minus strand of CM060938.1, from coordinate 594,641,529 downwards.
AGGTATTGTGGATGTGTTCTAACCAGTCCGAAAGGCTTGCTATGCTTTCAAAAAGATCATTATGGAGTTGTTTGTTCTTGCTTTGATCTCTCCACCGTCTTCTAGTGGTAAGAACTCTTTAAAATGTTGAGTGGTGAAACCTTTCGACTCTTTCGAAAGGTCTAGGATTGCTATACACTGTTGACTGCATACCTTCGACTCTTTCGAATGGTTTGATCTGAACTCCCTTACTTTAGTCTTTGTTTTATGATGATGGTTGTGGGACTATTCTTTTACCCCAGTTGGAATGTGCTTGGCAGTTCTGTACCTAGCTACTTCATTGTGCCATAGTAATTCTTTCCTTTATGCTTGCGGAAGGTTTACTCAAAAGTTCTTATGTGCTTCTCTTTACTAGCATTGAACAATCCTTTCGACACCGTCGAAAGGTAACTTTATCTGCTGCTCTTTATTCATGCGGAAGCTTTCGGAAAGGCTTTCTTTATCTTTATTCATATTCTATGGTTAATATATAGCCTACCTTGTATAAAGAAGGCTTTTGTTTTGTTCTTTAGGACAAAGATTCCAGGATTGCTAAATTATCCCTATATTCCTGCAATACATCTAATAATATTTGCATGGTTAGTTCATACTACAAATACCTTTTCAGTTTGGTTGACCTTGTTGAATCATGAGTTTTGATTCATGACAAAAAGCTTAAACGATCAGTGATGAGACTACATGAACAAGCGACAAAAAGAGAACGAGATATGTTATTAAACTACAAAGGAGACGAGACTTCAAATGTAAGTATAGTATGATTATTTACTAAAGTTATATTCTTAGATATAGTTTAAAATTGTTAAAATCTATCCTCAAGTAGTTTACACAAAATCAAAGTTGTTTTAAGATTCAAACTTTTAAAAAAAAAGAGCAAACTGTGCACTGACAACCAGGTTAGTCGACTGACCGAAAACAACCAGTAGACTGACCATGCTCGAAACACAGATATGTAGTTTTTCACTATCTTTGAATATTCAGTAGACTGGTCATTTTTGCTCAATCGAATGACCGACTCTAACGGCTATTTTTACCGAAAAGACACTTCTAATTGTGAAGAGTTTCGATCCAAATTGAAGAGATATGGATGCATCTTTTGAATGAAACTCTTTGTGAATAGTTGTAACTATTTATTCACTATGTAATCACGTCAGAATCACTTCTCAAATTACCAATTTTTATTTTGATTTCTTGCTATATTCTCTGCTATCTATCTCTACAATCTACAAATAATCACAATCTATATATTGCTTGAATCTCTGAATTAATTAACATATTCTTCGATTCTAAGCAATATCTTCCTTTCATATCTTCACATACACCATTTTTACTTGAGGATTTGTTTATAGAAAGGGTGTACTATTAAAAGACATATCCGTATTATTCCGAACATAGGTGTCAACTAATTTTTGTTTACGAATAGAAGTCATGTTCGGTCATTCAGGCGGTAAAAGTCCTCTTGGGCTGTTGAGGTGGAAAAATCATGTTCGACTGCTCAGGTGTTGTATACCTATTCCTTCGAGTTAAGTGAGGGGTTTATAGAGTTTAAAATTCAGAGTGTAGTCTGGGAGTGAATGTAGAACGGGAATTTTGAACCAGTATAAAAACTCCTGGTGTGCTTATTCTTATTTACTTTACTATTATTATCTGTTTCCGCGTTTAGATTATAGTACATTCCATATTAAACGATCCTAAGTGATATCTAGCCATACAGTAGTGTAGGATCGATTTCACCCTAGAGGAGGGATGAATAGGGTGATGCTATCAATTATAAAAATTTATCACAGAAGTTTGTATACAATTATTTCAATGCAGATATATCAGAATAACAACAACACAAATTATAGCAGAATTATAAATGCAGAAACAAAGCGACACAGAATTTATCCAGCTTTGGAAAAATCCTGCCTACGTGCTGCCCCAAGGTTTTTGCTAGAAATTAAGTAGTCAAACGCTTACACACGTAAACTCGTGACACCCACTATCGACTACTCTTAACTCTACGCTCAAAACCCTGCCACAACTTAGCCACTGAGTTGCGAATTCTCAAACTACGCCATGTTGTTTGTCCCCTAGTCACATGACTAGAAATTACAATGGTTTTAAAGAAGAATTTAAATTTAAATAAAACCCTAATTTGAAAAGTTAAGCTCAAATGAAAACAATAGAAAGGTCGGCCCCCTTTTTCTTTTATATCTTTGTTCCTATTTGCTCTGTGAAATGGCGGCCTCGTTCTTTCCTCTTCGTTCTGTAATTAGGGCTTTGAATAAATTTGAAGAAGCCGACTTAATTAGATCGATCGAATAAGTGATTTCGATTTCCTTGCTCTGTCGATTGATCGTCTCTTGAGATGCTTTCGGTTGCTTCTATTTGATTGAGTTCGACTTTGATTCTGGTATGTAATTTATGCCTTTTTCTCTCTGGGTTGAATGCTTGAACTCGATGATCAAAACTGCCAATGATGTTAATGTTTATATAGGGTTTGAATTCCTCTTTTCCCATTCGTTTGAATTTGCGATTTAATTTATCTCGGTCGCTGATCTTTGATTGGATGCTTGAGATTATTACTGACTTCTTCCAATTCATATATTTGTTGTTTACTTGGTTGACACGGTTTGATTTCTCTGATGTTGTTTTCCTTGCTCACCATGGTATTGATTTTGAACTGATCGATTCCGTTCATTGTTGCCTTGGTCATCACGGCGTTGCTTTCTGGTGACTTCGGTTATGCTTTGCTTTGAACTTGGCCTTGATAAAATTGATTTGCTATTGCTTGTACAAAAATAGAAGTCGTGCCTGATAGCACTTTCGACCTGTTCGATTTTTACTCGCCGTTCCATATAGATATGTACTCCGTTGTCCATGATTTAGTGATACTGTAATGTTGGCTTGCATTTAGTTGTAGATGCTGTCCATTTTGGTTTTGCTAGCTGTACTTATATTCACTTGAGCTTGAGTTCATTGTGTAGCCTGGTTGACTTTTACAGTTCGCTAGTCTTGCATCATGTGCATACATACATTCATGTATATATATATGTGTGTGTATGTTAGCTTGTGTTTTGAACTTGCATTTTGAACTTTCGTTTGTGTTTGAAAGCTTGAACTCCGTAGCTTAATGTCTACATGCTTATCGTTCTATTGATGATGCTGTGCACTATATATACATGTGCCATGTTATTTTCTTCTCTGGTCTTGTTCACTTGATGGCATTTGGTCTGGTATACATGTGCACTGCTCACTGGTCTGATCATAATACTTGTATGTGGTCTGGAATTGCTCGAGTCTGGTTCCATATCTGACTAGCTACATTGTTTTCTTTTGCACGTCACCTTTCATTTTGATTTCACCTGAACTTCATCATGATTTTTGAAATTACACCTGAGTTGAATCCAGCAAAAAGCTCGGGTTTGACCTTGTGCTCGTGTCACGACTTTATTTGTATTGCACTTGAGTTGAACCCGGCTTTTAATTTGGGTTTTACCCTGTGCTCATCGGTCCCTATAATTTTATCAAGTGTATATATCGGTGTGCACGGCCTTGTGGCATGTACAGTGATACACTATGCATGTGACAAGCTGTTCGTGTATAATGAATTCGAATTAAATGATGATGAACAACCCAAATAACAGAGGCAAATAAAATTTCCAAAATCACATTTTATTTTATACTGCAAAAATATTTTATTTTCAATTTTACTGCGTTAGTGTGTATTTTTGCAGATTGCTCAGATGCTGGATTATATCTAGAATAGAGTCGAAGAATAATACATGTGAATGAGCGATATGTAATGAGGACGGTTGTATAAATGAAAATTTGTGATGTAATCGAATTTGTATTGTAATTGAAATTTGTATATATGTAGTGAGTGTTCAAATTTGCACTATCCAAAATTATAATAAATATTTGTTTGAATAAAATTTCCATTTGAATTTAAATTCTACATTATTTATTTTATTCAGCAAACATTCATTTAATTCTATGAAAATAAAATAGTACATTAACAAATACATTTAAATGAATATATATATATGTTTATTATCATCAAACAAATATCATATACTCGCATATTCAACAATCTCCCCTTTTTGATGATAACAAACATATATTTAAGATTTTGAATTTATTAAATCTATTTAATTATTCAATTTGCTCCCCCTATTTGAATGCTCCCTTCTAAACCGAGCTCCCCCTTCATATATGCATTGAAATGAATAAAAATATGCAAATGAACCTAGATGCAAATAGTAAATACAGAATAAAAGATTTGATCATTATTTATCAAAATCTTAACTTTTTCTCCCCCTTTTATTATCAGCAAAAGAATAAGAGTATTAGAAAAATAAAGATATAGTGATAGGCGTTAATACAATATTAATACTCAGTCGAGTATAAATATTAAATTTCAATATTAAAATCAAACAAAAATCATAAATACTTTGATTGACGCATCTTCCACTTTAGAGTGAAGGAATGATATCATCATATAAAACCATATAGTTGTGTCTATTATGGTAAATTTATTTTAGGAAATTTGAATATCTACTAACCATGCATAACCATTAGGACTTTTAAATGAGAATAGTAGTATTCTAAAGTTTTATTGAAAAATAAATTCAAGTATCTTCTAACCACGCATAACCGTGAGGACTTTTAAATGAGATTAGAATCAACTTGTTTATTTAAACAATCAATTTTGATATGCGTTCCATACATGCATAACCGTGAGGATTTTTAAATGAGCATGGAAGCACATAGTCAAAAATTTCGAGTAATTCACCCATGCATAACCGTGAGGACTTTTAAATGAGAGTGAATACTTTGGATTTTTTTACATAATAATTTGAAAAATGAATGATTTCCCGTTTAAACTACCACATATTGACATACTATAATGGATTATCATGAGTGATGGTCGATAGAAATATGATAGAAATAGAAATGGTCATGGAATATTTATCAATAAAAAGTTTTTATAGCTCTTGTTTAAATTTCTAAAGAAATTTACTAATTATACTGCCTTGAGTTATAATATATGATTAATATCAACACTCGTCACTTTTTCAATTACTATTTACTTTTCCAATTACTATTTACTTTTTCGACAATTAATAGGGAGAAAAAAATTGTTAAATAAGTAGAAAATCAAATTTCTAAAGCACCTAAGCTGATACGTAGTTTTCAAAAACTATTTTCTCGTAGGGGTTTTTGTAAAAATGTCTGCCAATTGAGAATCGGTTGAAATGAAATTTATGCAGATATTTTCCTTGGAAATGTGATCTCTAATAAAATGATGTCTAACATCTATTTGTTTTGTTCGTGAGTGATGTATAGGATTATTTGTGAGATCAATTGCGCTTTTGCTATCGCACATTAGTGGTACACGTTTAAAATTTAGACCATAGTCTTGCAAAGTTTGTATCATCCATAAGATTTGAGCAGAGCAACCACTTAGAGCAATATACTCTGCCTCTGTGGTGGATAACGCAATACAATTCTATTTTCTACTTGACCATGCAACTAATGAATGTCCTAACATAAAGCATGCTCCACTAGTGCTTTTTCTATCAACTAGACTTCCAGCATAATTCGCATCTGAAAATCCTTTTAACTTAAAATTATCATTTGTTGGATACCAAAGACCAAACCGTGGGGTGTGCAGCAAATATTTTATAATTCTTTTAACAGCTTTTAAATGAGATTCTTTTGGCTTAGATTGAAATCGTGCACACAAGTAGACATAAAACATGATATCAGGTCTAGAAGCGGTAAGATAAAGGAGTGATCCAATCATACCTCTATATTGCTTTTGATCAACTTCCTTACCTTTTTCATCATTATCAAGTTTAATTGTTGTGCTCATGGGGGTTCTTGCTGGTTTAGCATTTTTTAATCCAAATTCGTTGACAAGTTCCCTAACATATTTTGTTTGAGAAATGAATGTACCTTTATCGCTTTGTTTGATTTGAAATCCTAAAAAGAATTTTAACTCTCCAACCAAGCTCATTTCAAACTTTTCCTGCATAACTTTTTCAAATTTCTCATATAACAAATTGTTAGTAGCACCATAAATGATGTCATCAACATATATTTGAATAATCAAAAAATCATCGTTTCCATGCAATAGAAATATTGTGTTGTCTACACAGCCCTTTTGAACCCGTTTTCAAGAAGATAAGTACTAAGGCATTCATACCAAGCCCTAGGAGCTTGTTTTAATCCATATAATGCCTTTTTAAGCTTATATACATGGTTAGGATATTCATGACTTTCAAAACCTTCTGGTTGTTCAACAAATACATCTTCTTTTAAAATTTCGTTAAGAAAAGAACTTTTAATATCCATTTGTTTAGTTTAAATCCTTTGTAGAAAGCAAAACCTAACAATATCCTAATTGATTCTAGTCTAGCTACTGGTGCAAAAGTTTCATCAATGTCAACTCCTTCAATTTGATTATTATATCCTTTGGCGGCAAATCTAGCTTTATTTCTAATCACATTTCCAGATTCATCATATTTATTTTTTAAAATCCATTTTGTTCCTACAACTGGATAATCCTTAGGTCTAGTTGCTAGACTCCAAACATCATTTTGCTCAAATTGATTTAGCACTTCTTGCATACCCATAAATCAGTTTTCATCATTAAGAGCTATATCTATGTTTCTGGGTTCTATTTCTGAAATAAATCCACTGTATAGACACAGATCACACAGATTTCTAAAGGAGGAACGAGTTTGAACACCTGTGATAGGACTTCCTGCTATCAATTATGGAGGATGATTTGCTTTGATTTTCAATCTCTCTGGATCTAGATTCCTTCAGACTTCTTTTGTAGTTGCAGTTTCTTTTGGTTTTTCATTTTCATCTTTTTCGTTCTCCTCTTCAACATTGCTTTTGACCGTTTCTTGTTCATTAATGCCTTAATCAAATTTCACTTTGATTGAATCTCTACTTCTTTTATTCCATTTGTTGTAGACTCTATAAGCTTTGCTTCTAGAAGAGCATCCCATGAATATGCCCTCATCAGCTTTTGCTTCAAATTTTCCTAATTGATCACCTATATTGAGAATATAGCACGGACACCCAAATACTTTGAAGTAAGCAATGTTTGGTTATTTTTGAACCATATCTCATAGGGTGTTTTGTTAAGAATTGGTCTAATCATAACTCTATTCATCACATAACAAGCTATATTTACTGCTTCTGCCCAAAAATGCAAAGGTAGCTCATACTCATTTATCATAGACCTAGCCAACTCTTGCAATTTTCGATTCTTTCTCTCAACTACTCCATTTTGTTGTGGAGTACGTGGTGTAGAAAATTCATGTTTGAATCCATTTTCATCACAAAAAATTTCAAATTCATAATTTTCAAATTCTCCACCATGATCACTTCTTAACGAAATAAAAGGAACTCCTTTTTCACTTTGAACTAATTTTGTGAATTTTGAAAAAGTTTTTGATTTTTTAGCTAAGAAATATACCCACGTATATCTTGAGTAATCATCAACTAACACAAAACGATATTTCTTACAACCAAACCTAGCAATGTCGTTAGGTCCAAACCGATCCATATGAACTAGTTCGAGAACGCTAGAAGTGCTTACATTGTTCTTGGTATGAAACGATGATTTTTTAAGTTTTCCCAAGGTACATGCTTTACATAAAATTTCTGTTCCGAAATCATGTGATGGCAACCCTCTTACCCAATCTTTTCTTTTCAATTTGTTTAACAAATTCATGCTAGCATGCCCTAATCGTCTATGCCATAAATTTACTTCTATATCCTTAGCTACCAAACATTTTGAAAGGGTGAGATCATCAAAAGATAGAGAATACATATTACCTTTCCTCTTACCCGAAAATAAGATTTCTTTTGTTGATTGGTCAACAATTTTGCACAAGTCACATTCAAAAATAACATTCATACCTTTATCACATAGCTGGCTGATTGATATCAAATTATGGTGTAGATTTTCAACATATAGTACGTCATTGAAGGTAAATGTATTGTTACCTACTTTACCTTTACCGACAATTCTACACTTGTCATTGTTACCCATTGTGACTCTGCCACCTATGTACTTTTCTAGGCTAAGGAACATTGACCTATCACCTGTCATGTGCCTGGAATAGCCAGAATCCAAGTACCATTGCTGCTGTTCCTTAGCCTGCCAGCATACCTACACAAGAAGAGAGTTTAGTGACCTATTTCTTTTTATAGGTCCATGATTATTAGTGGCAACATATTTTGAAAAATAAGTTTGTGGAGACCCAAAACTATTTATATATGTTCCTTTCGGCACCCAGATTTGTGTAACTTTAAAGTATTTTATATTTGTGCCTTTTGGAACCCAAATTGGTATAGTTTTCACGTATTTGGGTCTATGCCAACAAATAGTGTGATTGTGTCCAGTTTTTTTTACAAATTGTGCACTTAGAATTTACTTGATTAAATTTTCCATTAATACGTTCAGGGTGAATATACCCAAGTCCTTGTCTATCAATATTAACTATTTGTTTTCCTAATAGCATATTTAATGATTTTCGCCGTTGGAATTTTTTTCCAAAGTTGTAGTCAATTGTTGGACTTGTGTTATGAGAGATTCATTTTGCTAATAATTGAGTGCACCTTTTAATAGAATTTTCTCTCCTTGTGTTTTCACTCTCTTTCAAAGTCAGAATTTCATTTTCAAGTGATTTTATATTAATTTCTGATTTTTTAATTTCTTCTTCAAACAATGGACACTTGTCACACTTAGAGCAATAGTTTTGATAGTTTTTAACTAATTGTTCAAGTTGTTCATTTATTTCTATCAAACTATCTCTTTGTGATTCAATTTTAGCATATTTCTCCCTAAGACGTTCAAAGCACCCATTTACCTCGTGAAAATATATATGTAATTCTGAATGAGTAAGTTTTGATGCCTCACTTGGCTTGTCATCATCACTTTCAGTTATTTCACCATGAAGACACAAATATGCTTTTTCACTCTCGCTGCCAGTGCTATCACTTCCACCTTCATCGCTTTCATCCTAAGTAGCTGCAAAACTTCTCCTTTTTAGTTTCTTTCCTTGGCTGAGTCGATTTTGGGGACAATTTAGCTTGATATGACCGGGTTTATTGCACTTGTGATAAATGACTTTCTACTCTTCTGGGTTGTCTAGTGCTTTGTTTATTTTGCTCTTTACTTGATGATTTTTGGCCGGATTGCCATATTTGCGCTTCCACTTTTTGAATCTTCTTATAAATAGTGCTAGTTCTGCTTCACCACCATCATCATCATCTTCACTTTCAGTTGTCCCTTTAAGAGCTATTGATTTCCTTCGAGTGTCTCCTCCTTCATGCTCTTCCTTGAATTTCATCTCTAGCTCGTAAGTGGTGAGGTTTTCGATGAGTTCTTCAACTTTCATTTGTTTCAAATCTTTTGATTCTTGAATGGCAGTTACTTTGGCTTCAAAACTTCATGGAAGAATTCTGAGGATTTTTCGGACTATCTCCAATTCTGTGTATGATTTTCCAAGAGCCTTTGATTTGTATACGATATTGGAAAGTCGTCCGTACATCTCTTTGACATTTTCTTCCTTCGCCATTGTGAAGTTCTCATATTCGCTGCTTAGCATGGCAAGGCGAGATTCTTTGACTTGAGATGTTCCTTCGTGAGTCACTTCGAGTATGTGCCATATTTCCTATGCAGTTGAACAATGTGAGACACGATTAAATTCAAATTGATCCAATGAACAGATAATAGAATTCATAGCTTTAGCGTTAGCATTTTGTAATTTATTTTCTAGCTCTTTCCATTGATCCTTCAGTTTATTTATTTCTTGATTATGTACAATTATAGTTGGTACTCTATACCCTATCTCAACAATATCCCAAGCGTCAATGGTTTTCAGAAAAATTTCCGTCCTATTTTTTCAGTAAGCATATTCACCATTGAACATTGGTGGTCTAACTATAGACTACCCTCTACAAAAGCATTATTAAAAGAAGCCATTTTAAAAATTCAATTTTTTTGTAAAAAAAATTATTTTTTGAAAAATCAAACTTTTTAAAACAAAATTGGCTTTTGTTCCTTGCTCTAATACCACTTGTAGGATCGATTTCACCCTAGAGGGGGGGGGGGTGAATAGGGTGATGCTATCAAGTATAAAAATTTATCGCGGAAGTTTGTATAAAATTATTTCAATGCAGATATATCAGAATAATAAAAGCACAGATAATAGCAGAATAATAAATGCAGAAATAGAACGACACAGAATTTAGCCAGCTTCGGCAAAACCCTGCCTACGTGCTGCCCCCATGGTTTCTACTAGAAATTAAGTAGTCAGACGCTTAAACATGTAAACTCGCGACACCCGCTATCGACTAGCCTTAACTCTACGCTCAAAACCCTGCCACAACTCAGCCACTGAGTTGCGAATTCTCAAACTACGCCACATAGTTTATCCTCTAGTCACACGACTAGAAATTGCAACGGTTTAATAGAAGAATTTAAATTTAAAACAAATTTAAATAAAACCCTAATTTAAAAGGTTAAGCTCAAATGAAAACAACAGAAAGGTCGGCCCCTTTTTCTTCTATATCTTTATTCCTCTTTGCTCTGTGAAATGGTGGCCTCGTTCTTTCCTCTTCGTTCTGTAATTAGGGCTTTGAATAAATTTGAAGAAGCCAACATTAATTAGATCGATCGAATAAGTGATTTCGATTTCCTTGCTCTGTCGATTGATCGTCTCTTGAGATGCTTTCGGCTGCTTCTATTTGATTGAGTTCGACTTTGATTTCGATATGTAATTTATGTCTTTTGTTCTCTAGGTTGAATGCTTGAACTCGATGATCAAAACTGCCAATGATGTTAATGTTTATATAGGGTTTGAATTCCTATTGTCCCATTCATTTGAATTTGCCATTTAATTTATCTCGGCCACTGATCTTCGTTTGTATGCTTGAGACTATTACCGACTTCTTCCAATTCGTATATTTGTTGTTTACTTGGTTGACACGGTTTGATTTCTCTGACGTTGTTTCCTTGCTCATCAGTATTGATTTTGAACTATTCGATTCCATTCATTATTGCCTTGGTCATCACGGCATTGATTTTCTGGCGACTTTGGTTATGCTTTGCTTTGACCTTGGCCTTGATAAAATTGATTTGCTATTGGCTGTAAAAAAAATAGAAGTCATGCCTATTAGCACTTTTGACCTGTTTAATTTTTACTTGCCGTTCCATGTGGATATGTACTCCATTGTCCATGATTTAGTGATATTGTAATGTTGGCTTGCATTTAGTTGTAGCTGCTATCCATTTTGGTTTTGCTAGCTGTACTAGTATTCACTTGATCTTGAGTTCATTGTGTAGCCTGGTTGACTTTTGCAGTTCACTGGTCTTGCATCATGTGTATACATACATTCATGTGCGTATATATGTGTATGTTAGCTTGTGTTTTGAACTTACATTTTGAACATTGGTTTGTGTTTGAAAACTTGAACTCTGTAGCTTGATGCCTACATGCTTATGGTTCTATTGATGATGTTATGCACTATATATACATGTGCCATTTTGTTTTCTTCTTTGGTCTTGTTCACTTGATGGCATTTAGTCTGGTATACATGTGCACTGCTCACTTGTCTGATCATGCTACTTGTATGTGGTCTGGAATTGCTCGAGTCTGGTTCCATATCTGACCAGCTACATTGTTTTCTTATGCACGTCACCTTTCATTTTGATTTCACTTGAACTTTGTCTTGATTTTTGAAATTGCACCTGAGTTAAATCCAGCAAAAATCTCGGGTTTGACCTTGTGCTCATGTCACGACTTTACTTGTTTTGCACTTAAGTTGAACCTGGCTTTTAATTTGGATTTGACCTTGTTCTCACCTGTCCCTGTAATTTTATCAAGTGTATATATCGGAGTGCATGGCCTTGTGGCATGTACAGTGATACACACTGCATGTCACAAGCTTTTCGTGTATGATGAATTCGAATTAAATGATGACGAATGTAACGATCTTGATTTTGAGTAAAATTAAATTTAGTAATTGATATAAATCTGTGAATTTAAATTGTAAATTAAATCAATTTTTCCAAGATTAAATAGGATATTTGTTTATTTGGACATTGATTTTAAAATTTAATTGTGGATTTGAAATTCTATATTTAATATCTTATAAATAAAAAGTAACATCCCAAATTTATCAACTTAAATTAATAATATATTTTAAAATTTTGAAATTTAATTTTAAAATAAATTGAAAAAATCTCAAATAAATAAAATAAGTGATAATCATATATAAATAAATTCCAATTTGTTTTGAGTTTAAAATTTTGAAATAATAAATGTTTTAAAATGTCATTTGAGTTTAAAATTATATATATATATATATATATATGGATTTTTAATTATGAGTTTGAAATTTAAAATATATATATTTGAAAATATTATAAAAAGTTTGTTCTTTTAAATTTAATATATATGTATATCTATACTTGGAAGTTATAATTTGAATTTTTTTTAAAGGTTAGCCTAAGTTAAATTCTTATATATAATTATTTGAAAGTTAAACTTTGTACAAGTACATAATTTGATTTCAAATTTTATTTCTTAAGATTATTTAAAAATTTATAAGAGTATAAAATATAATATATTGATGCAAATTTAAAATAAGAAGTAAGACTTCAAAATACACATATCTCTTGAAAATTAATAAGATTTGGATAAAATATTAATAAAGGAATAATGTTCTTTCTTTTGAAATTATATATGAACTATATACAATTTGCTTAAAATTAATAAAAGGTTTAAAACACTTATCTTTTTTATAAAATATGATTTGTATATACATTGAACATATAAGGATATAAACATAAATGTATATGTAGACATAAGTACTCAATTTAATAGGGTTTAAAATAAAATTATAAATGTTAAACATATACAAAATAGGTGGAGTAAAGGAATTAACATACATTGAGATCTCGTGATCATTTTTTACAAATGGCATTCAACATCATTGCTTGAATAAGATAATAAGATTTAAAAAATTACAAAAATCTTTTCATCTCCCCATATTCAAATTATTTAGTCTCAGCAAATCTGAAAGCATAGTAGAAAGATTAATATCACAAACTCCAACACCCAAAGAGAAGAAAATCAAAAAGATAGAAAAACTACCAACTCTTCTTCAATTCAAAAGAAAAAAAATTAAAATCTGAAGATCTTCTGAAAACTTCAAGCTGTGCTTTATGATTCTATCTCTCAGGTAAATTTCAAACTTTATAGCTTAATGAATTTTTGGTTTTAAAATCAAATTTTAACACAAACCAATCCAAAACTGCAGATTTATAAAAAAGAACACAGCTTCAAGAAACAGTGCAAGATTGTTTGGAAAAAAAAATTAAGGCAAGTAAATTTCTTTTAAAAAGATTTGAATTTGAAGTGGTTAATCAGTAATGAACAAAGATTTAAACAATTATATTAATCAGTTCAGGAGGGGATCAAGTTCAAAGATTAAAAACACTTCTGGGTTCAAGCAGCAGTTGTATCCTCTGTTGCATAAATAAAAAAAATTCAAAATTGTAAGAACAAAATTTCAACTCAACAAATCACAACTCAATAAACTAGGGCATTTCAGATTCAAAACAAGAATCAAAGATTCAGGGAATCATTTCAAAATAACCCAGATAAGAAAATTCAAGCTTCTAGTGTTCCTTTCTACTTCTCTGATTGCAAATATACAGGTGAGCAAACTTTAAATTTTTAAACCAATTCTTTTGAATCTTATGCCAGTGATGATAGTGTTGATGGATGTGAATGTATTTTTTGGCTTATATGTATATATATGTGTAGAAATGATTAGATGTGTGTCTGTGTATACTTACAGAGCTATCTATGTCTAACAACAGTTTTTAAAAAAAAAACCTGATAGGAAATTAAAAATATTCCATCCAAACATTTTAAAGCTTTGATCTTTGAATGAAGTATACTTGTATGTCTATAAAATCACTTTTAAAAGCAAATTCAGGTATTTAAATTTAACATTTATTTAGAAAATGATATTTATACAGTAATGCTTCAAATTTAGCCCGGAATCAAATGTTTTAGTTTCATAATTTGATCACATAAACAGTTTTAAATCGGGAAATGATGAATTTAGAAAATCATTTCATAATTTTTTGTTCGATAATTTGTGAGAAATTGAATGTTGAACGAAATCTATATTTTTGCTAATCTCTCGCAATTGACATCGAATGGTGGGTTGTGGTTAAGGTCGAAGGTAGCTGGAAGGAGGTAGATCGTAGGAAAAATAACAGTTAATTTTATAATGTATTGTGGTGATCGGTCCATGGCAAACTAGGGTTTTATCCTAGTTCGAAAACGATGTCGTAATTTTGGTTCGTACGGCGTCATCGAGTATATTGGGTTGATCGCACCGGTGGTGATAGGAAAGTGAGAGGTGGGCGGAGCTTCGAACAAAGTGGCGACGTTGATGATGGCTTGAGGCGATCAAATGTGACAATTTTTCTGACGATCGAATGTTTCCAGTTTGAGTTGAATAGCAAAATTACGAGATCGTCGTTGTTTCGAATTTCTAGGTTGTCAATTTGAATGACGAGGTCATCGTCGACATGATGCTGGCTACGACAACGTTCGGAGAGCTTTCTGATGATGGTGCACGTGCACGTGGTATCCTCGATGTCATGCATAGTTGAAGGTTGGAGAAGACGAAGTAGCTCTTGTTAGTGCCAAAATTGGTCACTAACACCCAGATCCAGACGAAAGCACCAAATCACAATCACATCACACTGATAGGATGTATGTAGAGAGAAATAATATGAAGAACAATCAAAATTAAAATGAAAGCAGTAAAGAACAACAGATTTTATAGTGGTTCGGCTAACTCCGGCCTACGTCCACTTAGAAGTTTTCTTTTTATTGATGTAAGAATCAGTTACAGTTACAAAGTGGGAGACTAGCTTTAGTCCTAGGAAAAAGTCAGAGAGCAGAAGAGAAGAAGGAGATCCCCCTTTCTGAACCCCTACAAGCTATATTTATAGGCGAATGTTGAGTTGCTGGGCTTTCTGAACGGTAAAGGCCCATTAAGAATTTCCACCGATCCACATTCGTCTTATGCCGAATGACTTTCCACCGAGCCATCTTCGCCGAGCGACCCATATCGAGCTGCTAATGCCAAATGAGGTGCGAGGAGTCGAGGTATCGAGGTACGAGGTACCGAGGTGCGAGGTATCCAGGTATCAAGGTATCGAGGTGCGAGGTATCGAGGTGCGAGGTAAAGGTGCGAGGTATCGAGGTGCGAGGTATCGAGTTATTGAGGTGCGAGGTATCGAGGTGCGAGGTATCGAGGTGCGAGGTATCGAGGTGCGAGGTATTGAGGCGTGAGGTAGCTAGGTGCGAGGTATCGAGGTGCGAGGTATCGATGTGCGAGGTATCGAGGTGCGAGGTAACGAGGTGCGAGGTATTGAGGCGTGAGGTAGCTAGGTGTGAGGTATCGAGGTATCGAGGTGCGAGGTAGTGAGGTATCGAGGTGCGAGGTATCGAGGTGCGAGGTATCGAGGTATCGAGGCGCGAGGTATCGAGGTATCGAGGCGCGAGGTATCGAGGTGCGGGGTATCGAGGTGCGACTCCTTTATGTCGAGCGGCAACCAGTGCCGAACCATTTCTAACTTCCATACCGAACCATATTTCCTTGGCCCAAATTATAGTCGATCCATCTCTATCCAATCCAATTTCCATCTTTCAAGTGCATTGCGTCATCCATCCATCTAGTCGACTGAATCCATCGTACACCAGCCTTGATGAACGTGCAATCGATTAAGTTAAACCCGCCTGTCCGTAGCCTTGTAAAAAGGTGGGTTAACACTTGCCCTCTAAAACATGCCTTGCTGTTGGAAGTTTTGTTTTGAATAGCCTCAAATTCAACATCCAAAGTCCACGTTTCATCCATATCCAATAACCAAGAACCGAATCTAGGACAATTCTGGGTCAATATCCAAATCCTCTACGGTTCATAGCCGATATTCATATCCGTAACCTCTCCGGGTTCTTGTCAAGCACAACCCTCACTTGACGACCGTAGTCCAATGTCCTTGAACGTTGAGTAATGCATGGCTTAAGTCCTAAGTCGAATTCTGGTCGCTCCGGACCCTTGCCGAGCATTGTCCATACTCGACGACCTAAAATAGTAACCGATAATATAGGGCCTAAGTCATAAGCCGAATCCTCGTCTCTCCGGACCCTTGCTGAGCATAGTCCATACTCGACGACCTGAATAAGTCGATTTATCGTGCTTGGACAAAGCGACCTACCCCTTGCCAGGTATAATCCATACCTGACGACCATTTATCAAAAACCTGATTAAAAATCCAATCGAAAGCCAATCCAAAATGCAGATCAAATCAGAAAACAAAAAAAATACATATAAAAAAACCAATATCCAAACCAGAAAACAATCATCCAAATAAAAAGTCCAAACCAAGAAACAAACAAAACCAGAAGTTCAAACCGAACCTGAAAAAATCAAATGTCCAAGTCAAAAAAGAGAAAGCAGATTTCACAAACTAGAGCATCGCGGCTTATCATCATCTTAGAGCATGCCTAGGTGCTATCTTCGTCCCCGTACATGAGTAAGTGACTTAGCCGCTTGCCCGTAGTTTGTTACTTATTCATAATATCCCAGTCAATTGATAACCAATCGACCATCATTCCCGTGCCTCGCATCATCACTGTGTGAGGTAGACGGTGGTTGCTCCTTCCCCACCGTTGCATTCCGAGATTCAACATATTGTCGCAACTGTCCATTCCTTACATGATCCTCAATTATGTCCTTTAAGTGCCAGCAGCTGTTGGCATCATGCCCGTCCAAATCGTGGAAGAGGCAGTGTTTTCCTGATACCCTCTCACGTTCTGAGGGTTCTCTCCTAGCCGGCCTTCGGTAGGGAAGGCGATTCCGAGTCTCCAAATAAATCCGTTCCAACGTCTCGTTCAACCTTGTGTAGGTGGAGAATTTTTGCTCTCTCCACCGCTTCCTGGCCTTTCCTAATTCGTCATCCAGCTTCCTTTTTCCTTTATCTTTATCTTTTTCCAAGCCTCCGCTGGATGGCCCTCCATCCTCCGCTGCATTCACCTCCTTTAACTTCATATCTGAGCATGCATCTTCCAGCCGAAGGAATCTCTCAGCTTCGTGAAATAATTCCCCAGATCCATTGGTGGGTCCCGCATTAAAGATACCTTGAAATCTGAATTCTCTCTGACCCCTGATACTGCTACCATTAAGACCATCAATGGATCCGGTCGATCCACCGAAGCGACCTCTGCATTGAACCTAGTTAAGAAGGCGCTGAGTGACTCGTCTGTCCTTTGTTTTATCGATGTCAGCGTCATTACGTTCTTTGGCCTTTTGATATGTACCCGAAACTGCTTCAGAAACCTTTCCACCAACTCTGTCCATGTCCCGACAGATCCTTCTTCCAGCTGTCTGAACCACATAGTAGCTATGTCCATTAAGAATAAAGGGAAACATCGAGCCATAACTTCTTCCGATGCCCCCAGCACCTCCATGAGTCTTGTATATCTCATCAAGTGATCTGTTGGATCGGCCTTGCCATTGTACGTCTCCACATTAGGTAGCTTGAAATCTGGCGGATTCCGAGCTACCCTGATTTCACGAGTGAACGGACTCTTGTTTACTCCTTCCAAATCACTATTGGTCAAACCTCCATGCATAGTTCACTTGATAATCTCGGCTAATCCAGCATCGTGCGTCAAGGGTTGCCCCCCGAGTCCCCGAGGGAATTTTGGTACATACTCTTCATCTCTTGCTCTTGCATTCCTGCTAGCATCCTGTTGCGTGGTGTTAGCTGGAACTCCTCCACGAACTGGTTCAGCATTATCTGGTGGTGCGCCCCCGAGTCCAGGTCCATCCAGATTGTTAGTTGTCTGTTGATTCGGGGTTGCCCCATACTGAATTACTCCATCTACACACTGGTTGTGTCCCTCTAGTCCAGTTCCGAGAACTTGAGCACCTGCAATTCCTGATTGTCCAGATCGCCTAAGAAGAGCCTGCATCATCTCCACTTGCCGTTTCATCATCTGCTCCTGCATAGAATTCATCATAACCTGCATCTCGTCCCGGTTATGTAGACGGATGCATGATCCTCTCTAGATCCAGAAGAGGCCGCTTGACTTCCTTCCTGATTGCTCCTTTCCACTGCTTGCTTCCTTGTTGGTGGTCTAGCCATTGCTTCCAAAAATATGAGTTTTCAAGCTTTTCAATCCAAAATTCAAGCTCCAAAATTCCCGAGTGCTAGCTTTCTCAGTGAAAGCACCAAAATGTTAGTGCCAAAATTGGTCACTAACACCCAAATCCAAATGAAAGCACCAAATCACATCACACTGATATGATGTATTTAGAGAGTAATAAAATTAAGAACAATCAAAATTAAAATGAAAGTAGTAAAGAACAACAGATTTTATTGTGGTTCGGCTAACTCCGGCCCACGTCCACTCTAGAAGTTTTTTTTTATTGATGTAAGAATCAGTTACAGTTACAAAGTGGAAGACTAGCTTTAGTCTTAGGAAAAAGTCAGAGAGCAGAAGAGAAGAAGGAGATCCCCCTTTCCGAACCCCTACAAGCTGTATTTATAGGCGAATTTTGAGTTGCTGGGCTTTGTGAACGGTAAAGGCCCATTAAGAATTTCCACCGAGCCACATTTGTCTTATGCCGAACGACTTTCCACCAAGCCATATTCGCCGAGCGACCCATGCCGAGCCGCCAATGCCAAGCGAGGTGCAAGGTGTCGAGGTATCGAGGTCGAGGTGCAAGGTATCGAGGTGCTAGGTATCGAGATGCGAGGTATCGAGGTGCGAGGTATCGAGGTGCGAGGTATCGAGGTGCGAGGTATCGAGGTGCGAGGTATCGAGGTGCGAGGTATCGAGGTATCGAGGTGCGAGGTATCGAGGTGCGAGGTATCGAGGTATCGAGGTGCGAGGTATCGAGGTGGGAGGTATCGAGGTATCGAGGTGCAAGGTATCGAGGTGCGAGGTATCGGCGTATGGGTATCGAGGTGCGGGGTATCGAGGTATCGAGGTGCGACTCCTTTATGCCGGGCGGCAACCAATGCCGAACCATTTATAACTTCCAGACTGAACCACATTTCCTTGACCCAAATTATAGTCAATCCATCTCTGTCCAATCCAATTTCCATCTTTCAAGTGCATTGCCTTATCCATCCATCCAGTCGACTGAATCCATCGTACACCAGCCTTGACGAACGTGCAGTCGATTAAGTTAAACACACCTATCCGTAGCCTTGTAAAAAGGCGGGTTAACAGCTCTCGAATTTCGTCTCGAGAAAAATCCGGTTTGGGCTCGAGTATGCATGAGCATTTCTGAAATTAGTGCCAGGTATAACAGAGCTGAAATATAGAAAAAAACGGGCTTGGAATGTTACACGAGGGAGACACGAAGTTTATAGGCATTTGCTAGGGTATTTGGGGTTGTGAACTCGGGAATTTTGGGTGATTATATAGGCATTTTAAAATACAAGAAGCTTAAAGTTATAATGTAAATTTCGTTCAGTTTTAAAGGCAATAGAAAGTGTACAAAGTTTTCAAGCAATTTTTGTTCAAAGTTTTTAAAGTATAAGAAATCAAATAAGTTCCAAATTAGAGTTATTAAATAAGATTTCAAAACAAGTTCAAGGGTTAAATGTTAAGGCTAAATGTTGTAAATTGTTGTGAAAAATAAATTGATTTTGAAATGATATGATGTTAACTAATAAATTTCTAAGTATTTTCAAATGGAATTTAATAATGTTTAAATTAAGGGGGTGATTATGGTAAGCGCATTGAACTTTAATTAATCAATATTTTTGTATAAAATAATTTCGAGCATTTAATTTAGATAATGTAATTAAGTGATGAATTAAGATAAAAAGGTTTATCTTTAATTTATTTAGATAAATAATTAAAGGTATAATTATTTGATTAATTAATTAAGGTAATTAATTTAAGGCTACTTACTTAATTACTTAAAGAATAATTTGTTAATGTGATTAATTGATAGTTAATATATTAATGTAATTGATTTAAAAGATAATTACTTTGTGTAATTAAATTAAAGTTAATTTCTATTTGTAATTGATTTAAAAGCTAATTACTAAGTGTAATAAATTAAGGATAATAAAATAAGGGTATTTAATCACTTAAAGATAATTACTTAATATAATTAATTAAGGATAATTAATTAATGATTAGAGGTAGATTAATCAAGTGATTAAACAATAATTAATTTAAGGATAATTAATTAAGGTGATTAATTAAATCAAGGTAATTAAATTAAGAATAATTTAATAATTAAAGGTTAATTATTTAATAATTATGGGTTGATAAATTTAGAAATTAAAGGTTAATTGATTTATTAATTAAGGATAATCAATTAATACTTAAAAGGTTAATTAATTTATTATAAAAGGGTAATTAACTAAATTGGTTTGTAATTAATTAAGATAAAATAAATAAATGGTAATTAATTAAGGGATAAGTAATTAATGTAATTATTTTAGGATTAGTTAATTTATGTAATTAATTAAGGATACTTAATTAAAGGTGAGTTAAATAATTAAAGGTTAATTATTTAATAATTAAAGGTTGATGAATTAAAATTAAATGTTAATTAATTTATTATTAATAGTTAATTAATAAATGAAGATGAGTTGTAATTTATTAATGTTAATTAACCAGGATTAGTAATTCATAAGTAATTAAATCTGATTTGAATTAATCCGACAATTAACTGCTCTTACTTATGAACGTTTGGATTCTATTGGATGACTGAATTGTTTGATATCCCTGATATGTGATGCTCTGTTTTGATTTAAGCCGTGTTAATGTAATTTATTATCTGTGGTGTGTGTGTCTATATATATATATATATATATATATATATATATGTGTGTGTGTGTGTGTGTGATCTGCGAATGAAAGATAAGCGTTATAATTTATACCGCTTATCAAATATATTGCTGTATTTGAATATGTATTGATTGATGGTGTTGCACTTTTATTGTGTAAAACCCCTGGACCACACTTATACACACACAAATATGGATTGCACGTGGAAATGGGTTAAGTCACATATTTTTGAAATAGTCTTAAAACTGAATTTTTGAATTCAAATGGTTTTGGAAATGGATTGCGTTGAATATAAAAAGCTTTTGAAAAGGAATTTCAAAGATAAAAGTTATTTTTGAATAACTAAATTTAGTTTTGAAATTTGATTTAAATTTGAATCTAAGATTTGAAATTAAATCCCTTTTTATGATTTAAAAAGGTTATACAAGTTTATATGGGTTTTAAACCATTTTAAAAATGTTGTTTTGGGAACTTGAATTTAACCCAAAGATTTTAACTTGTATAAATGAAATAGGATTTTTCCGAAACGAAAATTATTTGTTTTCAAATAATAAAAGCTATCATATAAGAAATGAAGTTCCAATTTGTGTTAAAAGGATTTCAAGTCTAAAACGAAAATGGTCTTCCAAGTTATGAATAAATCTTTAGGAACGGTTTGAAAGCTATAAATTAAATCCTTGACTTAAAGATTGGGTGAGTTAATCCTAATTGAAATGGAAATCGTTTTGAAAATCTGTAAATGAATCTTTGTGAAACTAGGTGAACTTTGTGAAACGAATCTTTTTGTTAAAAGATTTAAATGGTAATTTGTTTAACCATTTAAAAGAAACATTTTGGATTTTAAAAGTTGCGACTTAACTGAAATCCCAATATCTATATGTTTTTATTATTGCACTCACTATTCGGTTTAGCCGAAAGAGGACCTTGTGTCATGTAACCCATTTCGAATAGTGATATGACGTTATGGATTGCATTTGAAGACAGGTGTTGAAGACCAGGTATTTATGAGAATGATAGGATAACCTATTGATTGTCTCTGCACCGAGTAGCTACGGTATAGAGATTCCCTAAGTGATGGGAAGTCCGATCGGGATTGTGGATACCCGAATTGCAAGGGCTTCTTCGAAAGTGCCTTCGGTTCTGTTCGAACCCAGGACAGACTTGTATGGTTGTATGTCCGACATTACACTTTGAGATATTAAACTGATCTCTATAAAATACATTTATGTTCGGTGGCGGAGAATTTATTCTTTTAGCTTAATACCCTTCTCTGAGACGTACGAGCTCAGAGGTTATGTAGTTGATAGTCATCAGTGATATACTCCCAATTTGGTAGTGTGGCATGCTGAGTGCTGTTGTGTATCATTTGTTGATCAAAGCATGGCTTTTGTATAAAGCCTAGCTTTGTGGACGAGACTGCATCAGGACCTCACACCTCGGAAATGGTCGAAACAGGAAAGATGCGACAAGGTTATGAGGGTCTCTCCTTTTAGGTGTGTTATTTCCTTCTGAAAAAGGGTGGTATCATGGTATGGAGCCCAGATACTTAACTCTTGTGGATACTGCAGATCTGTTACTTTGTGATTGCTTTGTGGTTGAGAGGCGCCTCGGATAAAGGTCCCAAAGGACTTAGGGATGGCATGCTCGTGTAATAGTTACCTAGTTACAGAGGTAACCCAGCCTTGTGCTGGCAGAGAGCTGGTTAAGCTCTCGGGACGTCCCACCAGAGGCATACCCATGGACAGTAGGAAGTTTCTTAGCCTGACCATTTGTTGGAAATCCAAACAAAACAATACACGCCCTGTACCGTTTTAGTTGTATAACCTATCATGGATGTGGTGGTAACCTGCTATTGAACATAGTAGCTACAGTAGGCATAAGTGCGAAATGCCTTTGCTGGCTAAGATTAATATTATACTTTCAAAATGGTTTTTCTACACTATGCATTAGTAATAATATCAAAGAAATTTTCTCGTATCAAGCATATTTGACTATCATAAGGAGAAATCTCCTTCAATTCTGCATTTGCATTGTGTGTGTGGAGGGAGACCTTATGGTAGTTTCATTTTCCAAAAAGCATTGCGGATTTATTTAAATTCTTTTGTTGTTCGTCTTAAAAGATAAACTATTTTGTTTGCTCATACAGTCCTCTGACCGTGTAACGGGCCAGTATCTTCAACCCTTCGCATCCGCTCATGTCGGACTTGAAGTGTTCAAGGTACTGCGTTGTAGAATAAATTTGGCAAAACTCAGAATATGCAGTAAATAAAATCACAGAATCACATACACAGATATCAGAACTTACAGCGGAAATAAAATTTCAGTGGTTCATGAAGCCACTACAAAACTTTGATCAACAGAATTTACATAGTTTAGAATCTGCAATACAGCTTTAGACATACATAGGAACAGAGTCTTCCAAAGCCTTGCTTGCAAAAAGATAAAGACTGAAAAGGCTTCCAGCAGCACGAATGATCTACGGGATGTCCTAGCTCCAGATAGAACTGAAAACCGCAACTCAGGCTGACCCGAGCGTAAAATAAAACATAACACTCGAGTCAGGACATACATACTTATATAATGTAAGCTAATTCAAGTGTACTGTAATATAGAGCAAGTAACTTAAAGGATGCTTGGGACCGCCCATCCTCTAAGGATCCGTTAAACTATTTACTATGTAGTATATTGCGCTATTATAATAGTGTCTATTTATAAAATAAACATACTTTTTTCTTAGCATTAAGGGGTTACCCATATAGCCCTTAACACGTAATAGTCCCAGTAGTCCATCCAATATCATAGCTCCTCCTGATCGGGAAGCAACTATAGGATACCACACGGGCTACGGGAGAAATCTAAACTCGTACAAGGCTCGGTATGGTAGATGACACGGCACAACTAGGCAATGCCAGGGTAGATATACCAATTGCTATCCAGGCTGGTGGAAACGCGTAGCCGCAGTTACCGCCCACCTCGGACTAACTCCCCAAAATCAAAATATAGAGGTGGCCACCGAATCAATCCAAAATCATAGTATAATATCGAAGAGGAGCGTCCGATCAGAGGAATGACCTCATTGGCCTGGAATTGCTCCTGTTTTAGCCACCTTATGCCAACTCACGGGAGTCGGGTCCACGTATTTACCTTACAGGAAACGCCACCACCGACCTACTTCATTCTGGAATCTCCGCCGCGTACACGGTTGGTCAAAGTGGTTTTCGGTATCGACAGAGAGTATGTCCATATCCGATCCCGGTCTCTTTGCCAACCCATCGTTATTATAACCCGTGGTCATTTAAAACATTTTATACTTTAAAACCAAAATAAACATTTCCATTTCAAAACTATAAATACGATATCATTTTAAAACCCAAAACAATATGATATCGTTATATTCAAATATAATTCTTTCCAAAACCGTACTGCTTAAAATTTATAATATCTGGAAGCCAAATATTTGAAATATATCTTCAAAACATAATATTTGGAATTTTTACTTTAAATCATAACTCCCAACACACAAATGGTTTGGATATTCAACGGTATATAGAATAAATGGTTTAACTTTATGGTTACTTTGTGAAGAAGATAATTTATATAGCTTTACAAATATATTTCTTTATTTAAAGTTTAAACCATAATTTAAATATCACTTTATGTCCCCAAATCCGTTACAATTCCTATATATATATATCCAATTGGAGTATTTCCTATTCAAAACTAAGTTTGGATTTTATTCTTTCAACAAATCAATGTTTTATTATTTAGTCTTGAATATTCCCATAAATTCCATAAATAAACTCCCAATGTTAGTCATTTAATATCTTCAAAATTCACTTAATACTAGAATATTCATCTTAAATTTATTAAGGAAAATCCAGTTATAAATATCATATCTTAAGATTTTCCAAAACTTAACATAAAATAAAATTTCTCAAATTCCATGAGTTTTAAAACAATCAATTCTAGATTCTGTAGCACTTAGGAAATGCTACCTAAAGTTACGGGTAAAACTAGTCCAATTTCAAAAAGACCGCATTTTAAAATGCTGTAGCAGATTGATTAACTAAATAAATATTTCCAAATATAACTTATTTATCTATTTACTTATTAACATTTATAACTCATTCAAAAATTAAAATAAAATCCTTTAAAGATATTAAATCAAATATTTAACTTCCAAAATAATTTTTAAATATTTCAGAAAATATTATAAGAACCACGGGCCTGTATATAGTTCTCTAGCCTAGGTCAAGTGATACGGATTTATATCATTTCAACCCGTAATTTACAAAACCCCGGGTTCTATCATTTCAAACCCGCAATCCCAAGTTATCAGTTAAGCAGTTAACAGACTAGTTTAACAATAATCATTATTTCAGCCCATAACAATCCAACTTTAACAGGGAACTTGCAGTGGTGATTTAAGCAGTAAATAACAATTAATAATATAACTGCAGAAATAATATAACAGATAAATAACTGATGAGATGTCAATTTAAATGGGTTCATCATTCTACATCATACTACAGACAGATAATATCTAAATAGAATGTTTACACATACACTTACGATAATTTACACAATATATGTACATATGTCTGGTGAGAAAAACTCACCTGAAAGTTGCAGAAAATTTGAATACAAAACGACGATTCACCGATAAAGCACGACAGAGAATAACGATCAAATTCTTCTGACGTAGATTCAAATCTAGAACAAAATTTCAATTATGGAATACGTGACTTAAAAATTTACGATCAAAGAAAATGAGAATAGAACGGGGTTTGTTTGCTTTGCTCGACCACTCCACCGTGTACCGTGACCAAAACATACCCTAAACGAGAACCGGGTAACACTAAACTACGACAAAATTTCTAAAGGCTGACTGACAGAAGGTGAAGTTTTCCTACTCTATACTTTGTACATGTGCACACTCGTATCCCATGCAAACTCACGCCATGAATAGAACATAACACTACCCTGTGTCCAAAATTTTTTTACCCTGAGAAAAACTCAACTGCTTCGGGCCAAGCAAGTCGTTGCTTCGAGTCAGCACCTATATTGCTTCGAGTTAAATATGTCAAATCTACGGGTCATATGCAAAACTGGTGAACACTTATCCCTATTTCTCTGTTATCCGAATACTTACAGATGCCCATGTTTGTGTTGCCCAACTATCTTCTAACTCATATTTACTTCTAGAATTCAGCTTCACCATCAGATTTTTTTTTTTTTTTTTTTTTTTTTTTTTTTTTTTTTTTTTTAAACCTAGTTGTTCCCCATTTCTACCCAGGCTGATACTAACTAAATATGCAGGCATGTATTACTAAATTTGCAGACATGCACAACAGGGATGAAGTACTAACAGTACATAAAATGGAGATGAAGACTTCAACACCCAGGAAAACAATGACCAGACCAAAGTGCAACATTATGGATGCAATATAGATATGAAACTGAAACATATTAGATAATGTAAACTGGAATGGATATGAAGACTGAACATATCAAAAATTTTGAAAATACAAAGTTTCAAAATGAACCCAATAGGCTACAGTTACAAAACTCAAGTGAAGCAAATAATGCAACAGTAGCAGGTATATATGAATACAACCTCAATGCAGACAAGCAGACACACTATCTACATACATATATAACATCAAGCTATGATTCAAACAACAAGATAACATATGGTTTCAAGGGTCTGTTCATATTGTAAGAGCAGAGATATGGGATGCAGACAACTAAAGCATGGTACGAAGCAACATGTAACATTTCACATTTTATCAAAGTAATATAAGACAGTAGTGTGCAACTTGACATGCAAACTGCCACAAGACCTATTCAAGTGAAAATACCCAACTCAAATAAACCAACTAATGCAGACTGTCAAAAAAAAATGGATCAATAATGCAACCAGGTTATAAGGGACAAGCTATTAATACCTGTACAAGACTGCAACAATTCGAATGAGGGTGAACTCAAATGCATACAACAATTCAAAGTGCAAAGTGAGGATCATCATGCATGGACAGTGCAATGTGACTGAATACAAGTCAATGCCAAGAAAATGCAATACAAATAGGCAAACAAAATGGAAATGAAGACTGGAGCAACATGAGGCATGCAATACTCAGTACATATCTTTATTACAAGAACAATTATGCACTTCAACTACTTAATTAAACAAAATATTTTAGTAGCATCTGCACTTACCAACTTATCAATTTAAAAACAAAAACTTGGTGCAGCTGTTCTTATCAGTTTAAATCAAAAATTGATATCATTTGTTCTTAACAGTTTAAACACAAAAAAAAAAATCAAATAGTATCTGTTCTTATTAGAATTAAAACAAAACCAAGTAGTATCTGTTCTTGACAATTTTAAAACAACCCAAATAGTATCTGTTATTATCAATTTAAAAATCCAAGTAAATTGAGCAAATGACAGCAACTAGCAACCAAACATCCAATCATGCAGTGACAATCTGTTCAAATCTCTGAAACCATTAACCCCTTTCAACTCATTGATCTTGAATAAAGCATCCACCCTTACTTCTATTTAGCATCACTATTTACTCAACTAAATATCCCAGTCTTCATCCAAATCTGATCTCTCTGGTGCGAATGTGCACAGGTGCACAACTTAGTATGTGAATCTTCACTCAGCCTATACCACAACTGACCTACACCTATATCATAATCATATGCAGACTTGCCAAACTTCCTAGCCTAGACAACAAGTCACAGATCTACACACAATAATTATGGACATAACTCGTACAACATGGGGAGGCCGAGCAAGGTGATGAAGAAAATCAGAAAATGAAGAAGAAGCAAATCTGGACGAAAGGAAAAAATGCTATTACCTGATAGATCTCGGGCTCAAGAAGGAGGCAAGGCAGAGCGAATAGTGGAAGGGAAAAAAGAGCTGGTGTAAATATAGATGATGTTTGTGAAGTTCCATGGGGATCATAAGTGTAGATAACGCATCAGTTTTTTTAAAGAGCTTTTTCATGTGTGATTGTACTTTTGATATGTATGTAGGCTATGAATAGGTGCATAGTTCGAACGTTATATAGTAAAACTTAATTTTTGAGGCATCAGTTTCTTTTACTTACGTGATTTAAGGAATGGGATAGATATATAGTGGTTTGAATGTAACTGATGAGCTACATCAGTGGAGGAGATAAATCAATAGTTATAATTTATGCGAGATGCCAGAATTGCAAGCCTTGATTTGTTGATAAATAGTGGTTTAAATCTTTGTATGAAAATATGTGTGAATGCAAAAGTCAGTGAGTTACATGGCTGAAAGGAAGGAGTGCATCAGTTATTCTTTAAAAATAGGTAAGAGGTTCGAACGTTTCTAGTAGAAAACTTGATTTTTATACTGACAAATATTTGGACCATGCATTTGATTCGTCTCAGTTTTATTTGTTTTCTTAAGTATAAGTTTTATTTTTAACTGTGTAAATATGAATACGTGTGTGATGATTCATTTATTTTTAAATAAATTTTGATTTGTATTAAATATGTTTACAAATGTATTTGGACGTTGCAAAATTGGAAAAATATGATCTGTGGCAAGATCAGAGGAAGAGCAATCAGTGGTTTATGACATCAGTTACAAAAGGAATGAAATAAAGGGAGGGACCGAGAGTTACACCACATATAAAGTTTGAAAATATGTAAATATGAATGCGTGATTTCAGCATGCTTTAAATCCCTTATTTAGTTTGATTAAAATAAATGAAATGGCTAGACTTAAGAATTAATTTATGAAAGAAAACTGACATGCGGAGGCAAGTGTAAATGAGTATATTACGTGATTAAGGAAACCCCTGATTTAGCATGTCACATAAGAATGGTAAATGTTAACCGTTTCAAATAATTAACAATTTCTAACCTTGCACTTGAATGTTTTAAACTGTTGCACGGTCAAAGGGAGAGAGAGCTATCAGTTTATAGGAAGGTAAATGTGTTATATGCGTGATTTAAGGTAGAGCCATTTGCAAGCAGAAAATGGGAAAGGTTGGAATTTGCTTCCAATAATATGTCTTGGCTGTAACGCAAAAGCTTGGTTTAAGGCATACGTTGATTTATCTTTAGACATGCAAACTTTTAATATCCCATTTGTTGCAAACTAAACAGTGTGATATAAGATTTAGGCAGTTACACAACTGGATTTAATGTATGCGTGATTTAAGTTTGATGGCTGATATAAGTGCAAAGGAAAAATATCAGAGAGGGATTTGAACGTTACTTAAAAATCAAAACTGAAACGGAAATTTAAAAGAGGGAGAGTTGATTTTCTTAGATGTGAACGGTAACAAAAAGATTTGTACACAGGGGTTGATTTTGCACTGATGTAGGGATGAACGTATGTAATACAATTTATTTTATCAATCGGTCAGTTAACGAATAATAAAATAATGTTTGGTATAAAATCACTGACTGATGTTTCTCTCCAAAATATTTGGAAACACGATTTTTACACTACGTTAAACAGACGCAGTCAAAATATCAAAAATTTCTGTAAAATAACATTTTAAAAACACACGTTTTATTACGTTGCTTTATACCCTAAAATTTGACGCGTCTTTTAAACGCGAAATTTTACAGTTTAAACATAGCTTAAATTTTTTACAGTTAATATTAAATTTTATTGACATATACAATTTTATAAAATATATCTTCAAATTAAATAATTAACTATATTGTTAAACACAATTTATATAAATACATTTTTAAAATTAAATAATTAATAATAAAATAAATATCTAAAAACTAGGGCTGTTACACTCTCCCCCACTTAAGAACTTTTCGTCCTCGAAAAGGAACGAAAGAAGAGAAACAAAGAAGATAAGCTAGATAGACAAGAATCTTAAACGGATAGTTCCGGATTTGAAGCACGAAGAAGGTTCTCTAGAATTGGTTTTACCCCTTCAGTTTGACTGTCAGTCTATGGGTGCTCAGCGGTGCTCAGGTCCCGATGAGTAACAAAGATCTCAAAGATTATAGAAAGATTTCTAAATAGACTGGTATAAGCGATAGCATCCCAATCCGTAGCAGATAAGGAACCAAGGACATTTAAAGATAGTTCAAAACAAAATAAGATAATAAATTTGAGATCATAATATTTTGGAAATCATTACGATTTATAGATATTATCATTTGGAAATCATACTACTAAAATCATAACCCTTTTAAAATAATCTTCATTTATTCAATTATAAATTTTCAAACATTATATTTTTAGAATAGCAGCACTGATAATATGTTATAGTAGATATGATAGTATTCCTAATCAGTTTATTATTTTCTTAACTCTAAATTCTTAACAAATATCCTAACCACTTTATTTGAAATACCTATTTTAAAAAATAAGATATTCCTTCAATAAAATTTTTTATCCGAAACCCAAAATCTCAATTATCAAATTTAGCAATATTAGAATATGTCCTAACTATTTAAATCATAATTATTCACTTAGGGAATAACTTTAATTAGAATTTCTTAGTTAGATTTAAGGTTCCATGTTAAATCAACTTTGATTATTAGGTTCCTTTGAATAAATTTCTTAAATTCCTTTTTCTATATCTACCTCTATTTATCTTTTACAACTAAAATTTTAGTGTATAACATTTATTATAACCACCTAAATTTTAATTATAAAATCCCCTTTTTATAATGTATATTATCCAATTACATTGTTAACTTTTGAAACTCAAGGTAAGTTATATTGAATGGAATTGAGTATTATACAACTAAACTTTCAAATTCAATTATTTCCTGTTGGAATTTCTTATTCAAATTTATTTTTATTAAATTATTCCTCAAGATAAAACTTAAGAATTAAATTTCTGATTCTTCTTCAAACCATTTAGAGATAAATAAATATATATACATAATATGTCAAATAAAATATAAATTATATATATTAAGTCATACTTTAGAAATTCAAATCAAAAATCTCAAGGTACACTGTAGCCGGACTACAGGGTGGTCCCTTCACTTCGAAACTCGAAAATGAAAGTCGATGATGCTGCAGTCATCACCGAAATTATTTTCCAGCGACAAAGAGAAAAGCACTAGATTTAAAAATTTTCGGAAACAAATTTCTATTCGAAAATACTTATTATATCCTTTTAAACTTTAAATACAAGGTTTGAAATCATCGGAAGTTTAATTCTCAAGTTCTAGTTTTAACTTCATTTCTATTTGTAACCATTGTTTTATAGTTCAATTATTTATATATGACAAAACACATGGCTTACAAACTCATAAATAAAATCAAAACTATTATCTCTTGACAACTAGTCAAATTAATTATAGAGTTCTGAAAATTATACTTATATATATATTAGATTTTATTTTCAAATACAGAAATAAAACTTTCAAGTCAAGGATAGTGATTCAAATTTTTGATGAACTCAAATCAAATAGAATTCAAGATGAGTTGAAATCAGAAAATCCGGTGATTAAAAATCAGAATAAGGAAACTGGGTAAGTCTATATAATCGCGGACAACCTTGACCGGGTCAAC
Source organism: Allium cepa (assembly GCA_030765085.1). NCBI lineage: Eukaryota > Viridiplantae > Streptophyta > Magnoliopsida > Asparagales > Amaryllidaceae > Allium > Allium cepa. Next base: position 594,610,012 of record CM060938.1, on the reverse strand, counting down.
CGTGACTTAAAGAATCGGATCGATGTGGTTGGGGTAAATCTACATTTGATCCGAAGAGGTAGAGTTCGGAATAACCAAAGATACTAGCATATAAACCAATGATAAATATAAATCTCCGGTGAATAAATGCTAATTGTAAAGGAGTTTCACCCCTTTATTAGAATGATGGCGAGACCGCAAATTTACTATGAAGATCATTCGAAGTGGAGTTATGGAATACTCCAGAATTTAAGGAAGATGAAAAGTGAGGGACACGAATGAACTTTGGAACCGTAGGGGACGTTCCAGAACTCGAAAAGAGAATGGTTCAATCTCTAATGAAGGTGATTCTGTAAATCCAATTTACCATATATTCTAAGTTTTGCCTAGAACCAAAGCTCTGATACCAAATGTAACGGGCCAGTATCTTCAACCCTTCGCATCCGCTCATGTCGGACTTGAAGTGTTCAAGGTACTGCGTTGTAGAATAAATTTGGCAAAACTCAGAATATGCAGTAAATAAAATCACAGAATCACATACACAGATATCAGAACTTACAGCGGAAATAAAATTTCAGTGGTTCATGAAGCCACTACAAAACTTTGATCAACAGAATTTACATAGTTTAGAATCTGCAATACAGCTTTAGACATACATAGGAACAGAGTCTTCCAAAGCCTTGCTTGCAAAAAGATAAAGACTGAAAAGGCTTCCAGCAGCACGAATGATCTACGGGATGTCCTAGCTCCAGATAGAACTGAAAACCGCAACTCAGGCTGACCCGAGCGTAAAATAAAACATAACACTCGAGTCAGGACATACATACTTATATAATGTAAGCTAATTCAAGTGTACTGTAATATAGAGCAAGTAACTTAAAGGATGCTTGGGACCGCCCATCCTCTAAGGATCCGTTAAACTATTTACTATGTAGTATATTGCGCTATTATAATAGTGTCTATTTATAAAATAAACATACTTTTTTCTTAGCATTAAGGGGTTACCCATATAGCCCTTAACACGTAATAGTCCCAGTAGTCCATCCAATATCATAGCTCCTCCTGATCGGGAAGCAACTAGAGGATACCACACGGGCTACGGGAGAAATCTAAACTCGTACAAGGCTCGGTATGGTAGATGACACGGCACAACTAGGCAATGCCAGGGTAGATATACCAATTGCTATCCAGGCTGGTGGAAACGCGTAGCCGCAGTTACCGCCCACCTCGGACTAACTCCCCAAAATCAAAATATAGAGGTGGCCACCGAATCAATCCAAAATCATAGTATAATATCGAAGAGGAGCGTCCGATCAGAGGAATGACCTCATTGGCCTGGAATTGCTCCTGTTTTAGCCACCTTATGCCAACTCACGGGAGTCGGGTCCACGTATTTACCTTACAGGAAACGCCACCACCGACCTACTTCATTCTGGAATCTCCGCCGCGTACACGGTTGGTCAAAGTGGTTTTCGGTATCGACAGAGAGTATGTCCATATCCGATCCCGGTCTCTTTGCCAACCCATCGTTATTATAACCCGTGGTCATTTAAAACATTTTATACTTTAAAACCAAAATAAACATTTCCATTTCAAAACTATAAATACGATATCATTTTAAAACCCAAAACAATATGATATCGTTATATTCAAATATAATTCTTTCCAAAACCGTACTGCTTAAAATTTATAATATCTGGAAGCCAAATATTTGAAATATATCTTCAAAACATAATATTTGGAATTTTTACTTTAAATCATAACTCCCAACACACAAATGGTTTGGATATTCAACGGTATATAGAATAAATGGTTTAACTTTATGGTTACTTTGTGAAGAAGATAATTTATATAGCTTTACAAATATATTTCTTTATTTAAAGTTTAAACCATAATTTAAATATCACTTTATGTCCCCAAATCCGTTACAATTCCTATATATATATATATATCCAATTGGAGTATTTCCTATTCAAAACTAAGTTTGGATTTTATTCTTTCAACAAATCAATGTTTTATTATTTAGTCTTGAATATTCCCATAAATTCCATAAATAAACTCCCAATGTTAGTCATTTAATATCTTCAAAATTCACTTAATACTAGAATATTCATCTTAAATTTATTAAGGAAAATCCAGTTATAAATATCATATCTTAAGATTTTCCAAAACTTAACATAAAATAAAATTTCTCAAATTCCATGAGTTTTAAAACAATCAATTCTAGATTCTGTAGCACTTAGGAAATGCTACCTAAAGTTACGGGTAAAACTAGTCCAATTTCAAAAAGACCGCATTTTAAAATGCTGTAGCAGATTGATTAACTAAATAAATATTTCCAAATATAACTTATTTATCTATTTACTTATTAACATTTATAACTCATTCAAAAATTAAAATAAAATCCTTTAAAGATATTAAATCAAATATTTAACTTCCAAAATAATTTTTAAATATTTCAGAAAATATTATAAGAACCACGGGCCTGTATATAGTTCTCTAGCCTAGGTCAAGTGATACGGATTTATATCATTTCAACCCGTAATTTACAAAACCCCGGGTTCTATCATTTCAAACCCGCAATCCCAAGTTATCAGTTAAGCAGTTAACAGACTAGTTTAACAATAATCATTATTTCAGCCCATAACAATCCAACTTTAACAGGGAACTTGCAGTGGTGATTTAAGCAGTAAATAACAATTAATAATATAACTGCAGAAATAATATAACAGATAAATAACTGATGAGATGTCAATTTAAATGGGTTCATCATTCTACATCATACTACAGACAGATAATATCTAAATAGAATGTTTACACATACACTTACGATAATTTACACAATATATGTACATATGTCTGGTGAGAAAAACTCACCTGAAAGTTGCAGAAAATTTGAATACAAAACGACGATTCACCGATAAAGCACGACAGAGAATAACGATCAAATTCTTCTGACGTAGATTCAAATCTAGAACAAAATTTCAATTATGGAATACGTGACTTAAAAATTTACGATCAAAGAAAATGAGAATAGAACGGGGTTTGTTTGCTTTGCTCGACCACTCCACCGTGTACCGTGACCAAAACATACCCTAAACGAGAACCGGGTAACACTAAACTACGACAAAATTTCTAAAGGCTGACTGACAGAAGGTGAAGTTTTCCTACTCTATACTTTGTACATGTGCACACTCGTATCCCATGCAAACTCACGCCATGAATAGAACATAACACTACCCTGTGTCCAAAATTTTTTTACCCTGAGAAAAACTCAACTGCTTCGGGCCAAGCAAGTCGTTGCTTCGAGTCAGCACCTATATTGCTTCGAGTTAAATATGTCAAATCTACGGGTCATATGCAAAACTGGTGAACACTTATCCCTATTTCTCTGTTATCCGAATACTTACAGATGCCCATGTTTGTGTTGCCCAACTATCTTCTAACTCATATTTACTTCTAGAATTCAGCTTCACCATCAGATTTTTTTTTTTTTTTTTTTTTTTTTTTTTTTTTTTTTTTTTTAAACCTAGTTGTTCCCCATTTCTACCCAGGCTGATACTAACTAAATATGCAGGCATGTATTACTAAATTTGCAGACATGCACAACAGGGATGAAGTACTAACAGTACATAAAATGGAGATGAAGACTTCAACACCCAGGAAAACAATGACCAGACCAAAGTGCAACATTATGGATGCAATATAGATATGAAACTGAAACATATTAGATAATGTAAACTGGAATGGATATGAAGACTGAACATATCAAAAATTTTGAAAATACAAAGTTTCAAAATGAACCCAATAGGCTACAGTTACAAAACTCAAGTGAAGCAAATAATGCAACAGTAGCAGGTATATATGAATACAACCTCAATGCAGACAAGCAGACACACTATCTACATACATATATAACATCAAGCTATGATTCAAACAACAAGATAACATATGGTTTCAAGGGTCTGTTCATATTGTAAGAGCAGAGATATGGGATGCAGACAACTAAAGCATGGTACGAAGCAACATGTAACATTTCACATTTTATCAAAGTAATATAAGACAGTAGTGTGCAACTTGACATGCAAACTGCCACAAGACCAATTCAAGTGAAAATACCCAACTCAAATAAACCAACTAATGCAGACTGTCAAAAAAAAATGGATCAATAATGCAACCAGGTTATAAGGGACAAGCTATTAATACCTGTACAAGACTGCAACAATTCGAATGAGGGTGAACTCAAATGCATACAACAATTCAAAGTGCAAAGTGAGGATCATCATGCATGGACAGTGCAATGTGACTGAATACAAGTCAATGCCAAGAAAATGCAATACAAATAGGCAAACAAAATGGAAATGAAGACTGGAGCAACATGAGGCATGCAATACTCAGTACATATCTTTATTACAAGAACAATTATGCACTTCAACTACTTAATTAAACAAAATATTTTAGTAGCATCTGCACTTACCAACTTATCAATTTAAAAACAAAAACTTGGTGCAGCTGTTCTTATCAGTTTAAATCAAAAATTGATATCATTTGTTCTTAACAGTTTAAACACAAAAAAAAAAAAATCAAATAGTATCTGTTCTTATTAGAATTAAAACAAAACCAAGTAGTATCTGTTCTTGACAATTTTAAAACAACCCAAATAGTATCTGTTATTATCAATTTAAAAATCCAAGTAAATTGAGCAAATGACAGCAACTAGCAACCAAACATCCAATCATGCAGTGACAATCTGTTCAAATCTCTGAAACCATTAACCCCTTTCAACTCATTGATCTTGAATAAAGCATCCACCCTTACTTCTATTTAGCATCACTATTTACTCAACTAAATATCCCAGTCTTCATCCAAATCTGATCTCTCTGGTGCGAATGTGCACAGGTGCACAACTTAGTATGTGAATCTTCACTCAGCCTATACCACAACTGACCTACACCTATATCATAATCATATGCAGACTTGCCAAACTTCCTAGCCTAGACAACAAGTCACAGATCTACACACAATAATTATGGACATAACTCGTACAACATGGGGAGGCCGAGCAAGGTGATGAAGAAAATCAGAAAATGAAGAAGAAGCAAATCTGGACGAAAGGAAAAAATGCTATTACCTGATAGATCTCGGGCTCAAGAAGGAGGCAAGGCAGAGCGAATAGTGGAAGGGAAAAAAGAGCTGGTGTAAATATAGATGATGTTTGTGAAGTTCCATGGGGATCATAAGTGTAGATAACGCATCAGTTTTTTTAAAGAGCTTTTTCATGTGTGATTGTACTTTTGATATGTATGTAGGCTATGAATAGGTGCATAGTTCGAACGTTATATAGTAAAACTTAATTTTTGAGGCATCAGTTTCTTTTACTTACGTGATTTAAGGAATGGGATAGATATATAGTGGTTTGAATGTAACTGATGAGCTACATCAGTGGAGGAGATAAATCAATAGTTATAATTTATGCGAGATGCCAGAATTGCAAGCCTTGATTTGTTGATAAATAGTGGTTTAAATCTTTGTATGAAAATATGTGTGAATGCAAAAGTCAGTGAGTTACATGGCTGAAAGGAAGGAGTGCATCAGTTATTCTTTAAAAATAGGTAAGAGGTTCGAACGTTTCTAGTAGAAAACTTGATTTTTATACTGACAAATATTTGGACCATGCATTTGATTCGTCTCAGTTTTATTTGTTTTCTTAAGTATCAGTTTTATTTTTAACTGTGTAAATATGAATACGTGTGTGATGATTCATTTATTTTTAAATAAATTTTGATTTGTATTAAATATGTTTACAAATGTATTTGGACGTTGCAAAATTGGAAAAATATGATCTGTGGCAAGATCAGAGGAAGAGCAATCAGTGGTTTATGACATCAGTTACAAAAGGAATGAAATAAAGGGAGGGACCGAGAGTTACACCACATATAAAGTTTGAAAATATGTAAATATGAATGCGTGATTTCAGCATGCTTTAAATCCCTTATTTAGTTTGATTAAAATAAATGAAATGGCTAGACTTAAGAATTAATTTATGAAAGAAAACTGACATGCGGAGGCAAGTGTAAATGAGTATATTACGTGATTAAGGAAACCCCTGATTTAGCATGTCACATAAGAATGGTAAATGTTAACCGTTTCAAATAATTAACAATTTCTAACCTTGCACTTGAATGTTTTAAACTGTTGCACGGTCAAAGGGAGAGAGAGCTATCAGTTTATAGGAAGGTAAATGTGTTATATGCGTGATTTAAGGTAGAGCCATTTGCAAGCAGAAAATGGGAAAGGTTGGAATTTGCTTCCAATAATATGTCTTGGCTGTAACGCAAAAGCTTGGTTTAAGGCATACGTTGATTTATCTTTAGACATGCAAACTTTTAATATCCCATTTGTTGCAAACTAAACAGTGTGATATAAGATTTAGGCAGTTACACAACTGGATTTAATGTATGCGTGATTTAAGTTTGATGGCTGATATAAGTGCAAAGGAAAAATATCAGAGAGGGATTTGAACGTTACTTAAAAATCAAAACTGAAACGGAAATTTAAAAGAGGGAGAGTTGATTTTCTTAGATGTGAACGGTAACAAAAAGATTTGTACACAGGGGTTGATTTTGCACTGATGTAGGGATGAACGTATGTAATACAATTTATTTTATCAATCGGTCAGTTAACGAATAATAAAATAATGTTTGGTATAAAATCACTGACTGATGTTTCTCTCCAAAATATTTGGAAACACGATTTTTACACTACGTTAAACAGACGCAGTCAAAATATCAAAAATTTCTGTAAAATAACATTTTAAAAACACACGTTTTATTACGTTGCTTTATACCCTAAAATTTGACGCGTCTTTTAAACGCGAAATTTTACAGTTTAAACATAGCTTAAATTTTTTACAGTTAATATTAAATTTTATTGACATATACAATTTTATAAAATATATCTTCAAATTAAATAATTAACTATATTGTTAAACACAATTTATATAAATACATTTTTAAAATTAAATAATTAATAATAAAATAAATATCTAAAAACTAGGGCTGTTACAGACCGACCTTGCTTATCTAGGTTAAACATGATGGGGGGTTCTCGCTTTTTGTTTAGTGGCGAGCAGGAGACTGTTACCCCTACACATCCTCTTTATGGGGTTGGTTAGCCGTAAGGCGTGATAATCGAAAGGCTAGCTGTAAAAGCAAGGGCAGGGTACCAGTGTCTGCCACGGCGGGGCTGGGATGGTTGAAAAGCCTACAAGTTGAGAGTGGCCGTTGTCGATGGTTGAAAAGACTAGAATGTTACATTTGGTATCAGAGCTGAGGGTTGAAACTTTAGCTCAGGAGTATAACACATTAAGTAACTCATTAGAGATAGAGTGAAGTAAATGAGTATATCCCTAAGATATCCGTTCTAATGCCTCAGTAAATTCTCTTACTATCCACTGATAGTAAGTATGAGTGCGAGAAGGGGACGAGATAGGGGACAGGAGAGTACCACTACAAATGGTCAATACCCTACAACAGTGGAAATAACTTTCTCCTCAATCTCCTCTGATTCGATTTCAAATTCTTTGATTGCTTCGTAGCAGCTACAAGAAGAAGCTTCGGTGCGATGATGGACTGCGAATCATGTAGATAATTTTCTATTTCGTATTCTCTTCATCGGTTTCTTATCAGTTTTTCCATCTAAAACTATATTGAAATTGAATTTGGAACTGAAAATTTTAAATAAATTGGAAATTTTAAATTGAGTTAAATTGGTTAACAAATATGAAGCTAAATTTGAATTGTATCAATAAAACGATATCGGTTGAAACCAATTTCGAAATTCTATTGTAGTTCCTTGTGTAGACTGAAGTCCAAAGAGGGACAAGTTGGTATATACTTTGGGGTTATTCCAACCTAAGTTGGAATCCATACCTAGTGTTTGAGAAATTGTAGAAGATTAAATCTATCTACCTATTCTATGGGACTCGATATATTCTACGAACGATTAGTTATCCCTTCGAACTAATCAATGCCGTTGCATATTCGTAGACCGGTGGACCCGAGTATCTTGTGAAATAATTGTATGAGTTTGTTCTCATATTGTTGGCATTCTGATTTGGTGAACCAAATGCAGAATAAATATTTCGATCTGATCTGACCAATCATTTTTTATCTTTCATCTTTTCTTTGTTGTCTCCCTGGCAAATTTCGGGGACGAAATTTTCTTAGGGGGGAATCTATAACGATCCCGATTTTGAGTAAAATTAAATTTAGTAATTGATATAAATCTGTTAAATAAAATTAATTTTTCCAAGATTAAAAGGATATTTGTTTATTTGGACATTGATTTTAAAATTTAAATGTGGATTTGAAATTGTATATTTAATATCTTATAAATAAAAAGTAACATCCCAAAATTCATCAATTTAAATTAGTAATATTTTTAAACTTTTGAAATGTAATTTGAAAATAAATAGAAAAAATCTCAAACAAATAAAATAAGTGATAATCATATATAAATAAATTCCAATTTCTTTTGAGTTTAAAATTTTGAAATAATAAATGTTTTAAAAAGTCATTTGAGTTTAAAATTTTATATATATATGGATTTTTAATTGTGAGTTTGAAATTTAAAATATATATATTTGAAAATATTATAAAAAGTTTGTTCTTTTAAATTTAATATATATGTATATCTATACTTGGAAGTTATAATTTGAAATTTTTTTTAAAGGTTAGCCTAAGTTAAATTCTTATATATAATTATTTGAAAGTTAAACTTTGTATAACTATATAATTTGATTTCAAATTTTATTTCTTAAGATTATTTAAAAATCTATAAGAGTATAAAATATAATGTATGAATGCAAATTTAAAATAAGAAGTAAAAGTTTAAAATACACATATCTCTTGAAAATTAATAAGATTTGGATAAAATATTAATAAAGGAATAATGTTCTTTCTTTTGAAATTATATATGAACTAAGTATAATTTGCTTAAAATTAATAAAAGGTTTAAAACACTTATCTTTTTATGAAATATGATTTGTATATACATTGAACATATAAGGATATAAACATAAATGTATATGTAGACATAAGTACACAATTTAATAGGGTTTAAAATAAAATTATAAATGTTAAACATATACAAAAGAGGTGGAGTAAAGGAAATAACATACATTGAGATCTCATGATCATTTTTTACCAATGGCATTCAACATCACTGCTTGAATAAAATAATAAGATTTAAAAAATTACAAAAAACTTTTCATCTCCCCATATTTAAATTATTTAGTCTCAGCAAATTTGAAAGCACAGTAGAAAGATTGATATCACAAACTCGAACACCCAAAGAAAAGAAAATCAGAAAGAAAAAAAACTGCAAACTCTTCTTCAATTCAAAAGAAAAAAATTGAAATATAAAGATCTTCTGAAAACTTCAAGCTGTAGTTTATGATTCTATCTCTCAGGTAAGTTTCAAACTTTATAGTATAATGAATTTGTGGTTTTAAAATCAAATTTTAACACAAACCCATCCAAAACTGCAGATTTATAAAAAAGAACACATCTTCAGGAAACAGTGCAAGATTTTCTGGAAAAAAGAATTAAGGCAAGTAAATTTCATTAAAAAAGATTTGAATTTGAAGTGGTTAATAAGTAATGAAGCAAAGATTTAAACAATTATATTAATCAGTTCAGGAGGGGATCACATTCAAATATTAAATTTTGAAATAACATACAAACAAATGTATGCATACAAACATAATTAAAATAGAAAATTATTTGTAATACAAAGTAAATTAAACAAAATAACAAAACAAAACAAAAGATAAAACAAAAGAAAAAGTAACAAATCAAATACAAGAGCTTGTATATTAAATCAAGCAAGTTATGTTATATAAAATCGAAATTTATTTAAGTTATTAAAAGCAAAGTAAAAGAAAAGAAAATACAAGATACATTCAAGTGAACAAACAAAAGAAACAGTACAAGCATATTTACATCTATATTACAAAAGTACAAAGCAATATATATACTCAGCTGAAAATAAGAAGTAAGTAAAAACATTAACTAATAACTTAACAACATAATTAAAATAGAAACTTATTTACATTTTAAAGTGCTAATTTATAACCAATATATGAAGTGAGGTATTAACAATTGTATACAACAAGACAGTAAAACATGTTTATGCAGGCAAGTAAAAATAAAAGATCCATCTACATACACAAATAAAATAAAAACATGTACAAATGGAAAAGTAGTCAGTTTTAACTTTGAATAGAGATCTACAAAATATATGCAAACTATCTATGTACTAAAGAATTTAAAGAAAAGCAAAGTACAAAAGAAGATGTACCAGGTTTGTATAAATAAAGAGTGTAGCCTGTAATGTAGTAATGCAAAGGCAAGAATAAATAAAGTAAAAGCAAACAAGTACATAATGTTATATCTCTAGCCCATGACTGAAATCATCAGCCTCCATACCCAAAGAGATTTCTGTCTGGTTTGTACAAAAGAAAGAAAAGTATTATCACTATTTTGTACAAAGTATTATCAACCTGTCTGCAAATCTTTGCCATATATCTCTGCCCTTTCATTTTAATTCGAAAACTAATATTTCAAAACTTAACTAAGCAAAGCTAGAAAAGAAAAACTGAAGCAAGCATTGTTTAAAACTTAAACAAAACTCAACTTACTAACATCAACACAATCAATACCACCAGAGATCAAGAGAATAGCTTCAGCTAGCAAATACAAAACAGGTTTCAAATAAAGAAGACTCTGTTCTTATTACTGGAAAAATCACGGTGAGTAACTCTTTCTTAAAAAAAAAATCTCAACTGTGGATCTGTTTTGTGATAAGTATGTTGGTCATAAACATGAATTCTGTGTATATTGGTTGATGAGTGTGGGTGTGCTGGCTGATGTATAAGTGTTCTCTGTTCTGAAATGTTAAACTCAAAACCCTGAAAAGAAATAATTATTCCCTCCCAACCTGCATGTTGTTTCGATTTAGCATCAAAACAAAAAATTATTTGATATGGTATGAACTCAAGATTTAAATTTGATTCAAGTACGTATAAAGGCCTCTGGAAATTAACATGACTGAACAAAGCTTTTAAAAGGTTAATATTCAAAACTTTTAATTTGCAAATTCAGATATATAGATTGAATTCATATACCTTAACGTGATTTTTAAAACAAAATTTTTGAATTTTCAGTAAGTATGTGAAGAGCGGTTCGAATTTGTTCGATTTTTCAATTTCGAGTCGCCGGGGTCGGTCTAGTTGATCAGAGGGGTCGGGGCTTGGGCTGGAGGTGGAGGAGCGAACAGGAAGTGTGGAAAAAATGGTAGGTGGTGATGCAATTCACCATGGAGGTCGCGGCAGTGGGTTTCCTCTTGGAACCCTAGTTTTCTGGGTTTGGTAAAAAATTTGGTCACCTCGGCATTTGTAGATGATCGAGTGTAATATGGCTCTGGGAGGTGATAGAGGAGAGATAATAGAGTTCGTGGCCGGAGTTTAGTGGCGAATGGTGGTCGGTGGTCGGAGAACTTGGCGTTGCCAGGTATGGGTGTGGAGGAAGATGCGGTTTCCAGGTTTGGGTCTTTACTCATTTTTTTGAATTCGAAAAAAAAGAAGGGTGATGGCAACCTGGAAGTGGTGTGAGGAAGAAGGCCGACTTGTTCGACTTTGCAATGAAGATCGGAGGCGATCATCGGTGTCGTGCACGTGCACCGTGCACACTTGGATCTGAAGAACAGAAAAAAAAAAGAAGAAGAAGGAAACGCGAAAGGAAAGGAGCAGGGGGAAGACTCGAGAAATCTTCAGTTTGACTCGAAGCAAATGATGCTTTGACTCGGGAAAACACTATGCTTTGATTCAGAGTACAAGAGTATGTACCCAGAGTAAATTTTTTTTTTTTGAAAGGCAAGCGGGGTTGACTGGTCCCCTACCAGGATGTTATTAAAATTAAGAAAAGAAAGCGACTATGAACATGCTCACAATCGCGAAAAGCTAACAAAAAAAACAAGAAATTACAACACTCACAAGAACATACAAAAAAAGGAAAAAACACAGATAAGAAGGAGCACTATATCCAATCATTCAAGACAAAGGATGTAAAATCAAATTTACTGTCCTTTATTCCCATTTTTATGCTTGCATGAAAGGCATGCATCAGCTGATCACTGTTCCTCATCTTGTTCTCAAAGCACCTCAAATTTCTTTCATCCCATACGAAGTTAAGATATCTCTTGAGAGTAAAATTTATTTGTTACAGGTTTTAATAATAACCTGTACTATTGTGTTTTAAAAAGTTTAAAATGAAATTTAAAATTGATGTTTTAAATAAGTTTAAATATCTTAAATTTGAAGGGAATTTAATATCAAAATCTTTTAAATTTTCTAAATAAGAAAGTAGTACTTTAACATATGAATTTAAAGCAAGTTGAAAAATCAATGTTTCAAATATTGTTTTTTTTTGTGTTAACTAAATCATTAATAAATATGAGTTTTACTTTTAAGTAGATGAAGATTAAATAATTTGTAATTCATTAATTTACTTTGAAATAAATTAGAAGTTTAAATTTATAAATTATGGTTTAAGTAAATTAATTAAGGAATAGTTAATGTGTAATTAAGAATCATAGATTTCCAATTTGTGTTAAAGGAAATTCAATTTGAAAAGAAATTGGATAATTTATGATTAGAAATTAATTAATTGAAATTAAGAACTATTTAAGTTGCGATTAACACCTAATTAATTAAATAATTAGGATTAATTAATGGATTATTAATGGTTAGTCAATTTCTAGAAAAAAATAATTAAAGTTAATAAATCAAGTGATTAATATATAATTACATTTAATGTAATTTAATGCTGATTTATTTATAAAGGTAATTAATTACTTAAAGATAGTTATTTAATGAAATTAAATTAAGGTTAAATGGTTAGGTAATTAACTTAAGGCTAATTTAATTAATATGATTAATTAAGAATCATTTAATAAATTAAAGCGTTTGATAAATTAGTTTATATCAAATGATTTAGAATTAATAAATCAGAATTGGATAATAAATTCATAAGTAAATAAATTTGATTGGAAATAAATTGAATTTATTAGGATTAAACAATTAGTTAATCCTGCTTATAAATGACTATTGAATACTTGACCTTGCTTATGAATGTTTATATTGTATGAAATGCCTTGAATTGATTGTCCTAACTGATTATGATATTTGCACTGTGGATTGAGCTGTATATGATTCATTCATTTTTACATTTGTATATTATCTGTGTTCTGTGAATAAAAGATAAGCGTTATAGTTATATCGCTTATCAACCATATAATTCTGTGTTTAATCTGTGATGATTGAAAAATTTGCACTATTGTGTTAAAACCCCTTGACCACACTAATACACACACTAATATGGATTTCACGAGGAAATCGATTAAGTCACAGATTTTGAAATGATTTTTAAATTTGAATATTTGAATTCAAATATTTTGGAAATGGATTGGGTTTAAAAGTGAAAAGCTTTTGAAATGGAATTTCATAGATGAAATTTATTTTGAGTAACTCGATAGAATATGAAGTTGAATTCTATGATTTAAAACTAGGGATTAAAACCAGTTATATATGGGTTAAACTATTTTAAATGTATTGATTTGGGAATTCGAATAGAATTCAAGGGCTTTAACTCGTGTAAATATAATTGGATTTTTCTGAAACGAAAACTGTTGTTTTCAGATAATAAAAGCTTTCACATAAGAAATGAATGTTCAATTGTGCTAAAAAGAATTTCAAGTTTGAAAATGAAGAAAATTTCCAAGTTATGAAAACGATTTAAAAGCTATAAGTTGAATCTTTGATTTGAAGATTCAACAAGTTAATCGAATTTTGAAAGTTATAAGTTAAATCTTTGATTTAAAGATTTAGTGAGTTAATCCAACTGGAATGGAAATTGTTCTGAAATCTGTGAATTGATCTTTGTGAAATAAATCTTTTTGTAATATAAAGATTTGAATTGGTAATTGGATTAAACCATTTGAAAGAAAGTTTTGAATTATTAAGTTGTGACTTAATTGAAATCCCATTATCCATTGTTTTTTTTGAATAAGCGCTCACTATTCGGGTTAACCGGAAAAGGACCATGGGGTCGAATAACCCATTCCGAATATGTGATACGTCGTTGTGAATTGCATTTGAAGATCGGTGTTGAAGACCGGGTATTTGCGAGAGCGATAGGATGACCTGTCGATTGACTCTGCACCGAGTTGCTCCGGTATAGAGTTCTCCATATGTGATGGTGAATCCGATCAGGATTGTGAATATCCGGATTGCAAGGACTTCTTTGTAAGTGCCTTCGGTTCTGTTCGAGCCCGGAACAGACTTGTACGGATTGTATGTATGACATTACAAGTTGAGATATAAAGCCGATTTCTTTCAAATATATTTCTGTGGTGGCGGAGAATTTATTCTTTTAGCTTAACACCCTTCTCTGAGACGTACGAGCTCAGAGGTTATATAGTTGAAGTTATCAGCGATATATTCCCAAATTGGTAATGTGACATGCTGAGTGTTGCTGTAAATGATCATTGTGTTGATTATTGTGATAGGATCGTTTATTTGATCGTTTATCTTGGTGATCATTGTGTTGATCATTTGTTGACCCAAAGCATGGCTTTTGTATAAAGTATGTTTTTATGGACGAAACTTCGTCGAGCCTCACACCCCGTGAATGGTCAAAACAGGAAAGAAGCAGCAAGGTTATGAGGGGTAGCGCCCTTTAGGATGTGTGCATTTCCTTCTGGAAAAGGGTGGTATCATGGTATGGAGCCCAGATATTTACTCATGTTGAAAACACTTTGTTATGATTGTGTGAATTGATTACGAGCGCTCGGTGAAAGGTCCCAAAGGACCGGGGGATGGCATATTCGGTCAGTTGTTACTCAGTTAGGGGTAACCCGGCCTTGTGTTGGTAGAGATCCGGTTTGGTTCTCGGGGATGTCCATCCAGAGGCATTCTCATGTGGCAATGGGAAGTTCCTTGGCCTGATCATTCGTTGGAAATCCAAAGAAACAATACGTGACTTGTACGGTTTTAGTTGTAGGACCTATCATTCACTTATGGTGTCGCAACACTGTTTGGATGTTAGCTATAGTAGGCATACGATAATGGTCGTATGTTGGCTAAGATTTATATTCTACTTTCGAAATGAATTTTTTCTACACTATACACTAGTAATAATATCAAATGTTATTTTAAATGCATATCAAGCATCTTTGACTATCATAAGGAGAAATCTTCTCCGATTCTGCGTTTGTATTGTGTGTGTGTGCGGGAGGCCTTATGGTAGTCTCATTTTTAAAAAAACATTGCGAATTGACTTTGAAAATCTTTTGTTGAATGTTTTAAGAGATAAACTGTTTTTGTTGCTCACACCAGTCCCACGACTGATCCGGAGTTTATTGTTTTCTTTCCTAAACTCTGGGTGCTCATTATATTTCTACACGAGCAGTCTAGAGTTGGGTTTTTCAGATAGTCAGATGTAGTAGATTATCTGGAGTTAGTTCAGTCTTTGGATCACACCAGTCTTGCTTAGCTTGGTGCATCGTTATTGGGAGTTCGAGCTATTGCTGGATTGATTCTTGGAAATGGAGTTGCAGTTCTCGGAGTTCCCTTTTGAAGACTATTTTAGAGTTATTTGTTCCACTGCTAGATGTTATCTATTTTTCTTTTCCGCTGCTATTTTATTGTATCATATCTCTGAGGTATATTGATATCTATTGGATCATCTGTTGTGTCAGATATTGTATCAAAGCTGTATATCAATGTATTATTCTTTTATTCCGCTGTGTTGTTTACTTAATGATTGTTATAAGCTCCGGCGAATCGGATTTGAACGATCGAATCTACGACATTCGAATACGATTTGAAGTATGGGTGTCGATTTTCGAGCGCGCAAAATCCGCGTCGTTACAGATTTCAAAGTTAAAAATTATTTCTGAATAACTAAATTTAGTTTTGAAATTTGATTTAAATTTGAATCCAAGATTTGAAATTAAATCCTTTTTTATGATTTAAAAAGGTTATACAAGTTCATATGGGTTTTAAACCATTTTAAAAGTGTTGTTTTGGGAACTTGAATTTAACCCAAAGATTTTAACTTGTATAAATGAAATCGGATTTTTCCGAAACGAAAACTATTTGTTTTCAAATAATAAAAGATCTCATATAAGAAATGAACTTCCAATTTGTGTTAAAAGGATTTCAAGCCTAAAATGAAAATGGTCTTCTAAGTTATGAATAAATCTTTGGGAACGGTTTGAAAGCTATAAATTAAATCCTTGACTTAAAGATCGGGTGAGTTAATCCTAATTGAAATGGAAATCGTTTTGAAAATCTGTAAATGAATCTTTGTGAAACTAGGTGAACTTTATGAAACGAATCTTTTTGTTAAAAGATTTAAATGGTAATTTGTTTAACCATTTAAAAGAAATTTTTGGATTTTAAAAGTTGTGACTTAACTGAAATCCCGATATCCATATGTTTTTAATATTGCGCTCACTATTCGGTTTAGCCGGGAGAGGACGTTGTGTCATATAACCCATTTCGATTAGTGATACGATGTTATGGATTGCATTTTAAAACCGGTGTTGAAGACCGGGTATTTGCGAGAACGATAGGATAACCTATCGATTGTCTCTGCATCGAGTAGCTACGGTATAGAGATTCCCTAAGTGATGGGAAGTCCGATCGGGATTGTGGATACCCAGATTGCAAGGGCTTCTTTGGAAGTGCCTTTGGTTCTGTTCGAACCCGGGACAGACTTGTATGGTTGTATGTCCGACATTACACTTTGAGATATTAAACCGATCTCTATCAAATACATTTCTGTTTGGTGGCGGAGAACTTATTCTCTTAGCTTAACACCCTTCTCTGAGACGTACGAGCTCAGAGGTTATGTAGTTGATAGTCATCAGTGATATACTCCCAATTTGGTAGTGTGGCAAGCTGAGTGCCGATGTGTATCATTTCCTGATCAAAGCATGGCTTTTGTATAAAGCGTAGCTTTTTGGACGAGACTGCATTAGGACGTCACACCCCGGAAATGGTCGAAACAGGAAAGATGCGGCAAGGTTATGAGGTTCGCTCCCTTTAGGGTGTGTCATTTCCTTCTGGAAAAAGGTGGTATCATGGTATGGAGCCCAGATACTTAACTCATGTGGATACTGCAGATCTATTAACTCATGTGAATAAAAGTGCAACACCATCAATCAATACATATTCAGATACAACAATATATTTGTTAAGCTTTGTGGTTGAGAGGCGCCTCGGATAAAGGTCCCAAAGGACCAGGGGATGGCATGCTTGTGTAGTAGTTACCTAGTTACAGAGATAACCCGGCCTTGTGTTGGAAGAGAGCTGGTTAAGCTCTTGGGACGTCCTGCCAAAGGCGTACCCATGGACAGTAGGAAGTTCCTTAGCCTGACCATTTGTTGGAAATTCAAACAAAACAATATATGCCCTGTACGGTTTTAGTTCTATAACCTGCCATGGAATGTGGTGGTAACCTGCTATTGAACATGTTAGCTATAGTAGGCATAAGTGCAAAATGCATATGCTGGCTAAGATTAATATTATACTTTCAAAATGGTTTTTCTACACTATGCACTAGTAATAATATCAAAGAAATTTTCTCATACCAAGCATATTTGACTATCATGAGGAGAAATCTCCTCCAATTCCGCGTTTGCATTGTGTGTGTGGCGAGAGGCGTTATGGTAGTTTCATTTTCCAAAAAGCATTGCGGATTTATTTAAATTCTTTTGTTGTTCATCTTAAAAGATAAACTATTTTGTTTGCTCATACCAGTCCCACGACTGACCTGGAGTTTATTGTTCCTTTCCTAAACTCTGGGTGCCCACAATTTTCCCACACGGGCAGTCTAGAGTTGGGTTTTTTAGATAATCGTATAGTAGGTGTAGATTCGATAGCTTTCAGCCTTAGGATTTGGCAATCGCATTGGATCGAGTTGCTTCACTTCATTGTTATTAGGAGTTCGAGCTATTTCTGGATTGGTGCCTTGGAGATGGAGATTACCGATACTGGAGTTCTTGCTTGAAGACCATATCTGTGATATTGTTCTACTGCCGGTGTTATCTTTTCTTTTCGCTGCTATTGTCTTGTATCTTATCTCTGATGTATATTGATATCTATTGTATCATCTGTTGTATCATATTGTATCAGATATTGTATCAATGTTGTATCTTGATATAGTCTTTTTCTTCCGCTGTGTTGTACTTAATGTGTTATAAGCTCCGGCGAACCAGATTCGACGTTTGGATCTGCGGCATTTGAATACGAGTGTCGTATTCAGTGCTTATTTTCGAAGGTCGAGTCAGGGTCACTACAACGAACTACCCGAGTAACTGAGTCATATAAAATTTCCAAAATCACATTTTATTTTATACTACAAAAATATTTTATTTTCAATTTTACTGCGTTAGTGTGTATTTTTGCAGATTGCTCAGATGCTAGATTCAATCTGGAATAAAGTTGAAGAATAATATGAGTGAATGAGCGATATGTAATGAGGACAGTTGTATAAATGAAAAATTGTGATGTAATCGAATTTGTATTGTAATTGAAATTTGTATATATGCAGTGAAAGCTCAAATTTGTACTGTAATTAAAATTCGTATATATGTAGTGAGAGCTCAAATTTGTACTATTCAAAATTGTAATAAATATTGTTTTGAATAAAATATCTGTTTGAATTTAAATTCTATGTTATTTATTTTACTCAGCAAATATTTATTTAATTCTGTGAAAATAAAATAGTACATTAACAAACATATTTAAATGAATATATATATATATATATATGTTTATTATCATCAAACAAACATCATATAGTCGCATATTCATCAAATAGTCACTTTCATTTGGTATTAGAGCAGGATGTCCTATAATCGTAACACAGTTATTTGACAGAATTTTTTGTAAAATGGATAGTAACACCAATTCTAGTATTAACATTAACTCTAGTTTCACTGAAGGTCGGTCAACTGCTCGACCACCACAATTTAATGGTCTTAACTCTAATTACTGGTGAACTAGAATAAGAATATATATATATATATATATATATATATATATATATGTAAGTTAATGGTTTTGAAATCTGTAATATTACACAAAAGGAATATACCATGCCAATAGAAGATTTTCAACTTGGACTAGTGCACAAAAAACTGATGCTACTTCAAATGCTAAAGCTATGAACATGTTATTCTTTGCATTAGATAAAAATGAGTTTAATAAGATTTGTATGTGTACAACTACTTATGAATTATGGAGAACTCTAAAAGTAACTCATGAAGGAACTAACAAAGTCAAGCATAGCAAAATCTCTATGTTGAAAAATCAGTTCCAAAATTTCTAAATGAAACCAAACGAAACTACAAATGACATGAACTCTAGATTTCAAGATATATATAACTCACTATTGGCACTAGGAGAAAAAATTTCTGACTTTGATATAGTATAAAAAATCCTAAACTCTTTAACGGTTGAATGGGAAAGAAAGGTCTTAGCTATTGAAGAAGCAAATGATCTTTCCATTATGAAACCAGAAGAGTTAATAGAAAATCTAAGGTCATATGAAGTGAATTTGCAGGCAAAGAGAGTTCAAGCACATGATAAGAAGAATCTAGCATTTCAAGTAGAAAAAGATGATTCAGATTCAGATGAAGAGGATATGGCACTTATTGCTAAAAATTTCAAAAAGTTTTTGAAATTCAAAAAGAATAACAAGTTTAGGAGTTACAAAAATAACTCTAATAATAACAATAATGGCAATAAACCATCATCCTATGTCATGGAATGTTATGAATGTCATAAAAAGGGTCACATGAAGAAAGATTATCGAGAGTAAAAGAAAAATAAATTCAAGAAGAAAGCATTTTCAGTAGCATGGGATGATTTTGATTCTTCTTCATCATCAGAGAGTGACAGTGATAGTGACACAGAGCAAGCAAATGTATGCTTCATGACTACAAGTGATGATGTCAGTGAACTAAGTTTTGAAGATTCGGTTGAAATTAATTCAGAACTAGTGGACTTTGTAAAACAAACTTAAAAGCAAAATAAAGAGTTACAAGGAAAACTAAATAGATCTGAATTAGAAATTAGTATGCTAAGGGATGAAAAGAAAATTCTAGAAGAAGAACTTGAAATATCTCAAGAATCTAATTCTAATTTAACATCTCAACCTTCTATGATAACTCAGGAATTAGAAATTTAGAAGAATAAAAATGATGATTTATCAGTAGAGATTACTAATTTAAAATCTAACACTAAAGTATTAGAGTTAGAAAATTATAGTCTCAAAACCAAGTTAGAAGATATTAATAAAAATATTTCTAACTTCAATAAAGGACGAGAAAATCTTTCTACAATAATAGAAAATTCTCAGTCTACTTCAAATAAAATGGGACTAAGATATAAGAAAATCGAAAACCCAAAGAAATATGAAAAGTTTAAAAACAAAATTAAGAAAGATATTAAGAAAACAGTTTCTAAAGATTTTAAAACTACTAAGATATGGATTCCTAAAACAAATAACAATTTAATTAGGAATAGACATATCAAAACATTTATGGAAACTATTCATAAAAGCAAGAATTATATTTATAAAGGGAATTCTGAACCCGATTGGGTTTGGTTTCCTAAGATCTAACTCTTAGGACCCTAAAAAGAAAAGTGGGTACGAACTTAATCGTTATTTTTTGCAGGTGCCACTTAAAAAGAGAGGAAAATGGATTTTAGACAGCGGTTGCTGAAAACACATGACTGGTAATAAGGACATGTTAACTAGCATTGTCTACTCAAATGGAGGATCAGTCACTTTTGGAGATAATTCAAATGGTTATATCATCGGCAAAGGTGATGTGAGCATTAACGGTATCTCTAACGTACCTCTCATTTTTGATGTTTTATTAGTTAAAAACTTAAAACATAATTTATTAAGCATAAGTCAATTATGTGATAAAGGTTTAATATATCCTTTTAAGAAAATAAATGCAATATTTATGATAAAAATCAAAATTTAAAATTTGAAGGTATAAGAGATAGAAATATTTATGTTTTAAATATGAATATAAATCATAACACAAACATGTGTTTAGTAGCTACAGAAAAAGATTATTGGCTATGGCACAAAAGATTTTATCATATGAATATTAGTATTATTAACAAAATAGCTAAAAATAAACTTGTTAAGGGACTACCTGATATAAAATTCAAAATTGATAATATTTGTGATGCATGTCGGTTAGGAAAATTAACAAAATCTTCTTTCAAATTTAAGAAAATCATATCTACAACACAACCACTTGAATTACTACATATGGATCTTTTTGGACCTACTCAAGTTCAATCTATTAATCACAATAGATACGTGTCTGTTATTTTAGATGATTTTTCATGATATACATGGATTATTTTCGTGAAACATAAAAGTGATACTTCTGAGAATTTTAAATTTTTTGTTAAAAGAATTCAAAAATAAAGAATTTAAAAGTTAAAAATATTAGAAGTGATCATGGAGGTGAATTTGAAAATGAAGTTTTTGAACATTTTTCTAACAAGAAAGGAATTAATCATAATTTTACTTTTCCTAGACACCACAACAAAATGGAGTTGTAGAAAGGAGAAGCAGAACATTACAAGAATGTGCAAGAACTTTATTAAATGGAAGCACTCTACCTAAGCATTTTTGGGCAGAAGCTGTTGCAACTGCATGTTATGTTTTGAATCATGTTTCTATTCAAATCATTAACAAAACACACCCCATATGAACCTTTAAATCGCAGAAAACCTAATATATCCTATTTCAAAATATTTGGTTCAAATTGTTTTGTACGTAACACCAAACATCAGCTTGGAAAATTTGATCCAAAATCGGATGAAGGAATATTCATAGGATATTCGGAAAGAAGCAAAGCTTATCGAGTTTTTAATATAAGAACTAAAGTAATCGAAGAAACTCTTTATGTTTCATTCGATGAAAATTTCAAAATTTCTTCTAATATTACAAACTTGGAAAATAATTCTAATAAAACAATAACAACTAATTCAGATGATGAGATATTATTTTTCCAAATAATAACATGAATAATAATAGAGAAGACGAAAACATTGTTCATAATGAAAATCTTGTAAGATCTCCTCCAACAATTCTTAGAGATCACCCTGTTCAAAATAAAATTGGAGAAGTAAATTCAAATGTAAGATTAAGACATCAATTAAATCAAATAAGCCTTGTAGCTTTTCCTTCTAATATAGAACCTAAAAATATTAAGGAAGCCTCCATTGATGACTATTGGATTATAGCTATGCAAGAAGAGCTAAAACAATTTGAAAGAAATGAAGTTTGGGAATTAATTCCTAGACCAAGTGATCAATCGGTCATTGGTACAAAATGGGTTTTTAAAAAAAATCTGATGAACTAGGTAATATAACTAGAAATAAAGCTAGATTAGTTGCACAAGGATATAATCAAGAAGAGGGAATAGACTATGAAGAAACTTTTGCTCATGTGACGAGATTAGAAGCTATACGAATTCTACTGGACTTTGCATGTTTTCATAACTTTAAATTATATCAAATGGATGTTAAAAGTGCTTTTCTAAATGGATATATAAAAGAAAATGTTTATGTTGAACAACCTGCTCTTTTTAATCATGAAAAATTTCCATGCCATGTTTATAAACTTAAGAAAGCCTCATACGGTTTGAAACAGGCACCTCGTGCTTCGTACAACTGACTTAAAAGCTATCTAATAGACTCTGGTTTTGAAATTGGGAAAGTTGATCAAACTTTATATATTAAGAAAACTAAACAAGATATTTTAGTTATACAAATATATGTTGATGATATTATATTTGGTTCAACTAATGAAAAATTATGTCATAAATTTTCGACTATCATGACAAATGAATTTGAAATGTTACATATGGGAGAACTATCCTATTTTCTTGGACTACAGATCAAGAAATTGCAAAATGGCATTTTTATTAATCAAGAAAAATATTACAATAATCTAATTAAACGTTTTGGTATAGAAGACATTTCTGCCAAGCCAACTCCTATGAGTACAACTATACATCTCGATAGAGATGAAGATGGTAAGAGTGTCGAGCAGAAACTATATCGTAGTATGATTGGATCATTACTTAACTGCTAGTCGACCTGTTATTATGATTAGTGTCTATTTATGTGCTCAATTTCAAGAAAAACCTAAAGAATCACATATGCAAGCTGTAAAACGTATAATTCGTTATCTTAGCAAGACCAGCGATTTAGAACTGTTTTATCCAAAAGAATGTCCTTTTGAATTAGTATCCTATAGTGATGCTGATTTTGGAGGAAGTCGGACAGATAGAAAAAGTACAAGTGGAACTTGTCATTTCATCGAACTGTCCTTAGTATTTTGGTTTAGCAAGAAACAAAAATGCGTTTCACAATCGACACGTGAAGCCAAATATATATCTACAGCTTTAGCATGTGCTCAAGTAATCTACATGCAACAAACACTGCAAGGTTTTGATATAAAATTAAATAAATATTTAATATATTATGATAACACCAGTGCAATAAATTTAGCTAAAAATCTTGTCAATCACTCACGAACTAAACATATTGACATTCATCATCATTTTATTCGTGATAATATTGAGAAGGATACAGTAAATTTAGAATTTGTAAATTCTGAAAATCAGTTAGCTGGTATTTTCACTAAACCACTCAATGAAAATTATTTTATAAACTGAGAAGAGAATAGGTATAGTTTCTTTAAAAGAGTTATAATATTTAAATTTCTATAATGAAATTTAAAAAAAATGGTTTTTTTTTCATTGCTAGTACTTGAACTCAGCACCTCTAGATTGGAAGTCTTATGTCTTTATTATTTCACTATTTGTTGTTTCACAACTGCTTTCATAATACATTATTTTTTGTTTCACTCTTCTCATGGATAATTCTCAACCTTGAAAATTCTAATTATTCTACTCTTCTCATTATATTCTGGTTATCCCTTATTCAATCTATCTTTTACTATTTTTTTCTTATTATTATATACATTGAAGAGTGTTTGTTTATCTTTCCATCTTATTTGCTTTATTCATATATTATTTCTTTCTTACAACAATGTCCTCCCAAAACAACTCTCCATACAACTCTATATATTCCTCTGTTGATTTTTCCACACCTTCCTCTAGATCTTCCAATTTACCTACACCTGCTACATGTCATGAACCGGCCAGACCATCCAATTATCATACTGGTTATACTCTAAAAACAAGAAGGCGCGTCGTTTCTTATTCTTTGATTCTCTATTAACAAAACAAAATATCGATTATTTACATCATTAACAACGGGAATCAATAGCAATTCAACGAGAAATGTACTATGAACAAAAGCTAAATTCAAAACGACCTAGCTTTCTGGAGCAACTTGGTTGGAAATTTTGCGGATCATCTTCATCCAATGTTCATCAACCCACAACGTCTTCTTATCATCAGTCACCACAACCTCCTCATGTGTCTCCAAATTCATGGGAACGTGGAAATCACTAGTCTCCATTAAAACCATACAAAGAAAAGGCTAAAGTTGAACCAAAAGATTGCAAGACTCCGCACTCATCCACTTCTTCTTCATCCAACTACACTTTATATTTTTTATTATTTCAATTTAATTTCTATGCTTCGTTGATTAATGTATTGAACATTTTTTTTAAACATACAAAAAGACTGATAATGCTGCAAAAGAGCATTCAGTCGACTGAACGAATTAGGTCATTCGACTGAATATGGAAACAGAAAGTTTGGGGAAATTACATCAGTCGACTGACCAAAATCGATCAATCGACTGAATAGTCTATCTGGATCCATTAATCACTATTTCATCTTCTTTTTTACCCATTTAACTACCTTCTTCTTTTTTGCTCTTCACTTTTACTTTCCCTCATCAGAATTTCAAAACCCTAGCTCTCAAAAATTTCAAATGTCTTTACTAAATTATACTTTCAAATGGCTCCAAGACAACCTAAACGATCTAGAAAAGCTTCGTCCTCTTCTTATGAATCTATTGATACCCAAATAGCTCAATGGCTTTATGATGCCACCGCTATCCGAAGATGGAACAAGATGAACGAAGCTCGTTTTCTAGAAGGATCTTTTGTTGTGTTTCCTGACTTTGCTGCATATAGAATTCAAGATCTTGTAAGAAGAAATCGTCTAGAATCTCTTCTTGACCACAATCAGAATAATCTTAAAATTAATCATACAATGGTAAAACTCTTTTACGCTAACTTAAATTTGGGTC
This sequence comes from Allium cepa, assembly GCA_030765085.1. Taxonomy (NCBI): domain Eukaryota; kingdom Viridiplantae; phylum Streptophyta; class Magnoliopsida; order Asparagales; family Amaryllidaceae; genus Allium; species Allium cepa. The sequence continues at coordinate 594,584,631 of CM060938.1, read as the reverse complement.
ATCAAAATCCATGAAACCATGACAGCTGCATATGGAGTTTAGTTTGTTGTCAACAAGTATTCTTGTCATTAGATAGAATTTGCCACATTCTTCAAACACCAACAAATGGTATTCCGTTAGAAGATTTAAATATTCCTATAGGCGAACGAGATGAAGTAAGTCATAGATTTTTGGAAGACGACACGACAGAATTAAAATCTATCGCCTTACGCCCTACAGCTCGAATTATGCATTGAGCCTCAATGCGTACAATTCTTCCTCGTACCGGTTCTTATGAGCTTGTATATCCAAAAAATTATAGGGCTTTATATGCAATTTGGGGAGATGTTCAAATTAATTGGCCTAAGCTTATTCTTGACGAATTCTTATCCTTCAACCAAAGTCGAATGAACATCATTTATTATGGCGACCATCACTACAAGAAAATCGAATTTTTGCAGCAGGAGTGCGCAGCGTTTTAATAAAAATGCTGCTATTATCTGGTGGATTATTAAAAAAATAATGTATAAAACGCTGCCTATGCTAGGTCAAAACACAAAGACCGGGGAAACTAAAATCTTGCTGCTTCGCATAAAACGATAATTGATGTCTCCCTCAACCTAACCCTATCCCAAATTTAATTAAAAATCAACCTTTCACCATCGATCACTAGTCTTATCTCCAACTTTTCTCAACATCAAGCCTTTCACCATAGATCTCCAGTAATCTCCAACATTTCCAATAGCAACCTTTTACTGTCGCTCAACATCGATCTCCAGTCCAATACAGCCATCGATTCAACCTATTGTGATTATCATCAACCTATCGTGATCTTATTTTGATTTGTAAATCAACTTTGTTGAGCCAAACTTCTTTGCTATGTAGTGTATTTTTGGAATCTTTAAGGTGCGTCCCTAATTTATCTATCATGTAGCTTTGGTTTGTGAGAAAAGGAACTGCCATGCTTTCTTTTGATATTAATTCGACGCATCCTTGTGCAAATTATTATTTTCCACTTTGATCAATTGATTATTTGCGGTGGTCGAGTTAGATAAAATATCATCTTATTTATCAGAGAAAGTTCAGGACTTTTGTGCCTTCTAAGCATTGGGTCTCTTACTTGACAGGTATAATTACAAGAAGTCTGATCGGTAGATTTATTTTATTAATTTGGACAGTTTTCATACTTATGTGGCACACTTTAGTCGATGTTTTATTATTCGTTTGTACTTCAATTTTTTTAAGTGATAGTGAAACACACATAAAAGGCGTAGATGGAGTCAAATTTCATAAGAAAAGGATTGTTCACAAAAATGTAAGCCTGGATGATGTTAAGATTATTAAGCAAGCAGTTGGTGCAGTAAGTTCTGCTAGTTTTCACAATTTTTGTATATTTTATTTTATCATTAATAAGCTCATATAATTTGTAGGAGACAGTTAATAATGTTTTAATTGGTTTGACATCTTTTTCTATATCTCGATAGAAGATACAATTCTATTTTCAAGAATAAAGGGATGAATGATCGTCTACCTAAGATACGTCTTCGATCAATGGTTCTTGTAAATGTTAGACCAGCTCATGACATTCATGTAAGCACTAAAATGATAGTTTGATATCTTGATCTTTATATTTTAATCCAAACAAGTGAATTATAACATTCACATGTAATAAGCAGGCATTGAAGGACATGATGGAAGGTGGTAAAGGCACTAGGTGGGGTAACTGGCTAGGTTATGTTATTATGAACTTTCCAATAGCAATGTATAAAGATCCATTAGAATATGTTCGTAAAGGAATGAAGACTAGGGAGAGAAAGAAGAAGTCATTGGAGGCAATCTTTAATTAGGCAAGCAGTTCTCTTATTGTCAAATTATTTGGGATTAAGGTAAGTTGTATTTTGATATCACATTGTATGTATTTTGAAGTCTATATTAGATTGAATTAATTCATTGATCCATGAATATATGCAGCAGTGTGATGTGCACCACTAACCTTCCCTCGACAAAATAATTATGCTGAGCAAATATATGTTTTTTCACTTAATAATTGTTATCAAGCAAGTAAAAAGGAAAGGTACGAGAAAAATACAGTATGTTTTGCCATGTATAATAGTATATAATACCGCAAATGAATGTATGCTAGGTTTAATAGCATGTCACTTGCCAGTTCATCCAGATTTTAATTATTATTCAGGGATTGTAACAAAATTCTTTTGATTCGGTTTATTTATAGCTTCAACTTAATGGATTACTGAAATGACAACATTGTCATTTTTAGGACAACAGCTAAATGATAATGGACGACTAACTATGTTTAAATGAATTCACATTTTTATTTTCTATCTTACAACTGAAAGACCCTGAATTTCATATTAACTTAGTCTAGGGTAATTCCAATAAACATAGTAAAATACAATTAAGACAAAAGAAATAGTCTGAACTTTAGACTTTGTTTCTCAAAAGTTTATTGTAAATTTTAGTCAATTTTTTTACAGGTAGCAGCCGCTCTCTGTCATAGAATGCTCTGCCATACAACTATATCATTCTGAAATATCATTGGTCTAATGGAGAAGTTGCATTTTCAGGTCATCCTCTAGTCTACATTGCTCCTACTGTCTGTGGACACCCTCAGATAATTTCACATTGAACTCCTATTTTTGTCCTATAATTTTTCTCTCTTTTAAATCCCTAAATACATCGACATTGTTGTTAAAATTTTGAAAAAAATATTTACACTGATCTCCCAACAAATATATCACGCAACCGAGAAGAACATAATTTACCAGTATCGTTGGGATTTGTCCTTTTAGAACCATCAATATTTGTATTTTTTTGATCATATGAGCTAATTTTAGAATTTGTAGTAAACTAAATATTTTGGAAGTTCTCATTAAGTTTGGAATTGAGAACATTGCTTGAGAAGCATAAAATAAGTATACCTAGGGACATGGCTCAGAAATTCACTATATAATGTGTTAAGTTTATATATTGTTTGCTCTGGTATTTGATGGATGAGAATCCAATATAAAACAGTTTGAGTGATAACTGAGTGTAATAATTCTTCCCTTCCAGCAAAACTTTGAAACTGTGAGTCCCATCCTTGTAGTTTGTTTTGTATCTTGTGCAACGAGTGCTGACATTACAAGTAATGAAGGTAAGTGGATGAAATGGGGACTCCTAAATAAGTTATAGGTAGATTCCTTTATATTGCAGTGTCGTCAAAAAATATTGTTTCCTTGTAGCTTCAGAACTAAAATGGATTTTAGTTTTGAAAACGTTGACATTCAGTCCTTCATAGCAGTTCAAATTTTCAAAGACCCCTTTAGTTATGTGTACTGCTAAATTTGTATCTTTCCAAATAGCATCTACTCGTCGGCATATAACAAGTGAGTAATTTGTGGTTCAAACTTGTAAACATGAAAAAATTATGGAGGTATTTAGAAGTCTATATTAGAACGAATCAATTCATTGATCTATGAATAAATGTAGTGGTGTGATATGCACCACTAACCTTCCCTCGGTAAAATAATTATGCTGAGCAAATATATGTTTTTTCACTTTATAATTGTTATCAAACAAGTAAAAGAAAAGGTACAAGAAATCCAGAGTATATTTTGCCATGTATAATAGTATATAATACTGCAAATGAATATATGCTAAGTTTAATAGCATGTCACTTGCCAGTTCATGCAGATTTTAATTATTATTCAGGGATTGTGCCAAAATTCTTTTAATTCATTTTATTTATAGCTTCAACTTAATGCATTACTGAAACGATAACATTGCCATTTTTAGGACAGTAGGTAAATGATAATGGATGACTAACTATGTTTAAATGAATTCACATTTTTATTTTCTATCTTACAACTGAAAGACCCTAAATTTTATATTAACTTAGTCTAGGATAATTCCAACAAACATAGTAAAATACAATTAAGACAAAAGAAATAATTCGGACTTTAGACTTAGATTTCTCAAAGTTCATTGTAAATTTCAGACAATTTTTTTTACAAGTAGCAACCGCTCCCTGTTTTACAGATAGCAGCCGCTCTCTGTCATAGATACTACTAGAAAAGGGTCAAATAGCAACCGGGGGGTGGAGGGGGGGGGAGGGGAGCGACGGCTTCTGACGGCCCTTTTCCGACGGCTTCCGACGGGCCGTTGGCGGCCGTCGGAAGCCGTCAGAAAATCGTGAATTACAGCAGCCCAAGCGAGCCTTTCTTCCCCATTTTCCAACCACATCAAAAAACGAAAAAAAAACCCAAATCACCATTTTCCACCTACAATCGCTGATTTCTTGCTTTTTCCTCCTCCCTAGTTGTGAAATCAACACATCTTGCTCTCCATCTCAGGTATAATCTCTTATTTTCATGAAAAATTCAGTTTTTACCCTAATTCTATATTTGCATAAGTTGATAAATTTGGGCTAATTGGTGATTGAAATTGTTTCCAATTGTGTTATAATAGTTTCTAGCATTCCATTATATACCTATTTCATCTTTTATCGTGAAATTGTGAAAAATATGTATAATTTATGGTTATTCGTGTATATGGAAATCGTTCTGTATGCCCTGATTGTACCATTGTATATGTGTGTAGCGCGGCTATCATTGTATTGTGTTAGCTGGAATAAGATAAAATGAATGCACGAGCTAGGAGTATTATATTGTGCATGCATTGACTTATGCAACAACAACAAAAAATGTGTCGAACGAGCCTTAAGTTGATGTAATACGTCAAACAAATGTGTTAAATTAAAATATATTTTTGTAAATGTGAGCAGTTAGTAAAACTGTTTTTTTGTAAAATGCACACATCTAATTGACAAATGTCCCTTGGAGAGTTTTTGGCCCCGTCTGACAAGTGTTGTATATGATCGTTGTATAAATAGTCGTTTTTTTCAAAAAACGACCATTTATATTCATCTGGTACAATGTTTGTTGAATTTGCCCTTGTATTGGACATGCTATGAATACAATAAGCATTTACATTTAGTATACTACTTTGTCTTAAACAGCTCATAAAATTTCAGCCAAACTTTTCTTTTTTGTTTCCTGCGTACATGCATTTGTGTACAATGCAGAGAACAAAAGGGAAATGCTGCCGAAATTTTATTGAATCGTTTGAGACGAAGTAATATACGAAATGTAAATACTTACTGTGTTTGTAATGGGAAGTAGAATGCCTGACCATGGAAAAAAATTGTACAATTATTTGTATCGATACGTTAAAAAATAAATGTAAATCCAGGCAGACGATATGCTGCTGGCACGAGAATACTAGATGAAGAAAATACATAAGAATTATAGGGACTCAATATCTGAAATCAAGAAATCTGGTAAGAAACGACTGTGGATGGGGTAGAGCGTATGACAAGCATGGTTGCGATACTGGGAAACTGACGAGGCCAAGGCAAGTATACTAAAATTTTTTGAATTATTAATTTGACGTGATCGAAAAATAATGTATCAAATTTTGGATGTACAGGCAGAGTCGGAAAGAAACTCTACAAACAGAAATAAAAATCGCGTCACTCATCGCGGAGGGTCGAAGTCATTTCAGCAGTATCGGTAGGAGTTGGTAAATTTACTGAATGATAATTATAAATAGTTTGTGCTATATTATTTTAAATGTACAACAATTGTATGCAAAAGTCAACTCCAGGAAGCTGAGGTGCATGATCCCGTGTGCTATATGGACGTGTTTACGCGTACGCATGCCATCGAGCATGTAAATCCGGACGGGACTGTTTCGAATACATGGCACGACGATGAATCCAATCGGAAACATGTAAGCATATTTCATTTTATGCAATATTAGTAATTGTTTTGCTTGTTAAACTATAATGAAATAAGATATGATGTTATTAATTTGTTAATGCAGAAAAAGTTTATGGAGCAGCACTAGAAATTCCTTACTGATACGGGTCGAGATCAGCTGACGATTGATGAGGAGGATGCTATTTTTGAGTCCGTTATGGATCCATCAGAACATGACAGACGATATGGATTTGGCAATCAAGTGGTAAATAATTTATTTTACTGTTAATTTGATATTTAAGCCATAATTAATCAAATCGTAGGGATTTATACATGCATCTTGTACCCACAACCCTACGCCTCTCCTTATAAATGTTTAATTTACTAGTTTTAAGTCATTTGACTTCCATTAGGACAGTTACTAGTTTTAAGTCATTAGACTTGCAAGTTAAATCTTATTTGCTTCTTTTGATACTGCAAGCAAATCAACAGCATTAACATTCATACAAAAATATAAAAATTAACAGTAAAGCAACAATGAGCAATTAATGCAGAACATACCTCGCAAGCGACAATACGAAGTCGCGAAACCCTAGATCGCGAATTCGAAGCCTCCCAGAGCGCGAGCGACCTACCAAAAGTCGTGAAATCACACACTCCCTCCGCCTCAAGTCGCGAACAATGCTACCATATGTCGCGAGCTCCTTTCTCTGAGTCGCGAAGCAATAGGTCGCGAACCTGTTCCTTGAATCACGAAGCAGTAGGTCGCGGCAAACTCCAAATTAGGTCGTGGACAACCCTAGGTCGCGAAGCGATCTTTCTTTAGGTCGCGTACAAATTGAAGTTGCGAAGAAGAAGGTCGCGAACGACCTTATTAAGGTCACGTACGACCTTCAATGCTCCACCATAAAGTCGCAAATGAGAGGAATATCACTGAAGCTTAAGTCGCAACTATTTTAGGTCGCTTGACCTTGTGCCGCTGGAAGATAGGTCGCTGCTGTTTGCGTACTGTTGTATATAAGTTAAGTCGCTTGTTTCTTAAGTCGTAAGTCGCGTATGATGTAAAAATGTTGCACCGTGTGCTGTAATGTTTGTGTTGTGTTGTCTTTAGGTCGCAAACGACCTGGGTTATGTCGTAGGTCGCCAAACGACCTAGTGTGGGTTGTAAGCCTATAAATAGGCGAGTTGAGTCATTGTAAAGGTTGTTGAATTTTGAATAAAATTTGGTTTGTGCTTTGTGCCTCCATTTTTTTAAATTGGTAGTCGAGAGTTATCTCCTATCTCCATGTCGGCATTCGAGTGTGCTCGAATCAACGAACGTTGAAGCCAATTCGCGGAATCAAGTGCGCTTGATCAACGCTCAAGAATTGTAGATCTTTCTTCACGGTATCGTGCGCGATCAACGTGTCGAAGATTGCTAAATCCGGTATCTTCGTGATCAACGGATTTGGGCATTTTAGTATTTCTCAACCCACCGATTGCTACTTTCACCGATTCATTCGTTTTCATAATATCCGCTGCGTCAGTTTGGTATCAGAGCTAGATTGCAAGGAGTTTGCATCATTTGGAGAATTGGGTTTCGAGAATTTTAATTTTGGAGATCGTATTTGCAATTGTTGAGAAGTTTAGTGTTCATCGTGAAGTTGCAACAAGTTGGGAGTTTTGATCCATCTCACTTTGGATCAAAGTTCGGAAAGTGTTGGAAAATTATTTTTTGAAGTTGTTTGAAGTTCAATCATGCCTCCGAGACGAGCTCAACGCCACCGAAATATCAATGCTTTGTATAGAAGAGAAGAAGCTGATGAAATGGAGCAATGAATCAACGAGAGTTTCACTGAGAAGTTGAATGAAGGAATTAGTCGATTAGAGACAATGATGCTTGAAATGAATCAAAGTAGAAGAAGAGTTTCACCTGAATCGAACCATGGGGGAAGTAGAGCTTCGATACATTCAGATCGAGAGAGAAGAGAAGATCAAGATCATAGAAGTGTTGACAATCGTGATAGAAATGTTGATTGAAGGAGTGGTAGTAGAGATGTTGGAGGTCGTGATCGACATCGATATACTTCAGATTTTGATAAGGAGTTTGATGGTGATAAGGGAAGTGTTCATTACCGAGATAGAGAACCAACACGACGTCAGTATCGAGATGTAGTGGATGATCGTCGATGGGAATCGGGAATAAAGATGGAAATTTCAGAGTTCAAAGGTGGAATGGTTGCTGAAGAATTTTTAGATTGGTTGTCTAATGTTGAAGAAAATTTTGATTTCAAGGAGATTCCGAAGAATCGCCGAGTGAAGTTAATCGCTACAAGGCTGAGGGGAAGAGCTTTGGCGTGGTGGCAGCAAACTAAACTTACATAAGAACGGATGGGAAAGTCGAAGATTGTAGATTGGGAATGAAGAAATTGATGAATGCTACATTTTTACCTTACAACTATCAATCACTCATGTATCAGAGGTTGCAAAACTTGAGGTAAGGGACGAAGACTGTTAATGATTATGCTGACGAGTTTTATCAACTAATTGCTCGAAATGACATCATGGAGACAGAGGAACAATTAACGGCGAGATTTATTGGAGGTTTGCGAATGCAGATTCAGGATATGGTTAATATGTTCGATCCAAGATCTGTAACGGAAGCACACCAAAAGGCGTTGGTTTGGGAGAAGCAGGGAAGGCGTGGAGGTGGTGTGTTTACTAATTCCAACAATCAAGTGAAGGGTATTAGTGGAAGTTCTAATGTTTCTAAACCTGTCAGTAAACCCGTGATAAAGGAGGGTGAGAAGGCGAAGGTTAACAATGGTTTCAAATGCTACAATTGCCAGGAGATGGGTCATAAAAGCAGTGAGTGTCCAAAACCAAAGAAACGAACTATGATAGCTGAGGCTGAAGTTGAGGATGCTGTTGAAGGTGAAGATAGTCCAGTTGAGGAAGATGAACAGGATATCGCATCGGGGGACGAAGGATGTAATCTAATGATGAGGAGATCTTGTTTAACACCAAAGCAAGAAGATGAAGCTAGTTTGTTGAGGAGTAACATCTTTCAGTCGACATGCACTATATTGGAAAAAGTTTGTAAATTTGTGATTGATGCAGGAAGTTGTGACAATATTATTTTTACAGAAGCGGTGAGAAAATTGAAGTTGAAAACGGAAAAACATCCAAATCCTTATAAGTTAGCGTGGCTGAGAAAAGGAGAAGAGGTGAAGGTGGATAAACGAGTTCGAGTTCCATTTTCTATTGGAAAGAAATATAAAGACGAAATCTGGTGTGATGTAGTTGAGATGGATGTTTGTCATTTGATTTTGGGAAGACCGTGGCAGTATGATCGAGCAGTGCAGCATGACGGTCGAACCAATAGCTATAGTTTTATGTTTGAAGGCGTTAAGATTATTTTAGTTCCAAAGAAGAGACAGCAGGGAGAGAGTAAATCTGAGGAGATTGAAGAGCTGAAAACTTTGTTAACTTTGAAGGAGTTTGTTAAGGAAGTTGAAGGGGAGCCTGAAGTCTTTGTGTTAATTGGACGAGATTGTAGTGAAGAGGTTGAAATTCCATAAGAAGCGAAGCCAGTTTTGAAAGAATTTGAGGATGTATTTCCAGAAGAGTTGCCCAAGGAGTTACCGCCACTGAGAGACATTCAACATCAAATCGATCTTGTTCCGGAAGCAGTATTACCGCATAGACCACATTATCGAATGAGTCCGAAGGAACATGAAGAGTTGAGGAGGCAGGTGGAAGAGTTACTTGAGCAGGGACGTGTGTAGGAAAGTTTGAGTCCATGTGTTGTGCCATCTTTGTTGGTATCAAAGAAGGACGGGACGTGGAGGATGTGCACTGACAGTCAAGCATTGAATAAGATTACTGTGAGATATAGATTTCCAATGCCGAGGTTGGATGACTTGCTAGATCAGTTGAGTGGGGCGACTATCTTTTCGAAGATTGATTTGAAGAGCGGATATCATCAAATTCGTATTAGACCAGGTGATGAGTGGATGACTGCTTTTAAAACCAGGGAGGGTCTATACGAATGGTTGGTTATGCCATTTGGTTTATCAAACGCGCCTAGTACGTTCATGCGGGTAATGAATCAAATGTTTAGACCATTCATTGGGAAGTTCGTAGTGGTGTATTTCGATGATATTCTGATATACAGCAGGAGTACGGAGGAGCATGTTCAACATTTGAGGGACGTGTTGATTATTCTTCGTGAGGAACAATTTTATGCTGCTACGAAGAAATGCGTGTTTATGACGCATAGTGTTTTATATCTGGGTTATGTTGTTTCAGGAGAAGGTATTCAAGTTGATCAGAGTAAAGTTGAGGCAGTCAGAAATTGGCCACAACCCAAGACGATAACAGAAGTTCGGAGTTTTCATGGGTTGGCTTCATTCTACCGAAGATTTATTCCACACTTCAGTAGCGTGATGGAGCCTGTTACCGGTTGCATGAAGGGTAAACAATTTTCGTGGTCAGAGGAAGCCAGGAATGCTTTTGGAAGGATCAAGGAATTGTTGACGTCTGCACCAATTCTAGTTTTACCAGATTTTCAGTTAGTGTTTGAGCTACATACTGATGCATCAAAGGTTGGAATTGGGGGAGTGTTGAGTCAGAGGGGACGTCCTATTGCGTATTTCAGTGAAAAGTTATCAGGAGCAAAGATGAGATATAGTACATATGATGTGGAATTCTATGCTGTTGTACAAGCCGTTAAGCATTGGAGACACTATCTGTTTCAGAAAAAATTTGTTCTATATACTGATCATGAAGCGTTGAAACATTTACAAGGAAAAGACAAGATTTCAGCGAGACATGCATCATGGATTGCCTATTTGCAGCAGTTTACTTTCGTTGTGAAACACAAATCAGGGGTGCCAAATCGTGTAGCGGATGCTTTAAGCAGAAGGAATCACTTATTGACAACGATGAAGGTTGAAGTGACAGGATTCGAATTATTGCCAGAATTGTTTGAGGAGGACCCTTACTTCGCAAAGTTTGTTGAGAAAGTTAAGGAAGGAAATACTGATGAATTTGTGTTGGTTGATGGGTTCTTGTTCAAGGGGAATCGTTTATGTATACCAGATTGTAGCTTGAAAATGAAGATTATCAAGGAATTGCACGAGGAAGGACATGTGGGTCGTGATCGTACATTGCAGTTAATTACACAATCTTGTTTTTGGCCGTCAATGAGGAAAGAGGTAGAGAGATTTATGGAGAGGTGTCATATCTGTCAGGTTTCAAAGGGAACAACGACGAATGCGGGATTATACATGCCATTACCCGTGCCTACTAAACCATGGGTTATTATTAGCATGGATTTTGTGTTGGGTTTGCCGAGAACTCAGAGGGGAAATGATTCTATATATGTTGTAGTTTACAGGTTTTCGAAGATGACACATTTTATAGCTTGTAAGAAGACAGCGGATGCAGTTCGTGTGGCTCAATTATTCTTTAAAGAGATTTATCGATTGCATGGATTACCGGAGACCATTATTTCTGATAGGGATACTCGATTCCTAAGCCACTTTTGGTTGAGTTTGTGGAAGATGGTCGGAACAAAGCTGAATTTTAGTAGCGCTTACCATCCGCAAACTGATGGGCAAACGGAGGTGGTTAACCGATCGTTGGGAAGTTTACTGAGATGTCTTGTGAAAGACAATTTGAAGAGTTGGGATTCGAAATTGTGTCAAGCGGAGTTTGCTCACAACCATGCAGTTAACCGGAGTACAAGTTTCAGTCCATTTAAAGTTGTATATTCAACCATTCCAAAGGGACCATTGGATTTAACGACAGTACCATATCAGAAAGGGGTTGTTAAGCGGGCTAGTGACTTGGTGAATGAGTTACAGGAATGCCATAGAATCGTTCAGGAACGATTGGAGAAGACAAATGAGAAGTATAAACAAATGGCGGATAAGAAACGAAGAAGTGTTGTCTTCAAAGAAGGAGATTTTGTATATGCAGTATTGACCAAGGATCGATTTCGTGTTGGTACTTACAACAAACTAGCCGCTAGAAAGATTGGTCCTTTAGAAATCATAAAGAAGATCAATGATAATGCGTATCAGTTAAGGTTGCCGGAAAATGTTCATACTTCTGATATTTTCAATGTCAAACACTTGATTCCATACCATGAGAAGAAGCATGTCGAAGAAGAGGAAAATGTGAATTCGGGGTCGAATTCTTTTCAACCTGGGGAGGATGATGCAGAACATACCTTGCAAGCGACATTGCGAAGTCGCGAAACCCTAGATCACGAATTCGAAGCCTCCCAGAGCGCGAGCGACCTACCAAAAGTCGCGAAATCACGCACTCCCTCCGCCTCAAGTCGCGAACAATGCTACCATATGTCGCGAGCTCCTTTCTCTGAGTCGCGATGCAATAGGTCGCGAACCTCTTCCTTGAATCACGAAGCAGTAGGTCGCGGCAAACTCCAAATTAGGTCGTGGAAAACCATAGGTCGCGAAGCGATCTTTCTTTAGGTCGCGTACAAATTGAAGTTGCGAAGAAGAAGGTCGCGAACGACCTTATTTAGGTCGCGTACGACCTTCAATGCTCCACCATAAAGTCGCAAATGAGAGGAATATCACTGAAGCTTAAGTCGCAACTATTTTAGGTCGCTTGACCTTGTGCCGCTGGAAGATAGGTCGCTGCTGTTTGCGTACTGTTGTATATAAGTTGAGTCGCTTGTTTCTTAAGTCGCAAGTCGCGTATGATGTAAAAATGTTGCACCGTGTGTTGTAATGTTTGTGTTGTGTTGTCTTTAGGTCGCAAACGACCTGGGTTATGTCGTAGGTCGCCAAACGACCTAGTGTGGGTTGTAAGCCTATAAATAGGCGAGTTGAGTCATTGTAAAGGTTGTTGAATTTTGAATAAAATTTGGTTTGTGCTATGTGCCTCCATTTTTTTAAATTGGTAGTCGAGAGTTATCTCCTACCTCCACGTCGGCATTCGAGTGTGCTCGAATCAACGAACGTTGAAGCCAATTCGCGGAATCAAGTGCGCTTGATCAACGCTCAAGAATTGTAGATCTTTCTTCACGGTATCGTGCGCGATCAACGTGTCGAAGATTGCTAAATCCGGTATCTTCGTGATCAACGGATTTGGGCATTTCAATATTTCTCAACCCACCGATTGCTACTTTCACCGATTCATTCGTTTTCGTAATATCCGCTGCGTCAGCAATGGTAGATTGATAATACAGCTGAATTAAATATTTATTACAGGCCAACAGCCAGAGACGGGGTCGGCAGACTAGAGCTCAGATCGATCTAGCAGAGATTAAAAATTTGCGGGTTAGAGTAGCTCAGCAGGAGGAGCAGAACCTCCAACGGGCCATAGATACCACACAGTTGCTAGACCAGCGCATCGCCGAGTATATGCAACAGTATGATGGCCGCTTCCTTTCCTCTGCTGGCTCTGGAAGAGAGTGATTGATTACTTGCTTTTATCTGTATGTATTTTTAGTTTTGTATGATTTTGTAGACGGTTGAGGTAGTTGTTGATTTTTGTATGATTATGTTTGATACACTTGGTTACGTGGTTGTATGATGATGTGGATGTTGATGATTTTGTGGGTATGTTGTGTATGACATGGGTGGAACACTTGTTGTTGGGGTTGTTGTGAATGTTGGAATGGTTATGTATATTAAGTATTTTATTTTGATGTAATTTGATGTATTTGTTTGTTTAATGAATTTTAAGTAGTTTGGATTATGATATTTGGTTGAAATATTGTATACCGGATTCTGCAGTGTTGGTGTAATAGTGTTTGCATGGAAAATGTGGATGAAAGGCTCTACAGCAGCAGAAATAGTGAAAACAAACAGCAGATTTTCGACGGCTTCCGACGGTTATCGATGGCTTTCAGGTCATATTTTTCCGGCGGCTACCGACGGCTTCCAACAGCTTGTAGTCCAATTTTTTCGACGGTTTTCGACGGCTTCCGACAAATGTCCGAAGCCGTTGGAAATCATCAGAAGTCGTCAGAAGCAGTTGAAAATGCACTCGGCGTTTTATGTCGAAAGCCGTCGCAGTTACTGTACCCTGATGCTTTATTTTCCGACGGCATTTTTCGATGGTTTCCGACGGCTTCCGACAGCCGCCGACGGTTTTCTGCCGTCGTAAAATGCCTTTTTCCTTGTAGTGAGAATGCTCCGCCATACGACTACATCGTTCTCAAATATCCTTGGTCCTTTTGAAGAAGTTGCATTTTCTGGTCATCCTCTAGTCTACATTGCTCCTAATTTTTTGGACACCTTCGGGTAATTTCACATTGAACTCCTATTTTTGTCATACAATTTTTTTCTCTTTTAAATGTCTAAATACATCGACATTGTTATTTAACTTTTGAAAAAATATTTACACTGATCTCCCAACATATTTATCACATAACTGAGGAGAAAATATTTTACCAGTATCGTTGGCGATTTGTCCTTCTAGAACCATTAATATCTGAATTTTTTGAACATATGAGCTAATTTTAGAATTTGTAGTAAACTAAATATTGTGGAAGTTCCCATTTAGTTTGGAATTGAGAATATTGCAACAAGTATGCCTAGGGACACAGCTCAGAAATTCACTATATAATGTGCTCAGTCTATATATTGTTTGCATTGGTATTTGATGGATGAGAATCCAATATAAAATAGTTGGAGTGATAACTGAGTATAATAATTGTTCCCTTCCAGCAAAACTGAGAAACTGTGAGTCCCATCCTTATAGTTTGTTTTGTATCGTGTGCAACAAGCGCTGGCACTGCGAGTAACGAAGGTAAGTGGATGAAATGAGGACTCCTAAATGAGTTATAGGTAGATTCCTTCAGATTGCAGTGTCGTCAAAAAATATCGTTTCCTTATAGCTTCGGAACTAAAATAGATTTTAGTTTTGAAAACGTTGACATTCAGCCCTTCATAGCAGTTCAGATTTTCAAAGACCCCTTTAGTTGTCTGCTGCTAAATTTGTGGTCTTTCCAAATATCATCTAGTCGTCAGCGTATAACAAGTGAATAATTTGTGGTTTAAACTTGTAAACATGAATAAAATTATGGAGATTATTTGCTTCGGCCATTAAGTAAGGGTGACAAAGGATCTTCCTGACGTAAGCCTCTGGTGCTAGTAAAATTACCCTTGGGAATTCCTTGAAGTAAAATTGAGGAGGTATGAGTATTTATGCATTCGAATGTAATATTAATAAAATGAGTAGGAAAACCCATTTTATTTATAGTGTAACATATAAAAATCCTATTCATTTGTCATAAGCTTTTTGTAGATCCATTTTTATGCAAAATCTGTCTACTCCTTTCTTGGAAAAATCCCCTAATAATTCATGAGAAAGTATTATATTCTCACCTATATCGCCCGACAATTAAAGCACATTGGATTTGTGATATTAGATACGGCAGGATGTGTTTTAATCTGTTGCTTAAAAATTTACTAAAAACTTTATAGTACATATTGCAGCATGTGATAGGTAAGTAGTGTGTAATGTGAGTAGGATTATCTGGCTTTGGAATGAGTGAAATAAATGTATGATTAATACCCTTTGGGAACCTAGCTGAAGTAAACATTTCTTGTACAGCAGCAAGGTCCTGCTTAATATCATCTCAATGCAATGTCATGAATTTTGAATTTATATGGTCTGGTCCAGGGCTTTTGTCTTCATGAACAGAAAAAACTGCTTTCTTTACTTCTTTCATTTTTATTTCCCGTAACAAAAATTTCTGGCCTACCTCATCAATAACTAAAATAGTTTGAATTCTGGAATAATGGGAGTGCTACCATTGAACACGTTAGTTTAATAATTAATAGCCTCATGTTCAATCTGTTCTGGATTATACAGAAAATTCCTATATGGATCTATGAATGCTTGCATATTATTTATAAGTCTTCTGAATGACATTTTTGAATGAAAAAAATTTAAATTAGTGTCACCTTGTTGGAGTCATTGTACTTTAGCTTTTTGTTGCAAACTCTAGAATTTTGTTTGTCTCCCAGATGAAGATTGATATTATTGTCCGGTCATAAATATGCATCTAGAAATTTATATCTTAGTAAACATTGTGTTTGTTTTCTTTTATTATATCTTCTATTATCGAGAACAATTGACAATAGATGTTGCTATTACTTGGGGAGGCGATAGAACAAAACAGTCAGGAAACAACCTCTAACTCAGCCCCGATAGACATTCTGGGTCAGGCTTTCAATCCAACGCTCAATACCTATATGGTCGGGTTGACATGGATATGAAGCTTGTACCAGGAAATTCAGCTGGAACTGTCACTACATTATATGTAAGACCCGCGTTAACCTTTTTCATTTGTACATATTTTAATATATAAATTAGAGAATTTTATTAGAGAGTTTCCTTCTTCCATTGCAGTTGTCATCACAAGGCAAGTATCATGATGAGATCGACTTTGAGTTCTTGGGAAATGTTAGTGGCCAACCATACACTTTGCATACTAATGTTTTCTCCCAAGGGAAAGGACATAGAGAGCAACAATTTTATCTGTGGTTTGATCCTAGAGCAGATTTCCACAAATACTCAATTCTATGGAACCCACAACAAATCATGTAAAGTATTAAACTAAATATTTTGAATTTTTAAGCATGCTAGTGTTTGACACTAAGAAAACAAGCTAGACAGATGTGAAAAAATAGGATAAAAGATGAATATTCATTCTGCAGCAAATACTGACAGAAACATTCATGCAGCTTTTATGTAGATGATACACTGATTAGAGTATTTTCGAACGCTGAACTATCAATAGGAGTTCCATAATCCAAGTCTCAACCAATGCGACTTTACTCAAGTTTGTGGGATGCAGAGAACTAGGCAACACAAGGCGGTCGAGTCAAAACAAACTGGAAATTAGATCATTTGTTGCGTCATACAAGAAAGGTAGATTCCTGCTTCTGGTATGCAGGAAAGTGCATGTGCCCTAAGACTCACGGTACTTGGTGGATTTGTTGGAGTTTTCCATGGTAAAAAGCTTCATATAATATATTTGCTGCCTGTGTTACTTATTTGCATCCTTGTCCATTCTATTTGCATTTGAATAGAGCACAAATATGAGAAAGTGAAGATTTTACAAGAAAGGAACCACTATGTGGAATGGCTGGAGATGGTGTGATGATGCACCTGCTCTGAAAAGAGAAGATATTGGATTTGGTAACTATAAGAAATTTGAGTTCGCTTTATTATTTATATGAGTAGAATAAAATGCATCTTTGCTAGTGGTTAGTTCAGCTCAGATTTCCGTTGTAAATTTCCCTAAACCTTTAGTACCTTTGGTGGTAATTGCTCTAACCATATTCATAATCCATCTTTTAGTACTTGGATCAAATTTAATATACAGTAAAGCTGCAGTTAAAGATTTATTAACAACTTTGAAAAAGCTTTCTAGGAGCCACACAACAGTTTTTTTCTTTCTGAAGAACTTCGAAATAGTCAGATACCAAACATCTGATTTACTTTATAAATGCACCCCAAAGCAAAGTTTAAATTGTGAACCCTTCAAAATTTTGCCAAGTCAATTAAGTTTCATAAATAATAATAATAATAATAATAATAATAATAATAATAATAAATTAACTAAGTTAATAATAATAATAATAAGTTATAAAACATTAACCAAGTTAACTAAATTTAATACAAATTAACTAGATTTATAATAATGATAATAATAATTTGATTAAGTCAATTAATTTTTATAAATAATACTAATGATAAATTAACTAAGTTAGTTGTAATAATAATAATGATAATAAATTATAAAATATTAACCAAGTTAACTAAGTGTTATAAAAACTAACTAAATTTATAACAACAATAATAATAATTTAACTAAGTCAATTAAGATTTATAAATAATAATAATGATAAATTAGCTAAGTTAATAACAATAAATTATAAAACATTAACCAAGTCAACTAAGTTTTATAAAAAATTAACTAAATTTATAATGACGATCATAATAATTTAACCAAGTCAATTAAGTTTTACAAGTAATAATAGTAATAAATTAACTAATTTAATAATAATAATAAATCAAAAAATATTAACCAAGTTGACCAAGTTTTATAAAAATTAATTAAATTTACAATAATGATAATAAATTTTTTACTAAATCAATTAAGTTTTATAAATATATAATAATAATGATAAATTAACAAAGTTAATAGTAATAATAATAAAAATTATAAAACATTAACCAAGTTAACTAAGTTTAATAAATATAAACTAAAATTATAATGATGATGATAATAATTTAACTAAGTTAACTAAGTTTTACAAATGATAATAATAATAAGTTAACAAAGTTGATAATAATAATAAATTATAAAATATTCACCAAGTTAACTAAGTTTTATAAAAATTAACTAAATTTACAATGATGATAATAATAATTTAACCAGGTCAATTAAGTTTTACAAGTAATAATAATAATAAATTAACTAAGTTAATAATAATAATAAATCAAAAAATATTAATCAAGTTAACTTACTTTTGTAAAAATTAACTAAATTTATAATGATGATAATAATAATTCAACTAAGTCAATTAAGTTTTACAAATAATAATAATAAATTAACTAAGTTAATTATTATTATTACTATAAATCAAAAAAAATTAAACAAGTTGACTAAGTTTTATAAAATCAATTAAATTTGTAATAATGATAATAAAATTTTTACAAATTCAATTAAGTTTTATAAATAATAATAATGATAGATTAACTAAGTTAATAATAATAATCATAAAGTATTAACCAAGTTAACTAAGTTTTATAAAAATTAACTAAATTTATGATAATGATAATAATAGTTTAACTAAGTCGACTAAGTTTTATAAATAATAATAACAATTAACTAAGTTAACAATAATAATAAATCATAAAATATTAACCAGGTTAACTAAGTTTTATAAAAATTAACCAAATTTATAGTGATGATAATAATACTTTAACTAAGTCAATTAAGTTTTACAAATAATAATAATAATAATTAATTAACTAAGTTAGTAATAATAATAATATTAAACAAGTTAACTAAATTTTATAAAAATTAACTAAATTTATAGTGATGATAATAATAATTCAACTAAGTCAATTAAGTTTTACAAATAATAATAATAAATTAACTAAGTTAATAATAATAATTATTATAAATCGAAAAATATTCAACAAGTTTACTAAGTTTTATAAAAACTAATTAAATTTATAACCTTACAAGAGCTATGGAATACTATTATTACATAAATCAAAAAATTAAACAAATTGACTTTGTTTTATAAAATCAATTAAATTTATAATAATGATAATAAAATTTTTACTATTCAATTATGTTTTATAAATAATAATAATGATAGAATAACTAAGTTAATAATAATAATAAATCATAAAGTATTAACCAAGTTAACTAAGTTTTATAAAAACTAACTAAGTTTATAATAATGATAATAATAGTTTAACTAAGTCGACTAAGTTTTATAAATAATAATAACAATTAACTAAGTTAACAATAATAATAAATCATAAAATATTAACCAGGTTAACTAAGTTTTATAAAAATTAACTAAATTTTTAGTGATGATAATAATAATTTAACTTAGTCAATTAAGTTTTACAAATAATAATAATAAATTAACTAAGTTAACAACAATAATAAATTATAAAATATTAACCAAGTTAACTAAGTTTTTTAAAAATTAACTAAATTTATAGTGATGATGATAATAATTCAACTAAGTCAATTAATTTTTACAAATAATAATAATAATAAATTAACTAAGTTAATAATTATTATTATTATAAATCAAAAAATATTTAACAAGTTTACTAAGTTTTATAAAATAATTAAATTTATAATAATGATAATAAAAAATTTACTAAGTCAATTAAGTTTTACAAATAATAATAATGATAAATTAATTAAGTTAATAATAATAATAATAATAATTCATAAAGTATTAACCAAGTTAACTAAATTTAACAATATTATTATATTATTCTACGACCTTGGAATAACAATATGATCATTCTATGTTGAATATGTATAAAATATCCGATTTAATGTTGAACAGTGAATTGAAATGGTGAATTGCAATGTTTGTAATAATGCACAGTATGAGCAAGGCAATACAATGTTCGTTGAGGTTCAGGTTGATGAGGGATTTGGCAAGGGAAACACAAATGACAAACACAATAAATACACCTTGGACGAAATAATTTTCAACACTATAGACGTTATATATGGTGAAAAATGCATATAACATCTGGCTACTTAGTTATATTTTATTGTAACTCGTTTCATTTTTATGTCCTATGATTAAAGAAAATCACCTTTAGATCCTATGTCTAGAATGCCATACCACATACAAGATGAACTAGTGGTTGTTAACAATGTTTTAAATCAATATTCGAAATTCGGGTGAAGTAGCATTATACCAGCCTTATGGACTGATTTTACTGATTCAAAATATGAGCTTCAAAAATATTACATCAAAACCTAAATCAATCTAGCCTATGTGTAGGTAGTAAAATCCTCGCACTTTAGTCGTGTAAAACAAGATGCAGTATCCGTTACTTAATCACGCAGCTCAACTTAAACAAAACTTATTTTCAGTATTTGAAAAAAATCTCATTCTCTGTACATTTTGAATGGATCAAATCCTCAAATAATGCGAGTTAATGCAATGATACTAGATAGAACTCAACTAAGTGACCCTTAATTGTTCAATGACCAATTGATTATGTTGGTCACTGAATGAATATGCGGCAATTATATCTATTGCATAAACAAAAATTCTACTAAAAACATAATTCTGGACTGGAAAGTTTGGAGATCCTAGTGCAATACCATAATTCATAACGTGAATAAATGTTGAAGGAACCTTAACCATCTATAAGAAATACATTGACAACATATTTTACATGAAAAATTAATGTAGAAGAAACCAAAATTTTAACAACATTAGGATCATTAGACAGGAAAGGAATACTGTAACAACTTGTGTAATAGAACAAAGAAACGTAAATGTGAACAAAGAGAAATGAAAACAAAGAAATGCACATTTTTTGGTGATTCGGAACCTTTTTGTAAACAAAATCAAATTAAAATGCAAGCTAAAATGATATGCAACTGTAATAGTAAATGAAAAAAGAAACAAGAAGTGTGGCAGAGAATGAAAACATCGAATGAAAATTAGATGCAGCAGTGTATAAAATAAGTGAAAACAGAAAAAAATGAAATGCACAAGAACTGATACTAAATGAATTGAGAAAATGTAATAGAACTAAATGCTCATTTAACTTTTGTATTGTTGTATTGTTTTTTTAGTGAAAACTATCATGGATTATCAAATTGACATGGTGCAGTATATTTATTTCAATATATAGATATAAAACTGTTATACATATGTGTTTATTTGTCATACATTGTTGCTTCTTTTATCTGTACTGGTTAATGAGATCAAAGGCTTTATATGTATATACAAGTGGAAAGCCCGTGTGTTACATGTGGCTTATGAATTGGTTGTTGGATTATGTTTGGTAAATATTTGGATTATACTTTTAGATTGGTTGCAAGTGTCAAATTTTGATGAACTATTTTGAAATAGTATGAGTATGCGGGTTGTTATTGTTTTAATAACCATTCTTGTTATGTGTGTTGAACGACTATTTCCAAGCACTATATGACATTCTTCCACCGGTCATCTCTAATTGTATTTATTTTCTTGTAGGAATATTGGACTCTTAAAGGAGAAGAGCTTGGACTTTCCTTGATTTATATTATGCTTTTTTAACAAACTTTTTTGTAAGATTTTATGTCGCAACATATGAGTGAAAAAACGGTTTTTATAATTTTGTATATGACTAAATCTTATAGTTAATGAAATTGATATAGCTTTGATTATGTTTAATTTTTATATTGTTTATTATATCACAATATACCCTTTGTTGTGTTATAAATTAAGCAATTTGATATTGAATTCATTAGCTATAACTGATTTAAAACCGCTGCAGCAAATGAAAAAAATAAAGCAAAACTTTGATATATAACAGCGTTTTTAAACTGCTCCAAAATAAAACAGAAAAATGATGCAAAACAACAAAAACGCTGTATTATATATTACTGTAGAGTTTTATAAATGATGCTACATTAACAACATGTTGAAGCATGATTTTTGACTATGTTCTTCGAAATGCTGCTAAATGAATTCGTAATGTTTAGAAAACGCAACACTAATAACTTTTTGCAGCGTTTTATAAAAGCTTCAGAATCCATTTTTTAGCAGCCTTTCAGAAATGCTATGGTATATTCGTTTTTAGCAGCTTTTGATAAACGTTGTGGTATATTAGTGCTCTTTTGTAGCAAGACATAATACAACGTTCTTCGAAATGCTGCGGATGATAATAACAGTAATTCTAAAACGCTGCAAAAGTCCCTTTTTTTTGTAGTGTATTCTAGAATTCGATTCCTTCGCTACTAAAACTCTAAATAGCCGCATAATTAGTCTAATGAAATTTCCTCCTAGACCTCTTACTATCATGTCTTTCCAAGATTGACAATCAAGGCCTCGTCGGTAAGCTGCTACTCCACAACAACAAAGAGATGACATTCGTACCCTAACACCATCCCAATGCACCGAGAGTCCATTGATCTAATTGCACGTAATCAAGGCATTTTGGATTCTCGTATCAAGAATCTCGACAAGAAGATCGACAAGAAGTTTGACAAGATCAAAAGCTTTTTCGGGATTCTATGGGATGCAATCTCTTGTTCTTCCTCCACAACTGCATACACTTCACGTCGTGATCCGAGGAAACGTCCAACACCTCGTTTACTTGGTCTACATCCGAAGAACATGCAAGTTCTGCACTACTGGAAATGGGGATGACAGACAATTTTTGGAAAGTTCTTCACGAGGCAAAACCAATGCAAGTGGAAGAAGAAACAGATTCAGACTCTGATGAGTGATGTTGATATTTCTTGATTGTTGGTAGTAAGTTGTTTTCTTTTAAATTCAAAAACGTGCATTCTGCTACCGTTTACTTTTTATGAGCTTGTATAAATAGCTCGGTAAGATTTGAAACAATATATTTTTTGTGATTGTTATGCTGTTAGTTCACAATGACGAAATTATTGTTTATTTACTTTTTGTCGATGACAAAGGGGGAGAAATGCGTATGACTAACCAATTTTTGCAGGATTAGATATATCGCCGGATATTCAGGGGGACATATAAATATAACTTCCGTTATATAATTGTTAAATATAGTATCATAGGTTGTCATAAATCAAAAAGGAGGAGAATGTTGAATCATGTGTTTTGATTCATGAAAAAAATCTTAAACGATCAGTGATGAGACTATACGAACAAGCGACAAAAAGAGAATAAATTATGCTATTAAACTACAAAGGAGATGAGACTTCAAATCTAAGTATAGTATGATTATTTACTAAAGTTTTAGTCTTAGATATGGTTTAAAATTGTTAAAATCTATCCTCAAATAGTTTACACAAAGTCAAAGTTGTTTTAAGATTCAAATTTAAAAAAACCGAGCAAACTGTGCACTGACAACCAGATCAGTCGACTGACCGAAAACAGCCAGTCGACTGATCATGCCCCGTACACAAATATGCACTGTTTTTCACTATCTTTGAATATTCAGTAGACTGGTCATTTTTGCTCAGTCGACCGACCGACTCTAACGGCTATTTTTACTGAAAAGACACTTCTAATTGTGAAGAGTTTCGATCCAAATTGAAGAGATGTGGCTGCATCTTTTGATTGAAACTCTTTGTAAATAGTTGTAACTATTTGTTCACTATATAAACACGTTAGAATCACTTCTCAAATTACCAATTTTTATTTTGATTTCTTGCTATATTTTCTACTATCCATCTCTGCAATTTACAAGCAATCACAATTTATATATTGCTTAAATCTCTGAATTAATTAACATATTCTTCGATTCAAAGCAATATCTTCCTTTCATATCTTCACATACACAATATTTACTTGAGGATTTGATTATATGATGGGTGTACTATTAAAAGACATATCCGTGTTATTCAGAACACAAATGTCAACTAATTTTTGTTTTTCAGTGATTATTCGGTTGTTCAGGCGGTAAAAGTCCTCTTTGGCTGTTGAGGCGGAAAAATCATGTTTGACTGCTCAGGTTTTGTATACCTATTCCTCCGGGTTTAGTGAGGGGTTTATAGATTTTAAAATCCAGAGTGTAGTCTTGGACTGGACGTAGAAAGGTAAGTTCGAACCAGTATAAAAACTCCTGGTGTGCTTATTCTTATTTACTTTACAATTATTATCTGTTTTCGTATTTAGATTATAATACATTCCATATTAAACGATCCTAAGTAATAACTAGCCACATAGTAGTCACTTTTAGACCTTTAAATCTGATTTTATTTTAGCATAAGACTTATCTTTCGAACATTCAGAACCTGTAATGATCATAAGTATCTGAAGTCCCAGACGTGGGTCTTGATGGTTGGAATGTAACAGTTTCTCTAATCAATAGAATGCCATAAGACCATACATTGACAAATTAGAAGTTCATATCTTGCGACAATGAAGGCCGAAAATGCCGCGTCAAATAATAATAAGAAGACCAGAATCATATTGATCATTATAATAGAGAGCTAAAACCCAATATCAATCCGGTAATAATGAGAGAAGACCGGAGTACCAATTAACTCATCTGCTCCAATATGAAAGTCCAGGAGATTATCTTTTGGTTGTAATCGTTAAAGGTTCAGATGACTTATTTTTTCATTCAATAATAGAAGATCATAATGCCGTTTTTGGCGATAAGCAGTAGAAGACCAAAAATCCATGTCAGATAAAAAATAATGGAAGACGAAAATCCATAGATGGTAATAAGTAGTAAAAGGCCAGAGTACCCAATTTGGCATTGATAATGGATGTTCAGAAAACCATTCCCGGTGATAAGTAATAGATGACCAGAATACCTATTCCTGGTATTTAATAACAGAACAGAACACCATTTCTGGTAATTAATAATTGAAGACCAGAATAACATTTCTGGTAACTATAATACAAGACTAGAGAATTAGCCTGGCAGATGTTCATAAGGAGAAGTCAATGAATTCTTTCTGATTCTTTTGTCGAGTGCACCATCTTCAAGCTTTGATGTATTTTGTATGCTTTTTCTTTCTCGGGCCCGAGTTTATTTATTTATTTGTTTTAGCCCATTTTAGGAAAGGACTCTTTCATCCAATTCTTGTGCTTATTTAAGCAGTCGCCATTTAAGGCGGTGTCGAATTTTGGTGGTTGTCCATTTCAGGCAGGGAATTTTATTTGTCCGTTGGACATTTCATCCGGGTTTTCGGTGCGCTCGGCTAGCTTATTCTAAAGCAGGGCACGAGGACTTACCCGACCTTCCTCCAAGAGGCGCCTTAACCTGGTCATAGCATGACACGACTAAGGGCTTGATTGGTACCCTTGCAGGCCATAGTGTGGCGGGACCAAGGGATTACCTATCCTCCCTTCAAGAGGCACCTTTTCCTGGCCATAGCGTGATGCGGATAAGGGGTTTTGCTGCTTTAACCTGGCCATTTCTGACTTTGCCGCATCTAAAGGCATACGCCCTCCCTCCAGGAGGTGCCTTGGTCTGACCATCTTGGTGCAACCAAGGGCATCCTAGCATTGTTGGTAGCCTACCATTTTAGGTAAACCAAGTTTAGGGAGAATTTTACTCCCAACGATGTAGACTTTTCTCAGTGAATCATAGTAGAGACATTCTTGTAAATGCTTTATTCATTTAAAGTTGGAAAATATGATTTCAAATGTTCTACGTTCTAAGTTCTCAGTGCCATATTACCATCGGGATGGCATAACTTGTAAGCCGCTGGAGAGATTTCCTTGAAAATTATTAGTGGATCTTCCAAATTTTGGTCCCAAAGTCCCATCTGATGGGTTTCTCGTATTGGACATTACTCTTCAAAGTACCAAATCTCCTTGTCTAAACGATTTCACCTTGAGTTATATTACTTTGATATTTTCCTTTGGTATTCAGTCATTCTTAAGGCTACTTCGTCTCTCAATTTGTGAATCTAGTCAAGTGATTCCTTTTTAATTTTTTATTTAGGTTGAAGGCGTAGGAAATCCTTCGATGAGAAGTTACCTCAATTTTTACTGGTATCCGTGCTTCACAACCATATGTTAGTGAACATGGGGTATGACCCGTTGCAGTTCTAGTGGATGTTTTGTAAGCCCAAAAATCTAGGGGTAATTATTCTACCCAATTCCCTATGCCTTATTTAGTCTCTTTTTCAAGATTGCCTTTACTGTTTTGTTGGCAGCCTCAATGGCCCCATTGGCCTATGGTTGAGCGATAAAAGAGAAGCTTTTTATGATTCCATTCTTATGGAAAAATCGTGAAAATTCTTCACTTTCAAATTGGGTTCCATTTTTGGATATTATCTTATAAGGTATCCCAAAGCTTATGACAATGTTCGTAATGACAAATTTTAGCACTTTCCCAGAAGTGATCTTAAGAAGTGGTTCTACTTCGGCCCACTTTGTAAAGTAATCAATTACCACTATAACATACTTCACCCCACCTTTAGAGATTGGAAGTAGTCTGATTAAATCGATTCACCAAATATCGAATGGCCATGGGCTGGTGATGGGAGTTAGTTGACTCGAAGGAAGACGTGGTATCTTCAAGTAGCGTTTGCACTTTTCACATCTTTTAACATAATCGATTGCTTGGTTGGTTAACTGCGGGCAGTAAAATCCTTGTCTCATTATATTTTTTCCAATTTGATCCCATTGGAGTGATCTCTACAAAGTCCTTCGTGGGCTTCCTTTAATATCTTTGATGCACTCTCACGTTTTACACATCGTAAATAGGGAAACGTGTATCCTTTCTTGTATAGAGCTCCATTCACAATGGTAAAGCATTTGGCTCGCCTCTTTACGTTTCATGCCTCTGTTCTATCCACAGATAGTGTCCTATTGACAATATAACTCATAATCAGGGCCATCCAAGTGTGTTCAAAGTATTATTTCGCTATTGGAGCTGTGGAATCTTCATTTGGCCTTTCCTGGTTTGTTTCCCCATTTCTTGTTCTATAGCCCGTGATCGGGTCAATATTAGTAGCTCATTCATTTTTTTCTTGTTTGTTTTCCACAATGCTAGGATTAGCCTAAAATCCCACAGTCATAATTCGAGTCTTAGGAGCCCCTCTTGAACTTTCCAACTTAGCTAATGAGTATACTTGGGAATTGTCTCCCCTTGGTATTTAGTGTACAGAGAAATATTCGAAAATTGTGAGCATTTTTAATACCTTCTTCACATACTGACTAAGTTTGGGATCTTTTTTTGGTATACTTGCTTGATTTTATTGACTAGTTAATTAGGAATCACTGAACATTTGAATCATTGAGATTTTGAGTTGAAAAGCAAGGGTCAATCCTACTACCATAGATTCATACTCTACCACGTTGTTAGTTGCTAAAAACACCAATTTCATAGCATAATGAATTCTTTGTCCATCAGGGGTAATTATTACGTATCCTGCTCCAGCCCCTTGTTCATTTGAGGCACCATCCACAAATAACTGCCACTTGGGTTTTAAGTCTTTTTCTGGATTGCTCTAAAAAAATTCCCATACATCCATTAATGAAGTCAACAAATGCTTTTCCTTTTATAGCTACTTTGGGTTAATATTCTATACTATATTGACTTAGCTCAATTCCCCACTTAATCAGTCTGCCAAAATTTTCATGTTTACTAAAATCTTGTTCCAATGGATGTGAAATATGCGCTTTGCGCTTATATGATTTTTGTTTGATGATAATAAACACATATATATAGTTCGTTTAAATGTATTTGTTAATGTACTATTTTAATTTTCATATATTAAATAAATATTTGTTGAATAAAATAAATTACACAGAATTTTAATTTGAATTCAAACAGAACAAGTTACACAGATTTTGAATTCAAACAGAAATTTTATTCAAACAAATATTTATTACAAATCTTGAAAAGTACAAATTCATGCTCTCACTATATACAATTTTGAACTACATCACATTTCATATTTACATCATTATCCTCACTACATATCACTCACTCTCGTATTTGGTCTTCAACTGCATTTCAGTTTGTACCTAGCATCTGAGCAAATCTGCAAAAATATTCACTAAAGCAGTAAAATTGATCGAGAAATATTTTTGAAATTTAAAATAAACGATGTTTTTGAAAATATGATTTGCCTCAGATATATGGGTTGTTCGTCATCATTCACACTTGAATTTATCACAAAGCCGTGCAAATAGATATTACAGGGACATGTAATCACAAGTGGCTGCAATACACACGTGTATATTCATACACGTGTGCACTGCCTCGCCAACTCGTGTGCGCAGCCAACAAGAGCAAGTGTACAAGTGCAGACACCAGTGATACAATCCAACATGTACAACAAGTCCAAATACAACAATGTACAGAAGCAAGATCAACACAAATCATAGGAACATTTCAAACTACAGCAAGCATGCAACAAGGTGCACGGTCCAGTGCCAACAGCAACTATACATGAAGACAACAAGTTTACATGACAGTAAAGTATGAATGCCACGACCCCAGATGAACAAGTGAACCACAAAGTGAAAGTTCATCACTGCCTCAAAAATGAATTCAACATGAAGCACTGCTACTCAAGGCAGCTAGGAATGAACAAATGCAAAGATCAGAAGTGCACTAGAACAAATGCACATGCAAAGATCAGAAGTGCACTAGAACAATGCACATACAAAGATACAAAGACCAGCTGCAAAATGAATACATATGCAACATGCTTGAAGATGGTCACCAACACAAGACTACACGAGAGGCAAGCTACAAAATGCAATAGGATGCACCAGGTAACAAGATGATCAAGGTCAGACTATATCAACTAAAACAACAGCAGTATGCAAATGCATACATAATAGAGGCAGTCAAGAACAAGCACAATATGGTCTGCAGGCAAACAAAAGCATGATACAAAGTGAACCAGTGCCAGGTCAAAAAAAAAAAAGTATACAACATCAACTAAAAATCAAATGCAAGCAGTGGCAAGCTACAGGCCAAACAATCCCAAACTGACCAAAACAACAGAGACCGGGTTACACAACATCAAGATGGAAACCAAGTATGCAAGTGATCAAATGCAACACAGTATCAAACTGGAACGAAGTGATGAACCAAATGCAAATCAAAACAGAAAGGATGATGATGCAGTTAACAAGACAACTGACTCAAATGAACATACCAAATGCAAACTCAGGTGGTACATGAACAAGTGAAGAATACACATAGCAAGCTACATGTAACCAAGACAGTACAACTACAAGAGAACAAAGTCCAAGTGAAGTATCAATGATCCTCACAAGAATGAACAACAAAATGGACTAAAGGATCAACTGTCAAGTCAAAATGGGAGCATAAGTCACATGAACAATTTCGAGCATCATAAAGAAACAAAGTACAAGTGAAATGGAGTTCACTCAGAAATGCATACAAGTGACAACAGCAAATTATGACCAAATACAGTGTGGCAAATCCAAAGCATGATACAGATACAGGCCGAGAAATAATGTAAACAAGTGTACACAGTAGAATGAACAAGTTGTGCACATGAAAAGGCAATGCAGTTTACAACAATGAATAAACCAACAGACTACAGTTGTTCAACAGTGCCAATCAGAAGATGGCCAGAGATCAAAACAGCAATGAGATGAACAAAGTTAAAAAAAAGTGCGTGTGCAATTTGAAAAAATCAAGCAATTTAAAAGAGGAAAGGTTGAAGACGAAATTAATTGCAAAAATTCAAATTCGTTTCTTTGAAATAGTCAAAGCATCAAAAAGAGAAAAGTTTTAATGCCGCATGAATCAAACTATCAAAAAGAGAAACGAACGCATCAAAATCAAAGCCGTGAACATTACGGTAGAAATTTCTGCATAAAATTTCTCAAATTTCTCAAATACATGTATGGAAAGAGTTAATTCAAATAGGGGGCCGAGACAAAAATAAAGGAAGAAGTTTTCGAATTAATTAATTCGAATACAAATATGGAAAGCAATAATTCGTAATTGAATCAAGAAAGGAATACTCCAATTCCAGAACAAATTGGGAAAGTGATGAAGTCGCAAGTGAATACATCAAGTGATTCAAATTCATATAAATACCACACCCAAGTTATCGTCACTGGCATCGAGTAATCAAGTAAAAGCAAGCATTAAACCAGCAACGAAAGAATACATACCATAATCCAGTGAACTCGATCAAATAGGAGCGGTCAACATCATTGTAAGAGACGATCAAATAAAGCATCAGAGAACGAGCGTGAGAAAGAGCAAGAGCAACGCAAATCTGAATTGATCATCAGAGGGCCGCAAACAAGTCAGAAAACCCTAATTTCAGAAAGAGGATCGGCCCGCAATCTCTCCATAACCAAAGCCCTAATTCGACAAAGAGGAACGGCCGCCATTTTCCACTAGCCAAAAGAGGAACGGGATAAAAGAAAAAGAATGGGCCGGCCTACTTTATTAAAAAGGGGGTTTTAGTTTTTTTTGGGTTTAATTTTAAAATTAAAGGGGTTTTTCTTTGTTTTTATTTTGAGCAAAAAAAAAATTGTAGAGTCAAAGTTCGTATTTTATTTTTTTTGCTCCAGGCTTTAATTTTGAAATTGGTTTTTATTTTCGAGTCAACAAATTTGTAAATCACCACCTAGGGTTTAGGTAGTGTCAGATTGTCTGGTTAGAATTAGTTCAGTGAGCAGGGTGTGCGAGTTTGCGAAGCTCTATAGGCGGAGCAGGGTGTGCGAGTCTAGTAGAGTGTTTGTAAGCGGGATACTGTTTAATTCTAATAGAAATCTGGGAATGCAGCAGTAGGCAGGGGTTGCCGAAGCTGGGTAAATTTTGTGTGTGATTTACTTTTCAGCATATTTATTTCTGCAGTTTATTTCTTTGATTAATTCGAGAAAATTTGCTATAACCCTATTCACCCCCCCTCTAGGGTTAATCTAGATCCTACAAGTGGTATCAAAGCCTGGTATTTTTTATTTAACTCTAGAGTCATGAGTCTACCAAATAATGCTTTTTCTGAGGGGCAATCTATTGTCAGGCCACCCATGTTTAACGGGAATGATTATGCTTATTGGAAAGTTAGGATGGGTATTTATCTTAGTTCAGTGGATTATGATGTTTGGGATATTATTGAAACTGGCTATAAACCTCCTACTATAACTGTTGGTGGTACTGAGATTCCTAAACCTAAGGATAGGTGGGATGAAAACGATAAGAGATTGAAAACCACAAATGCTAAAGCCATGAATGCTTTAATCTGTGCTCTTGATAAAAACGAATTTAATAGAATTTCTCATTGTACAACAGCACAGGAAATTTGGCACACTTTGGAGGTGACACACGAAGGAACTTCTCAAGTCAAGGAGTCTCGTCTAGCCCTATTCAGCAACGAATACGAGAACTTTGTGATGGACAAAGGCGAGAGCATAAAGGATATGTTTGGATGCTTTTCAACCTTGGTATACAACGCTAGAGCACTTGGGAAGGTCTTCACGGAGGTAGAGCTTGTGCAGAAGATTCTACGAGTCTTACCGATGAACTTTGAGGCAAAAGTCACAGCAATACAAGAATCGAAAGATCTGAGTAAGCTAAGCATGGAGGAGTTGATTGGCAACTTGATGACATATGAGCTTGAGCTAAAAGCAAAGGAAGAACGCAACAACTCCGAACCAAAGAAGAAGACAATTGCCTTAAAAATCAAACAAGAGAGCGATGAAGGAGAAGATCCAATTGAAGAACTTGCAATGGCTGTCAATAATCTTAGAAGATGGTCAAGATTCAAGCCACGCAAGAAGAAAACAAAGGGCAATTCGTCAAAAGATTCTGAAAATTCCGATAATGAGCTGACGTGTTATAATTGCAACAAGCCTGGCCACATCAAACCAGAATGCCCACTTCTCAAATATAACAAAGGAAAGAAAAAGGAAAAGAAGGTGTTCGCAGCAACTTGGGATGATGAAGAAGGCGAGGAAGTTTCGGATAGAAGCTCAGAGGAGGCTGACTTGTGTCTTGTGGCAAAATCAGATTCAGAAGCAAGCTCGGAGGAATCAAGTGAGGAAGGTGATTATTCCTATAGAGATCTTGTTTTTATGTGTTCTGATCTTACTAAAGAAGTTGATGCTCTTGAATCAAAAATTGAAAAACTAGAATTTGATAAGAGAGAACTTGCTCGTGAAAATTTTAGGTTAGAAACCGAACTTGAAAATATTCATAACCTAGAATGTGAAAAACGTAGAAGTTTAGATTCGGAATTGTCAAGACTCAAGAATAGCTTTGAGAGTCTTGAAAAAGAAAACTTGAGTCTTATGGAAACCATTGACACTAGGAAAAAGGATTTCATAAATAGATGCGCCTCACTTGTAACTGAAAACTCAACACTAAAAACCAAAGTCCAAAATCTTGAAAAATCTCTGAATAACTTTTCAATAGGAGAAAAATCATTCAACATGTTATTGGGAAATCAAATTTTTGCTAACAACAGAAAAGGACTAGGTTTTGGGAAAACACAAGTTGAGGATAGTGCAAAAGGAAGGAGTGTCTTTGGTAGATGTGAAATAATTGGACATCATGTTGAAAATTGTAGACATAGGAACAAGAACACAAAATTTATACAAGTTTGGGTTCCTAAAAATTCTACAAACAGATTTCATGTCTATTGGAACAAGAATGAAAGGACAAAACAAGTTTGGGTTCCAAAGGGTTTGTTTATTCATAATGCTTCTTCCACTAACAACCATGGACCTATAAATAGGTCACATAAATCTTTTCTCGTGTAGGTATGGTGGCAGGCTAAGGAACATCAACGGTGTTTTCTGGATTTTGGCTGTTCCAGAAACACAATGAGCGTCAAAGCAAAGTTCCTTAGCCTAGTATAAAGGTGACAGAATCACAATGGGCAATCACGTAAAATCATCGTAAAGGTAAAACAGGTGAAGATATTCTTATGTGATAATCTGTACCATTTTCTGAATGAAATCAGCCAAGATTGAGATGATGATTTATTCTGACTTGTTCACTGTTCAAAATTGAGTGTAAGTTTCTTATGCATATTTTCATGGTCTTGTTTATCAAGTTAGTGATATTTTGAAGTGAAAAAGAAATTCAGATGCAGTTCATTCTGGTAATCTAGTTGATAGAAAATTTACGAGTTGAACGTGATTTATGGTGAAACATACATTTGCTGCATCGTTTTTTCAAAGAAAATATCTGCATATTTTTCACTTGAAATAATTTTCATTTAGCAGATTTTTTTCTCTCATATAACCCCTTCGTAAAAATAATTGTTTGACCATACTTTCAGATTAGTCATGTTTATTTGATTTTAAATGACAAATTTTGACTAATCCGACTCCCTGCTGATTATCGAAGAGATAAATTGTGATTCAAAAAGTGATTAGTGTTGATAATTAACATACATTACTCAAAAGAGTATATTTGGAAAATTTCTTTAGGAATTTAATCAAGAGTTATAAAACTTTTTGTTGGGTAAAAATTCCATGACCATTTCTATATCTACCATTATTTCTATCGACCATGATTTATCAAATATTCAAGATAGTTTGTCAATAGGTGGTACTATAATCAGGGATCATTTGCTTTTCATTTCACATTTTTTTTGTAAAAATAAATAAATATCCAAAGTATCCACTCTCATTTAAAAGTCCTCACGGTTATGCATGGGTGAATTACTTGGATTTTTGATTATGTGCTTCCATGCTCATTTAAAAGTCCTTATGGTTATGCATGTATGAAACGCATATCAAAATTAATTGATTTAATAGACAAGTTGATTTTAATCCCATTTAAAAGTCCTCACGGTCATGCGTGGTTAGAAGATACTTGATTTCATTTTTAAAAAAAATTAAATTGGAATACTACTAATCTCATTTAAAAGTCCTAACGGTTATGCATGATTAGTAGATATTCAAATTCCTGATATAAATGTACCACAAGAAGATTTAACTGTATGATATTGTATGAGAATTTTATTTCCGTCATTTCTAAAAGTGGAATATGCGCCTAACAAGGGTCGTTATGATTTTTGTTTGATTCTTATTTGAGTTTAATATTTATATTCAATTTGAGTTTAATGTTGGATTAATATTGATCACTTCATCTCTATTTTCTCTCACACTGTTATTCTTTTGCTGATAACAAAAGGGGGAGAGAAAAGTTAAGATTTTGTCAAATAGAATCAAGCAAAGGTCAAATAATTTTCCATATGCATCTAAGCTCATTTGTATATATTTTTATTTGTATGCATATATGTAGGGGGAGCATCATGTAGAGAGAAAGCATTTAAATAGGGGGAGCAAATTAGAGTATACCATGGATCAAATACATTTAACACGGTCAAAATCTTAAATATATGTTTGTTATCATCAAAAGGGGGAGATTGTGAAATATGCGCTTTGCGCTTATATGATTTTTGTTTGATGATAATAAACACATATATATAGTTCGTTTAAATATATTTGTTAATGTACTATTTTAATTTTCATATATTAAATAAATATTTGTTGAATAAAATAAATTACACAGAATTTTAATTTGAATTCAAACAGAACAAGTTACACAGATTTTGAATTCAAACAGAAATTTTATTCAAACAAATATTTATTACAAATCTTGAAAAGTACAAATTCATGCTCTCACTATATACAATTTTGAACTACATCACATTTCATATTTACATCATTATCCTCACTACATATTGTTTGCGTAAAAAATGGTCACAAACACCCAATACCGTGAAAGCACCAGTGTATGAATATAAATCAGCGATATTCAAACACAAATCACAGATCTCAGCAAATAACCCAAATAAGTTTACACAAAAGATGGGCAAACAACTCCAAGTTGTATGATTTAGTTGATTTTATGTTGTTCGTAATGATTTAGGTGGTTTATGCAAATACGTAAAAAGCAGGGACTGAACTGTAAAAGACACACAGATTTATAGTGGTTCGGCCAAAATGTGCCTACGTCCACTTTATATGTTATTCTCCTTTTCCAATCCGATTACGAGTACAAAGCTTGTAGTACAAGTGTATGAAAGTTGTTTGAAAGTTCCTTCCAGGTTTGAGCTCTCAAACTCCTCCTCCATTGTTGTACCCCTGCCCCTTTATTTATAGAGTGAGGCTGGGGGCGGAGGTCTTGGATGTATATAGCTGCTGGTGGGCTTGGGCTGATGCAATCTGGCCTTGCAGCATTCTGGCTCGGCAGCGTCTTGGTTCGGCGGTGAGTGGTAACATGGGTGATTCGGCAGGTAGTGGAGATAGGGGTTCGGTGGTAGGTTGGACCGGTGGTTGGTTCGGTAGTATGGTAGGTAGAGGAGGTTGGTTCGGCAGTAGTTAGTCCGGCAGCTGGTTCGGTATGGTTGGTTCGGTAGGTAGTGGAGACAAGGGTGATTCGGCAGTGGAATGGAGGCAGGGGTGATTCGGCAGTGGCGTGGAGAGGTGGTGGTTCGGTGAGGGTACTACCGAATGGAGCTTATAGAATGCCGAATGATCCCTTCATATTCGAGAATGCCGAATGAGCCTTCGGATCCGAAAATGCCGAATGAACCGGGGGGGTTCGAATACCGAACGAACTCTTGCCTCGCTTCCAATCGATTTTCAATCCCGACATCCATCATTCCTTGCCAGTTTGTTGATATTCTAGTTTTGACCAAAAAATGGGATAACACATATCACTCACTCTCGTATTTGGTCTTCAACTGCATTTCAGTTTGTACCTAGCATCTGAGCAAATCTGCAAAAATATTCACTAAAGCAGTAAAATTGATCGAGAAATATTTTTGAAATTTAAAATAAACGATGTTTTTGAAAATATGATTTGCCTCAGATATATGGGTTGTTCGTCATCATTCACACTTGAATTTATCACAAAGCCGTGCAAATAGATATTACAGGGACATGTAATCACAAGTGGCTGCAATACACACGTGTATATTCATACACGTGTGCACTGCCTCGCCAACTCGTGTGCGCAGCCAACAAGAGCAAGTGTACAAGTGCAGACACCAGTGATACAATCCAACATGTACAACAAGTCCAAATACAACAATGTACAGAAGCAAGATCAACACAAATCATAGGAACATTTCAAACTACAGCAAGCATGCAACAAGGTGCACGGTCCAGTGCCAACAGCAACTATACATGAAGACAACAAGTTTACATGACAGTAAAGTATGAATGCCACGACCCCAGATGAACAAGTGAACCACAAAGTGAAAGTTCATCACTGCCTCAAAAATGAATTCAACATGAAGCACTGCTACTCAAGGCAGCTAGGAATGAACAAATGCAAAGATCAGAAGTGCACTAGAACAAATGCACATGCAAAGATCAGAAGTGCACTAGAACAATGCACATACAAAGATACAAAGACCAGCTGCAAAATGAATACATATGCAACATGCTTGAAGATGGTCACCAACACAAGACTACACGAGAGGCAAGCTACAAAATGCAATAGGATGCACCAGGTAACAAGATGATCAAGGTCAGACTATATCAACTAAAACAACAGCAGTATGCAAATGCATACATAATAGAGGCAGTCAAGAACAAGCACAATATGGTCTGCAGGCAAACAAAAGCATGATACAAAGTGAACCAGTGCCAGGTCAAAAAAAAAAAGTATACAACATCAACTAAAAATCAAATGCAAGCAGTGGCAAGCTACAGGCCAAACAATCCCAAACTGACCAAAACAACAGAGACCGGGTTACACAACATCAAGATGGAAACCAAGTATGCAAGTGATCAAATGCAACACAGTATCAAACTGGAACGAAGTGATGAACCAAATGCAAATCAAAACAGAAAGGATGATGATGCAGTTAACAAGACAACTGACTCAAATGAACATACCAAATGCAAACTCAGGTGGTACATGAACAAGTGAAGAATACACATAGCAAGCTACATGTAACCAATACAGTACAACTACAAGAGAACAAAGTCCAAGTGAAGTATCAATGATCCTCACAAGAATGAACAACAAAATGGACTAAAGGATCAACTGTCAAGTCAAAATGGGAGCATAAGTCACATGAACAATTTCGAGCATCATAAAGAAACAAAGTACAAGTGAAATGGAGTTCACTCAGAAATGCATACAAGTGACAACAGCAAATTATGACCAAATACAGTGTGGCAAATCCAAAGCATGATACAGATACAGGCCGAGAAATAATGTAAACAAGTGTACACAGTAGAATGAACAAGTTGTGCACATGAAAAGGCAATGCAGTTTACAACAATGAATAAACCAACAGACTACAGTTGTTCAACAGTGCCAATCAGAAGATGGCCAGAGATCAAAACAGCAATGAGATGAAAAAAGTTAAAAAAAAGTGCGTGTGCAATTTGAAAAAATCAAGCAATTTAAAAGAGGAAAGGTTGAAGACGAAATTAATTGCAAAAATTCAAATTCGTTTCTTTGAAATAGTCAAAGCATCAAAAAGAGAAAAGTTTTAATGCCGCATGAATCAAACTATCAAAAAGAGAAACGAACGCATCAAAATCAAAGCCGTGAACATCACGGTAGAAATTTCTGCATAAAATTTCTCAAATTTCTCAAATACATGTATGGAAAGAGTTAATTCAAATAGGGGGCCGAGACAAAAATAAAGGAAGAAGTTTTCGAATTAATTAATTCGAATACAAATATGGAAAGCAATAATTCGTAATTGAATCAAGAAAGGAATACTCCAATTCCAGAACAAATTGGGAAAGTGATGAAGTCGCAAGTGAATACATCAAGTGATTCAAATTCATATAAATACCACACCCAAGTTATCGTCACTGGCATCGAGTAATCAAGTAAAAGCAAGCATTAAACCAGCAACGAAAGAATACATACCATAATCCAGTGAACTCGATCAAATAGGAGCGGTCAACATCATTGTAAGAGACGATCAAATAAAGCATCAGAGAACGAGCGTGAGAAAGAGCAAGAGCAACGCAAATCTGAATTGATCATCAGAGGGCCGCAAACAAGTCAGAAAACCCTAATTTCAGAAAGAGGATCGGCCCGCAATCTCTCCATAACCAAAGCCCTAATTCGACAAAGAGGAACGGCCGCCATTTTCCACTAGCCAAAAGAGGAACGGGATAAAAGAAAAAGAATGGGCCGGCCTACTTTATTAAAAAGGGGGTTTTAGTTTTTTTTGGGTTTAATTTTAAAATTAAAGGGGTTTTTCTTTGTTTTTATTTTGAGCAAAAAAAAAATTGTAGAGTCAAAGTTCGTATTTTATTTTTTTTGCTCCAGGCTTTAATTTTGAAATTGTTTTTTATTTTCGAGTCAACAAATTTGTAAATCACCACCTAGGGTTTAGGTAGTGTCAGATTGTCTGGTTAGAATTAGTTTAGTAAGCAGGGTGTGCGAGTTTGCGAAGCTCTATAGGCGGAGCAGGGTGTGCGAGTCTAGTAGAGTGTTTGTAAGCGGGATACTGTTTAATTCTAATAGAAATCTGGGAATGCAGCAGTAGGCAGGGGTTGCCGAAGCTGGGTAAATTTTGTGTGTGATTTACTTTTCAGCATATTTATTTCTGCAGTTTATTTCTTTGATTAATTCGAGAAAATTTGCTATAACCCTATTCACCCCCCCCTCTAGGGTTAATCTAGATCCTACAATGGATAGTTGGCCAATACTTTCAATGGGTGTGCTTGAAAGTAAGGTCTTAAATTTTGGGCCATGAGAACGAAACAATATGCTAGTTTCTTAATAACTGGATATCGGATTTCGGCATCCTTCAGCATTTTGCTTACATAATAAACAGGTAGTTGCAATTCTTTTGTTTTCCCGATCAATACCGAGCTTACCACGTGTTACGAAATTACCATATACAAAAATAGATCCTCCCCATCTTCGAGACTAAATAAGATCAGAGGTTTTTCCAAATGCGATTTCAACTCTTGAAATGCCATTTTGCAATCCTCACCCCATTCGAAAATTTTCCTCCTCTTTATTACCTTAAAGAATGGGATGCACTTATCGGTGGCCTTTGAAATAAACTAGCTTAGCGCTACTTTCTTTCCATTCAAACTCATAACATCTTCACTTGTCTTGGGCTCTACCATATCCTTAATGGCCTCAATATGTTTTGAACTAGACTCAATTCCTTATGCACTAACAATATAGCCTATGATTTTTCCAGAATAAACTCCAAAGTTCTTATGTGCTTCTCTTTACTAGCATTGAACAATCCTTTTGACACCGTCGAAAGGTAACTTTACCTGCTGCTCTTTATTCATGTGAAAGCTTTTTGAAAGGCCTTCTTTATCTTTGTTCATATTTTATGGGTAAAAAATATATATTTGTATATCTTTTTATTAACACCTAGAGTCATGTGTTCACAGTTGTGTGTTCACTGGCCATGAGTCTCATCTTCATTTATTTTAATTTTCATAACAATTTTGAATTTTTATTTTCTACAAACTCAAAAATTCAAAAAAAAATCTCAAGATTTCTATATCTCAAAAACATTTTTTTAGCATTTTAATTTATTTTTGAAGAAATACTATAGGATAAGTATTGTAAGTGACTGTGCTATAGGATCGTGCAATATGGATAAACTACTTATGCGGAATAAGTAAGTAAATAGTAAAAGCAGTAAAGTAAATGTCATTAGAGATTTTTATACTAGTTTGAACTTCCGTTCTACGTCTAGTCACAGACTCCTTCTGGAATTAAACTAGAAACCCTCACTTAACCTGGAGGAATAGGTTTACATCGCCTGAGCAACCGAACAGGACTTCTACCGCCTAAGCAACTGAATAGGACTTCTAATGCTTGAGCAACCGAACGGGACTTCTATACAAATAACAAAAGTATCTGACAGTAGTATGCTCTTTAAATAGAACTGATAAGTCAATTAAGTACAGTCTTCCTATAATCTTCTCCTTTATGATATGTAGTGTAATGTGCTTGAGAATTGTAGAAGATAGAGTGATTAATAATCAGAGAATGTAAGCAGTTTGAGTGCAGTTTGAAAATACAGAATAGATAAGAATTCAAGAATATTAAAATCAGTTTCGGTTAACTGTTTGTTGAATTCTGAAATCTATTTATAGAGTTTAAAAAGTTGCAACCATTGTCAAAAGGTAACGATGAAAAGAAACAGGTGCAACTGTTGTTTGAAGATGTTTTTCTTCGACGAAGAGAAGTGTCTTTTCAAAAAATAGCCTCTGAAAGATATTCAGCCGGCTGAATTTATTAATTCAACCTTCTGAATTAAATAAAATTGCAAATAACAAAGAAATGGGCTATTTTTGGCCTGATTCAGCCATTTGAATAAACTTATTCAACGGGCTGAATATAGTGAAACAATAAATTTGTTTCAGCATTCAACCGACTGAATTAAAGCGTTCAGCCATTTGTTTTCAGCCTGTATGCATGGTAGAGTATGTGTGTATATGATTATATATATATATATATATATATATATCAATCCAGGAGAGATTTTAATATAATTCTAAATGATACAAGGATTCTAGACAATGAACTAACAGCTTTAAAAACACTCTGAATATGAAATCTACAACAAAACTCCTGCATAAATGATTAGTACACACAATATTTTATATTTTGCTTGTCATTAATCAAAACAATGTTAAATTGAGATTCCAACATTCTCCTCCTTTTTGATGATGACAACTATATAAATAATAAAATAAATTCCTACAAATAATATTGTTACTCCCCCGGTCAATATGCACAATATTTAGTTAACTTTCTTCCCCTTTCTCATCGAAAAAAAGAAAGATAAGAATACATGCAGAGAAACATTGTTAAGCAAAATA
Source organism: Allium cepa (assembly GCA_030765085.1). Taxonomy (NCBI): domain Eukaryota; kingdom Viridiplantae; phylum Streptophyta; class Magnoliopsida; order Asparagales; family Amaryllidaceae; genus Allium; species Allium cepa. The sequence goes on along the minus strand of CM060938.1, from coordinate 594,543,944 downwards.
TATCTCTTTAATTGGGATGACATTACAAAAGAAGAATAGAAATATTCGTACAACATTACATATATAACTAGATAGAAATATAAAAGAAGTTTGAAACAAAGAAGACAACATAAACTGAACTAAAATAAAGATAATTAAAACTGGGTAGCGAGGGAAGGCTCATCATCATTAGAATCCGAACTCGAAGATGACCATTGAAATGGAGATGGGTTGTGAATTTCAGTGGATGTGGAGCCGGAACAAGAAATTTTATCCATATTTTATTAAGAAAACCTTTTATGGAGTTGAATTTCTTTTCCTTTTTCTTTTCAGGAGCCTTAATATCCCGATGAAGTTTGGACTGATTTTGGGAGAGAGTGATGATAGCTTGTCTAGAAGAGGTTTCCGGGCCAACAACTTGAATGGAATCATCCTCTTCTTCTTCATGTTGGGTATGTAAAGAGGAGGCAACATTAGTGTCACGAGGTTATGAAACACCTTGTTGAATTGTGAGACCATTGTTGAAAAGAGATGATTTGTTATGGAGGAGGTCGGTGAGGAAGACCCATCAATCCTAATGTTTTTGCGCCTAAATCACTAATGCTTGAAAATTCAGAGTCGGGCATTGGAATGCCACAATTGAGAAGGATACGCATAATATAAGCACCGTAATGAATGGTCTTATATTTTCTTCGGATTTTGATGTCTTCAAATTTATGTAAAATGATTTTACCCCAATTTACTTGTAGGTTGGAGTAGATGGAATAAAGGGCTTGAAAATCTCTTTTATAGACTTTTTCATAGCTTCCCGCTCGAGGTTGAAGAGAACGAATGAAAGCATAGTGAAGAAGGTGTGCTTGTGGCCTTAAGGTGCTAGATTTTAATCCATATCAACGATGATCGGACAAGAAAAGATGAGAAACCTCATCTCTATGATCCATATCAACTTCAATATCATCAATGTTAACACCTTGATAAGGACAATTTGAAATATTTCCTAATCTTTGTAGTGGCAAGAAAATTTTAATGCCACAAACTATTGACCAAACACAATCTTGTCGATTTTGAGGATTATGGTGGTCTAAATTCGAATTAGCAAGAATGTGTTTGATTGAAAGATGATTAATTTTGACAATATTTAGAGCATACCCTATTAGACTGTCAAAGTGGAATTGCTCAGACAATTCTCTAATTCTACAAGCTGCAAAATCCAAAAATTCCATGAAAGCCCCTTTAAAGATTTTTGAATTTTTTATAGAATTGAATCGGGAGATTGCATCATCAGTCCAAAGCCATTGACGAATGTGATCTTCGGAAGGACCGAAGGTGGATCCCCTTGAGCGTTTGGATCTAGGAACCATTAGAGAGTGAAAATGAAGTTTAAAAAATGAGGAAGATGAGCTAGGGTTATGAAGTGAATGGGAAAAGTGAAAAGAAGAATATATAGTAGGAGAAAAGTAAGGGTAAGATGGGAAGAAAAAAAATTGTAAGTCTAGTTAAAAAAATTGCTACAGAGGAAATTCAGCCGGCGGAATGAATGGAATCAGTCGTCTGAATTGCTATGAATCTCAACCCACAAGAAAATAGTTCATTTTTGAACTAATTCAGACGGTTGTTGAATAGATTAAGCCGTCTGAATCTGGTGGAAAAGTTATGCCTTGGATAATATTCAGCCGTCTGTTTTATAAGAGACAGCCGACTGAATTTTTTTAGGAACTTATGCCGGCCTTTTATTTTTATAACAATAACTGTATAAAAACAAAACAAATAATTTTTTGAATAAACAAAAGGAAATTACATATTAATAGTAGAATAAATATTTAAATAGATTTGGAAGAAGAGCTTGGACTGTGACATTCATTTGGTTCCATTTTTGCGTTCTCTTGGAAAGGCCGGAGTGGTGACCATCTATTGTCGCGTTCCCAAGAATTCGAAGATACCGGTGGACGTTGTTGCGATGGCTCCCAAGTGTTGTGTTGGATTGGAGAACAAATAGGAGATGGTTGATGAACCGTGTTCTTGGATGAAGAACAATAGAATTTTAAAGCAATTTGTTCCAAAAAGCTTAAACGGTTGCGTTAACTTTTTGTTCATAGTAAAGTTCGCGTTGTAATTCCAGCGATTCTCTTTGGTAATGATGAATGTCATCTATCTTTCCTTTGGTAGATGGTGAACCATAAAATAGAGACTGTTTCATTCTTTTACCAGGTGGAGTGTAACCAGTATGTGTAGAAGGCGGAACAATTGAAACTGGTTCATAAATCGGTGTTAGAGTAGGTAAATTCACCGGTCCCGAACTACGAGAAGAAAAAGATAGAGCAGAAGATTAAGAATTATGTTGAGAAGACATATTTCTGTAAAGAAAGAGAGTTTGAAACTGGTTTTATTTGTAATTGAATGCAAAAGAAAAATAAGGAGTAGAGCCATTTTATATGAATACTTTCATATAAATAGAAATAACATTGGTGGTTAAGATGATAGGAACCAGAGAAAAAAATGTTTGGTAAAAAAATTGTGAGGTAGAAAATAAACAAAAGAAATTGAATGTAATCTAAAAATAGAGATAAAGAAAAGAGTAGTGAGGTGGTAGAGCACCAGATTTCCAAGAAGAGATCCCGAGTTTGAGTCTTTGAAAAAAAATTATAAATCTTTTAGAGATACAATTCCTAATTCTCTTCTCAATTTTATGAAGATATTTTCATTTATAGGTTTTGTAAATATATCTGCCAATTGATTTTCAGAGGAAACAAATTCTAGTCTGACTAAATCCTTTTCAATATTATCACGAAAAAAATAATGACGTATGTGAATATGTTTAGTTTGTGAGCGATTGACAGGATTTTTGGATAAGTTTATAGCACTAGTATTATCATAAAAAATTAATGATTTAGACAAATTTACACCAAAATCTTGAAGTGTTTGATGCATATAGATGACTTGAGCACAAGCTAAGGCAGCAGAAATATATTCTGCCTTACAAGTTGAGAGTGAAACACAATTTTGTTTGTTGCTAAACCAAGAGGTTAGGGATTGTCCAACGAAGTGACAAGTCCCACCAGCACTTTTTCGATCCGGCTGACATCCTCCAAAATCAGCATCACTATATGAAACTAACTCGAAAGGACATTCTTTTGGATAAAAAGTCCAAAATATTTGGTTTCGCTTAGATAACGCTATATGCATTTTACTGCTTGCATATGTAATTTTTTTAGGATTTGCTTGAAATTGTGCACATAAACAAACACTCATCATTATGTCATGCCTACTAGCAGTTAGATCGAGTAATGATCCAATTATACTTCGATATAATTTTTGGTCAACACTTTTTCCATCTTTATCTCTATCGAGATGAACTGTTGTACTCATTGGAGTTTATTTAGCAGAAGTATTTTCCATATTAAAGCGTTCAATTAGATTATTACAATAATTTTTTTTATTAATAAAAATTTCATTTTCTAGCTGTTTAATTTGTAATCCAAGAAAATAAGATAATTCTCCCATATATGACATTTCAAATTCTTTGGTCATAATTTTTGAAAATTCCTAACATAAATTTTCATTTGTAGAGCTAAAAATAATATCATCTAGATAAATTTGAATAATTAAAATATCCTTTTTGGTTCTTTTAACAAAAAGAGTTTGATCAACCTTCCTAATTTCAAAACCAGAGTCTATTAGATAGCTCTCACCAAGCATGGGTGCTTGTTTTAGACCGTATAAGGCTTTTTTAAGTTTATAGACATGGTATGGAAATTTTTCATGAGTGAATAATAGATGTTGTTCAACATAAACATTTTCTTTTATATAACCATTTAATAAAGCACTTTTAATATCCATTTGATAAAATTTGAAATTAGTAAAACATGCAAAGGCCGGTAAGATATGTATTGCTTCAACTCGTGCAACTGGAGCAAATGTTTCTTCGTAGTCAATTCCTTCTTGTTAATTATATCCTCGTGCAACTCGGTCATTACCAACCTTTATCCGAGGGCCCTCAATCCAACAACCAAATAGTAAAGTATCTGGACTCCATATCATGATATCACTTTTTATCCAGAAGGAAATGGTCATACCCTCAGGGGGAGCTACCCGCAAATAACCTTGCTGCCACGATTCCTATTTCGACCATTACCGGGTTGTGAGGCTCGACGAGGTCTCGTCCACAAAGCTATGCTTTACACGAAAGCCATGCTTTGATTACAAATGATCAACAAATAATCATCAACACACAGCAGCACTCAGCATGTCACACTACCAAATTAGGAGTATATCACTGATAACCTTCAACTACATTACCTCTGAGCTCGTACGTCTCAGAGAAGGGTGTTAAGATAAGAGAATAAATTCTCCGCTACCAACAGATATGTATTTGAAAGAAATCTGCTTTTTATCTCAAGGTGTAGTGTCAGGCATACAACCATACAAGTCTGTTCCGGGTTCGAACAGAACCGAAGGCACTTCCGAAAAAAGCCCTTGCAAGTCCGGGTATTCGCAATCCCGATCGGACTTCCCATCACTTAGGGAATCTCTATACCGTAGCTACTCAATGCAGAGACAATCGATAGGTCATCCTATTGTTCTCGCAAATACCCGGTCTTTACCACTGGTCTTCAAATGCAATCCATAACGTCGTATCACTATTCGGAATGGGTTATATGGCACAAGGTCCTCTCCCGGCTAAACCGAATAATGAGCGCAATACTTAAAAATATATGGATATGGGATTTCAGTTAAGTCACAACTTTAAAGAAAACCAAAACCTTTCTTCAAATGGTTTAAACAAATTACCATTTCAAATCTGTAAATAAAAAGATTTATTTCACAAAGTTCACTCAGTTTCACAAAGATCCATTTACGGATTTCAAAACCCCATTTCGATTAGGATTAACTCATCCAATCTTTATAACAAGGATTTAGCTTGTTGCTTTCAAACCCGTTTCCAAAGATTTATTCATTACTTGGAAAACCATTTTCATTTCAAACTTGAAATTCCTTTAACATAAATTGGAAATCCAAAGCTTTTATTATTTGAAAACAAACAGTTTTTATTTTAGAAAAATCCGATTTCATTTGTACAAGTTAAAATCTTTTGGGTTAATTAAAATTCCCAAAAACACTTTAAAAATGGTTTAAAGCCCATATATGTTTGTATACCATTTTTAAATTATAAGTACCAAATATAGAATTCAATTTCAGATATTGAATTCCAATTTAAATCAAATTATTCAAATTTCAAATCCTTATTAAGTCACTCAAAATAACTTTCATTTTTTTAAAACACCCTTTCAAAAGCTTTTTATCTTTAACTCAATTTCATTTTCAAAACTGTTTGGACTTAAAATTCAATTTTTAAAATTGTTTCAAAAATATGCGACTTAACCAATTTCCTCGTACAATCCATATTTGTGTGTGTATAGTGTAGTCCAGGGGGTTTTACACAATAGTGCACAACATCAATCATCAAAGATTCAATCATATCAATATTGATAAGTGGTATAACCCATAACGCTTATCTCTATTCACAGATTTACAGATAAAGTAAATTTATCAATCACAAAGATTTACCATTACGATTCGATGTGGGTTTCGGACAAACAACTGGAATCTTACACCCTGTCGCATCAAAATTCAAATGCGTTTTACGGGAAAAGGGTTTTCATATTCATACACAGTACATTTATCATAGATATAACAACTCAGCAGAAAGCATCACATAGCATCACATCACATACAACAGTCAATAGAATATAGTCATCCATAAGTAAAGCTAAATTAAAATGTCTGACTAATCTAAACCAGAATCATTAGCCTATGGATAGTTCCTAATCAAGATTAATTAATAATTAATTACAAGTATTTAATTCATTATTTTTTAATTCATTGTTAATTGCCTTTTATAATAATTATTCTTTAATCTTAATTATAAATTATTAATTACTTGATTATCATTAACAATATAAATTACTTACTATTAAGTTAAAAATTTAGAACATTTGATTTTATTCCTAAATCACTTATTATGTTTTATTTAAAACAACATGTTAAAAATATAAGTTTAAAACTTAATTGTTTTTAAAAATCCTTTATTTCAAAATCTTAAATTTACACCTTCGACCTTAATAATAAGATCATCATTTATAAAAAGAATAATTTCAGAAATTCATTTAACTAACTTATTAAAGTTTTGAAACTGGAAACATAACCCCAGGCAACCCGAGTGAAAACCAGAACTAAACCCCAAGGTACTCGAGCCCTACTTCGAGTCTTCTGCATGTGACGCCCCACCTCTATACCCACGCTAGCCAAGAACACTACGGTGTAATGCTGTCAACTAGTGCGGAGAATAAGGCTGTTGAGGAGCGGCCATCAGTAGTTAGGCCTTACACTAGTATTGGTTATCTCGATAGGAGTGGTATATAAATATATATATTCTTTCATTTTTCATCTCTGATTTATTTTCTCCCATCGACATACTCCAATTCCAGTATAAAACGAACTACGATGGTTCATAATAGTTTAGGACAAAATATAAACTAATAACACAGATAATATAGATGCGGAACACGGATGAAACAGAAAATCTCATATATATATATATATATATATATATATATATATATAGTAACTGATGTCAGTTACAATACATTTGGCACGGTACATATGATACAACTACAACAGTCGACTCAGGAAGTTTTATATATAAGTACATTATCGACTAATATACATGAATACATATCAACCTAGACTATGACACGACAACTCCAAAAGATATGAAAAGTCTTCATAGCTCAAGCAACAACCCAAAGCTAAAAATCTACAACCTGTAAATACTCGGTCTGACCCGAGTATTAGATTCAAAAGAAAATAATACTCGGGTCAGTCTAATTCAAACTCAGTTATTAGTGCACAGAAGCAATAATAATTAAATAATGAATAGACGACAATCACAATAAATCTCGTTTATCCGATCCTTAAATAAAGAAATCGGGTAACGATAAATATAACACGTAACAGTGTTAAAGAACAAATCAGCAAATTAAACCAAATCAAAATATTGAATTGAATAAACAAAACAGTTCAAACCATTGAAATATCAATTAAAATATTAAATTCGAGTAGGGCTGCAGTACACGCATGCGTGCACTGCCTCGCCACTACAGCATATAGAATATGCAAAAGATCAATAAATCAAAGCAAGATAGAATAACATAAAAGCCATGCCGTGTGGCTGTAGTTCACGCTTGCGTGCACTGCCTCGCCGCCACCGTGATGATGTACCCAAAAACTCAATTCCGTGTGGCTGCAGTTCACGCTTGCGTGCACTGCCTTGCCACAACAGTAATGATGTACACAACCGGGCACAAGGTCAAACCCAAAATAAAAGGACGGGTTCAACTCAGGTGAAATATATTTAAAATCACGACACGAGCACAAGGTCAAACCCTAGTTTTTAAAACTGGTTTCAACACAAGGCTACATGAAGAATGCAAAGCTTAGACAAATTCCAAATGCATCAGTGCATGAAGACTGAAACAACATGCAAATGCATCAAAACTGTGAAGTATAAAAATAAGAACACACACATGACCACAAGAGTCACAGCAAGTTTGCATTCGAAGTTATTCCAGCAAAATGACAGTACAAACACGTGCACATTGGAAGTACAAGATAATAGCAGCAATGTACATGCACAAAAGGGAGTGAAACAGACAGGTACAACCAAGCACATGCATATATAATATGCATAGCCACTAGCACATATAAATATACACAGTATGAACTACAGGGAATAAGAACTCAATGCAATTGAACCATTCAGTTTAAATAAATCAATTCTATAAGGACATAATGCACGTACACAGTGCATAGAAAAGCAACTCAGAGTTTCAGATGAACAAGTGTGCACTACAACAAGATCAGCCCAGAAAACATTGTTTCAGGCGACGGCAATGTCAAACTGAAACAACACTCAACTGTGCACCAGAAACAAGAATGCAGAGGCACATACAGGTGATGGACATACTGCCAACATATACAGAATGAAGACAACTATAGTCATACCATCACCAAACCAGATACAATGAAGCAAGATGGTGATCGATATGCATTACTGTGAAGTACAAAAAAATAAGAACACAAACATGACCACAAGAGTCACAGCAAGGGACCACAAATGAAACAAGTAACTGAGAGAACCAGCTTCAAGTCGAAGTGAAACAGAATGTACAAAGTCACTACAGTGCGCATCAGTAAGCACAATGCAAATACAAGGAGACAACACATAACTCGAACAGTGGTCAACCATACATGCATACACACATACGAATGTATGTATGCATATATATACAGATAAGTCAACCAAACAATTCGAACTACATCAAGAGCCGAAGCCACAGTGAAACACAAGTGTTTAATATTACAACTCGAAATCAATTTTACTTAAATAGAAAATGTGCATGAACGTTGTGGCAACAGTTCACGCAACATTAATAACTCGAAGGCAAACTATGTCATATATGATACAATGGCAAATTGCACAAACAAGCACAAGTGAGTTACAGAAAATATGCAACATGATAGACATGAAGGCAGTAATTGCTGACTGGAAGCAAACTACAAAGACATTAACGAGTATGACATAAGGCAGTGCAACAAATGGAACACAATGCAAACTGAATTGCACACAAATGATACTAGACAAAGTGCAGAAAATCAATGCGCTGCATGTCCAACAGGTAGCAGGTTATATGTGCAACAGGTAAGGGACGAAGCACTGTCAAACATTTTTAAAAGCCGTGGTTATCAAAAATTCAAATCAATGCTTCAGGAATGATCACAAAGATGACCGGAGACGAAGCTCACAAGGGCCATAAAAATCAAAGCCCTAAGGATCGGTGATGCTAGAAATTCACAAAAAATCAAAATACGTTTTAACCAAAAAAAGTCAAAACTATGAGCATCAATTAGTTAACCTTAGAAATGCACGAACTAGAACAAAACAGAAATCAAATGTCACAAAAATGCCAAGGCCGACGTTTAAACAAGTCAGTGCCCAAAATCAAGTGACTGAAGTCACAAAAACTCGAAGCCGTGGGTGAATTGAAACCATCAAAAATTATTGACATTCAAACAAAACTAACTGTCGAAACACGAGACGAATTAGATGTGAGTGAAGGGGTTCACTCACCTTGTCGACGAATTAAAGCATCACAGAGACGAGCCAAGCCAAGAACGAACGAAAACAAAGCACACGAAAAAGGCGCAGCTTCAATACCCTAAATTTGGATCAAGAGTCGAAGCCCTAATTTGGAGTAGAAGAGCCGAAGCCCTAATTTCAGAAACAGGACGAAGCCGCCATTATTCTCACAAGCAAAGGAACGGGCCAAGCAAAAGAAGAAGGGAACGGGTCATAGAATTAAAAAAATTAAAAAAGGGGGCCGGTTATCTATTTTAATCACGGCCCAGTATCAAAAAAACAAAACGTGGACCACTCTTTAATTTAAAAGCCTACAATTCCTTTTTAATAATTTATAAAAGAATTTTAATTAAAATTTTAAAACTTCAATTGGCAAAAAGTGAAAATATTAATCGTTTTATGTCGATTATAAATCGACGCGAAATACCAGGTTGTTACAGACTCCCCTCCTTAAAGAAATTGCGTCCTCGCAATCATAAGGAATAATGGGACAAAAGGTAACAACCATCAGAGCATATCATCACAAGATGAAGAAATTTGAAATAGGAAGTTCAACATATAGAGCACGAGAGAGAGAGAGAGAGGGAGAGAGAGCCTGAACGTGTTTGATCGATGAATTCTCTGGATTCCAAAGTGAAATCCATAGAATTTGAGATCCGCTGAACTTTCACGAGAAAAACATCTTTATTTCGAAGGTGCTGAACCCCCGAAGCATTGATATGAATAGAAAGTTGCTCAAGAATAAAAATCAGAAACCCCTAAGGCATCTCCGTAATTGGAGGACGTAGGAAACGTCATGAATAGCAGAAAATTGAACCGGTACACCAGCGTAGTATTATATAAACACCAAAGAAATCTTTTAATTTCATAAAAGAAATTCACCAATTCTCTACAAAGTTTAATTATCAAATAGATAATCAGAATACAGAAATCACAAAACAACAATATCTAATCACCGATTCGATAATTAGAAAACAGCAAAATCAGCAAATCTAATTATCAACAAAGATAATTAGAAAACACAAATACCTAACTATCAAAAACGATAATCAGGAATTACCACAACGGTAATCAAATTTCAAATCAGCAAATATTCAATTATCAAAACGATAATCAAATTCTTAAATCATAAATATTTAATTATCATAAACGACAATTAAATATCAAATATCCGATTATCACAAACGATAATTAAATTTCAAATATCTGATGATCAAAAACGACAAATCAGAAACCACCAACATCCGATTATCAAAAACGATAATTAGAAATCACAAATTTTTCAATTAACGAGTCCGGAATTAACCGAAATAGCAAACGCACATGACCCATAACCATGAGTTTTACTAAATCGTTTAATTCACTTCATCGTTTTCTTGAAAGTGCATAATGGTGTATTTTAAAAATAACATTTCACATTCTCAAATGGACAAGTCCGGAATTAAGCGAATCAGTAAAAGAAAGGGGTCATAGTCCTCGATTTTTCTGAAACGTTTAAATCGCTTCCTCATTCTTTTGAAAGCGTAAACTGTAAAACTTCTGAAAACAATTTTCATTTATTTTATAAAAAATAATAATAATAATTTACATTCTCAAACGAACAAGTCCGGAATTAAGAGAATCAGTAAAAGAAAGGGGTCATAGCCCTCAATTTTACTGAAACGTTTAATTCGCTTCCTCATTCCTTTGAAAGCGCAAATCGTAAAAATTTTTGAAAACAATTTTGATTTATATTTTAAAACAATTTTTAAAACACGTGATTAAAGCAGCAACATCCGTAGCAACTTCGACATACGTCAAAATTTCGTTGAAATAATTGGCATCAAACTATAATACCAATGAATTTTCATTCATCAAAAATGTCACAAGAATCTTCTCAAAGATAGGAAAGGGTTTCATACCCTAAACTTGTATTCATAACAAGTCAATAACACATGAATTCACCAATGCACAAAAATTGATAAAACTTATCAATAGAAATCACGAAAATTGGTGAAGCACAAATTCTAGAAATCATCACAAGAAATCCAGAAAACACAAATTCTAGAAATCTACACAAGAAATCCAGATATCACCAAATGAGAGTACGAAAACTCAAATGGGAGTATGGAAACTCGAATGGGAGTATGGAAACTCAAATGGGAGTATGAAAACTCAAATGAGAGTATGACATAGAATAAAAGATATGGCATAACATAAAATATCAATAATGACATACTACTATAAGTATGTAAATAATGATCAACAGGAGATCAACCGATAAGAGGTATGGCATAAATATGAAATATCCATACTGACATACGACTATAAGTATGCAAACAATGATCAACAGGAGATCAACCGATAAGAGATAATCAATATCACAAGAATCTTCTCAAAGATCCAAAGAGGTATCATACCCAAAATTTGTACTCATGACAAATCAATAACATATGAATTCACCAATGCACAAAAATAGGTGAAGCATAAAATTTCCAGAAATCAACATAAGGAATCTAGAAATCACAGAAAAAGGGAAAGAGGCCTATCACATGACTGTCCGAAGACCAAAGGGAGCTACCCCGCATGTGTGAATGGAATCACACAGATTGAGGTCAAGGCTAACCAAAAAGCAGAAAGGTATGTGTGAATGGAATCACACAAGTGGTGTCTAGTCTGACCATCAGAACGATTATCATGATCAACGAGGAGTGTCAATTACACTAAGCATGTGTGAATGGAATCACACAGATTGAGGTCAAGACTAACCAAAAAGAAAAAAGGTATGCGTGAGTGGAATCACACAAGTGGTGTCTAGTCTAACCTTGCAAATAAAAAGACATAGCACAATTGCTAGTCTAAATCATAAGAATGATCGTCAAGATCAACGAGAAGTGTCAATTACACTAAGCTAGTAAATATAAAAGTTTAGCTTCATGTCCCATAACCACTTGCTTAACTTAAATATTTACGAACAAACTGTAAATCTTCACTAGAAAATTGTCACAAGAGATTCAATCGAATAAGTCCAAGAATTAACCGACGAAGTAAACGCAAGCGTTTCATACCACTTGTTTTGCTAAGCCGTTTAATTAGATTTCTCATACGAGTGAAATAAAGATTTGTATATACTAACAGATTGGAAAACGGTTTAGGAAAAGATTTTGATATTGAAAATAGAGTTGAAAACATTTTGATAAAAGAGTTTTGATATTTACTACTAGTATTGAAACCTTTATATTTTTAAAGTGACAAATCACAAAAATGATTGTAGAAACAATCAATCGCAAGAATTCACATACGAAGACGTGAATAGAATCCAAAGAATTCGATTCTAAATCCATCAAAGTAGAAATACCCAAAAATTCCAGAAATAGAAGTTATCAAAGTCAACAAAGGAGATAACACTAATCGAAAAAGAAGAATCGATTAACAATTGGAAGAACAAAGCAGAACGAGCATAAATGCATAAATGACTCCAACAAAAATAAAAATCAAGTCAATGTCGAAGTCAACAATTAATGATCACAATAGAGTACAAAACGATTCAACATCATCATCAAAGGACTCGATGGCAAACAAAGTCAGAGTCTTGGAAATCAAGAATTTAGCAATTTCTCAAAAACAAAGTGACCGAAGTCGAATGGAAATCAAGCCGAGGAAAACATAAAATATCAAGTTCAGAACCGTTGAGATTCAAACAAAATCAATCATCGGCTAAATCAAATCAAAGCCAAAAACACAAGAATCAAAATCAAATGCATATGAATAGGCGTTAGGAATTCATACCTAACAATCAAAGACAATCATATGCAAATATGAGAGATAAAACGTCAACAAATAGTTGTAACACATGTACTATCTAAGTTATGTTTTATATTTGTTCTAAACCCCAGGCTCTGATACCAAGCTGTGACGCCCCACCTCTATACCCACGCTAGCCAAGAACACTACGGTGTAATGCTGTCAACTAGCGCGGAGAATAAGGCTGTTGAGGAGCGGCCATCAGTAGTTAGGCCTTACACTAGTATTGGTTATCTCGATAGGAGTGGTATATAAATATATATATTCTTTCATTTTTCATCTCTGATTTATTTTCTCCCATCGACATACCCCAATTCCAGTATAAAACGAACTACGATGGTTCATAATAGTTTAGGACAAAATATAAACTAATAACACAGATAATATAGATGTGGAACACGGATGAAACAGAAAATCTCATATATATATATAGTAACTGATGTCAGTTACAATACATTTGACACGGTACATATGATATAACTACAACAGTCGACTCAGGAAGTTATATATACAAGTACATTATCGACTAATATACATGAATAAATATCAACCTAGACTATGACACGACAACTCCAAAAGATATGAAAAGTCTTCATAGCTCAAGCAGCAACCCAAAGCTAAAAATCTACAACCTGTAAATACTCGGTCTGACCCGAGTATTGGATTCAAAAGAAAATAATACTCGGGTTAGTCTAATTCAAACTCAGTTATTAGTGCACAGAAGCAATAATAATTAAATAATGAATAGACGACAATCACAATAAATCTCGTTTATCCGATCCTTAAATAAAGAAATCGGGTAACGATAAATATAACACGTAACAGTGTTAAACAACAAATCAGCAAATTAAACCAAATCAGAATATTGAATTGAATAAAAAAAACAGTTCAAACCATTGAAATATCAATTAAAATATTAAATTCGAGTAGGGCTGCAGTACACGCACGCGTGCACTGCCTCGCCAATACAGCATATAGAATATGCAAAAGATCAATAAATCAAAGCAAGATAGAATAACATAAAAGCCATGCCATGTGGCTGCAGTTCACGCTTGCGTGCACTGCCTCGCCGCCACCCTGATAATGTACCCAAAAACTAAATTCCGTGTGGCTGCAGTTCACGCTTGCGTGCACTGCCTTGCCACAACAGTAACGATGTACACAACCGGACACAAGGTCAAACCCAAAATAAAAAGACGGGTTCAACTCAGGTGAAATATATTTAAAATCACGACACGAGCACAAGGTCAAACCCTAGTTTTTAAAACTGGTTTCAACACAAGGCTACATGAAGAATGCAAAGCTTAGACAATTCCAAATGCATCAGTGCATGAAGACTGAAACAACATGCAAATGCATCAAAACTGTGAAGTACAAAAATAAGAACACACACATGACCACAAGAGTCACAGCAAGTTTGCATTCGAAGTTATTCCAGCAAAATGACAGTACAAACACGTGCACATTGGAAGTAAAAGATAATAGCAGCAATGTACATGCACAAAAGGGAGTGAAACAGACAGGTACAACCAAGCACATGCATATATAATATGCATAGCCACTAGCACATATAAATATACACAGTATGAACTACAGGGAATAAGAACTCAATGCAATTGAACCATTCAGTTTAAATAAATCAATTCTATAAGGACATAATGCACGTACACAGTGCATAGAAAAGCAACTCAGAGTTTCAGATGAACAAGTGTGCACTACAACAAGATCAGCCCAGAAAACATTGTTTCAGGCGACGGCAATGTCAAACTGAAACAACACTCAACTGTGCACCAGAAACAAGAATGCAAAGGCACGTACAAGTGATTGACATACTACCAACATATACAGAATGAAGACAACTATAGTCATACCATCACCAAACCAGACACAATGAAGCAAGATGGTGATCGATATGCAATACTGTGAAGTACAAAAAAATAAGAACATAAACATGACCACAAGAGTCAAACCAAGGGACCACAAATGAAACAAGCAACTGAGAGAACCAGCTTCAAGTCGAAGTGAAACAGAATGTACAAAGTCACTGCAGTGCGCATTAGTAAGCACAATGCAAATACAAGGAGACAACACATAACTCGAACAGTGGTCAACCATACATGCATACACACATACGAATGTATGTATGCATATATATACAGATAAGTCCACCAAACAATTCGAACTACATCAAGAGCCGAAGCCACAGTGAAACACAAGTGTTTAATATTACAACTCGAAATCAATTTTACTTAAATAGAAAATGCGCATGAACGTTGTGGCAACAGTTCACGGCAACAGTAATAACTCGAATGCAAACTATGTCATATATGATACAATGGCAAATTGCACAAACAAGCACAAGTGAGTTACAGAAAATATGCAACATGATAGACATGAAGGCAGTAATTGCTGACTGGAAGCAAACTACAAAGACATCAACGAGTATGACATAAGGCAGTGCAACAAATGGAACACAATGCAAACTGAATTGCACACAAATGATACTAGACAAAGTGCAGAAAATCAATGCGCTGCATGTCCAACAGATAGCAGGTTATATGTGCAACAGGTAAGGGACGAAGCACTGTCAAACATTTTTAAAAGCCGTGGTTATCAAAAATTCAAATCAATGCTTCAGGAATGATCACAAAGATGGCCGGAGACGAAGCTCACAAGGGCCATAAAAATCAAAGCCCTAAGGATCGGTGATGCTAGAAATTCACAAAAAATCAAAATACGTTTTAACCAAAAAAAGTCAAAACTATGAGCATCAATTAGTTAACCTTAGAAATGCACGAACTAGAAAAAAAACAGAAATCAAATGTCACAGAAATGCCAAGGCCGACGTTTAAACAAGTCAGTGCCCAAAATCAAGTGACTGAAGTCACAAAAACTCGAAGCCGTGGGTGAATTGAAACCATAAAAAATTATTGACATTCAAACAAAACTAACTGTCGAAACACGAGACGAATTAGATGTGATTGAAGGGGTTCACTCACCTTGTCGACGAATTAAAGCATCACAGAGACGAGCCAAGCCAAGAACGAACGAAAACAAAGCACACGAAAAAGGCGCAGCTTCAATACCCTAAATTTGGATCAAGAGCCGAAGCCCTAATTTGGAGTAGAAGAGCCGAAGCCCTAATTTCAGAAACAGGACGAAGCCGCCATTATTCTCACAAGCAAAGGAACGGGCCAAGCAAAAGAAGAAGGGAACGGGTCATAGAATTAAAAAAATTAAAAAAGGGGGCCGGTTATCTGTTTTAATCACGGCCCAGTATCAAAGCCCACAATTCCTTTTTAATAATTTATAAAAGAATTTTAATTAAAATTTTAAAACTTCAATTTGCAAAAAGTGAAAATATTAATCGTTTTATGTCGATTATAAATCGACGCGAAATACCGGGTTGTTACAGACTGCATCTCCTTTTGCTTCGAGTCGCACCTGCATTTTTCTCGAGCTATACCCGAGGATAACTTCGTCTTCCCCAATCAGTAGCTTCCCCAGATATCCAACTACACACGTGCACATGCACACGAACCCTAACCACCACCGGCCACTGTCGCGATCCTAAACAAGTCAACGACGATGCCTTGAAGCCTAGCGACCACGCAGACACGTGAGAAGTCCATCAAATCAAAATTGAGTGTTTCGAGACTAGACAAGTCGAAACCGATCGCCTGGAAACGCCATGCATCACCAACACTGATCCATTCAACGCACGCCGCTACGCCCACGAATTCGCCATCGACCAACGCGACTTTCCCCTCAGTCGCGATGACTTCCGATGCCACGTTGATGATGCAGTAACCAAGAAACCCCAGCTGACCGAAACTTGCTTCGAAACCCTATAACCTCACCATTCCTCCACCATGATCGTTGATAAATTCAAATAGTATTTTTCCCATCATACTCGAACTATGAGCTTCTTGTGACATAATTCTCAAGCCCCCGTTTAACCTCGATCAACGACAATTGATAGAAAAACGTTTTCCGTTCATCTCGCGATTCCTCCCTCGATCTCACACTAGAACACTGGATTTTTATTTTAAAATCATGATTTGCAAACGTGAATGAGATCATGCATTCAAAACTAAAATTTTATCAAATGAATTTTAACAAAACCTGAGAATCCACTGTGTTTTGACATTTTCCAGAAAATGCTTGATTCATTCTACTCAAATTTATTTTTAAAATTTAAAGCATGATCATAATTAGACATTGAAGCCTATCAAAGATTATAGGATGAAATTTTCATTTTCTAATAGGTTTGAAACCTATAAAGCTTTAGAACAGAGGCCACTGTCCTTTCTCAGATATGCAAAGCAATATACACACATATATCCACCAATTTATACACATGCAAGTAGTGTTTTCAACCCACTTTAAACAAGTTTCAAACAACAGATCAAAATCTAGAAATCAAAGGGGTCTACTCACAGGTAAAAGAAACAAAGAGGTTTGGTTTAAAAAGAAGGTTTGCTCACTTGTTGGTTTTACAGGAAGGAACAGAGAGAAAGAATAGTTGTTGAATTTTGTTGCTGCTTAATCTTTGATATTTTCTTTTGATTTTTTTTTCTGAATCTGCTATGTTTTGAGTTGCCTTTGCTTTTGATCTTCCTGCTTCCAGGTTGATGCTTTGATTTTCAAGCTGAAAATGTTTCTTGTTTCCAGTTCTTTGATTTGTTTTCTGTTTTGATGTTGTTCTGGTTTGATGTTTTTTTTTTCCTTTTTTCTGTTTCCTAAGTTTGTTTCTCAGGCCTTGGTTGTTGAAGAAACAAGAATAGGGTAGAGGTATATATAAAGAAGACAATGTTTGTATAGGTGTCTTCTGGTGCAAGCTTCTTTGTTGGTCGGATTTTTTTTTTCTTTCTTTGACTAAACTAAAGATTTTTTTTCTAGTTGAAGGCTGAAATGATTCTTGATATTTCGGCTGAGATGATAGGATTTGTGCTTAAGAAGATAGGGTATTAAATGCATGCTTCCTCTCTTGTTTACATATAAGTCCATTTGAATTGTATATATGCATTTTTGTTTGTAGATGTATATTTTTTTTCCTTGTTCTTTATATGTACATAACACTTTGGTTTATTTATTTCTTGCTTGCCTAACTCACATACAATACTATATGTATTTCATTTGTTATTATTTATTATATATATATATATTTAGTTTATCTTTTGTTACTATATGACCATATAATTTATTAACAAAAATTCTTGACTTTTACTTCTATTCATAGTTTGACTATCAAATATGAAATTTATAACATATATTTTATTTTTATACTTTTTATAACTTCATAAAGAAAATGGATTAAAACACGGTTCATACATTTAATAAATAATCATACATATTATTTTTTTCCAAAGTAAAATCTTTAAATCCAATTCATTTAAATACATTTTGAGTTTTAAATCCAAATTTAAAATAAACAAGTGTATACATCTTATTAAATTTGAACAATTCAAAAAATCCACAATTCAACCTAAAAATTTAACTAAATTACAAATTTAAATTCGTCTTTAAACCAGTATCGTTACATTTGTAGTTTTTGAGGATTCTCTAAGTGATTTTATCATGAAATGGGAAGAAATGATCTAGGAAAAAGCTATATAGCAATTCTCTCATTGGATAATGCGTGAATTGTGGAAAGTAGTTACTGTGTGTAAGACGAATTAGTGGATAAATTAACAGTTATTTATTTAAATTTGAGATTAATTAACAACTAATTTTAAGCAGCCTTAAATTATACCACATGGATTGGCAAATGTAGCTGCTAGATTAATGAATAAAAGAATCATGTTCGTACAATATTTACTTATGCAAAGATCACTTTAATACCGAAGTAAAGACCTAAATTCAGTAACTAATCAATTTCAAATATTAAAAACCAAATGACTGAAAATATTCAGTTTTTAACTTTCAGTCTCTAGATAGAAGTTTTTTTGTAGTGTATACACACACACATCCTTCACACACGTGTTGTATTTAGTGTTAAGAATGTTGGTAAAGAATTTAACAAAACTGTTGTTAACACTAATATCAAGAATTGAAATAACAATATGTTATCCAACATGATACGGGAAGTTTTGTTTCTTTTGGACGTCTTCACCTTATTGCTGCAGGCAGCATTTCATTCATGAATAAAACCTATGTATACAATATCTCCTTTTATTTAATGAAAGGGTAAAAAGTAAGATAATTTTTATTTTTCCAGCACCGAAATAACCTTAAATAAAACTAGAAAAAAAATCTCATTCTCCATTCTCCATTCTCTAGTAAAAAATTCTAAGTACTACTTTACTTGACCTCAGTTCAACATTTATAAACTTCATCATCATATATATATACAAAATGTTCCCATATCGTATTTACCAAGATTATGTCTATTTATCAACCGCCAACCACAAGCATCCACACATTGATACTACTACAGTACATCACAAAATGTGAATAGCTCCATATGTGCAAATTCGATGAAACAATCAAATAAATCTCTACATAACTCCACATGAAAAAAATTGACGAAACTAGAAACAATGTAATTAAGAGGAAGAACATGCAAACATCAAAAAAGCTTCTAGTTTCACAAATACGTCCTCCATGTTGTGATATTGTGGCACATATCAAATACTTTTTTGATTCCCAATGAATTGAAATGAAGCAACTTTTTCATTGTCATGGTATAGAAAAGTATGCATGAAGTACATAATAGAGAGATGGGCATTTGATACATACGAAAAAAGATCGTGTTCAAAAAGTGCAAGCTCCATCAGCTTATAGCTGTCAACATCTTTATGCATATGTGATTCCTTGTGTGAAAATGTACACACATAATCAAACTTTTAACATGTTGTACAAAACTAACTTACATGGATTTGTTATATACCTTTTTTCTTTCTAGGGTGAGTTTGAGCTTAAAATGGAATATATATAAAGCTAGCTCGTGAGGCTGCAATAATTAATTAGAAGAGAAAATATTTGTATTTGTATCTGTCTAATGTAGAGGTAGATATATACTCTCCATAAACCGTTGATGATGTATACCATAACATATACCTCATACTCCATATTGTGTTTTCATCACGATTTTCCATGGACCATGCATGGACAAGAGTGGCAACTAAAATGAAACAACTCCCAAAAGTTACCCATAAATTCAACCAAGAAACACCAAGTGATGTGCATGACATAGATAACACTGGACTACAGAGGCAACATGGAATAGAAAAGAACCTTATTGAAATGGCCATGTCTTTTTCAGTTGTGACATATCGTATTAATATTGTTGGTATCCATGTTTTTTTTTCTTTAGTTGTTAATATCAGTTTCAAATTCAAGCTTTTACCATCGTATTAATTTTCACCCCTGTTCCTCATAGCTTGTTTTGTGAACTTAGCTCAATTAATTAATGCTAAACCACTGTTGCTTATAGAACAGGTAAGAGGAAATGTGATTCTAAAAAAAGATCAAAGTATGGAATAAATCTTCTTAAACCCATATCAAATATTTTAAGGAATTTCTTTAATTCATACAACAACTTGAAAAGTACGTTATTTTTTAGCAACAACAACTGCTGCATATTTAGAAGTTTATCGAAACCATTATTAGACAATCTAGTCTCACATTTAAGGTTATACAAGACAAAGATAGCACACAACTTTGTTTGATCCATGCAACCAGCATACAATGGGGTCTCTGCATCTTTCAAATTTTTGTGCAATTCATCCTCTCGTCTTTGTGCATCATCTTCACATTTATCAACATCAAAGAAAGTGTGATTAATAAAATCTTCATCTTCATAGATAATGGCTTTAAGAAAATCATACGCATCGTCCGACTTTGTATTCTTGCTTTTATTTATTCGCTCGTCGTGATTGTACCACTCACTATTCATGTATCTAGGATCCATTCCTCTTATAATCAAATGCTCGACAATAACTTCTCCATGAAGACAGATGTAGCGATTTTGGAAATTACCGTTCTTTCGAAAAGAAATTCGATTAGATTTGATCTTAATTTAGGTTGAGAATCTAAAATCTTAATGTAGATTAATATTGCGTACGATTGGTTGAATGAATAAATTTGAATTAAAACAGAAAACGGAAATATTAAGCAATTTGAAATTTAAGATAGAAATTGGTCATTAATATAACTGTGAAAATTTTGGTTTGAGAAGGTAAAATATTTTAGTAAGCTTTATAATAAAAACGTCGATGTTCGTTTTATCCTATTCTGATTTCGCTAGCTCAATTCAAATCGATTTATACGATCGGTTTATGGTAGCGGTAACCGATATGGCGTAGATGAATTTTCACCCAAGTGTTTGATAACCAGTTTTCTATTGACTAACGTGTCTGTATCGATACACTGAGCACAACGGTGTTTCATTTTACGTGTTTGGACACTCGGTTTGTTCTGACCCCTGTTTTTAGTACGGGTTAGCGGTAGTTATTATTTTATTCACAGGTTATTATAAGTACTGAAATAACAATATAAATTTATAATATATGTTAAAAACATAATAAAGAGAAAAACTGGTCGTTTTATATAATATTATACACGTTTTAGAATCTGAATTGGCGTACATGTTCAATCTTTGGATAAAAATATAATTACATTGTTGAATAGTTGACGTACGATTAGATAAATGGGTGCACATTGTAAATGTTGAATTGGTAATATGCAAAATCATTCAAACCATCCTTTTCTACATGCAAGGCCACGTCTCACCTCTCCCCTCCTTTATTATCTACTGCAAATTATTATTTTCGAACAAAGCAAGCTAAAGCATCAGAGAAAAAAATTTAATAACTCTCGAAACCTGTTACTGGTACCATCGCCTACTCCTATCCCTTCACCGTCGCACCACCTAGCTGCTCCTTCCTACCGCCGCCCCACCACCTAGCTGCCCCTCTTCCAACCCAGTGATATCTGTCGCCTCCGTTGTACACACACACACATATACACATATATATACGCGCATACATACACATATATATAAATTATAAACTGCTTACACCGAACCTCCTTTCGCCTCGCCGACTTTTTCGCCTCATCCAGCAGTCGCCACACCCCTTCCAACCGTCGCACCACCTCCTGACACCGCGTCTATCTCCTCCGACCTCACCCCATAGTCGTCACCGCCTCTTTATCAAAAAAGAAAAGAAAAAAGAAAAATAAACAGCTGCTACTGTGCTGCCGCCTCCCCCTGCCGACCCCCGACCACTACCTGTGACACCACTACCACCAACCGAACCAAACTTGCCCTGTCCCGAACTCGACTGCCATCCGTTGCTACCCTTCGTACATATTTATATAGAAAAAAAAGAATTATATATTAAAAGGTAGAAGGAGTGGCTGTCCAGATTTGAATTATCGCGAGTGTACGAGTTGAAGTTACGTCGATGAGTCCGATCTTGTCATGCATCGTAAGTCGTATCTTGGATCTATCTCGAGTCGCCGTCGTTGAGGTGAGTGTTTATTAACTCACAGAAAATTAATATCGTCATGCAAGTTAATAAAAAGTTGAAATTGTCATACGCACACACATATTTGTTGTTAATTAGATTAATATATATATATATATAGTTGTTTGATGAATTATCGAATTGTTGTGCATATGTTGACATGGTGTACAGGTCTTTTGTATGTAAACAAGTGTAGAAAAATTAATATGGACACGTCACGTTTCATTATGTTTGTGCTATCAGTATGTATGATTTGTTGTAAATTTTCCCATCGATATTTGGACATGGCTGTATATTGCCATTGTGATATTGGAAAGGGTTGAAACGATATATACCCGCATTTAAATTGTGACATTGGAAGGGGTTGAAATGATATATATACCTGCATTTAAATTTAAATATTCTGCTTGGCCTAGGTAGAAAATTTAATACATTGTTGGTCAAATAAAATAATTTTTGATAAACTGAGATCGTTTGGAAATTTATATATAAATGATTTGAATTTTTAAAATATGTTTAGAATTTGTTACTTCATTAATTAAATGAATTTGTTGTGAAATAAGTGATTTTTCAAACATAAGATAATTTATGAATAAATGTTTTAAATGGTTTATTTAAAGAAACTTGGTTTTGGATTTAATTCCTTAAAATTTCATTCAATTGATAATTTGCATTAAATATGAAGATATTAAAGTTAAGGATTGAGTTAAATTTTGATTTATATTTAAACTTAATTAATAACTTGTTTTATTATAACGAGATTTGTGTAAGGTTAAATCTATTTAGAAATAAACTTGTAAATAAATCAAAAGGGTCATTTAAATTGTTTGAATTAAATTTTGGAATTTATTGTAAAATAATTGGTGGTTAAATTGTAATGGAATTCAAAATTTAACTTGGAATTTATTTTGATGTAAGTGATTCAATTTATTAGATTTAAATGAACTTTAAAAATCAAAGTTTTCAAATGGAAATCGAATTTACGGAAATCGAACTATTTTCGAACTTGAGCTCGAAGTGTTGAAATATAAGTTTGATAACAGGAATTTGTTAAATAATTGAAGTTGAGATTTTGAACTTATAATCATAATATGATGTGAATTTAGAAAATTGAAGTGTTTTAAAAGATTGGACTTTTATTCGAACTTCGAATATTGCTAAGAAAAAGTGATAAAAAATGATATTTCAAAATTGAGCTAGGAATTAAATTATATTCGAAGATGTGGATTTTTAAATTAGATATTGAAGGTAAATTTGATTTATGTGTTCTCAATCAATATTTTAAAAATCGAACTCGAAATTGATATAAATCAAAATGGTTTAAATTTGAGAATTGGGTTAAAATTAATTTAAAATTGGAACTGAAATTAATTTAGAAATGGAATTTGAAATTAATTTGGAATTGGAATTGAAATTAATTTGGAAATGAAATTGAAATTAATTTGGAATTGGAATTTAAATTTATTTGAAATTGGAAGTGAAATTAATTTGGAATTGAAGTAAAATTAGACTTGAAATCGGAATTAAGTTGATTAAATCGAAATGGAAATTTAAAGTGATTTGAATTAGAAAATTTGGAAGGTGAACCGGTTTGACTTTGAAACTATTTTAAAATGAATTATTCTCGATTAAACTGTTAAAATCTATCTTCTTTAAATATTCAAATTATTTTGATTTTCCAAACTATTTTACTATGTAAACCATTTTTAATACTCAAATTAATTTCTACTAAACTATTTTAACTATTCAATTATTTTAAAACTATTTCAACTATTTTCTAAAAAATTCAAAATGACCAAAAGGTGGAATGTTTATATTTAAATCTTAGATTTAAATACAAAATTGGTTAAAATAAAGTTATAACCTAAGTTGAAGTTCGAAACAATTTTGGAAATTGAGATATTGGGTGAAATGTTATTCTAAAGCGAAAATGACGTATTGAAGTGAATATGATTTTTTTCCTGAGCAAATATGATGATTTCGAAATGGATTTGATATCTTGATATCAAGCTCGAATTGTTTTTGACATATAAAAGTACCAATGGTGTGTAAAACAACTTTTGATTGTTAAAGAGACCGAGGCCTCTTATTGGCGTACTCTTTATTGATATTGGAACTACTTTGACAACCGTGTATGCGGTGGATGAAATCCAGAATGTAGTGGTTGAACTGGCGAACGTTTATTCGAATAAAGTAAGAAACGATGATGGATAGCCATGACACTCGCGTCATAATTAAAACGACTAAAACATGAGCCTATGTCTGGCCACTGAGGTTAGCTACCTCTAGCAACGTTGATCCCTCGTGTTATTATCGTGATTTTGAACTCGATGGGTGCACCCTTTCCATTTGGATTGATAGTCGCGGTCGGCCACGAACGGGTTATGACCAGCCAGAAAGGGTAAACTTATAGAATCCTACCTTATGCATTGTCCCACGCACCTTGTCATATTTATCATTATACGAGCCCATCATGACTTCAGTTTAATACTGTACCTATAGGGGATTCACTGGCTACCCATGTTACTATTTGTGTTACAGGACCTACGTAGACTATATGCTATAAAAATACGTTAAGAAGGATAATGTAAAGCCTTAACGCTATTTTGATATTTATTTTACTGATAGACATTATCTATTATAGCGTACAGTATTATATACAGATAGTTTGACGAATCCTTAGGAGATGGAAAAATTCATAACATCTCCTAAGTTACTTTGCATTGATTTATTGATTTACATGAGGATATTAGTTCTAACTCGAGTATTATGTTTTCCATTATCCTCGTGTCAGCCTAAGTATTTCCAATTTGGAGTGCTTGTCGTGGAGACCAAGGCATTGCTGGAGACTCCGTTATATTTCTGCATTTCATCAGTTTAGTGTTTAGCTATGTCAGGTAGACTTATTTCTTTTCACTTTATTTCATTCCCAGTTGTTTATTGTGAAAGTAAATGCAAACTTCTTTGGAGAATTAGGATTTTTATGTAAATATTTTATTTTCGCTGTCAGATTTTGAGTTTTATCTATTTCTGCATCTATGTTCTGTGACTGATTCTATTATTACCTAAATAACTATTTATCATTTAAGAAATATTTCTTGCTTAAATGGTGGGTCGTTACAGTTGGTACTAGAGCTTATGGTTGAGTGAACAACTAAGCATGTGGGGTAAAGTCATTATAGATAGGGTAAGTAATTACTCAAAAATGAGTAAAATCTTTCTTAAGAAAGCGTATATAAAAAATATTTGAGAATTTTAGGATTTAAAATCCTTTCGTTTTCAAAATTGTTTTCGAAGCCTTCAAAATTAATATTAATATTATTGAAAAGGTTTTTGAAGAAAATAAAAGCATTAAACTCGCTTTGGTCGCTGGGAAATAATTCTTAGGATGACTGCAGCACTAGAAGTATTCATTTTCGAGTTTTAGAGTGAGAATTGATACTAAAAGAGATTTATTTTCGATTAAAAAAGTTTCGTTGTGAAAAATATTCTAAGTATGATTTGATAAATATATGAAAATAGTTTTGAACTTATAAATGAAATAGTATAGAGAAGAAAAATTAAATTTTAAAACTACTGAATAGTTTTGGTTAAGCAAACAAAAGAAACTTTGAATTTGAGAAATAAAATGAAGTTGAACTCAAGAAGTTTAGATAAAGGAGAATTGTATTTGAAATGAATTATATAAAATAATAAAATCAAAAAATGAAATTTTAAGTGAATAAGTTTGTATAAATTATTGATTTGATAAATATTAAGCTAAAGCAAAATTTAAATATGTTGAATATGAATGATAACCGAAAAAAAAAGATTAGCTCAATTAAAGTTGAATAAACCGAAAAATGGATAAAATGAAATAAAGTTTAATTCAATAAAGATTAAATGAATTAAATCAGATTTGAATATAACTAGATAAATTTGTGGAGTGAATTAATTCCACTTAAGCTATAAAATGAATTAACAAAATGAATGCAACTTGAATTATAATTGTGAAATGCAATTTGAAATTGTAAAAGAAATTGAGTAAAAATAAACGAGTGTAAGTAAAAAGTTGTAGGAGCAATTGAATTTAATTTAAATTGGAAGTAATGCGAATTGAATGAGTTTCAGTAAAATTGAATGTTGATTGAATATGAAATAAGTTAAGGGAATAAACAATAAAATGAAATTAACTTAATAAGTTGAATGAAACTGATTGTGGGAAAAGAAAATTTATTAATATAAATTGGAACTATAAAATAAATTTTACTTAAAAAAATTATTAATATGAGTTGAAATTTATGAAATAAACTAATGAAATGAATCAACGGATTAGTAAGAATTTAAGTTATAGAAATAATAAAAATGAGTTTCAATTTTATAAAATGTTTATAATAAACTTAAATGGTTTATAAATAATATTAGTGTTAAAATACGAAGTGATAATGCAATAAATTTAACTTAATAAGGTTAAACGGAATGATTTTATAAAATGGTTAATAAATGATGTTGATATGAAAAAGAAATACGAACATTATAATTTAAATGTTTTGCGAAGCATAAAAGCTATAGTTTTATAACTTATAGATTTGATAAATACGAAAGATACGAAAAAGAAAAAAAATGGAATATCGTATGGAATCAAATTTCTTAAATGTAATTAATTATGTGAGTTACTGAAATGAAATAACGGAAGAGAAAAAAATTGAATGTGACTATAAACAAATGTAAATTAATAGAATGTGAATTCATTAATGTTGATCAGTGCACGTCAATAAATTGGAAGTAAATAAATTGAAATGAGTCAATTAAATGTTAATAAATATTGGACGTTAGGAGAAATGGTAGTGTACAAATTAAAAATTGACATTGAAATGTAAATGGTGATAGTTTGGATTAATTTGATGAATACTGATGGTTGAATGGTTTCTTTTATTGCAAATCATTATTTTAGTTATTTTTGATTGCATATGATCGTTGTGTGTTTATGTTTTATAAGCTAGTCCAAATAAGATGGTTATGTTTTATAAGTTGATTATTTTGAATAAAATATATTCTTTACTTAACGCCTTTTCGAGGATGAAAAGTTTTGAGTGTGGACGAATGTAACGATTTCGAAATTTACCATTCTTTTGAAAAGAAATTCGATTAGATTTGAGCTTAATTTAAGTTGAGAATCTAAATATTGAATTTAGATTAATGTTTCGTACGATTGGTTGAATGAATAAAATTGGAATTGAAATAAAAAACTATGCAATTTGAAATTCAACGTAGAAATTAGTCGTTAATATAACAGTGAAAATTTTGATTTCAGAAGTTTAAATATTTTACATGAAAATATTTTAGTAAACTTTATAATAAAAATGTCGACGTTTGTTTCGTCAAATTCTGATATCGCTAGCAGTTCAAATCGATTTGCACGACCGATTGGCGGTAGCGTTAACCGATATGGCATAATAATGAATTTTTACTCGAGCGATAGATAACCAGTTTTCTGTGTACTAACATGTTCGTATCGATACATTGAGCACAATGGTATTTCGTTTTGCGTGTTTGGATCCTCGGTTTGTTCTGAGCGCTGTTTTTGGTACGGGTTAGCGATAGTTATTATTTTATTCACAGGGAATTACAAGTGCTGAAATTATAATATAAATTTATAATATATGTTGTTATCCAACAGCAGTTAAAAAATATAATAATGGGAAAAACTGGTCGTTGTATAATATTATACACGTTTTAGAATCTGAATTGGCGTACACGTTCAATCTTTGAATAAATATATATTTACATTGTTGAATAGTTCACGTGCGGTTAGATAAATGGGTACATGATATAAATGTTGAATTAGTAACATGCAAAATCATTCAAACCATCTTTTTCGACGTGCATGGCTATCTCTCACCTCTCCCGTGTCCCCTGCTTTATTATCTTCTGCTAATTATTATTTTCAAACAAAGCAAGCTAAAGCATCAGAAAGAAAATTAATAACTCTCGAAACCTGTTACTTCTACCATCACCTACTCCTCCTCCTTCACCGCCGTGGCACCCAACTTCTCCTCCCTACCGCCACCCTACCACCTAGCTGCTCCTCTTCCGACCTAGTGACAGCCACTGCCTCTGTTGTACATACATGCATGTATGTGTGTGTGTATATATATATATATATATATATATATATATATATATATAAACACACATACACACATATACATAAAGAAAAATTATGAACTACTGAAACCGAACCTCCTTTCTCCTATCGTCGACCTTCCCGCCTCCTCCAACAGTCACCACACCCCTTTTAGCCGCTGCATCACCTCCTAACACCGGGCCTAGCTCCTCCAACCTCACTCATAGTAGCCACCACATATGTATAAAAAAATATAAAAAAGCTACTACTTTGCTGCCACCTCCCCCTACCGACCCCCTGAACACTGCCTGCGACACCTACTGCTGCCAACCAAACCAACCTTGCCTTGTCCCAAGCTCGACTGCCATCCGTTGCTTCCAGTCGTACATGTTTATATAAAGAGGAAAAAAGAATTATATATATTAAAAAGTAGAAGTAGCTGTCCAAATTTGAATTATCGCGATTGAACGAACTAAAGTTGCACCATTGAGTCCGATCATGTTGCGTGTGCGAGCTGTATTGTGGATTGATCTCGAGTGTCATTGTTGAGGTCAATGTTTATTCACTTAGACTAAACTAATATCATCATGCACACTACAACAAAATAGTCTTTTTACAACGGGCAATGCCCGTTGTAATATGATATTCGCAACGGGCATGTTCCCTTTGTAATAGGCCTCATTGTAATAGATCCACCGCATTTTACAACGGGCAAAGCACATTGTAAAAAACCGTTGTTACAACGGGTTATGACCGTTGCAATATACTATAATAAATGGCTATAAGCAGTTGTAAATCTTATATAACAACGTGTAGTGACCATTGTAAGAAGCTCATATAACAACGCACATTGCCCGTTGCAAAATAAATGCAAATTTTAAAAAATTTTACAGCAACATCCATGCAATACATCCATACTAATACTAAATATTGTCGTAAAATAATTAAAATCACATACGAAAAGACTAAAAGCTAGAGTCATAGAATTCTAACACTCCAAAAAGTTAGATAAGTTTGCATGCCAAATACATATTTGTCCTGTCCTAACTACATTGTCATTTCCCACTGTCATATACCACCATCACATAAAAAATCCCCTACTCTCACCTACCACTTCACCGACCAAACACTCCATCAAACTACCTCTTACTTGCAAATTCATGCTGCCTTGTAACCTGAACGCCCTCTTGCACTAACCATCACTGCCCTGTCAACTGCTAATGCCACCAAAAGTGCATACAACTCATTCCCCTGCCTTCTAACACCACTGCATCCCTTCCACATTATTCTTACATCACCTCTAACAACAACCTTCATTCAAACAGCACCCTGCAGCTACTTAGACTCCAACATAACCACCCTACACAACAATTATCCCTCTTCTAAACTGCTGCACATCACCACCATCCACACCTGACAACACATCCATCCCCTGCATCTCTTTAAAGCAAACGCTTCACTTCTACCACATCCACATTCCATTTGCCTCACCACCATCATTGAAGTCGTACTTTAAATTCAAAACTCAACCAACTATGCAAAACTACCATATAACAACTACATCCTCATAACCAACTACATACCACACTGTGAGCAATCAACACTTCATCGCCAAACATTCCTCTGCAAACTGCCTATCCATTGCTGCATATCCCCTTCAAACATTTTGTAGCTGTTAAAGTGAGGGAAAAAAGGTGATAAATATAGAATTTAGGCAAAGAACGGTGAAATTTGAGGGGTGTTGCTCACAATGCCAACCAATAATTGCAGCAATTGATTGATCGTATACTTAAGAGAAATGCTTAGTACATAGGTGTTGTCGGCTTTAAGTGCTATATCTCCATAAGGGAAGTTGTTCCATAAAGTATAAATTAGTTAATTAACAAGTTTGAATAAATATAAATAATTATATAAGCAGAAGGATAACAAGTGAAAGCATTATGTTTAACTAAAATTGGTAACAGTTTTTCAATGCTATACATAATTTATCTAACTCTATATAGTGGAAGACTAAGAATGACAGTAAATAATTAAGTTGCATAATTCTAGTGAGATATTTCTAAGAATTTGATCAATTCTAAATTTCAGATCAAATTCTGATACGAAACATTAAAGAAAGTAAAAGAAGCGATGACTTTATTTGATTGAATTCAAATTACTGCATAAAGTGATGTCGAGCTGAGTTACAATGCTAATGGGCTTTGATCCGACTTCTCCATATCTGATTATACTCCTTGATTGTACCATGCTGAGATTTTATTAAGTTGCCTTCATGTTTGAGCTAAAAACATAATAATGTTCCTGTAAAGAATTCATGATATAATGGGAAAAATGCAACATTCACAATAATGTTGCATAATGAATTATAGTCTCAGTATGGTAAAAATGTTTTTTACATAGTCAAATGAATTATAGTCTGAGTAAATTTAACTAGCATCAAATTAAAAAAGAAACTAGCATCCTAATAAAATTAGAAAAGAAATAGATTCAAAGTTTGTACCTTTGCTGCTTTTACTTCTATATCATCAATGACAATCTGACTTGACAACGACTTAAGCACGCATATGAAAAATAAATTGGATTTTTCAAATGTCACTTGGTGTGCATGCCTGTAAGCCTATGCTTTAGATTTTCCAAAATAAAACTGGAATGTTTGTAGTTGAATAAATAAGGAGTTCAAATTAACAAAAGAGCAGTCACTTCGACAAATTATGTATCAATCTGTAACACATTAAACAAGATGTTAACAAGAAAACGTGTTTAATGCAACAGAGAAACAGTACTGTAGTAGCTACTTGCATCAATTTCTTCCTTCACCTCTCTGACTGCTCCAGCAAAAATCTCCTCAGTTTTCATTCTACGATTATGTTGTTTGTTATGCGAGCCTCATTAATGAATCATGTAGGAAGTTTCCATACGTTTTCAACAGAACGCTTTTCTTGCACAACTAACACCTGGAAGTATTACACTTATGGAATTAGGTCAACCTGTAGTTTAATATGCGACACTTTTAAGCTTGGAAGAAGAAAACAATTTTCTCCAGAAATATATTAAATATTAAAAAAAAATGAACCCCGTCTTTTTCATTGATAACAAAACCACTGACCCGGACTGAATGGGAAGCATTATTTTTAGAAGACTTTCTAGATTAATAGATAATAACAACTACATCATACTCATCTTCGTAGCGCTCAAGTACGAAATCTTTTTTACCCAACTCAATTTAACTCGATTTCTGAGTAAATTTAACTCCACTGAAGAAGCAAACTCTAACATTTTACTTAACTAAAAACCGAGCAGCAAACTCAATAAACATTAACCGAACTCAACTCAAACAGCAAAGTGAAAATAAATTTGATTTTTAAATTACCTATTGAGAGCTGGACGTGCTAAGATTCTTCGGTGCTAGGGTCTTGAGGTGGAACTGAGGCGAGGTCGAGCTATGGTTCTTCGGTGCTAGGGTTTTGAGGTGGAAGTGAGGTGAGGTGGATTCCACTACACGATTCCTCAGGCGTCAGCCTGTGGAGAAAGGGGATTGTGGTCGGATGTGGAATAGTGGAGAACGGGGAGTATTTTGGTTGAGAAAGCGGAGAGTAAATGTTTGATTTTGTTTTTGAGGTCTAAAATTTAAGGCAAGGAAAAATGGAGGGAAGCTGATAATGTAAATTAAGCGGGAAATGAAATTTGCCAAGAAACGAGGGCGGGATTCTATTGCTTGCGTTATCCATTAATTTCAAGTCAATGATGACAAAGCATTGAGTATAAAAAAATATATTATAAATTTTTATTTCCAAGTTTTAGAAAAATTCCAAAATTTATTTCTAAATTTTGTGAATATTTTAAATTTATTTCTGAAATTTTAAAATTTTGAAATATTAACTATAAATATTAATTATAATTATTAAATATCAAATACTAAATAATAAATATTACTTCTTAATTATTAATTATTTATTATTTATTAAACATGATTTAATACTAATTATTGATTATTAAATTTTTCTCCCTATTTATTGATTATTAATTATCAATCGTTACTTATTGCTTGTTAATTTATAATTGAATATTAATTATTAAATACTATCATTAAATATTGATATTATTAATTATAAGTTATCATATTATTTATTATTAGTTATAAATTATTATATTTTTAATATTAATTACTCGATATTACTTATTAATAATTGGAAAGTAAAATTAAGCCTTTTGGAATACTGATTATGTATAACAATTAGTAATAAGTGATTATTTAATAATAATCATTAATTATTATAAGTTATAAATGATCAATATAATATTATTAATGATTAATTATTAAATATTAATAAATAATATAATATTATTAATGGTCAGTAATTAGTAATATAATATTATAATTAGCAATTAGTAACATATGATTAATATAATATTATTAATGAATAATTATTAAATATTAATAAATAATAAATATTAATTTTAAGAAAGCATTGTAATTATTAATTATTGGTTGTCAAAAATTGGCAACAAACATTTATTACAATGGGCATTTTATGACCATTGTAAAATTGGCACCTGTTACAACGGGAATTTTTAGCCTGTTGAAAAATTGGCACCTATTAAAACGGACAATTTTAGCCCGTTGTAAAATTGGCACCTCTTACAACGGATATTTTGTGACCGCTGTAAAATTGTTGGCACCTCTTACAACGGGCATTTTGTGACCGTTGTAAAATTGACATCTATTACAACGGGCATGAAAGGACCGTTGTAATATGTAACGAGACGGATTTTGCCCGCTCAAAAATCGACATCCATACTTCAAATCGTATTCGAATGCCGTAGATTCGACCGTTCAAATCCGATTCGCCGGAGCTTATAACAATCATTAAGTAAACAACACAGCGGAATAAAAGAATAATACATTGATATACAGCTTTGATACAATATCTGATACAACAGATAATCCAATAGATATCAATATACATCAGAGATATGATACAATAAAATAGCATCGGAAAAGAAAATAGATGACATCTAACATACGGAACAATATAACTCTAAAATAGTCTTCAAGGAAGAACTCCAACTCCATTTCCAAGAATCAATCCAGCAATAGCTCGAACTCCCCATAAACATTGCACCAAGCTAAGCAAGACTGGTGTGATCCAAGGACTGAACTAACTCCAGATAACCTACTAATCTGACTATCTGAAAAACCAAACTCTAGACTGCTCGTGTAGAAAATAATGAGCACCCAGAGTTTAAGAAGGAAAACAATAAACTCCGGATCAGTCGTGGGACTGGTGTGAGCAACAAAAACAGTTTATCTTTAAACAATCAACAAAAGATTTTAAAGTCAATTCGAAATGCTTTTGAAAAATGAGACTACCATAAGGCCTCCCGCACACACACACAATGCAAATGCAGAATCGGAGGAGATTTCTCCTTATGATAGTCAAAGATGCTTGATACGCATTAAAAAGAACATTTGATATTATTACTAGTGCATAGTGTAGTAAAAATCATTTCGAAAGTAAAGATATAAATCTTAGCCAACATAGACATTTCGAACTATGCCTACTATAGCTACCATCCAAACAGTGTTGCGACACCATAAGTGAATGATAGGTTCTACAACTAATACCGTACAAGTTTCG
Source organism: Allium cepa (assembly GCA_030765085.1). Lineage (NCBI taxonomy): Eukaryota > Viridiplantae > Streptophyta > Magnoliopsida > Asparagales > Amaryllidaceae > Allium > Allium cepa. The sequence goes on along the minus strand of CM060938.1, from coordinate 594,509,768 downwards.
TATTGTTTCTTTGGATTTCCAACAAATGGTCAGGCCAAGGAACTTCCCATTGCCACATGAGAATGCCTCTGGAAAGACATCCCCGAGAACCAAACCGGAACTCTGCCAACACAAGGCCGGGTTACCCCTAATTGGGTAACTACTGACACGAGCACGCCATTCCCCGATCGTAAACGACCTTTCTCACGGGATCCCGAAAACCAACAACCACAAAGTAATAAATTCGCGGTAACCACATAGGTTAAATATCTGGGCTCCATACCATGATACCACCTCTATCCAGAAGGAAATGTACATACCCTAAAGGGTGCTACCCCTCATAACCTTGCCGCATCTTTCCTGTTTTGACCATTTCCGGGGTGTGAGGTTCGACGAAGTCACGTCCACAAAAACATACTTTATACAAAAGCCATGCTTTGGGTCAACAAATGATCAACACAATGATCACCAAGATAGACGATCAAATAAACGATCCTATCACAATAATCAACACAATGATCATTTCAGCATCACTCAGCATATCACATTACCAAATTGGGAATATATCGCTGATAACTTCAACTATATAACCTCTGAGCTCGTACGTCTCAGAGAAGGGTGTTAAGCTAAAAGAATAAATTCTCCGCCACCAACAGAAATATATTTGAAAGAAATCTGCTTTATATCTCAACTTGTAATGTCAGACATACAATCCATACAAGTCTGTTCCGGGCTCGAACAGAACCGAAGGCACTTACAAAGAAGTCCTTGCAACCCGGATATTCACAATCCCGATCGGATTTTCCATCACTTAGGGAATCTCTATACCAGGAGCTACCCAGTGCAGAGATAATCGATAGGTCATCCTATCGCTTTCGCAAATACCCGGTCTTCATCACCGGTCTTTAAATGCTATCCATAACGTCGAATCACTTATTCGGAATGGGTTATACGACACAAAGGTCCTTTTCCGGTTAAACCGAATAGTGAGCATGATATTTCAAAAACAAATGGATAATGGGATTTCAATTAAGTCACAACTTAATAATTCAAAACTTTCTTTCAAATGGTTTAAACCGATTACCATCTCAAATCTCTTAACAAAAAGATTCATTTTCACAACCTTTAACGGTTTAAATAGTTTTCACATTTTAATCTTTTAAACAAAAGATTCATTCACAGATTTTCCAAATCAATCTTCATTTCAATTTGATTAACTCGTTAAATCTTTAAATCAAAGATTTAACTTATAGCTTTCAAAACAATTTCATTTCAATTTGATTTAAACAAATCATCAATTTAAATCTGTTAAAAATAAACAGATTTAATTCATAGCTTTCAAAAAGAATTCATTCATAACTTAGGAAAATTATTTCTCTATTCAATCTTGAAATTCCCCTAATTAACTGGAATCTCAGTTCTTATCTAAAAGTGTTTGTCATTTGAAAACAACAGTTTTCATTTTGGAAATCTGATTCATTTATACGAGTTGAAATCCTTGGGTTAAATTCAAATTCCCAAAAATAATACTTTAAAAATGGTTTAACTCATAATGACTAGTATAATATCATTAATCCCTAATTTCAAATTACTGAATTCAATTTCAAGTATTGAACTTAAATTTAAACCAACTTATTTAAATTCCAAAAACTTAATCAAGTAATTTAAAAATAATAAATTCTATTTTGAAATTTCATTCCAAAAGCTTTTCACATTTATTCCTATTCCATTCCCAAAACATTTGAATTCAAATATTCAATTTAAACTATTTCAAAAATCTGTGACTTAATCGATTTCCTCGTGAAATCCATAATTGTGTGTGTATGAGTGTGGGCCAGGGGTTATACACAGTAGTGCAACATCATACAATTATCACAGATCAGAATACAGGAATATAATTGATAAGCGATATAAACTATAACGCTTATCTGTCATATACAGATCACACATATATATGCCACGGCTAGTAAATTACATCACAGATAATTTATCACAGATCACAACAAAATCAGGATATATACTACGCATCATAAATCAGGAATATCAAACAATCAAGTCGTCCAATAGAATCCAAATATCCATAGGTAAGATCAATAAATTATCTGATTAATTTAAATCGAATTTAATTTCTTATGAATTATAAGTCCTGGTTAATTGACATTGATAATTTACAAATCATTTTGATTAATTATTCTTTAATCTTTTACTAATTATCCATTAAAAATAAATTAATTAACCTTTTATTATCAACCTTTAATTATTAAACAATTAATCTTTAATTATCTAATTCACCATTTAATTAATTATCTTTAATTAATTACTCTAATTAATTTTTTTCCTTGATTAATTATCATTCCTTAATCACCTTCATTTATTAATTAACCTTTAAATTTATTTAATTATCCTCAATTTACTTACCTTAATAAATTAATTTCATTAATTAATTATCCTTTAAATGAATTAACTTTTTAAACATTAATTCATAAATCTTAATTAATAATCAATCGATCTTTAATTATTAAATAATTATCCTTTAATGTAATTACACTAAGTAATTATCCTTTAATTCCATTAAGTAAAAACCCTTTTATCAATTACATTAAGTAATTATATGCTTAAGTAGTCATCCTTTAATTATTCATTATTAATAAATTAACTCTTAACAAATTAATTAATCTGTAATCAGTACTTAATTAACCTTTAAATTATTAAATAATAAATCTTTAATTAATCACATTAATTTATCCAATCACATAAATTAAATCTTTAATTAATTAATCCTTTTAATTAAATCTTTAAGTAAAACTTAATTAAATTAAAATAATTTACTTTTAAACCTTAAACCAATCCCATACTTAAATAAAACAATTATTTAAAAGAATGAGTTAAAAATGTTTAAAACTTGCATTTTGTTTTAAAGTTTCAAAAACTGTTTTTATACCTACCCGAGTCAAACCCGAGGAAATCCACGTTCTACCCGAGCCCTGCTTCGAGTCTTTCCCCAAACCAACCCGTGTGAGTATTTTTTTTCAAAATTTTGTTTAAGTGTTTATCTGACCCGGTGCACAACTGAATGCACTCGAGTTAAGACTCGAGCCAAAACCAATATTACTCGATACTTCCTTCGAGTTATCTTCCCTTCCCAACTATAACCACCCAAACATAATCACTGATACACGCAAACACGTGTGTACCTGCACCATCCACCGCTGATGTCCTGGCCACCACTTTCATCGCCATCTAGTCATCGTTGACCCCCTCAACTCAATCCATCACCCAGCACCCATCACGACAGCACGAATCAAAATCTAGTTATATTTCCAAACCTGGAAACACACCAGCTTCAACACCCCCCAAACCTGTCAACAGCAGCTGCTACCTCCACCGACCACCAGAAAACCTCCACCACCGGCCACGAACTCGACTGTCTCCCCTCTATCAGCCACCCACGTCCGGTTGCACTCGGTCGACCACAAAGGTCGAACGAATCAAATCAAGTCCCCACGTCCAAATTAGGTTTAGAAACTTTGAACCACGGCCATCGCCACCCCCGTCATCACTGACGCCACCACCCATTTTTCCCGTAACCACCGTAGGCTCCTCCACCACTTCACGCAGCCCCGACCAACCTAGTGCTTCCGACCACCCTATCTTGACAAAAACCCATTTTTCGTTCAACACAGTAATGCCCAGTCATTCTATTACAAAAAAATATGATTCGAATTTTAAAAATCCTAAATTTGATTAAGCAACCAGTTTGTAAACTTGAATCGACAATTCATGATGTTTGAATTTATCACATAGTTAAGGTTTTAACTGTATTTCCTGTTTCCAGTACCCTTTCTAAACTTAGAATACCATAACTTGTTTTAAAAACTAGATAATGTTTAAAACTAAACTAGCTGGTTTTTGAACGCCATAGTTTCGCAGTGATTAAATGGAGAGTTTGAATTTTTTTTGTTTGTTTTAAACTCTTTAAAACCAGAAGAAAGAAATAGATTGTTACAGAGGTTACAACAAATAACCAAACATCCATACATATACACAGAAATATACATATAGGCAAGGCATACTTATTTCAGAGCTTAACCATTAAATCCATATTCATATACTTAAAATTTTAAAATAATGATACTCACTGTATTTCCAGAGGAAGAAGAAGACAGAGCTTCTCCACTTGAAACAGACTGTTGAATCTTCAAGCTGAAACCTCCTTTTCTCTTGATCTCTGGCTTGTTCTTGAGTTTGTATTGTTTAAACTTGAAGTGTTGTTTTAGATTTGCTTGCAGTAACCATTTCCAGATTGAACAAAAATGATGTTGTTTAAATTTTGTAGAAAGAAAGTGTGACGCCCCACCTCTATACCCGCGCTAGCCAAGAACACTACGGTGTAGTGCTGTAAACTAGCACGGAGAATAAGGCTGTTGAGGAGCGACCATCAATAGTTAGGCCTTATACTAGTATTGGTTATCTCAATGGGAGTGGTATATAAATATGTTTTCTTTCATTTTTCATCTCTGATTTATTTTCTCCCATCGACATATCCCAATTCCAATATAAAACGAACTACGATGGTTCGTAATAGTTTAGAACAGTAAATATAAAATATCAACACAGATAATATAGATGCGGAACACAGATGAAACAGAAAGTCTCATATATATATATATATATATAATAACTGATGTCAGTTACAATACATTCACATGGTACATATGATACAACTACAACAGTCGACTAAGGAAGTTACATATACAAGTACATTAAGTATATAATATACATGAATACATATCTTCCTATACAATTTTACATACTACTACAAATGACGACGACTACTCCAAAAGATATGAAAGAACTTCATAGCTCTAGCAGCAACCCAAAGCAGAATATCTACAACCTGAAATACTCGGTCTGACCCGAGTATTAGATTCAAAAGAAAATAATACTCGGGTCAGTCTAATTCAAACTCAGTTATTAGTGCACAGAAGCAATAATAATCAAATAATGAATAGACGACAGTAATTAAACCAAATCAGAATGCAATTCAGAATATTGAATTGAAATAAACAGAACAGTTCAAACCATTGAAATATAGAACAGTTCAAACCATTGAAATATCAATTAAAATATTAAGATGAGTAGGGCTGCAGTACACGCACGCGTGTACTGCCTCGCCACTACAGCACATGAACTACGCAAAAGATTAATAAATCAAAACAAAATAGAATATCACAAAACCATACCGTGTGGCTGCAGTTCACGCTTGCGTGCACTGCCTTGCCACTATAGTGATGTCGTACCCAAAAACTCAATACCGTGTGGCTGCAGTTCACGCCTGCGTGCACTGCCTTGCCACTACAGTAATGATGTACACAATCGGGCACAAGGTCAAACCCAAAATAAAAAGACGGGTTCAACACAGGTGAAATTCCAAAATCAATATGAAACTCAGGTGCAATAAAAATTGAATAGTGACATGCACAAACATAAGAACATGTAAGAGAAACATGTCGTAACTACAAAGCTAAGTCACTTACGAAATGCAGAGGTCAAGTCAGTGACTCAACACAACCGCGGCAGCAACAACAGTGCAGTAGTGCACAGAGAACTCCACAAGTCCAGTAAGATAACCAATATAACAAGCTAAATGTTCAAGTTACTGCACAATGCAAATGAAGACCAGTCCACAAGTAAGGAGGCATAAACCCACAGACCAGCACAACCAGAGGCACAAGAATGAAGTGTCTCCAAACTATATTTAGACTCATGAATGCTCAAAATAACAAGCCAGTGGAACATAAAGTGTCCATCAATATAGGTACAAAGTTTGGCTTCAAAAATGCTTAAACCAAGTGTAGACTCATGCATGAATGAACACAACAGTTCAGAGACAAGCTCTAGTTCAACTTAAAGCAATGCAAAGAAAGCACTAGTTCAAAACATGAGACATAGCAGTTCAAAATGCTCAAATGTACACGTGACATCAAAAGGAGACCAGACTGGAAATGTGCAACAGCAAGTATGTGTGCCTAAGGTGCATCATGTATGTACTGAAAACTGGGTAGTGCAACAAGTAAGGAGTGCATAAATAAAAATTCAGTGAAGCCAATATGGCAATAAAACTGAATACTGTACCCAAGTGAATATATCAACATGTGAGCAGTAGCATGCTTACACATATACATGCAAAATAAGAAAGTGATGTGTTCAATACAGCATAATATGCAGTGAAGACATAATGCACAATTTAACAAATAAATGAAATTGGACAGTGGTCAAAGTGAAAAAGGCAAGATGAACACAGTGAAGAACTGCCCAATAAAACAACATGACTGGACACTAGCATGACCACCCAACATATATGTAGTTGTGAATAAAGCAAGCTAATGTCATAACATGAATGCAACAGTTCAAGGCATAATAACTGGAAATGCACATGAACCATGCAGAAAACCCAAGGAACACAAATCAATGCAAACTATGTCCTACTTAATACAGTGACGAATTGCATAAATAAGTCCAAGTGTGCTACAGCTTGTGAATATGAATTTGCAACATGAATCTGGATATCAATTTCAAACAGATATGTACAAAGTCACTGCAGTGCGCATCAGTAAGCACAATGCAAATACAATGAGACAACACATAACTCGAATAGTGGTCAACCATACATGCATACACACATACGAATGTATGTATGCATATATATATATATACAGATAATTCAACCAAACCATTCGAACTACACCAAGAGCCGAAGCCACAGTGAAACTCAAGTGTTTAATATTACAACTCGAAATCAATTTTACTTAAATAGAAAATGCGCATGAACGTTGTGGCAACAGTTCACGGCAACAGTAATAACTCGAATGCAAACTATGTCATATATGACACAATGGCAAATTGCACAAACAAGCATAAGTGAGTTACAGAAAATATGCAACATGATAGACATGAAGGCAGTAATTGCTGACTGGAAGCAAACTACAAAGACATCAACGAGTATGACATAAGGCAGTGCAACAAAAGGGAACACAATGCAAACTGAGTTGCACACAAATGATACTGGACAAAGTGCAGAAAATCAATGCGCTGCATGTCCAACAGGTAGCAAGTTATATGTGCAACAGGTAAGGGACGAAGCAATGTAAACAACAAGCATGTCACACTGAAAGAACGAAGACAGAAAATACCAAATCCACAAAAATCAATATCAACAAAAGAATTCGAGATAGTGGTGGTCACGAAATCCACATCACCGCAAAACATTCAAACAAATCAAAGTGACCAAGTTAGACATTAATGTCGAGAATATCAGGTCACAAAATTAACATTGATAAAATCAAGTCGAAGTCGAAGACCACTAAATCAAAATAAGCAGCGAAACAAACCAGTCGAATTAGATGTGAGTGTTGAACACTCACCTTTGTTAAACGAGGCAGCCGAGGGGAGACGAAGCCATGGTCCTCACGAAGACGTTCGAAAGCATCAACGTCGGCATCTTCAAATTTTGAAAAGCCCTAATCTATGAGTGGCGAAGAGGAGGCCGCCATTATTTTCGTTTATTCGCGTTTGTTTTTAGGGCTAGTGAATGGGGGGAAAAATTAAAAAGGGGGAAACGGGTTACTTTATTAATTTTCACGGCCCAAATAAAAAAACTCGTGGACCATTTATTTTAAAAAAAAAGTCAAAGCCCCTCTAACTTAATAACCATTTGTAAATTTTAAATTTTAATTTAAATTTTAAAAACTTCAAAATGGCAATTGACGAAAATATAAATCGTTTAATGTCAATTATAAATCGACACGAAATACAGGGTTGTTACAGACTCCCCTCCTTAAAGAAATTGCGTCCACGCAATCCTAAGGAATAAATGGACAAAAGGTAACAACCATAAGAGCATGAGAAGGTAAGCTTTTAATTTCATAAAAGAAATTCTCAAATTCTCAACAAAGTTTGATTATCAAATAGATAATCAGAATAAAGAAATCTTAAAACAGCAAAATCAGCAAATCTAATTATCAACAAAGATAACTAGAAAACACAAATATCTAACTATCAAAAACGATAATCAGGAATTACCACAACGGTAATCAAATTTCAAATCACAAATATTCAATTATCACAATTGATGATCGAATCTCAAATCGCAAATGTTTAATTATCACAAACGATAATTAAACCACAACTATCTAATTATCACAAACGATAATTAGAAACAATAAATATCTGATTATCAAAAACTATAATCAGAAATCATAAATATTTAATTATCACAATTGATAATCAAATCTCAAATCGCAAATGTTTAATTATCACAAACGATAATTAAACCACAAATATCTAATTATCACAAACGATAATTAGAAATCATAAATCAACGAATATTTAATTATCACAACCGATAATCAAATTTTAAATCGTAAATATTTAATTATCACAAACGATAATTAAATCTCAAATATCTAATTATCACAAACGATAATTAGAAACAATAAATATCTGATTATCAAAACGATAAATCAGAAATCATAAATATTCAATTATCAAAACGATAATTAAATCTCAATTATCTGATTATCACAAGCGATAATCAGAAATCACAAATTTTCAATTAACGAGTCCGAAATTAACCGAAATAGCAAACGCACATGACCCATAACCACGAGTTTTACTAAATCGTTTAATTCACTTCATCGTTTCCTTGAAAGTGCAAAATTGTGTATTTTAAATAAATAACATTTTACGTTCTCAAACGGACAAGTCCGGAATTAAGCGAATCAGTAAAAGAAAGGGGTCATAGTCCTCGATTTTTTTCTGAAACGTTTAATTCGCTTCCTCATTCTTTTGAAAGCGCAAATCGTAAAAATTTTGAAAACAATTTTGATTTATATTTTGAAATATTTTGAAGAATAACAAATTTTTTAAAACACGTGATTAAAATAGCAATGTCAGTAGCAACTTCGACATACGTCAAAATTTCATCGAAATAATTGGCATTAAAATATAATACCAATGAATTTTCGTTCATCAAAAATGTCACAAGAATCTTCTCAAAGATAGAAAGGGATATCATACCCTAAACTTGTATTCATAATAAGTCAATAACACACGAATTCACCAATGCACAAGAATTGATAAAACCTATCAATAGAAATCACGAAAGTTGGTAAAGCACAAATTCTAGAAATCTACACAAGAAATCCAGAAATCACAAGATAAGAGTATGAAAACTCGAACGGAGTATGAAAACTCGAACGGAGTATGAAAACTCGAATGGGAATATGATATAGAATAAAAGATATGGCATAACATAAAATATCCATAATGACATACTACTATAAGTATGTAAATAATGATCAACAGGAGATCAACCGATAAGAGGTATGGCATAAATATGAAATACCCATACTGACATACAACTATAAGTATGCAAATAATGATCAACAGGAGATCAACCGACATGAGGTATGGAATAAATATGAAATATCCATGCTGACATACTACTATAAGTATGTAAATAATGATCAACAGGAGATCAACCGATTAGAGATAATCAATATCACAAGAATCTTCTCAAAGATCCAAAGAGGTATCATACCCCAAATTTGTACTCAAGACAAATCAATAACATATGAATTCACCAATACACAAAAATAGGTGAAGCATAAAATTTCCAGAAATCAACATAAGGAATCTAGAAATCACAGAAAAAGGGAAAGAGGCCTATCACATGACGGTCCGAAGACCATGGGGAGCTACCCCGCATGTGTGAATGGAATCACACAGATTGAGGTCAAGACTAACCAAAAAGCAGAAAGGTATGTGTGAATGGAATCACACAAGTGGTGTCTAGTCTGACCATCAGAACGATCATCATGATCAACGAGGAGTGTCAATTACACCAAGCATGTGTGAATGGAATCACACAGATTGAGGTCAAGACTAACCAAAAAGCAGAAAGGTATGTGTGAATGGAATCACACAAGTGGTGTCTAGTCTAACCTCGCAATGAAAGAGACATCGCGCAATTGCTAGTCTAATTCATAAAGCGATCATCAAGATCAACGAGAAGTGTCAATTACACTAAGCTAGTAAATATAGAAGTTTAGCTTCATGTCCCATAACCACTTGCTTAACTTAAATATTTACGAACAAACTGTAAATCTTCACTAATAAAATTGTCACAAGAGGTTCAATCGAACAAGTCCAAGAATTAACCGACGAAGTGAACGCAAGCGTTTCATACCACTTGTTTTACTAAGTCGTTTAATTAGATTTCTCATCCGAGTGAGGTAAAGGTTTGTATATACTAATAGATTGGAAAACGGTTTAGGAAAAGATTTTGATATTGAAAATAGAGTTGAAAACATTTTGATAAAAGAGTTTTGATATTTACTACTGGTATTGAAACATTTATATTTTTAAAGTGACAAATCACAAAAATGATTGTAGGAACAATCAATCACAAGAATTCACATGCAAATATGTGAATAGAATCCAAAGAAATCGATACTGTATCCATCCAAAAGTATGTTCACGAAAATCCCGAAGAAAATGTTATCAAAGTTGCTAATAAATGATAGCAATAAATCGGGAAATTAACAAGAATCGATTAAATTTGGAAACCAAATCAATTCACTAAAATTCACCTTCGAAGACGTGAATAAAATCCAAAGAATTCGATTCTAAATCCATCAAAGTAGGAATATCCAAAAATTCCAGAAATAGAAGTTTTCAAAGTCGACAAAGATGACAACAACTAATCGGAAAAGAAGAATCGATTGACAAATGGAATAATGAAACCAAACGAGCATAAATGCATAAATGACTTCAACAAAAAAACATAAAAATCAAGTCGAAGTCGAAGTCAACAATTAATGGCCATAATAGAGTACAAAACGATTCAACATCATCAAAGGACTCAACGGCAAACCAAGTCAGAGTCTTGAAAATCAAGAATTTAGAAATTTCTCAAAAACAAAGTGACCAAAGTTGAATGGAATTCAAGCCGAAGAAAACATAAAATATCAAGTTCAGAATCGCTGAGATTCGAACAAAATCAATCATCGGCTAAATCTAATCAAAGCCGAAAACACAAGAATCAAAATCAAATGCATATGAATAAGCGCCAGGAATTCATACCTAACAATCAAAGACAATCATATGCAAATACGAGAGATTTAAACGTCGACAAATAGTTGTAACATATGTTCCATCCAAGTTATGTTTTATATTTGTTCTAAACCCCAGGCTCTGATACCAAGCTGTGACGCCCCACCTCTATACCCGCGCTAGCCAAGAACACTACGGTGTAGTGCTGTAAACTAGCACGGAGAATAAGGCTGTTGAGGAGCGACCATCAATAGTTAGGCCTTATACTAGTATTGGTTATCTCAATGGGAGTGGTATATAAATATGTTTTCTTTCATTTTTCATCTCTGATTTATTTTCTCCCATCGACATATCCCAATTCCAATATAAAACGAACTACGATGGTTCGTAATAGTTTAGAACAGTAAATATAAAATATCAACACAGATAATATAGATGCGGAACACAGATGAAACAGAAAGTCTCATATATATATATATATAATAACTGATGTCAGTTACAATACATTCACACGGTACATATGATACAACTACAACAGTCGACTAAGGAAGTTACATATACAAGTACATTAAGTATATAATATACATGAATACATATCTTCCTATACAATTTTACATACTACTACAAATGACGACGACTACTCCAAAAGATATGAAAGAACTTCATAGCTCTAGCAGCAACCCAAAGCAGAATATCTACAACCTGAAATACTCGGTCTGACCCGAGTATTAGATTCAAAAGAAAATAATACTCGGGTCAGTCTAATTCAAACTCAGTTATTAGTGCACAGAAGCAATAATAATCAAATAATGAATAGACGACAGTAATTAAACCAAATCAGAATGCAATTCAGAATATTGAATTGAAATAAACAGAACAGTTCAAACCATTGAAATATAGAACAGTTCAAACCATTGAAATATCAATTAAAATATTAAGATGAGTAGGGCTGCAGTACACGCACGCGTGTACTGCCTCGCCACTACAGCACATGAACTACGCAAAAGATTAATAAATCAAAACAAAATAGAATATCACAAAACCATACCGTGTGGCTGCAGTTCACGCTTGCGTGCACTGCCTTGCCACTATAGTGATGTCGTACCCAAAAACTCAATACCGTGTGGCTGCAGTTCACGCCTGCGTGCACTGCCTTGCCACTACAGTAATGATGTACACAATCGGGCACAAGGTCAAACCCAAAATAAAAAGACGGGTTCAACACAGGTGAAATTCCAAAATCAATATGAAACTCAGGTGCAATAAAAATTGAATAGTGACATGCACAAACATAAGAACATGTAAGAGAAACATGTCGTAACTACAAAGCTAAGTCACTTACGAAATGCAGAGGTCAAGTCAGTGACTCAACACAACCGCGGCAGCAACAACAGTGCAGTAGTGCACAGAGAACTCCACAAGTCCAGTAAGATAACCAATATAACAAGCTAAATGTTCAAGTTACTGCACAATGCAAATGAAGACCAGTCCACAAGTAAGGAGGCATAAACCCACAGACCAGCACAACCAGAGGCACAAGAATGAAGTGTCTCCAAACTATATTTAGACTCATGAATGCTCAAAATAACAAGCCAGTGGAACATAAAGTGTCCATCAATATAGGTACAAAGTTTGGCTTCAAAAATGCTTAAACCAAGTGTAGACTCATGCATGAATGAACACAACAGTTCAGAGACAAGCTCTAGTTCAACTTAAAGCAATGCAAAGAAAGCACTAGTTCAAAACATGAGACATAGCAGTTCAAAATGCTCAAATGTACACGTGACATCAAAAGGAGACCAGACTGGAAATGTGCAACAGCAAGTATGTGTGCCTAAGGTGCATCATGTATGTACTGAAAACTGGGTAGTGCAACAAGTAAGGAGTGCATAAATAAAAATTCAGTGAAGCCAATATGGCAATAAAACTGAATACTGTACCCAAGTGAATATATCAACATGTGAGCAGTAGCATGCTTACACATATACATGCAAAATAAGAAAGTGATGTGTTCAATACAGCATAATATGCAGTGAAGACATAATGCACAATTTAACAAATAAATGAAATTGGACAGTGGTCAAAGTGAAAAAGGCAAGATGAACACAGTGAAGAACTTCCCAATAAAACAACATGACTGGACACTAGCATGACCACCCAACATATATGTAGTTGTGAATAAAGCAAGCTAATGTCATAACATGAATGCAACAGTTCAAGGCATAATAACTGGAAATGCACATGAACCATGCAGAAAACCCAAGGAACACAAATCAATGCAAACTATGTCCTACTTAATACAGTGACGAATTGCATAAATAAGTCCAAGTGTGCTACAGCTTGTGAATATGAATTTGCAACATGAATCTGGATATCAATTTCAAACAGATATGTACAAAGTCACTGCAGTGCGCATCAGTAAGCACAATGCAAATACAATGAGACAACACATAACTCGAATAGTGGTCAACCATACATGCATACACACATACGAATGTATGTATGCATATATATATATATATACAGATAATTCAACCAAACCATTCGAACTACACCAAGAGCCGAAGCCACAGTGAAACTCAAGTGTTTAATATTACAACTCGAAATCAATTTTACTTAAATAGAAAATGCGCATGAACGTTGTGGCAACAGTTCACGGCAACAGTAATAACTCGAATGCAAACTATGTCATATATGACACAATGGCAAATTGCACAAACAAGCATAAGTGAGTTATAGAAAATATGCAACATGATAGACATGAAGGCAGTAATTGCTGACTGGAAGCAAACTACAAAGACATCAACGAGTATGACATAAGGCAGTGCAACAAAAGGGAACACAATGCAAACTGAGTTGCACACAAATGATACTGGACAAAGTGCAGAAAATCAATGCGCTGCATGTCCAACAGGTAGCAAGTTATATGTGCAACAGGTAAGGGACGAAGCAATGTAAACAACAAGCATGTCACACTGAAAGAACGAAGACAGAAAATACCAAATCCACAAAAATCAATATCAACAAAAGAATTCGAGATAGTGGTGGTCACGAAATCCACATCACCGCAAAACATTCAAACAAATCAAAGTGACCAAGTTAGACATTAATGTCGAGAATATCAGGTCACAAAATTAACATTGATAAAATCAAGTCGAAGTCGAAGACCACTAAATCAAAATAAGCAGCGAAACAAACCAGTCGAATTAGATGTGAGTGTTGAACACTCACCTTTGTTAAACGAGGCAGCCGAGGGGAGACGAAGCCATGGTCCTCACGAAGACGTTCGAAAGCATCAACGTCGGCATCTTCAAATTTCGAAAAGCCCTAATCTATGAGTGGCGAAGAGGAGGCCGCCATTATTTTCGTTTATTCGCGTTTGTTTTTAGGGCTAGTGAATGGGGGGAAAAATTAAAAAGGGGGAAACGGGTTACTTTATTAATTTTCACGGCCCAAATAAAAAAACTCGTGGACCATTTATTTTAAAAAAAAAAGTCAAAGCCCCTCTAACTTAATAACCATTTGTAAATTTTAAATTTTAATTTAAATTTTAAAAACTTCAAAATGGCAATTGACGAAAATATAAATCGTTTAATGTCAATTATAAATCGACACGAAATACAGGGTTGTTACAGAAAGCTTACTCATTTTTTTTCTGGTTGTAGTTTGTTTGAGTTTTGAAATGATGCCACTTTATTTTTGTTTATGATGGACTAAACTGATGAAATGAAGAAGTGGATGTATATAAAGAGAAGTATGCAGGCTGTAGTTAGTACAACAGGTTCATTTATTTTTATTTTATTAATGGCAGCTATGCTTACATTATGGGCTGAGATGTATTATATTGTGTACTAAAGTAAGGGCATTAATTGCTTAGTGCTCTATTCCTCAGTCTACATGCATAGCTTCATTTGCTTTTCTTTGTTTCTCTTTCTTGTTTTGGTTTCACACTAGTATTTATTATTATTTTCTTTGTTCTTTTGGGCCTGCACATCTATATTCCCATTTGTTTGCATTTCGACTCATAGGCTACATGATATTATTTTGTTTTGTCTTCTATTTTATAATGAAAAAATAAATTTCTATAAATGTTGTGTTGTTATGCTTTAATCACTTTACTTTGTTTGCAGTTTTATATTGAGCTGAGTTTGTTTACATACCTTTTCTTATGTGTATTTCTTCTTTTGTTTTATCACTTGTCATATGAATACATTTCAAATCACGTTTGAATGCATATTGTTTCTTTTCTTTTGCAAGCCTACACATTTCTATTTTTATCTTGAGTATTTATTTTATCTTACATACAAATTGTTTTGTATCTTTCTATATATTTATTTCAATAGTTTATATTTTAAAAGATATTTTGTTTTGTTTATGTTTGTGTTTTATTTTACTTTGTATGTTATTTCTTTTGTTTGAATACTTCATTTATATGTTTACTTGTTTCTTGTCTTGCTTCTTCATTTTATTTGCTCACACATTTTGTTTTAATGTTTAAATATAGCTGGTTTGTTTTTGCAAGTTGACTCATATATACCCAAATATACATATATATATATACACGTATATACATATATATATATAATATTTAAGATTTTGAAATGATTTATATAGAATATATTTGAACTCGGGGAAACTCGCTTCCATTTATAATCAATTTCTCTTACAATTTTATTCAGAAATTCATTTAATTATCAATTTAAATTTAATTAAAATCTAGGGTCGTTACAAACTTCCCCACTTAAAAGAATTTCGTCCTCGAAATTCGCAGGCACGAAAACAACACAGAGATAGACTCAAAGATAGAGAAATATCTTTTCAAATCAGAATATCAACAATAGATACAAGAAATTGCGATAGAATTTCAATTTTGGTTTTAAACAAAATCATTTTATCGATACAATTCTAATTATTCTTCATATTCTATTGATCAAGTTAACTCAATTTAAAATTTCCAATTTATTCAAAATTTCCAATTCATTTATTAGAGTTTAAATCAAAACAAATGATAAGAAATCGATGAAGATATGAAATAAGAATTTTCTACAACGATTCGTAGGGCATCACCCCACCGAAACTTCTTCTTGTAGCTGGTACGAAGAAATCAAAAGAATTTAGAAACGAATCAAAGAAATTTGATTAGAAAGATTGTTTCCACTATTGTTGCAGAGTATTGACCAATTATAGTCGTATTCCCCTGTCCTCTATCTCGTTCTCTTCTTGCACTCATACTTACTATCAGTGGATAGTAAGAGAATTTACTGAGGCGTTCAAACGGATATCTTAAGGATTACTCATTCTACGATTTACTTCATCCTATCTCTAATGAGCTACTTAATGTGTTACACTCCTGAGCTAAAGTTTTAACCTTAGCTCTGATACCAAATGTAACGAGACGGATTTTGCCCGCTCAAAAATCGACATCCATACTTCAAATCGTATTCGAATGCCGTAGATTCGACCGTTCAAATCCGATTCGCCGGAGCTTATAACAATCATTAAGTAAACAACACAGCGGAATAAAAGAATAATAAATTGATATACAGCTTTGATACAATATCTGATACAACAGATAATCCAATAGATATCAATATACATCAGAGATATGATACAATAAAATAGCAGCGGAAAAGAAAATAGATGACATCTAACATACGGAACAATATAACTCTAAAATAGTCTTCAAGGAAGAACTCCAACTCCATTTCCAAGAATCAATCCAGCAATAGCTCGAACTCCCCATAAACATTGCACCAAGCTAAGCAAGACTGGTGTGATCCAAGGACTGAACTAACTCCAGATAACCTACTAATCTGACTATCTGAAAAACCAAACTCTAGACTGCTCGTGTAGAAAATAATGAGCACCCAGAGTTTAGGAAGGAAAACAATAAACTCCGGATCAGTCGTGGGACTGGTGTGAGCAACAAAAACAGTTTATCTTTAAACAATCAACAAAAGATTTTAAAGTCAATTCGAAATGCTTTTGAAAAATGAGACTACCATAAGGCCTCCCGCACACACACACAATGCAAACGCAGAATCGGAGGAGATTTCTCCTTATGATAGTCAAAGATGCTTGATACGCATTAAAAAGAACATTTGATATTATTACTAGTGCATAGTGTAGTAAAAATCATTTCGAAAGTAAAGATATAAATCTTAGCCAACATAGACATTTCGAACTATGCCTACTATAGCTACCATCCAAACAGTGTTGCGACACCATAAGTGAATGATAGGTTCTACAACTAATACCGTACAAGTTTCGTATTGTTTCTTTGGATTTCCAACAAATGGTCAGGCCAAGGAACTTCCCATTGCCACATGAGAATGCCTCTGGAAAGACATCCCCGAGAACCAAACCGGAACTCTGCCAACACAAGGCCGGGTTACCCCTAACTGGGTAACTACTGACACGAGCACGCCATTCCCCGATCGTAAACGACCTTTCTCACGGGATCCCGAAAACCAACAACCACAAAGTAATAAATTCGCGGTAACCACATAGGTTAAATATCTGGGCTCCATACCATGATACCACCTCTATCCAGAAGGAAATGTACATACCCTAAAGGGTGCTACCCCTCATAACCTTGCCGCATCTTTCCTGTTTTGACCATTTCCGGGGTGTGAGGTTCGACGAAGTCACGTCCACAAAAACATACTTTATACAAAAGCCATGCTTTGGGTCAACAAATGATCAACACAATGATCACCAAGATAGACGATCAAATAAACGATCCTATCACAATAATCAACACAATGATCATTTCAGCATCACTCAGCATATCACATTACCAAATTGGGAATATATCGCTGATAACTTCAACTATATAACCTCTGAGCTCGTACGTCTCAGAGAAGGGTGTTAAGCTAAAAGAATAAATTCTCCGCCACCAACAGAAATATATTTGAAAGAAATCTGCTTTATATCTCAACTTGTAATGTCAGACATACAATCCATACAAGTCTGTTCCGGGCTCGAACAGAACCGAAGGCACTTACAAAGAAGTCCTTGCAACCCGGATATTCACAATCCCGATCGGATTTTCCATCACTTAGGGAATCTCTATACCAGGAGCTACCCAGTGCAGAGATAATCGATAGGTCATCCTATCGCTTTCGCAAATACCCGGTCTTCATCACCGGTCTTTAAATGCTATCCATAACGTCGAATCACTTATTCGGAATGGGTTATACGACACAAAGGTCCTTTCCCGGTTAAACCGAATAGTGAGCACGATATTTCAAAAACAAATGGATAATGGGATTTCAATTAAGTCACAACTTAATAATTCAAAACTTTCTTTCAAATGGTTTAAACCGATTACCATCTCAAATCTCTTAACAAAAAGATTCATTTTCACAACCTTTAACGGTTTAAACAGTTTTCACATTTTAATCTTTTAAACAAAAGATTCATTCACAGATTTTCCAAATCAATCTTCATTTCAATTTGATTAACTCGTTAAATCTTTAAATCAAAGATTTAACTTATAGCTTTCAAAACAATTTCATTTCAATTAGATTTAAACAAATCATCAATTTAAATCTGTTAAAAATAAACAGATTTAATTCATAGCTTTCAAAAAGAATTCATTCATAACTTAGGAAAATTATTTCTCTATTCAATCTTGAAATTCCCCTAATTAACTGGAATCTCAGTTCTTATCTAAAAGTGTTTGTCATTTGAAAACAACAGTTTTCATTTTGGAAATCTGATTCATTTATACGAGTTGAAATCCTTGGGTTAAATTCAAATTCCCAAAAATAATACTTTAAAAATGGTTTAACTCATAATGACTAGTATAATATCATTAATCCCTAATTTCAAATTACTGAATTCAATTTCAAGTATTGAATTTAAATTTAAACCAACTTATTTAAATTCCAAAAACTTAATCAAGTAATTTAAAAATAATAAATTCTATTTTGAAATTTCATTCCAAAAGCTTTTCACATTTATTCCTATTCCATTCCCAAAACATTTGAATTCAAATATTCAATTTAAACTATTTCAAAAATCTGTGACTTAATCGATTTCCTCGTGAAATCCATAATTGTGTGTGTATGAGTGTGGGCCAGGGGTTATACACAGTAGTGCAACATCATACAATTATCACAGATCAGAATACAGGAATATAATTGATAAGCGATATAAACTATAACGCTTATCTGTCATATACAGATCACACATATATATGCCACGGCTAGTAATTTACATCACAGATAATTTATCACAGATCACAACAAAATCAGGATATATACTACGCATCATAAATCAGGAATATCAAACAATCAAGTCGTCCAATAGAATCCAAATATCCATAGGTAAGATCAATAAATTATCTGATTAATTTAAATCGAATTTAATTTCTTATGAATTATAAGTCCTGGTTAATTAACATTGATAATTTACAAATCATTTTGATTAATTATTCTTTAATCTTTTACTAATTATCCATTAAAAATAAATTAATTAACCTTTTATTATCAACCTTTAATTATTAAACAATTAATCTTTAATTATCTAATTCACCATTTAATTAATTATCTTTAATTAATTACTCTAATTAATTTTTTTCCTTGATTAATTATCATTCCTTAATCACCTTCATTTATTAATTAACCTTTAAATTTATTTAATTATCCTCAATTTACTTACCTTAATAAATTAATTTCATTAATTAATTATCCTTTAAATGAATTAACTTTTTAAACATTAATTCATAAATCTTAATTAATAATCAATCGATCTTTAATTATTAAATAATTATCCTTTAATGTAATTACACTAAGTAATTATCCTTTAATTCCATTAAGTAAAAACCCTTTTATCAATTACATTAAGTAATTATATGCTTAAGTAGTCATCCTTTAATTATTCATTATTAATAAATTAACTCTTAACAAATTAATTAATCTGTAATCAGTACTTAATTAACCTTTAAATTATTAAATAATAAATCTTTAATTAATCACATTAATTTATCCAATCACATAAATTAAATCTTTAATTAATTAATCCTTTTAATTAAATCTTTAAGTAAAACTTAATTAAATTAAAATAATTTACTTTTAAACCTTAAACCAATCCCATACTTAAATAAAACAATTATTTAAAAGAATGAGTTAAAAATGTTTAAAACTTGCATTTTGTTTTAAAGTTTCAAAAACTGTTTTTATACCTACTCGAGTCAAACCCGAGGAAATCCACGTTCTACCCGAGCCCTGCTTCGAGTCTTTCCCCAAACCAACCCGTGTGAGTATTTTTTTTCAAAATTTTGTTTAAGTGTTTATCTGACCCGGCGCACAACTGAATGCACTCGAGTTAAGACTCGAGCCAAAACCAATATTACTCGATACTTCCTTCGAGTTATCTTCCCTTCCCAACTATAACCACCCAAACATAATCACTGATACACGCAAACACGTGTGTACCTGCACCATCCACCGCTGATGTCCTGGCCACCACTTTCATCGCCATCTAGTCATCGTTGACCCCCTCAACTCAATCCATCACCCAGCACCCATCACGACAGCACGAATCAAAATCTAGTTATATTTCCAAACCTGGAAACACACCAGCTTCAACACCCCCCAAACCTGTCAACGGCAGCTGCTACCTCCACCGACCACCAGAAAACCTCCACCACCGGCCACGAACTCGACTGTCTCCCCTCTATCAGCCACCCACGTCCGGTTGCACTCGGTCGACCACAAAGGTCGAACGAATCAAATCAAGTCCCCACGTCCAAATTAGGTTTAGAAACTTTGAACCACGGCCATCGCCACCCCCGTCATCACTAACGCCACCACCCATTTTTCCCGTAACCACCATAGGCTCCTCCACCACTTCACGCAGCCCCGACCAACCTAGTGCTTCCGACCACCCTATCTTGACAAAAACCCATTTTTCGTTCAACACAGTAATGCCCAGTCATTCTATTACAAAAAAATATGATTCGAATTTTAAAAATCCTAAATTTGATTAAGCAACCAGTTTGTAAACTTGAATCGACAATTCATGATGTTTGAATTTATCACATAGTTAAGGTTTTAACTGTATTTCCTGTTTCCAATACCCTTTCTAAACTTAGAATACCATAACTTGTTTTAAAAACCAGATAATGTTTAAAACTAAACTAGCTGGTTTTTGAACGCCATAGTTTCGCACTGATTAAATGGAGAGTTTGAATTTTTTTTTTGTTTGTTTTAAACTCTTTAAAACCAGAAGAAAGAAATAGATTGTTACAGAGGTTACAACAAATAACCAAACATCCATACATATACACAGAAATATACATATAGGCAAGGCATACTTATTTCAGAGCTTAACCATTAAATCCATATTCATATACTTAAAATTTTAAAATAATGATACTCACTGTATTTCCAGAGGAAGAAGAAGACAGAGCTTCTCCACTTGAAACAGACTGTTGAATCTTCAAGCTGAAACCTCCTTTTCTCTTGATCTCTGGCTTGTTCTTGAGTTTGTATTGTTTAAACTTGAAGTGTTGTTTTAGATTTGCTTGCAGTAACCATTTCCAGATTGAACAAAAATGATGTTGTTTAAATTTTGTAGAAAGAAAGCTTACTCATTTTTTTTCTGGTTGTAGTTTGTTTGAGTTTTGAAATGATGCCACTTTATTTTTGTTTATGATGGACTAAACTGATGAAATGAAGAAGTGGATGTATATAAAGAGAAGTATGCAGGCTGTAGTTAGTACAACAGGTTCATTTATTTTTATTTTTATTAATGGCAGCTATGCTTACATTATGGGCTGAGATGTATTATATTGTGTACTAAGGTAAGGGCATTAATTGCTTAGTGCTCTATTCCTCAGTCTACATGCATAGCTTCATTTGCTTTTCTTTGTTTCTCTTTCTTGTTTTGGTTTCACACTAGTATTTATTATTATTTTCTTTGTTCTTTTGGGCCTGCACATCTATATTCCCATTTGTTTGCATTTCGACTCATAGGCTACATGATATTATTTTGTTTTGTCTTCTATTTTATAATGAAAAAAATAAATTTCTATAAATGTTGTGTTGTTATGCTTTAATCACTTTACTTTGTTTGCAGTTTTATATTGAGCTGAGTTTGTTTACATACCTTTTCTTATGTGTATTTCTTCTTTTGTTTTATCACTTGTCATATGAATACATTTCAAATCACATTTGAATGCATATTGTTTCTTTTCTTTTGCAAGCCTACACATTTCTATTTTTATCTTGAGTATTTATTTTATCTTACATACAAATTGTTTTGTATCTTTCTATATATTTATTTCAATAGTTTATATTTTAAAAGATATTTTGTTTTGTTTATGTTTGTGTTTTATTTTACTTTGTATGTTATTTCTTTTGTTTGAATACTTCATTTATATGTTTACTTGTTTCTTGTCTTGCTTCTTCATTTTATTTGCTCACACATTTTGTTTTAATGTTTAAATATAGCTGGTTTGTTTTTGCAAGTTGACTCATATATACCCAAATATACATATATATATATATACACGTATATACATATATATATAATATTTAAGATTTTGAAATAATTTATATAGAATATATTTGAACTCGGGGAACTCGCTTCCATTTATAATCAATTTCTCTTACAATTTTATTCGGAAATTCATTTAATTATCAATTTAAATTTAATTAAAATCTAGGGTCGTTACATAATAGCATTCTATTACAACGGGCAGTCATTGCCCATTGTAAAAAAGGCTTGTATAGGGCATCAATTACAATGGGCCTGAATGGACCGTTGTAATAGCCTACTATTACAACGGGCAGCCATGCCCATTGTAAAAAGGGCGTTGTAATAGAGTATTTTTGTTGTAGTGGCAAGTTATTAAAAAGTTGACATTGTCATATATATATATATATATAGACACACACACACTCGTTGTTAATTTAGATTAATATATAGTTGTTGGATGAATTATCGAATTGTTGTGCACATGTGTGAGAAATGCGAATTACGGATCTTAAGGCTAGAATTAACACTAGAGGGGGGTGAATAGTGTTTTAAGGAATTACTAATTCTTTTTGAGTTTATATTAATTTGAACACAAATGTATGCAATATTCAGACACAGATATGATCATAGAATCAAACACAGATGCACATATAAAGTAAAAGTAATAAAGAAAAGAACACACCAAATTTTGTACTGGTTCGGAGTTACCCTACATCCAATCCCGCAAAACAAGTACATATTTCCTTTCAAAATCAATTCTTAGAATTACAACCTTGATTTCAAGGCCACGAGGTACACCGCTCCAGATCCATAGTCTTCTGGGTAGAGATACTTTATTTTACAGGCAATAAGTTCACCCGATTGATTTTCCAGGTTACAATCACAACTTTTCTCGCTCGATTGATTACACAGAAGTCTATAACTCTGAATAGCTGTAACATCCCGCCTTTTCGCACACTTTAAACCGACACACGTGCCAATTCAAAGCATACGCAAGGGCGGATTGTTATGGGGTAAATAAGAAAAACAGAGAAGAAATAAAACAAAATAGAATCTCACAGCGGAAGGATAAAATATAATAATCAATATACAGTTCATGATAACTGTTTACAAAATATTTATTTTACTTATACAATGAATATCAGAGTTACACATACCAATACAATCAATGCAGCGGAAATTTAGAGTGTGGTGCAATACTATAGATAATAATAATACGACTCCTTCGTCTTCGTCCTTCAAAGCTAAAGTCTTCGATCCTGAAACGCTCGGACTGACCCGAGCGAATTTGAAAAGAAAAAACACTCAAGTCAGACTAAAAGATCTTATGTGAGTTAAATTAACAGAAATAAATATGAGTACAGTAACTCAAGAGATGTTCGGGATTTACATCTCCTAAGGATCCGTTAAACTATTTACTATGTAGTATATTGCGCTATTATAATAGTGTCTATTTATAAAATAAACTTACTTTTAAATAGCGTTAAGGGGTTACCCATATAGCCCTTAACACAAATAATGCCAATAGTCTATACAGTACCGTAATACCTCCTGATCGGGAAGCTACCAGAGGATACTCCATAGGTACGACGCAAATAGAAACTCGTAGTAAAGGCTCGGTATGGTAGGTGACACGGCACAACTAGGCAATGCCAGGGTAGATATACCAATTGCTATCCAGGCTAGTGGAAACGCGTAGCCGCAGTTACCGCCCACCTCGGACTAACTCCCCAAAATCAAAATATAGAAGTGGCCACTGAATCAATCCAAAATCAAAGTATAATATCGAAGAGGAGGGTCCGATCAGAGGAATGACCTCATTGGCCTGAGAATCGCTCCTGTTTTAGCCACCTTACGCCAACTCACGGGAGTCGGGTCCACGTATTTACCTTACAGGAAACGTCGCCACCACCTACTTCATTCTGGAATCTCCACCGCGTACACGGTTAGTCAAAGTGGTTTTCGGTATCGACAGAGAGTATGTCAGATATCCGATCCCGGTCTCTTTGCCAACCCATCGTTATTATAACACCGCGGTCATTTAAAAATAGGTTATACTTTAAAAATCAGAATAAACATTCCATTTCATAACCATGAATACGATATCATTTCAAAACCCAAAACCATATTTTATCACTTATCCCAAATATAATTCTTTTCCAAAATCAAAATGCTTTAACTTCATATCGTCTGAAAATCAAATATTTTCAAAGCATAGTATTTTGAAAATCATAATTTAAAACCATAACTTCTATAAAAAAAACTTGAATGGTTTGGACATTCAACGGTATATGAATTAAATGGTTTAACTTAAATGTTACTTTGTAAAGAAAATAGTTCTCATGGCTTTACAAATACATTTCTTTATTAAAGTCTAAACCAAAAATTTATATTATCTCTCTCAAGTTCCAAAACCACTTCAATTTATTTATATATACGTATATCCATTTTGAGTAACAATATTTCAAACTAAAATTGGATTTTATTCTTTCAACAGATCAATTGTTCTATTAATTAGTCTTGAATATTCACATAAAATCCATAAATAATAAGACTTCAATTTCTAGTAATAAAATATATATATTTTCCCAATTCAAATTATACTAGAATATTCATTTCAATTTATTTTGGGAAAAATCCAATTATAAATATCATATCTTAAAATTTCCAAACTTAACATTTAAACATATGATATAAATTATTAAACTCCATTTTCTTAATTTTTTTCCATTTTTAAATAAAGATTTTTATACACCTTTTAATTTCAAAATTTTCAACTTCATATGTATATATATGGAAGAATAATATTTATACAATATAAAATTTAAGATTTTTAGAAACCGTATTCCATCCAAACCATAGAAATCACATTAAAATAGTTATATATAGACCGCGGTGCCTGTATAAAATTTTCTATCCTATGTTCAAGTGATACAGATATTTATCATTTCAATCCGCAATTTAAAAGATATAAAATTTTGCGGTTGTATATCATTTCAAACCACAATTCCGAATGAAATGAAATATGCATGATAATTCGCAATTTTATGATATTCAATAAACATCCATCAACATCATCCATCATCCAATCAAAATCATCAAGCAATATCAATCAATAACAATTTATATTTGATAATAGATAACAGGTAATAACTTGCAATTTTATTCAGATTAAATTTAACAACTATTAATCTAATAGTTTATATTCAGTAATAATCTATATAACTGTTAACTAGCAGTTTATAGGCAAACAAATAAATTCTAACTATCAATTAATACGCAATAAATAAATTAAATTAACAGTTAAACTTAATAAATGCAATTCAACAAATATGAGTGAAATAAACATGCCAAATACTCATAAATAAATTGCTATTCATTTCCAAAATTAATTTAACAAACATAAAAGCTTCTAGTAGTTGTGAGTGGGTTTTAAACACTCACCTTTGGAATTTAAATCGAATTTAAATTCAATTTAAACTCAAAATTTTGACGGTCTCCAAATCCATCCAAACCAGCGTCAAAACGTCAGAAATTCCGATACGATCCCAGCAAAACAAACCGCACGTGAATCCGAGCTCGTATGCAAAAGTTATGGAAATTTGAAAAATGGGAAAATTCTGGTCCTGGGTCGACTTCGGGTTCGACTTCGGTGCGCCGCCTCAATTCCCCGGTGCTTGCTTGGAGTTTTCGCCAAAACGACCCGGAGCGACCCGAGTCATTTTCTTCCTGACCCGAAGTTGCTCTAGGGTTTTCTCCCCTGAAACCCGAAGCGCGACTAGAAGCTGCTGCAGATCCGAATTTTTTTTTTTTTTAAATTTGATTTTTTTTTTGAACTGACTGGATCTAGGGTTAGCACCCATTGAAGAAGAAGAGGAGCTTGAAGAAAGTATACGCTCAGATGAAAAGAAATTAGTTGGAGGCTAGGGCTTGTAGCTAGGTTTATATAGAGGGGTTAGAGATAGAGTAGATAGACCGTAGAATGAACGTGCGGAACAAACTATGGCCCAAAAAGTCCGCTATGCCTCCGGAACCGAATTTATTAAATCTATATATCCAAATAGGTAATTTAAAATATTCTGAACGCGATGGAAAAAGTTTCACGTCCAAATTTGATCGTATGAAGAAGTTATGGTGAAAACAAAATTTCCAAATTGATTCAAATTGATTTTAATTAAATTTGATTTCAAGGCGTTTCACGCCCGTACGATCAAACGAAAAGTCCGATCGATACGAAACTTGAAACCCTATAATAATTCACCGATACGGATCCGATGAAACTGGTTTCATCGAAATCTGAGTCCGTGACAAAAAAAAGGCTATTTTTATATTCATTAAATAAATCAAAATAAATTACAAAAATCCAAATTTTATATTATATTCTAAAATTGTCCAAATTTTATTACTTATATAATTTAATCAATTTCAAATGATTTAACAAGCTTGGATGTGAATTAAAATTATAAGCATATCAATTTGCAGTGTTAATTTCTGCACTTTCCTATATTTAAGAATTATAAAATTAAATGCTCAAAACCCCGTATATTAGATTTTAACTTTTATATACTCATTCTTTATCCAAATAGGGATGCCACATACTTTGGTTCATGATTCACAATATTATTCTTAAAGTTCATTTTAAATTTCAGTAACGTAATATTTAACGTTAAATTCCCTTTATTTATGCAATAAGCGCAATTATTGAATTTGATACTCAAATTGATTTATAGATTCTGCTTTCAAAAAATTTATATCAACAATTTGGTCTAATTATAAATATTATAAGTATTAACCTCATCTTATAGAATTAATTATTGCAATAAATCCAATTTACCATATCTTAAATCCAAATTAATAGATAAAGCTTGATTCCTTTATTAACTCCTTTGGTTTTCAATTAACCTTTTATGGTGAATATAAATTCCAATGTATAATTGAAACCTTATTTCCATTTGATTTCACTATTTCATTAAAAATCCTCATATTCCAGCTAAATTTCAACTAACATATAAATTAGCTATTTCAATTTCATTTAATTGCGATTATCATACTATAGAAATTAAATTTCATTAAATAAATAAATAAATGTTGATTCCCATCTATTTACATTATATTACATTGGTACTTCTATTTACAACTTAGCTTTGTATAAATGTTTGAATGTAGAATCTTGTCTATTTCACGTATTAATTAAGCCTTAAAAATCAATTAATATTATATCCTTGGTCAAACCTCATTTTACCCATATTTATATTAATATATCCTTTGAATTAGGTAAATTTCCATTGATTATCTACTTTAACTTATCAGACTCCACTAACGTAATGGTTAAATATTAATTCCATTTGAAAAAAAAAACAATCCACAGGATTTGCATTTCACATTGCAAATGAATTCATAAATCTTGGCTTTCTTTTTCTGTGCTTCTTAAAGGCCAAATCAAACTACCCTATCATCACTAATTTATGGCAATTAATTGCAATTGATTCTCCATTAAACTACATAAGTTATCCAATTGAAACCTAAGTGAAACGTTTATTTATTTAAAAATCCTACTGTTTAAAAGAGTATATCATCTACGGTATAATTTACATTTGACCTGATTTCTCATATATTTCACACAACAGTGAATTCCAATTTCTACCAACATTATGTTTAATATAAATTGGAAATCCAAATCATTGGTATTTTACAACCTTATTGCGTACATTTACGTATAGTTACACTAAGTCCATACACTGATTCATGAATTCATTAATTAATACACAATTTGCCTTTGTTTTCTTATATTAAGTTTATTACCGTTTTTTAAGTACATTCATTATCGAACAATACTCATAAATTTTTTTTATCTACACTTATTGCATTGGTTTATTCAACGGTCACCAAATGAAACAATCCTACTATATATTTTAATATTAAATGAATCCCATTCTAGTAAATATTTTATTAATATTCACTAATTCAACATTTATTGGTTTCTTAAGATTAACTTTTAACAAAGTGTGACAATTACATTATCCAAAACTATTGTCATAAAAATTAAATTGTTACATTAAATTCCAATTACTATAACAAATTACTACATTTTCTCAAATAAATCTTAAAGCCTTTTTTTTCTAAATCAGGTTAGAAATTATATTAATTTAACTCATTTAATATTATTAATTTAACGGGTCGTTACAATCTCCCCCACTCAAAACTTTTCGTCCCCGAAAAGGAAAAAGAAGGGAGAAGGAAGAATAAAACATTACATCTTATTTCAAATATTAACTTATAAACAATAATTTACTAAATTAATTTCCTTAAATGAGATATGCCCGTTTTATAGTCATTATAACCTTTTATACTTAAATCATTAAAGTTTGGAAAATATTCAACAAAATTCTAAGTCCAAAATTTATGAAAATTTTTGGCAGAGTCTCCTTTGTACGGAGAGACTCTGGAGAAAATATAATATCAAAATATACAAATATATTACATATATTATCAAAATATTATCCCAACACGGGCAAAATTATAAAATAGCGCTTTAAACGTAATACGAAAACGTACCTATTTGTCGGGCAATACGCTTATTATTAGGGAACCAGAGCAGTAGCAGTGGCTTCCATAGCCTGCATTTCACTTATAAAATCTAAAAGGTTAAATATTTATTTTAAAGTGAACTATTCAAGTGGATTCAATCATTAATCAACCAAACAATCCAACAACCATCAACCTTACAAACAACATACATACACACACAAAGCAATCATTTAATCCATCAAACAAATAGTTGTTTGGGTTCAAACTTGAAATTTGTATGAAATGAAATTAACTATCAAGTGCATCCTTTACTCAACAGTCTTAGATGGAACAAAGATAGATTATTTATTCATCCAACAACTTCAAGTTCCTTACCCCATAATCATAAATCAAACAATACAATTCAAACCAACAACCAAATTAACTTATTATACATTTATTTCATGCTTCAGTGGTTTGATTTTCTTTCTTTCATTTATGGAGGGATTTCTTTATTTCTTACAATTTTCATTTTCCATTTATTACAAAATTCATTATATTTGCATTCCAATTTATTGACTAAAGTTTATATCATCTATTTATACTACTTACCTTTACTTATATAGTAAAATTTCCAATTTAACTTAAGTTTATACAATTTATTCTCATTAATAACAGCAAATTTATTGAATACCTTTATTACCTCAAGCTTCACTTGTAAGATTTCCCCTTACATTTTCTTACTAACATTGCAACTTTTATTATAGGGTAAGTTATGTATGTTTTAAGAATGTAAGTGAAAATTTACAAGTTTCTTCTCAATTCCTTAAATTAATATATATTTGTTTTATAAATTACAATTTCAACTTACCTTTAATTTCATTCATTTATTTAATGTTGAAGTTTCTATTATATTTAATAGTAGTAACAATTTAATTACCCACTTTCTATTATATTTAATTACAGTAACCCTTTTTAATTACACTTAAATTATTAACCCTTTAACCTTCATTCTTAAAAATAAGGAATTTTATTAATTAATTACTTAGGGTTTACAGTCATTTATATATTACTTACTTTCTATTATATTAGAATAGGGGGAAATTAAGGCGTACTTAAGTTAATAACACTACAATCAAACTTTATAAATTAAGGAATTTCATTTTTACTTTCTTAAGGTTAAAATCACCTATTAATAATACAACCTTTAATTTTAGTAAAATTCCAATCATCACTTAAGTTAATACCATTAAATTCTTATTTATAACAGTAATTTATTGAATACTTCATTATTTCCAAAAATTCTACTTGCATAATTTTCTATTCCACTCTTAATTCACATTTCAACTTTTTATACTTGGTAAGTTATTTATGTTAAAGAAAAAGCAAAAGAACTTATACAAGTTTAATCTCAACCCTTTTAATTCGTTGATTTTCAATAAATCTTTACCATTATTTATCAGTTAAAATTTTAACTTCCTTTATACCTAGCATTAATTTTCTTACTTAAATTAGAGGTTTCAATCCATTTATTACTTACTTTATATTTCCCTAAAAATAATTTAAACCATTAATTAGTGGAAAATTTTAGAATTAAATACCGGGTCAAATTTCAATTTTATTTTAAAAATAATAGATAAATGAGTTCTTACAACTTATATCTCAATTTATATTTAAAACAATTTAAAATTTTAGATAATTTCAAAATAAATCTGCAGTAGAATTTACTACAGTGGCCTTTCCCCTACGAAACTCGAAAATGAAAGTCGATGATGCGGCCGCCATCACCGAAATTATTTTCTAGCGACAGAGAGGAAAGTACAAAATTTATTTTCTCCAAAATCCTCTTTTAAAACAATTCTTCCGAATTATACTAAACATTTATATAAGAAATTACCTCTAAACCAAATCATTATATTTCACAAATCCTTTGAAAGAAGATTTTCAAAAATCCCGGACTTAAGTTCTAAAATCTCCAATTTGATTTATTATAATTTCAACTTAGCTTCAATTGTTATAAATATTTTTATTTCCTAACACCCAACTATAGCAACCAAAATATCTTTATAAAAATATTTTTATATATAGAAAATATAATAGGCAAAATTATTTCATTCACCTATATTAAAACAAATATTATGTCGGTCTGTCCTATTAAGTGTTTAGAAATCCCTATTGATGACATAGCGTCCCATGCATCAACCAGAATTTATAAATACAAAGCGAAACAGATTAACACAATATCAAAATCTTTATTAACACTAACAAATACGCTCTCTCATATATATACACTCAGCAACTCCCATAGGGTATTATTACCCTATTAACAAAGAGTCAAACCCCACAAAGCCAAAGTTTATCGCTAAACCAAAGCTCTGATACCAGCTGTAACATCCCGCCTTTTCGCACACTTTAAACCGACACACATGCCAATTCAAAGCATAAGCAAGGGCGGATTGTTATGGGGTAAATAAGAAAAACAGAGAAGAAATAAAACAAAATAGAATCTCACAGCGGAAGGATAAAATATAATAATCAATATACAGTTCATGATAACTGTTTACGAAATATTTATTTTACTTATACAATGAATATCAGAGTTACACATACCAATACAATCAATGCAGCGGAAATTTAGAGTGTGGTGCAATACTATAGATAATAATAATACGACTCCTTCGTCTTCGTCCTTCAAAGCTAAAGTCTTCGATCCTGAAACGCTCGGACTGACCCGAGCGAATTTGAAAAGAAAAAACACTCGAGTCAGACTAAAAGATCTTATGTGAGTTAAATTAATAGAAATAAATATGAGTACAGTAACTCAAGAGATATTCGGGATTTACATCTCCTAAGGATCCGTTAAACTATTTACTATGTAGTATATTGCGCTATTATAATAGTGTCTATTTATAAAATAAACTTACTTTTAAATAGCGTTAAGGGGTTACCCATATAGCCCTTAACACAAATAATGCCAATAGTCTATACAGTACCGTAATACCTCCTGATCGGGAAGCTACCAGAGGATACTCCATAGGTACGACACAAATAGAAACTCGTAGTAAAGGCTCGGTATGGTAGGTGACACGGCACAACTAGGCAATGCCAGGGTAGATATACCAATTGCTATCCAGGCTAGTGGAAACGCGTAGCCGCAGTTACCGCCCACCTCGGACTAACTCCCCAAAATCAAAATATAGAAGTGGCCACTGAATCAATCCAAAATCAAAGTATAATATCGAAGAGGAGGGTCCGATCAGAGGAATGACCTCATTGGCCTGAGAATCGCTCCTGTTTTAGCCACCTTATGCCAACTCACGGGAGTCGGGTCCACGTATTTACCTTACAGGAAACGTCGCCACCACCTACTTCATTCTGGAATCTCCACCGCGTACACGGTTAGTCAAAGTGGTTTTCGGTATCGACAGAGAGTATGTCAGATATCTGATCCCGGTCTCTTTGCCAACCCATCGTTATTATAACACCGCGGTCATTTAAAAATAGGTTATACTTTAAAAATCAGAATAAACATTCCATTTCATAACCATGAATACGATATCATTTCAAAACCCAAAACCATATTTTATCACTTATCCCAAATATAATTCTTTTCCAAAATCAAAATGCTTTAACTTCATATCGTCTGAAAATCAAATATTTTCAAAGCATAGTATTTTGAAAATCATAATTTAAAACCATAACTTCTATAAAAAAAACTTGAATGGTTTGGACATTCAACGGTATATGAATTAAATGGTTTAACTTAAATGTTACTTTGTAAAGAAAATAGTTCTCATGGCTTTACAAATACATTTCTTTATTAAAGTCTAAACCAAAAATTTATATTATCTCTCTCAAGTTCCAAAACCACTTCAATTTATTTATATATACGTATATCCATTTTGAGTAACAATATTTCAAACTAAAATTGGATTTTATTCTTTCAACAGATCAATTGTTCTATTAATTAGTCTTGAATATTCACATAATATCCATAAATAATAAGACTTCAATTTCTAGTAATAATATATATATATTCCCAATTCAAATTATACTAGAATATTCATTTCAATTTATTTTGGGAAAAATCCAATTATAAATATCATATCTTAAAATTTTCAAACTTAACATTTAAACATATGATATAAATTATTAAACTCCATTTTCTTAATTTTTTTCCATTTTTAAATAAAGATTTTTATACACCTTTTAATTTCAAAATTTTCAACTTCATATGTATATATATGGAAGAATAATATTTATACAATATAAAATTTAAGATTTTTAGAAACCGTATACCATCCAAACCATAGAAATCACATTAAAATAGTTATATATAGACCGCGGAGCTTGTATAAAATTTTCTATCCTATGGTCAAGTGATACGGATATTTATCATTTCAATCCGCAATTTAAAAGATATAAAATTTTGCGGTTGTATATCATTTCAAACCACAATCCCGAATGAAATGAAATATGCATGATAATTCGCAATTTTATGATATTCAATAAACATCCATCAACATCATCCATCATCCAATCAAAATCATCAAGCAATATCAATCAATAACAATTTATATTTGATAATAGATAACAGGTAATAACTTGCAATTTTATTCAGATTAAATTTAACAACTATTAATCTAATAGTTATGTTCAGTAATAATCTATATAACTGTTAACTAGCAGTTTATAGGCAAACAAATAAATTCTAACTATCAATTAATACGCAATAAATAAATTAAATTAACAGTTAAACTTAATAAATGCAATTCAACAAATATGAGTGAAATAAACATGCCAAATACTCATAAATAAATTGCTATTCATTTCTAAAATTAATTTAACAAACATAAAAGCTTCTAGTAGTTGTGAGTGGGTTTTAAACACTCACCTTTGGAATTTAAATCGAATTTAAATTCAATTTAAACTCAAAATTTTGACGGTCTCCAAATCCATCCAAACAAGCGTCAAAACGTCAGAAATTTCGATACGATCCCAGCAAAAAAATCCGCGCGTGAATCCGAGCTCGTATGCAAAAGTTATGGAAATTTGAAAAATGGGAAAATTCTGGTCCTGGGTCGACTTCGGGTTCGACTTCGGTACGCCGCCTCAATTCCCCGGTGCTTGCTTGGAGTTTTCGCCAAAACGACCCGGAGCGACCCGAGTCATTTTCTTCCTGACCCGAAGTTGCTCTAGGGTTTTCTCCCCTGAAACCCAAGCACGACCAGAAGCTGCTGCAGATCCGAATTTTTTTTTTTTTTTTTTAAATTTGAATTTTTTTTTTTGAACTGTCTGGATCTAGGGTTAGCACCCATTGAAGAAGAAGAGGAGCTTGAAGAAAGTATACGCTCAGATGAAAAGAAATTAGGTGGAGGCTAGGGCTTGTAGCTAGGTTTATATAGAGGGGTTAGAGATAGAGTAGATAGACCGTAGAATGAACGTGCGGAACAAACTATGGCCCAAAAAGCCCGCTATGCCTCCGGAACCGAATTTATTAAATCTATATATCCAAATAGGTAATTATAAATATTCTGAACGCGATGGAAAAAGTTTCACGTCCAAATTTGATCGTATGAAGAAGTTATGCTGAAAACAAAATTTCCAAATTGATTCAAATTGATTTTAATTAAATTTGATTTCAAGGCGTTTCACGCCCGTACGATCAAACGACAAGTCTGATCGATACGAAACTTGAAACCCTATAATAATTCACCGATACGGATCCGATGAAACCGGTTTCATCGAAATCCGAGTCCGTGACAAAAAAAGGCTATTTTTATATTCATTAAATAAATCAAAATAAATTACAAAAATCCAAATTTTATATTGTATTCTAAAATTGTCCAAATTTTATTACTTATATAATTTAATCAATTTCAAATGATTTAACAAGCTTGGATGTGAATTAAAATTATAAGCATATCAATTTGCAGTGTTAATTTCTGCACTTTCCTATATTTAAGAATTATAAAATTAAATGCTCAAAAACCCCGTATATTAGATTTTAACTTTTATATACTCATTCTTTATCCAAATAGGGATGCCACATACTTTGGTTCATGATTCACAATATTATTCTTAAAGTTCATTTTAAATTTCAGTAACGTAATATTTAACGTTAAATTCCCTTTATTTATGCAATAAGCGCAATTATTGAATTTGATACTCAAATTGATTTATAGATTCTGCTTTCAAAAAATCTATATCAACAATTTGGTCTAATTATAAATATTATAAGTATTAACCTCATCTTATAGAATTAATTATTGCAATAAATCCAATTTACCATATCTTAAATCCAAATTAATAGATAAAGCTTGATTCCTTTATTAACTCCTTTGGTTTTCAATTAACCTTTTATGGTGAATATAAATTCCAATGTATAATTGAAACCTTATTTCCATTTGATTTCACTATTTCATTAAAAATCCTCATATTCCAGCTAAATTTCAACTAACATATAAATTAGCTATTTCAATTTCATTTAATTGCGATTATCATACTATAGAAATTAAATTCCATTAAATAAATAAATAAATGTTGATTCCCATTTATTTACATTATATTACATTGGTACTTCTATTTACAACTTAGCTTTGTATAAATGTTTGAATGTAGAATCTTGTCTATTTCACGTATTAATTAAGCCTTAAAAATCAATTAATATTATATCCTTGGTCTAACCTCATTTTACCCATATTTATATTAATATATCCTTTGAATTAGGTAAATTACCATTGATTATCTACCTTAACTTATCAGACTCCACTAACGTAATGGTTAAATATTAATTCCATTTGAAAAAAAAACAATCCACAGGATTTGCATTTCACATTGCAAACGAATTCATAAATCTTGGCTTTCTTTTTCTTTGCTTCTTAAAGGCCAAATCAAACTACCCTATCATCACTAATTTATGGCAATTAATTGCAATTGATTCTCCATTAAACTACATAAGTTATCCAATTGAAACCTAAGTGAAACGTTTATTTATTTAAAAATCCTACTGTTTAAAAGAGTATATCATCTACGGTATAATTTACATTTGACCTGATTTCTCATATATTTCACACAACAGTGAATTCCAATTTCTACCAACATTATGTTTAATATAAATTGGAAATCCAAATCATTGGTATTTCACAACCTTATTGCGTACATTTACGTATAGTTACACTAAGTCCATACACTGATTCATGAATTCATTAATTAATACACAATTTTCCTTTGTTTTCTTATATTAAGTTTATTACCGTTTTTTAAGTACATTCATTATCGAACAATACTCATAAAAATTTTTTATCTACACTTATTGCATTGGTTTATTCAACGGTCACCAAATGAAACAATCCTACTATTTACTTTAATATTAAATGAATCCCATTCTAGTAAATATTTTATTAATATTCACTAATTCAACATTTATTGGTTTCTTAACATTAACTTTTAACAAAGTGTGACAATTACATTATCCAAAACTATTGTCATAAAAATTAAATTGTTACATTAAATTCCAATTACTATAACAAATTACTACATTTTATCAAATAAATCTTAAAGCCTTTTTTTTTTCTAAATCAGGTTAGAAATTATATTAATTTAACTCATTTAATATTATTAATTTAACGGGTCGTTACAATAGCACTGGGATCTTGTTGAGATAGTGATAGAGAATCAAACCAGAGAAGATCTAGTTAGATTCAATGGTGATTTCGGCAGAGTAATAGTAAAAATGTATGTAAAGAAGTGTGGAAGAAGAAGAGGAGTGAAATCAGAGAATATATGAATATAAATTCGTTTAAAACATCACATATTTATAGTAGAACAACAACCATGTCCATTCGTGAAAGGATGTGATGAATAGACACTTCATTTGAAATTCAAACTTTTGAAATGAACTATCACCTTGTCGACTAGGGTTCCTTGGGGTTGTCGACAAGCCTAAGTTATTTTTGGTAATTTGTATTTCTTTGAAAATAACTTCTATCTTATATTAAAACTATTTTAAACTTTATAAATATACTTAACTATAGTTAAAATACATAAATAAGTATAGAGAATAATATATAGGTATATATAAAATTTTACTATAATTTTACATTTAAATCTAAGTATAAATATTAAAAGTTAAATATATTATAATTAAAAGATAGTTTAAAACCAATGATAATTTGGTATTGAAAATAAAGATTATTTTGAGGCTAAAAGTATTTTAAAACCAGGACGGATGTTTTGATTTAAAAAAGAACATTTTGAAATCATTTTGAAAACAAGATATAATTTTGTAAAACATTTGAATAGAATTTAGTGGATACAAAACAATGTTCCACTAGTTTTTTCGTAGGTTCCATCCTACTTAGGGTTCCATCCCTTTAATGGCCTCGAAGTGGATTTCATTCCATAAATAAAATGGATTTTAAGATGTCAGTGCTTTTCTAGGAGTTTTAACAAAATTCCTATCTAATTACTTATATTGAAATCTTGAACTCTTTATAATCTTGATACTCTTGAGTCTTGAATCTTGATATCTTCGATCTTGAGTTTATCTGTTTTTGAATCTCTATACTATACAATCTTCATTCTTTGGTACCTGTATATATATCCTGCATATACATATATATCTAAACATTAATGTTAGTATTTATATTTTATAATTTTATTCTAAGGTTGTTGTCATCAAAACCAACTTCTCAGGGACTAACAATCTCCCCCTTTTTTATGATGACAACCTTTGTTAATAAAATATTACTTCTATCCTAATAACTCCTCCTAAAACTAATAACTCCCCCTTAATCTATGCCTAACTATCCTATTTTATATTTCTCCCCCTTCGTCATCAACAAAAACAAAGTTAAATCTATACAACTCCCCCTTAATCTAATACTATATGACATGTGGTTATAACGATAGTGTTATCATAAATAATTAACACTTAATTCTGAAACTAAAACTTAGCCCTTAATTACTAACTCTCCTAACTAAGAATCCATATATGATAATAATTATACTAGTGATAATGTGAGAATATAAGAACACAAATCATTTATTAATTATATATTGTTATATTTACATTTGTGTAGAAAACATAAGTAAGATCATATAACGATAAGAAAGAGAGAAAAGAAACTAATGTGTATCCTTGACAATTGGAGATCTATGAATCGAGCAATTTGGGTAGTGGAAACAAAAATTTCCACGTTGTTCGACAAGATTTCCATCCTTGTCAAAGCACACTTCGCCAACGCAAACAACTTTGTCTTCATCTTCAGCGTGCTCTTCTTCCATGAGGGCTTCTTCTTCTTCCTCCTCGCTATCGTCTTGCACATGAACACCTGAAGATTCTTCATCAATCAAGATGGGATTGGCGTGGTTGTCCATTAGAAACTTTTGCAAGTTTCTAAGGATTTTGCCCAGCCGTTCTTGTTCTTTGGCCATTCTGATTTGTACTACTTGAATTTCAGTCATAAGTTGCAGTGCATCCTTCAAGGAAAGCTCCATTTTTATCACTTGTGCAAGCGTAGTTCGTTGAAATGGTGAAGGAGAAGGGAACGAAAAGGTTGAATTTTTATTTGATTCGGAGGAGGAGGCCATTGTTTTATTGTTTTCGGAAGTTAAATCAGAGAAAGAACATAAAAAATGAACAAAATTTCGAAATAAGAAGAATATATAACCACCCATTTGAATTTTGGTGGAAAAATTTCAAAAGAAAAAATTCGTTTTATGTCGAAAGGGGTAAAGGAGGGTTGTCGACAAGGTACTTATATTTTTGCTGTTTGATTTATTTTAGTTAAATTTTTGTTTATACTTGTTATTTATATTCTATATTTCAGTTATTGAACAAATACCCAATTCTCTTCTTAATTTAGTAAATATCGATTCATTTAAGGGTTTTGTTAAGATATCAGCAATTTGGCTCTCGGAATTAATATAATTGAGAGTAATTACTTCCTTACTTATATTATCTTTGAAAAAATGATGTCTGATATCAATATGTTTAGTTCGAGCATGATGTGTAGGATTTTTGGATAAATTTATTGCACTGGTATTATCACAATAAATTGGTGATTTTGAGATATTTAAACCAAAATCTTTTAAGGTTTGTTGCATATATATTACTTGAGAACAAGCCAAAGCAGCAGAAATGTACTCTGCTTCGGTTGTTGATAAAGAAACTGTGTTTTGTTTTTTACTAAACCAAGAAATCAAAGAATGCCCCAAAAGGTGACAAGTTCCACTTGTACTTTTTCGATCTGATTTACAACCAGCATAATCAGCATCACCGTAAGATATTAATTCAAAATAATCATTTTTAGGATAAAATAAGCCATAATCAAAGGTGTGTTTAACATATCTTATGATATGTTTTGCTGCTTTTAAGTGGGTCTCTTTAGGTTGGGATTGATATCTTACACAGAGACAAACACTATGCATGATATCAGGTCTACTAGCAGTGATATAGAGTAGTGATCCAATCATTCCTCTATATAATTTTTTACTACATCTTTCGAGGGATCTTCTTTACTTAGGTACTCATTGGTTTCCATGGGAGTGGGTTTTCCTCTTGCAGTAGTCAAACCAAATTTACTAACTAGGTCTTTAGCATATTTTTCTTGACTGATAAGATACCATTATCTAATTGTTTTATTTGCAATCCTAGAAAGAAGTTTAATTCATCCATATGACTCATCTCAAACTCTTTTGTCATAATTTCAGAAAATTCTTTATTCATTTCAAAATTAGTTGATCCGAACATGATATCATCTACGTAAACTTGTACTAGTTGAATATCATTTTTGTTTCTTTTAGAAAAAAGAGTATTATCTGCTTTACCAATTTCAAAGTTTGATTGTAATAAGTAAGATCTTAGTCTGTCATACCAGGCTCTAAGAGCTTGTTTTACACCATATAGATCTTTCTTCAGTTTGTAAACATGACTTGGTAATTTTTCATTTTCAAAAAGTGGCGGTCGTTCAACATATACTTCCTCTTTTACAAATCCATTTAAAAATGCACTTTTAACATCCATTTGAAATAATTTGAAATTATTATGATTTGCAAAAGCAAGTAGAATCCAAATGGCTTCTAATCTTGCTATAGGAGCAAAGGTATGATCACAATCTATTCCTTCTTCTAGAAAATAATCTTGAGCGACTAATCGGGCTTTATTTCTAACAACCTTACCTTGTTCATTCATTTTATTTTTATAAACCCATTTAGTTCCAATTATAGTTTTATTTTCAGGTCTAGGAACAAGTTCCCAAATATCATTTCTAGTGAATTGATTTAGTTCTTCTTGCATAGCCAAAATCCATGAATCATCACTTGAAGCTTCTTTTGGATTTTTGGGTTCAATAGTTGATATAAAGGCTACATTGCTCATTTTACTTAATTGATTCCTAGTTGTAACAACAGATTGCATATCTCCTAGTATATTTTCTATAGGATGATCTTTTAAAAGTTTAGTCTTTTTATTAGGATAATTAATTTCATTATTAGATCATTTCTAGTGAATTGATTTAGTTCTTCTTGCATAGCCAAAATCCATGAATCATCACTTGATGCTTCTTTTGGATTTTTGGGTTCAATAGTTGATATAAAGGCTACATTGCTCATTTTACTTAGTTGATTCCTAGTTTAACAACAGATTGCATATCTCCTAGTATATTTTCTATAGGATGATCTTTTAAAAGTTTAATCTTTTTATTAGGATGATTAATTTCATTATTAGTTTCAGTTGGCTCTTGATTTTGAGTGATTAAATCCTCTTCATCATTTGTATCTTCAAAATTTTTGAGACTTTCATCGAATGAAACATGCATTGTTTCTTCGATTGTGTTAGTTCTTAAATTAAACACTATGTGTGCTTTACTTCTATTAGAATATCCGATAAAGATACCTTTGTCGGATTTAGGATCAAATTTATCTAAGTTATCATTTGTATTCAAAATAAAACATTTACTTCCAAAAATTCTAAAATAAGATACCTTAGGTTTCTTTATGTGAAGAAGTTCATAAGATGTCTTATCAGTTAAAGGTCTAATTAAAATTCTACTTAAAATATAGCAGGCGGTAACAACTGCTTCTGCCTAAAAATGTTTTGGTAATTTACTATCTGAAAGCTTAGTTCTCGCACACTCTTGAATCGTCCTATTTTTACGTTCTACTACTCAGTTTTGTTGTGGTGTTCTTGGAAATGAAAAATTGTGAGTTATTCCCTTTTTATTGCAGAATTCCTCAAGCTTTTCATTTTCATATTCACCACCGCGATCACTACAAATGGTTATAATTTTTACAGAAAGTTGATTTTGAATCTTTTGTAAAGTTCTTAAAACATTCAAAAGTGTCACTTTTATGTTTCAAAAATATTTTCCATGTAAATCTAGAATAATC
The DNA here is from genome assembly GCA_030765085.1 of Allium cepa. Classification (NCBI taxonomy): domain Eukaryota; kingdom Viridiplantae; phylum Streptophyta; class Magnoliopsida; order Asparagales; family Amaryllidaceae; genus Allium; species Allium cepa. The sequence continues at coordinate 594,468,284 of CM060938.1, read as the reverse complement.
ATCTACAATTACAAAAACATATTTACTATGATTTATTAACTGAATTTGAGATGGACCAAATAAATCAAGATGAAGTAATTCAAGAGGTTTTGAAGTTGAAATCATACCTTTTAATTTAAAGGAACTTTTTTTAAGTTTTCCTAATTGACATGCATCACATAAACTATCTACTTTAATACTAGATCATGTTTTGACAGTCTAGATAAGAGTTTGAAATTCAAATGCCCAATCTCATATGCCAAATCCAAGGGTCACTTGTGTTTGCCAAACGACACAGGTAATCATTCGAAACTTTCATACTAAGAATATAAATTTTCTTTTTCCTAATTTCCTCAAATATTGTGGTTGAACTATTATCTTTAATGTGACACTTATCTTTTTCAAATTTAATTTTATATGCTTTATCGCAAAGCTGACTAATACTTAGCAGATTATGTTTCAGATTCTTAACTAGCAAAACATTAGTAATAATAGGAGTTTCAGAGTTACCGACATTGCTGATGCCAATCACATATCCTTTTGAGTTGTGTCTAAAGTTAACCAATCCTCCGTCTTCGTATATTATATCATTCAGCATATCCGGATTACCAGTCATGTGTGTAGAGCATCCACTATCGAGTATCCATTTATTCTTTTTTCTCTTCACAATTTGTCCATTGTGGATTGATTCCTCAACACCCATAAAACATGTTTCCTGCACATCATACAATTCTGGTAGACAACTTGAATTTGAATATTGATTATATGCAGACTCATGAGACAATGATGTTCTGAATATTTCTAAACAAGTATTAACAATTTTTTTAAACATAGCCATTTTAAAAGCTTTTTCAAAATTCATATTATGAAACTTTGAAAACCTTGCTCTGATACCAAATGTGAGAAATGTGGAATACAGATCTTAAGGCGTGAACTAACAATAGAAGAGGGGTGAATAGTGTTTTAAGGAATTACTAATTCATTTTGAGTTTATATTAATTTGAACACAAATGTATGCAATATTCAGACATAGATTTGATCACAGAATCAACCATAGATGCAGATATAAAGTAAAAGCAATAAAGGAAAGAACACACCGAATTTTATACTGGATCGGAGTTACCCTACATACAGTCCCGCAACACAAGTACAGATTTTCTTTCAAAATTAATTCTTACAATTACACCCTCGATTTCAAGGCCACGAGGTACACCGCTCCGGATTCACAATCCTCTGGGTAGAGATACTTGATTTTACGGGCAACAAGTTCACCCGATTGATTTTCCAGGCTACAATCACACATTTTCTCGCTCGATTGATTACAAAGAAGTCTATAATTCTGAATAGCACTGGGATCTTGTTGAGATAGTGATAGAGAATCAAACCATAGATGATCTAGTTAGATTCAATGGTGATTTCGACAGAGTAATGGTAAAAATGTATATAAAGAAGTGTGGATGAAGAAGAGCAGTGAAATCAGAGAATATATGAATGTAAATTTGTTTAAGACAGCCCCTATTTATAGTAGAACAACAATCATATTCATTCGTGAAAGGATATAACGAATAGACACTTCCTTTGAAATTCAAACTTTTGAAATAAACTATCACATTGTCGAAAATGGCTCCTTGGGGTTGTCGACAGGCCTAAGTTATTTTTGGTAATTTTTTTTATTTGATAATAACTTCTATCTGGTATTAAAACTATTTTAAATTTTATAAATATACTTAACTATAGTTAAAATACACAAATAAGTATAAGGAATAATATTTTGGTATATATAAAATTTTAAATTTTATATTTAAATCTAAGTATAAATAATAAAAGTTAAATATATTATAATTAAAAGATAGTTTAAAACCAAGGATAATTTGATATTGAAAATAAAGATTATTTTGAGGCTAAAAGTATTTTAAAACCAGGATGGATGTTTTTGATTTAAAAAAGAAGATTTTGAAATCATTTTGAAAACAAGATATTATTTTGTAAAACATTTGAATAAAAGTTAGTGGATACAAACAATGTTCCACTAGATTTTTCGTAGGTTCCATCCTACTTAGGGTTCCATCCCTTTAATAGGCTCGAAGTGGATTCCATTCCACTAATAAAATGAATTTTAAAATGTTAGTGCTTTTCTAGGAGTTTTAACAAAATTCCTAACTAAATTACTTATAGTGAAATCTTGAACTCATGATAATCTTGATATCATGAGTCTTGAATCTTGATATCTTCGATCCTGAGTTTATCAATTCTTGAATCTTTATACTGTACAGTCTTCGTTCTTTGGTACCTGTATATATCCTGCATATACGTATATATCAAAACAATAATATTAGTATTTATATTTTATAATCTTATTATAAGGTAGTTGTCATCAAAACCAACTTCTCAGGGACTAACAACATGTTGACACGATATACAAGTCATATGTATGTACACAAGTGTAGAAAAATTAATATGGACATGTCACGTTTCATCATGTTAGAGCTATCATGTATGTATAATTTGTCGTAAATTTCCCGTTGATATTTGGACATGATTGTATATTGAATTTGTGATATTGGAAAGGGTTGAAATGATATATACCTGCATTTAAATTGTGATATTGGAAGGGGTTGAAATGATATATATGTATATATATATATATATATATATATATATATATAACCATTTTAAATTTAAATATTCCACTTGGCCTAGGTAGAAAATTTAAATTTAAAACACCGTTGGTCAAATAAATATTTTTTTATAAACTAAGATCGTTTGGAAATTTATATATAAATGATTTGAATTTTTAAATTTTTTTTAAAATTTGTTATTTCATTAATAAAATCAATTTATGGTGGAATAAGTTATTTTTCAAACGTATGATAATTTATGAATAAATGTTTGAAACGGTTTATTTAAAGAAACTTGGTTTTGGATTTAATCCCATAAAATTTGACACAATCTATAATTTGCAAAATTTGAGTATGAAGATTTAAGAATTAAGTTGAATTTTAATTTATATTCAAACTTAAGTTAATAGCTCGTTTTCTTATAACGAGATTTGTGTAAGATTAAATCTATTTGGAAATAAACTTGTAAATAAATCAAAAGGGTGATTTAAATTGTTTGAATTAAATTTTGGAATTTATGGTAAAAGAATTGGTGGTTAAATTGTAATGGAACTCAAAATTTAACTTGGAATTAATTTTGATGTAAGTGATTCAATTTATTAGAATTAAATGAACTTTAAAAATCGAAGGTTTCAAATGAAAATCGAATTTATGGAAATCGAACTATTTTCGTACTTGAGCTCGATGTGTTGAAATGTAAGTTTGATATCAAGAATGTTTTAAATAATTGAAGTTGACATTTTGAAGTTATAATCAGAATATGATGTGAATTTCAGAAATTGAAGTGTCTTAAAAGATTGGACTATTATTCAAACTTCGAATATTGCTTAGAAAAAATGATATAGAACAATATTTCAAAATTGAGCTTGGAATTGAATTATATTTAAAGATTTGGATTTTTAATTGGATATTGAAGGTAAATTTGATTTAATTATTTTAAATCAATATTTTGAAAATCGAACACGGAATTGATATTAATCAAAATGTTTTAAATTTGAGACTTAAGTTGAAATTAATTTGAGATTGGAATTGAAATGATTTTGGAATTGGAATTGGAATTAATTTGGAATTGGAACTGAAATTTATTTGGAATTGGAAGTGAAATTTATTTGGAAACGAAGTGAAATTCGACTTGAAATCGGAGTTAAATCTATGAAACCGAAATGGAAATTTAAAGTGATTTGAATTGGAAAATTTGAAAAGTAAAGTAGTTTGACTTTGAAAATGTTTTCAAATGAATTATTCTAGTACAAGCTATTTAAAATCTATCTTCTTTAAATTTTCAAATTATTTTGATTTTCTAAACTACTTTTCTATATAAACCATTTTTAATACTCAAACTATTTTCTATTAAACTATTTTAACTATTTAAGTATATTAAAACTATTTCAACTATTTTCTAAAAATATTCTAACTGATCAAAAGGTGGAATGTTACATTTAAATTTTGGATTTAAATATGAAATGAGTTAAAACGAAGTTATAACCTAAATTGATGTTTGAAACAATGTTGGAAGGGAAATCGAGATATTGGAGTGAAACGATATTTTCAAACGAAAATGACGTTTTGAATTAAATATGATTTTTTTCTGAGTAAATATGATGATTTCGAAATGGATTTGATATTTTGATATCAAGCACGAATGGTTTTCGAAATATAATAGTACCTACTAGTGTGTAAAACGATGTTTGGTTGTTAAAGAGACAGGGGCCTCTGATTGGCATACTCTTTGTTAATATTGGAACCACTTTAACAACTGTATACGCGTTGGATGATATCTAAAATTTAATGGTCGAATAGGCAAACGTTTACTGGAATGAAGTAAGAGAACGATGATGGATAACCTTGACACTCGTGTCATATATAAAATGACTAAAATAGGAGCCTAGCTCCGGCCACTGAGGTTATTTACCTCTGGCAACGTAGATCCCTCGTATTATCGTGATTTTTAACTCGATGGGTGCACCCTTTATATTTGGATTGATAGTCGCGGTCGACCACGGATGGATGACGACCAGCCCGAAAGGATAAACTGGTAGAGTCTGTTGAAACTTCGTAATTACGATATTTTGACTATGAAAACTATACAAGTCATTATTATATACTAACTTATTTTTATAGGAATTAATCAAGACCAGATTCAAATAAGCTTCAAATCATATATAAATATGTACCAAGTCTGTGTCTAGAGCTTAAAATCTCTCTTATATGATATATTTTTGGACACTTTTTTATTTCATTAGCATACACTAATAATCTTCGCATATTCTCCTTTTTAAGTTTACATTCAGACGTCTGAATGTACCAAATTAGACATCTGAATATGAAAAAATGAATATTGCTTAGTACAACATTCAGACGTCTGACTTGTTCATTTCAGACATCTGAAAAGGGTTATTTTCAACCTATTTCCTTTCTAGTTTGAGCTCGTGCAATTTCAAAAGTCTGAATTATTCAATTCAGAAGTCTGAATATCTATAACGGTTATATTTTCAAGTAGGCACTTCCATTCGTAACGAGATGCATTCTTCATTTCAATAGATATGACCATATCTCTTCATGATGATTCTTCACGAACATATGCACCTATTTATAATGTATATAAACACATTAAAATCATGTTTCCATAATTTAAGTTAATCTATTCTTACTCTACTCTCATATTCTTTTATTCTAATACTCTTGTGCATTCAATTTCATACAAATTCGTTCTATTACTTCCTTATTCTTCAAGTATTCATATACACATCATAAAAGAGAATATTATAAAAAGGGTGTACTATAATTGACAAATTCATGTTATTAAAGAACACATAGAGTCAAGAAAACTTTATTTGTAAAAGACCTGTTTCTGCTACTCAGACAATGAAGTCCTCTTCTGCTGCTGAGGCGCAAAATCCTATTCCGTTGCTCAGGTGTTGTAAACCTATTCCTCCGGGTTAAATGAGGGCTATAGTTAGTTGAAATTCCAGAAGGAGTCTAGGACTGGACATAGAACGGGAAGTTTGAACCAGTATAAAAATTCCTGGTGTGCTTGTTTTATTTTACTTATTCACATTGCTATAGTATCTTAGTTTATTTCCGCACTGTATAGTATAATTTCATAGCATATTCTGCACTGTCTTTTCATTTGGTATTAGAGCAAGACATCTAATAACCGTTACAAAGTTATTTGATATTTTGTTAATATGGAAAACAAAACCAGCACTAGCACTGTCACTAACACCAGTTTTGTAAAAGGTCAATCTACTGCACGACCTCCACTGTTCAATGGCATGAATTATAACTATTGGGCAACTCGAATGCATATTTATATGCAAGAAAATGGTTTTGATTCATGGAATATCACTCAAACTAAGTATAACATTCCTACAACAGAATACTCTTCATGTTCAAACACACAAAAATTAGATGCTACTGCAAATGCCAAAGCTATGAATATGTTATTTTGTGCCTTAGAAAAGAATGAATTTAATCGAGTTAGTATGTGTACAACCGCTTATCAAATATGGAGAACACTAAAGTTACTTATAAAGGTACTAACAAGGTTAAACAAATCAAAATTTCTATGTTGAAAAGTCAATTTCAAAATTTTAGAATGAAAGAGGATGTGTCTATTGATGATATGTACTCTAGATTTCAAGATATTTATCACTGTCTAGGACTAGGAGAAAAAATTACTGATTTTGATATTGTATCAAAAACCATAAACTCTTTAATGGATGAATGGAAAAGAAAGGTCTTAGACGTTGAAGAAGCAAATGATCTTTCTACTATGAAGCCAAAAGAGTTAATAGGAAATCTAATGTCCTACAAAGTGAATTTGCAGGCTAAAAGAGTACAAGCGCAAGACAAAAAGAATATGGTATTTCATGCAAAAAAAGAAGAATCCGATTCAGATGAAGAAGACTTAGCATTCATTGCTAAAAACTTTAAAAAAAAATTGAAGTACAGAAAAGGAAATCGAAACAATGGGAAAAGAAACTTCAAAAACAATTCAAATGAGCCATCTTCATCAATGCTAGAATGTTTTAACTGCCACAACAAGGGGCACATACAAAAAGATTATCCAAAACAAAAAAAACATATCATGATAAGAACCAAAAGGACAAGTTTAAAAGAAAAGCATTTTCAGTAACATGGGATGTCTCGGATTCTTCTTCTTCGGAAAATAGTAGTGACAATGAAAATGAACGAGCAAATGTTTGTTTCATGGCTACAGAGAATGAGGTAAATGATCATATTTTTGGTGACATGATTGAAATAAATTCTGAATTATTAGATACTTTAAAAAGTCTCAAAAGAAAATATAAAGAGGCTCTAGAAAATTAAAGAAAATCAGAATTCGAGAGAGATATGCTTAATGACGAAAAGCAGATACTAGAAGAAGAACATTGAAAACTTCAAGATACTTTTTCTAATGATAACTCTCAATTTACCTTATTGAGTCGAGAAATTGAAACTCAAAAGAAAAGGAATGATGCTCTAATCTCTGAAAATCATGAGCTAAAAACCAAGATCAAAATGATTGAAATAGACAATACTAGACTCAAAACAAAGTTAGAAAGCATTATTGAAAATGTGACTAACTTCAATAAAGACAGAGAGAACCTATCCAAGATTATTGAGAATTCCAAATCTGTTTTAAATAAGAAAGGACTAGGTTATTTTAAGAAATCACTAGTTCCACCTAAAAATAAATAAAATAGATAAATATTTCTAAATCCAAGTCTACCATAGTTCAACCAAAAAGGAAACAAAATTAAAAAAAACATAAAAATAAGGGTTCCTAAAACAAACAGCAGTTTGATTTGGAATAAATATATAAAATCCTTTATGAAAAATGTGCAAAAGAGTCAAAATTATTTATACCAAGGGAATATTGAATCCTATTGAGTTTGGTTTCCTAAGATCTAACTCTTACGACCATATCAAAAAGTGGGTACCAATATTATTCTTTTATTTTTTGCAGGTCCCATTTAAGACGAAAATGGATACTCGATAGTGGTTGCTCAAAATACATGACAGGAGACAAAAATATGCTAACAAATATTACATATTCAGGTGGAGGCTCTGTCACATTTGGAGACAATTCCAAAGGTTATATCATCGGTAAAGGCGATGTAAGCAATTACGGTATATCTAATTCACCTCTGATTTCCAATGTTTTACTTGTCAAAAAGTTGAAGCACAATTTGTTAAGTATTAGTCAATTATGTGACAAAGGATTCAAAATTTCATTTTCCAAGGATAAGTGTAGCATTTATGATCACAATAAAAGTCTTATTTTGAAGGTAATAGAGATAGAAACATATACGTTCTGAATATGAAAATCAATCATAATTCAGATATGTGCTTAATAGCCAAAGAAAATGATCCTTGGTTATGGCACAAGAGATTCCGTCATATTAACTTCAAAGAAATAAAAAAACTTTCTAGAAATGATTTAGTCAAAGGATCACCAAAAATGAACTTCAAAGTCAAATGGCTCTACTTCAGAAGAACCTTCTTCTGTAGAGTTTTCTACACCATCATTAGCTTATTCTTCCGATTTACCAACACCAACCCCCTGCTATGAACCTGCCCGGCATGTATCTCCGAATAGTCATACCAGTCATACTCCAGAAAAGAAGAAAGCTCGTCGTTTCTTGTTCTTCAGTTCTCTGCAAACTAAACAAATGATTGATGATATTTATCATCGAGAATCGATAGGACTTCAACGAGAAATGTACTATGAGCAAAAAGCTAATTCACAACGTCTTAACTTTCAAGAGAACCTTGGTTGGAAAATCTACGGTCCATCTAAGTCTAATATTCATCAACCTACGTCATCTTTCCATCACAATTCATGGAATCTGACACCGCAACGTCCTCATTTATAACCAAAATCATGGGAACGTGGCAGTAACTAGAATTCTATGGGATGATCTAAAGGAAAGATGAAGATAGTACCAGAAGAGCCTAAGTCTCCTAGAAAATCGTCTTCCTCATTGTAGACACAAAATTGTCAGCTGATTTTAAATGTTATTTTTGTGTTTATAATTGTATTTTTTTAATAAACAACTTTTGTATTTCCTGTTTTTCAATAAATATGTTTATTCTCAGGAATGCGTTTTTCATGAAATTCATACGTTTGAAATAGGTTAAAACAGACAACTAAAAATTGTCAAATAAATATTTTTGACTTTAGATTCAGACATCTAACACACCCAAAAGAGACGTCTGAATATGCCCAAAAACGAACTATTTGTATTTTGTTTAAATTTTTTTGATTTCAGACGTCTGAAATACCAAATCTAGACGTTTGAAAAGATCCGTCGATTCAAATTTTAGGGGCTTTTCAAAAAAATTCTCCCCACCTACCATCTTAAAATCGTTCGAATCCTCCTCTATACCCCCATTTCCAATAAACCACTTCATTTTATTTCACCATAAACCACATTTTTCAATCTTAAAAACTCAATCTTTGGCATCAAATCTTCACAAATGGCTCCAAGACCAGAAAGATCTAGGGCTTCAACTTCCTCATCCAATCCTAACATTGATCGATGGCTTTGGAATGACGAGGCAATACCGTTTTGCTCAAACGGATAGATCCAACTTATTTCTTGGTGCCTTCATGAAATTTGAAGAATTTGAGCCTTATCAAATTCGACAAATAACTCGCTCTAATGGGTTAGAATCTCTTCTTTCATTTACTGCCAATAATGTAAAGATTAACCATCTATTGGTCAAGCTTTTTTATGCAAACATGAAATTGGAACATCACCATCCTCATAATCGTGAATATTGTATTTGGACTATATTTTGTGGTACTAAAATTTTCCTTCCACTTATTCGTCTTGGAGAAATCCTTCAATGTCCTTCAACTGGAACCGATTTAGATGATATTAATGTCTCTCTATCCTTAGGCGAACGAGATGTAGTTTCTCACCGCTTTCTTTCTAATGATATTACTAAACTCACCTATATTCAACTTCGGTCACAAGTCCGTATCATTTATAGAGCTTTGATTTGTTCCGTTTTACCTCGAACTGGTAGCTATGAAGTTGTTAATAAGCGCAACTTTCAAGCTCTCTATGCTATATACTCCGAACAATTGTGGATTGGGGCTGTGTCATTATGGAAGAGTTTATGGATGTGAATCGCCATCGTTGTTATAAAACTTTTCACTATGGTGCTTATATAATGAAAATTCTCTAAAAATATGGTCTTTCTTTTCCTGAATCCAAATTTTCAACAATGAAAGAGCTTGGATCCAAAACCTTGGGACTTATGGACTTACCGAAACGTCGACAAAGTCTAGCTTTTATATCATTCCAAGAATTGTACACCAACCGTGATCAAAATCATCCCTAACCTCCTCAACATCATCACCCTGTTGCTACACAAGTTCAAGAGGAAGATGATGATGAAATAGAAGTTCTAAATACCTCACGACAAGCTTTAGTTACTCTTTCCCAAAATCAAGCCAAGCTTAAGATTAAAATGGATAAGTTCGAGAGGCAAACCAATAAAAGGTTCAACTCCATTCGTGGTTTTCTAAATAAAATATGGGAAAGTATTGGTTGCTCTTCCTAGAATTCTACCAAAGCTTTTGATCCAGCCCCTTTTTCAATATTTCTTCTAGCTCCGGCACCAATGATGATGATAATGATGACGATGAAGAAGAAAGTGATGATGAATCAAGCAAAAAGTTTTAAGGTAGTGGTATGGTTGTTTTCTTATCTCAAAACATTCGTAGTTCTATGCTTTTTGTTGTGTATGTATTTATGTGGTGATCCCATACTTGCTATGTTGGTTTGTAAAATTAAACTTCTGTCTCTTTTGGAAAGTGTAGCATGTTAACTATTCTACATTATCTATTCTATTCTTGCTCACTGTCGTTCATATGATATGTGAGTATTTCATATATATTATGTTTCCTTTTTTCGATGTCAAAGGGGGAGAAGGAGTTTAAAAACAACCATCGATAGGGGAAGCTTATAATAAGGAGGAGTATATATAATTCTATTTCATGTTTATACATGTTCATATTTTGCATATACTTATATAGTTGTCATCGTCAAAAAGGGGGAGAATGTTGAAACTTCATATTCACGATATTTCGTAATTACGATATTTTGACTATGACAACTGTACAAGTCATTATTATATACTAACTTGTTTTTACAGGAATTAATCAAGACCATATTCAAATACGCTTCAAATCTTATATAAGTATGTATCGAGTCTGTGTCTAGAGGTTACTCATGTTAAAATCTCTCCTATATGATATACATTTCAACACTTTTTTCATTTCATTAGCATACACTAACAATCTTTGCATATTCTCATTTTTATTTTACATTCAGACGTTTGAAAGTACCAAATCAAACGTCTGAATCTGCAAAAATGAATATTGCTTAATATAATATTCAGATGTCGGACTTGTTCATTTCAGACATCTGAAAATGGTTATTTTTAGCCTATTTCCTTTCTGGTTTGAGCTCGTGCAATTTCAGAAGTCTGAATTATTCAATTCAAATGTCTGGATATCTATAACGGCTATATTTTCAAATAGGCACTTCCATTCATGAAGAGATGCGTTCTTCATTTCAATAGATATGACCATATCTCTTCATGATAACTCTTCACGAACATATGCACCTAATTATAACCCCTATAAACACATTAGAATCATGTTTCCATAACTTAATTCAATCTATTCTTTCTCTACTCTCGTATTCTTTGATTATAATACTCTTGTGCATTCAATTTCATACAAATTGATTCTACTACTTCCTTATTCTTCACGTATTCATATATACATCATAAAGGAGAAGATTATAGGAAGGGGTGTACTATAATTGACAAATTCATGTTACTAAAGAACACAGAGTCAAGAAAACTTTATTTGTAAAAGATCTATTCTGCTGCTCAAGCAAAGTGAAGTCCTCTTCTGCTTTTGAGGCGCAAAATCCTGTTCCGTTGCTCAGGTCTTGTAAACCTATTCCTTCGGGTTAAGTGAGGGCTATAGTTAGTTGAAATTCCAGAAGGAGTCTGGAACTGGACGTAGAACGGGAAGTTCGAACCGGTATACTAATTCCTAGTGTGCTTGTTTTATTTTACTTATTCACATTGCTATAGTATTTTTGTAACGTCCCGCCTTTTGGCACGCTTTAAATCGACACACGTGACAATTCAAACCGTACGGAAGGGTGGATTGTTATGGGGTAAATAAGAAAAGCAGGGAAAGGAAAAATAAAAGAATCTCACAGCGGAAGGATAAAATATAATATTAAATATACAGTTCATAAAATTGTTTACAACATTTGATTCTTCTTTATACAATAAATATCAGAGTTCACATACCAATAAATATCAATGCAGCGGAAATAAATAGTGTAGTGGAATAATATAGTAGGTAGTAATACTACAAATCTTCGTCTTCGTCCTCCAGAATAAAATCTTCAAATCCTGAAATGCTCGGATTGACCCGAGCGAATTGAAAAGACAAGACACTCGAGTCGGAACTAAAAGATCTTATGTAAGTTAAATTAACAGAAATAAATATGAGTGCAGTAACTCAAGAGATTCTAGGGATTTACATCTCCTAAGGATCCGTTAAACTATTTACTATGTAGTATATTGCGCTATTATATTAGTGTCTATTTATAAAATAAACTTACTTTTAAATAGCGTTAAGGGGTTACCCATATAGCTCTTTACACAAAAATGCCAATAGTCTATACAGTGCCTGCATATCTCCTGATCGGGACACTACGAGAAGACCCTCCATAGGTATGACACAAATAGAAACTCGATATGGTAGGTGACACGGCACAACTAGGCAATGCCAGGGTAGATATACCAATTACGCTTCCGGGTCGGTGGTAACGCGTAGCCGCAGCTACCGCCCACCTCGAGCCACACCCCCAAATAAAAATTAAAAGTGGCCACCGAATTAATCCAAGAGTCAAAGTATAATATCGAAGGGATGTGTCCGATCAAAGGTGCTACCTTATTAACCCGTCAATCGCTCATGTTTTAGCCACCTTATGCCAACTCCCGGGAGTTGGGTCCACGTATTACCTTACAGGAAACGTCGCCACCAACCTACTTCATTCTGGAATCTCCACCGCGTACACGGTTGTTAAAGTGGTTTTCGGAGTTGGCAGAGAGTATGAGAACTTTCGATCCCGCTCTCTTTAACAACCAAACATTATTATAACACCGCGGTCTTTAAAATAGTTTATACTTTAGAACCAGAAAATAATTATCCATTTCAAAACCCATAAATATGATATCATTTCCTTTTAAAAACCCAAATATGTACGATATCATTTTATTTCAAATATATTTCATATCCAAAATCATGCCACTTTTAAAATTTATAATACCTTGAAAACAAATATTTGATTTTTTTTTACTTTCGACATAATACTTCGAAATCAATAGTTTTAAAACCATACTTTCAACTTAAATGGTTTGGATATTCAACAGTATATAAAATAAAACAGTTGAATTTAAAATTTCTTTATAAAGTAAATAATTTCCATGCCTTTACAATTTTTATTCACTATAAATTCAGTCTAAACCCATAACTTTTAGATTCACTTTCAGTTTGAATAAAACACTTCGATTTTCAATATTTTCAAACTTTAAGAATTTAATGAATTTCAAAACTAAGGTTGGGAATTTCAAATCAACAATTTATTTTCCTATTATTTAGTTTGAAAGGTTTATATGATGAATCCATAACCATTTAAAATAAACTAAATTTATTAAAACTAAAATTTCCTTCCATTTATTTACTAGAATTATTCATTAAATCCAGTTATAAATATCATACCTTTAAAATTTCCAATTGTAATAAGTTAACATCAACTTATGGAGTTAAATTTTCAAATAAGCTCAATTCCAATTGAAATTCCAATTTATCTTTCAATCTTAATTTATTTGAATCATTTATAACTCTATATGTATATATACAAGAACTTGTACTCATACTAAATCGTATAATATAAATATCAAATTCCATTTTTAAACTTATTCATTTTTATTTAACAGATTTATGCATAGCTTAAATTCGCAATTTAACTATATATGTATATATATAATATATTTATACCATATCCAAATTCAATATTTATTAAACCGTATCATATCCAAACCATAAAAATCATTTCAAAATAATTATATATATATATATATATACTGCGGTGCCTGTATATAATTTTCTATCCTATGGTCAAGTGATACAGATATTTATCATTTCAATCCGCAATTTAAAAATAAAAATGCGGTTGTATATCATTTCAAACCGCAATCCCGAATGAAATGAAAATGCATGATAACTTGCAGTTTATATAAGATAGAACACATCATCCATTCAGCCCATATCAATCATCAACCAATTTATTTCAATCATCATAAATTTATTTCAATCATCGTCAATTTAAACCAACATCAATATATATCATATGCAATATAACAGGAAATAAATGACAGTTATTGACTAACAGTTTATATTCAAAAATAAATTTAATAAATGTTTAACTAGCAGTTTATGCAAATAAATAAATTTAACTGTCAAATTTATATGCAATAATAAAATTAATTAACAGCTAAATTAAATAAATGCGATTTAACAAAGATAATGAATAAAACATGCCAAACAGTCATAAATAAATTTCTACTCATATCTAAAATCAATTTAACAAAGATAAGAAATTTTTAGAAGTTGTGAGCAGGTTAAAACACTCACCTTTTGAATTTAAATTGGATTTAAATTTAATTTAAACCCAAAAATTCGACTATCTCCAAATCTGTCCAAACAAGCGTCAAAAGATCTGGTATTTTAATACGATCCTAACAAAAAAAAATCGTGTGAATCGGAGTTCGTATGAGAAAGCTATTCACGTTAGAAGTTATAAGATTTTAAATTTGGAAACAATGAAATAACAAAATAAAAAAAAAGGCACGTCACAAAATCACTCGACTACAGGTGACTTACCCACGCGACCCTGAAGACCTAACGCACGCGAACCATCAAATCCCTCTACCATTTGACCACACCGTTGACCAAGATCCTTCCCCTTCACGCGTCGCCGTTTGCGATGGCGCGGCCACCACTGAGTTCGGCAACCCAGGCCGACCCCCCGGATGACTCGCGACATTTGATCGGTGTAGCCACCGCCGCGCGTACGAAACCCTAGTCCAATTGTTATCGTCGATCGGACCATCATCTCGCCCCACAAATCACGCTGATAAGCTCCTCTTAGTCTTCTCCACACGACGGTACCAATCACTTGAAGATCCAAGAAAGTTTATCGTCGTGATGATGAACGGCTGCCAATTGTTCTATGATTTCAGGACAAACAGTGTGTCGAATCGAAAAACGAGTCACACCAGCAGATTGCGTAAATCGAGAACTTCCATCTATATGTTTTTCGGAATTTTCTGAGAACTTTGAATTTTGACTTTGATTTCGAAATTGAAATTTGATCTAGGGTTTGGTTCGCAGCCTTTGGGAAGAGAAAGAGTTGAGGAAAAATGAACGCACAAATCATAAATTTCTCAAATCATCTTTACTAACTTAAACAAAATTTAACTGTCGAATTAAAATCTATAAATTCTAAATTTTCATTAAATTCACAAATTATTAAATTTACTTTCCATATATTTTTGTCAAATAGATAGATTTATCATTGGATTCATACTTCATTATGTAAAACTCTCAAATTTCATCTAAATTTATATTTGCATAATATGTAAATATTAAATTTCAAATATTACTTCATTATCGTTAGTGTAATAAATATATTTTTAATTATTGCAATTGATTATCCGTTATAACTTAATATACTAAATAGGTGGTTAATCTTAAATACTTGTTCTCATTTACGTTTTATTTCTACTTACAAATTAATGCAATTATTACATATCCCTCCCTTAGTTAAAAACCTTCCTATTTCCATCTTTATTTCCAATTAACGTAAAATGTTATATTCAGTTTCCATAAATTTTCAATAGATTCAAATTATCATATTTTAAATCCAAATGAATAAATAAAGCTAAATTCCCATTTAAATATTTAACTCATCTAATTGCAATTAACCTTGTTATCATAAATTAAATCCTGATATGTTGATACAACTTTATTTCCATTCTTTATTCACAAATGATCATATTTATGAAGAACATTTACATTATTCTCCATTTATTACCTTAATTTATTTAACGTAACATTTAATTTATATTTATTGCAATGATTTCCAAATCAATTGAATGAATTAAATATATATGTATCACTCATAATAACTTGTGGTCACAACTCTTGATCACCTTTAATAAGTTTACTATTTACAATCCAACAATCGCCATTTACTATATATATACGAATTAATTAATTCAATATTTCCATTTCGTTTTCCTATACTAAATTTATTACTAAGTGTATTTACTCCATTCCAACAAGTTGGAATTCCATTCTTACTATAACAATTATTTCCCTATTCACTTTTATTAATAACCCACCATCATTGCATCTATTGTCTTTTATTGATTTAATCAAATTACCCCATATTCCTTTGAATTCATACTAACGAAATATTCAATTACTATTCAATGCATATTTATTCATCAATCAATTCGGTATTTACTTTTCTTTCCTTCTATTTGATGATAAATAACCTAGTATACATTTACATACTTTCATTTTATTTCATTCATTTATGGGTATTGCATTGAAATTTAATTTATTAGCTAATACCAACATTATTACCATTAATTAAAATTGGATTCCTAATTTTATTCAATACTATGAATAAATAACATATATATTAATCAAATCCTTACATTTGTTTTTCTCATATTCCATTTAAAATCAAATCATAACATTTAAATGATTTTAATGAATTGGAATTTCATTCAAGTCGTAAATTATTAACTTGCAATAACATGATTCCTTAATTTATTCCAATTACCGTTTACACTCTTTTATTGCGTTAAATCAATTTAATATTTTCATTCATTTCTCATATTAAATTTTATATCCAGGTAAGAATCCTTTTTCTACTTAATTCAATTTGGATTTTATTCAAATTTCTATAAATAGGTTTTAAGTCACCATTTACATAATTTATTTTAGCCTTCGTTTTAACATTTATTTATCCCCTTTATTGTTTCTACTAAAATAAATTACAAAAATCCTATTAAATAAACAAATTAAATTTGTCGAAATTTGCTGGTCGTTACAATTTTAGTTTATTTCCACGCTAGTATAGTATAATTCCATATAGCACCATCCACACTGTCTTTTCAGAATCATACTGTAGGCATTGTCTCATATGCCTTGTCATATTTATCCTTATATGAGCCCATTACGAATTTGGTTTTGTACTGTACCTATAAGGGACTCACTGGCTACCGATGTTACTGGTTGTGTTACTGGACTTGCATAGACTACATGCCATAAAAATGTGTTAAGGGGGATAATGTGAAGCCTTAACGCTATTTTGATATTTATTTTGCTTCTAGACATTATCTATTATAGCGTACACTATTATATATAGATAGTTTGACGGATCCTAAGGAGATGGAAAAACCTGTAACATCTCTTAAGTTATTTTGCATTGATTTATTGATTTACATGAGGAAATTAGTTCTGACTCAAGTATTATGTTTTCCATTATGCTCGTCTCAGTCTGAGTATTTCTAGTTTGGGGTGCTTGTCGTGGAGATGAAGGAATTGCTGGAGACTCCGTTCTATTTCCACTATTTCATCAGTTTATTTTTTTTTAGCTATGTCAGTTAGAGTTATTTCATTTCCACTTATTTCATTCCCAGTTGTTTAGTGTGAGAATATATGTAAACTTATCTGGAGATTTTAGGATTTATTTATGTACTTATTTTATTTCCGCTGTGAGATTCTGAGTTGTATATAATTCTGTGCCTGTATTCTATGATTGATTATATTATTACCCAAAACAACTATCTATCATTTAAGCAATATTTCTTGTTTAAATGGTGGGTCGTTTACAATGGCTAAGATTTCCCCAATCTAAATAGGGGCATAAAATATTTTTCCACATTTCCCAGCTTTAGCTTTGGATCATTTACAAAATTCTAAACTGCTTGCTCGTACTCTTTAGTACTTCTACGATAAAAAATGAAAAAACAAATAATGACCTTAGATATTAAAATATGTTTTAATTCCAATATTATACTTAGGTACCATATAATTACCTATTTAGACATACCCAGTCTTTATCAATCATGTCTAATATGTAAATTGGAGAGGCGTGACGCGGATTTAGTGTTCGAGGCGGCTGTGGCTGGTATGTGAAAGAGGTTCCAAGATATAAACATGATCTCGTTAACAAATATAAAAATTACTATTCATATTGAACAATTCAAATATTGCATCACTTTCTAAATTTCAAAGCGATTAAAACTAAAGATATGTATCAGTATAAATTATCAGATATACTGCCTGCATAAGTCTAGTCTGAAGTTTTATGTAGTCTACAAGACTGTGCATGCTAAATAATTTGTATCATCTGTCATACTAGTAGCTGGCATGTATATCATGTTAGGAAATCAATCCTATAGTTTCGATGATAACAACTATACAATGGAAACCAAGTATGCATATATATATATATGTATATATATATGTATATATATATGTATATATATATATATATATATATATTTGAAAGTAATTGTTAAAGTAAACATCACCAAAGAGACAAGAACAAGACTCAAAAGAAGTATCAAGAGGCTACAAGTCGATGGAATCGGAAGAGGAATGACACAGGCACATGAAAAACAACATGCACAAATCCAAACGTCTGAGCGCACTAGCCAGACATCTGATTGATTCCTCTGGTTCGCAAATCAGACAGAATCAGACATCTGGTTAATATACTCAGACGTCTGAAAAGAAACCATATACAAAAAATATATGAGAACCAGACGTCTGAAACATTTTCCAAACGTCTGATTTTGAACTCGGCTATGTATATTGAAAGCACAACTGTCACAATTGAAAAGACACATTCGCTCCTCTTCCCTGCAACTCTTCATTTATAACTCTATATGTATATATACAAGAACTTAAAATCAAACTAAATCGTAAAATATAAATATCAAATTCCATTTTTCAACTTATTCATTTTTATTTAACAGATTTATGCATAGCTTAAATTCACAATTTAACTATATATGTATATATAAAATATATTTATACCATCTGAATTCAATATTTATTAAACCGTATCATACCCAAATCATAAAAATCATTTCAAAATAATTATATATATATATATACCGCGGTGCCTGTATATAATTTTCTATCCTATGGTCAAGTGATACGGATATTTATCATTTCAATCCGCAATTTAAAAATAAAAATGCGGTTGTATATCATTTCAAACCGCAATCCCGAATGAAATGAAAGTGCATGATAACTTGCAGCTTATATAAGATAGAACACATCATCCATTCAGCCCATATCAATCATCAACCAATTTATTTCAATCATCATAAATTTATTTCAATCATCGTCAATTTAAACCAACATCAATATATAGCATATGTAATATAACAGGAAATAAATGACAGTTATTGACTAACAGTTTATATTCAAAAATAAATTTAATAACTGTTTAACTAGCAGTTTATGCAAATAGATAAATTTAGCTATCAAATTTATATGCAATAATAAAATTAATTAACAGTTAAATTAAATAAGTGCGATTTAACAGAGATAATGAATAAAACATGCCAAACAGTCATAAATAAATTTCTTCTCATATCTAAAATCAATTTAACAAACATAAGAAATTTTTAGAAGTTGTGAGTAGGTTAAAACACTCACCTTTTGAATTTAAATTGGATTTAAATTTGATTTAAACTCAAAAATTCGACAGTCTCCAAATCTGTCAAAACAAGCGTCAAAAGATCTGGAATTTTATTACGATCCTAACAAAAAAAAATTCATGTGAATCGGAGTTCGTATGAGAAAGATATTCACGTTAGAAGTTATAAGATTTTAAATTTGGAAACAATGAAATAAAAAAATAAAAAAATAGGCACGTCACAAAATCACTCGGCTTCAGGTGACTTACCCACGCGACCCAGAAGACCTAACGCACGCGAACCATCAGATCCCTCTACCGTTTGACCACACCGTTGACCACGATCCTTCCCCTTCACGCGCCGCCGTTTGCGATGGCGCAGCCACCACTGAGTTCGGCAACCCAGGCCGACCCCCTGGATGACTCACGACCTTTGATCGGTGCAGCCGCCGCCGCGCGTACGAAACCCTAAGCCAATTTTTATCGTCGATCGGACCATCATCTCGCCCCACAAATCACGCCGATAAGCTCCTCTTAGTCTTCTCCACACGACGGTACCAATCACTTGAAGATCCAAGAAAGTTTATCATCGTGATGATGAACGGCTGCCAATTGTTCTATGATTTCAGGACAAACAGTGTGACGAATCGAAAAATGAGTCACACCAGCAGATTGCGTACATCGAGAACTTCCATCTATATTTTTTTTTGGAATTTTCCGAGAACTTTGAATTTTGATTTTGATTTTGAAATTGAAATTTGATCCAGGGTTTGGTTTGCAACCATTGGGAAGAGAAAGAGTTGAGGAAAAATGAACGCACAAAGAAATGAGGATAGATGGAGGCTAGGGTTTATAATTGGGATTATATAGGTAGGTCAGAATTTGAATAGATGGATGGATCCGATAAACAACGTGCTGAACAATAATTGGCCCAAAAAGCCCGTCTCGACTCCGGAACGAAATTGGTTAAACCCATATATCCAAATAGGTGTTTTAAAATATTCTGAATGCGATGGAAGAAGTTTCACGTCCAAATTCCATCGTATGAAGAAGTTATGCTGAAAACAATATTTCAAAATTGATTTCAAATTGATTTCAATTAAAACGATTTCAAGTCGTCTCGCGTTGGTACGATCAGACGACAAGTCCGATCGCTACGAAACTTGAAACCATACAATAATTCACTGTTACGGATCCGATGAAACTAGTTTTGTCGAAATCCGAGTCCGTGACCAAAATGGCTATTTTTACATAATTTATATAAATAAAAAAATTAGTCAATTAAATCAAATTTCCCATTTCACTTCGATAATTGACGATTCTTATCATCATAAATTTCTCAAATCATCTTAACTAACTTAAACAAAATTTAACCGTCGAATTAAAATCTATAAATTCTAAATTTTCATTAAATTCACAAATTATAAATTAAATTTACTTTCCATATATTTTTATCAAATAGATAAATTTATCATTGGATTCATACTTCATTATGTAAAACTCTCAAATTTCATCTAAATTTATATTTGCATAATATCTAAATATTAAATTTCAAATATTACTTCATTACCGTTAATGTAATAAATATATTTTTAATTATTGCAATTGATTATCCGTTATAACTTAATATACTAAATAGATGGTTAATCTTAAATACTTGTTCTCATTTACGTTTTATTTCTACTTAAAAATTAATGCAATTATTACATATCCCTCCCTTAGTTAAAAACCTTCCTATTTCCATCTTTATTTCCAATTAACGTAAAATGTTATATTCAGTTTCCATAAATTTTCAATAGATTCAATTTATCATATTTTAAATCCAAATGAATAAATAAAGCTAAATTCCCATTTAAATATTTAACTCATCTAATTGCAATTAACCTTGTTATCATAAATTAAATCCTGATATGTTGATACATCTTTATTTCCATTCTTTATTCACAAATCATCATATTTATGAAGAACATATACGTTATTCTCCATTTATTACCTTAATTTATTTAACGTAACATTTAATTTATATTTATTGCAATGATTTCCAAATCAATTGAATGAATTAAATATATATGTATCCCTCATAATAACTTGTGGTCACAACTCTTGATCACCTTTAATAAGTTTACTATTTACAATCCAACAATCGCCATTTACTATATATATACGAATTAATTAATTCAATATATCCATTTCGTTTTCCTATGCTAAATTTATTACTAAGTGTATTTACTCCATTCCAACAAGTTGGAATGGAGTTCTTACTATAACATTTCCCTATTCACTTTTATTAATAACCCACCATCATTGCATTTATTGTCTTTTATTGATTTAATCAAATTACCCCATATTCCTTTGAATTCATACTAACGAAATATTCAATTACTATACAATGCATATTTATTCATCAATCAATTCGGCATTTACTTTTCTTTCCTTCTATTTGATGATAAATAACCTAGCATACATTTACATACATTCATTTCATTCCATTCATTTATGGGTATTGCATTGAAATTTAATTTATTAGCTAATACCAACATTATTACCATTAATTACAATTGGATTCCCAATTTTATTCAATACTCTGAATAAATAACATATATATTAATCAAATCCTTACATTTGTTTTTCTCATATTCCATTTAAAATCAAATCATAACATTTAAATGATTTTAATGAATTGGAATTTCATTCAAGTCGTAAATTATTAACTTGCAATAACATGATTCCTTAATTTATTCCAATTACCGTTTACACTCTTTTATTGCGTTAAATCAATTTAATATTTTCATTCATTTCTCATATTAAATTTTATATCCAGGTAAGAATCCTTTTTCTACTTAATTCAATTTGGATTTTATTCAAATTTCTATAAATAGGTTTTAAGTCACCATTTACATAATTTATTTTAGCCTTCATTTTAACATTTATTTATCCCCTTTATTGTTTCTACTAAAATAAATTACAAATCCTATTAAATAAACAAATTAAATTTGTCGAAATTTACTGGTCGTTACACTCTCCCTCACTCAAAACTTTTCGTCCCCGAAAAGGAAAAGAAGGAAAAAGAAGAAATAAGATAACAATATATCTTTCTTAATTAAATTTATAAAAAAATAAGTTTACAAAATAAAATAATTTAACATAAGATTTAGCAATTTATACCCATTTAAATCCTTTATACATAAATTGTTAAAGTTTGTAAACATTTTTAATTTTTCTAAGTCCAAAATTTACGGAAAATTTTGGCAGAGTCTCCTTTGTACGGAGAGGCTCGGAAGAAAATATAATATAAATATAACAGTATACACAAATATTTTCCAAAATAATATATATCCCTACACGGGAAAATATATAAAATAGCGCTACAAACTGTAATCCGAAAACGTACCTATTTGTCTGGCAATTAACGTTTATTTATGGAACCAAAAGCAGTAGCAATTGCTTCCATAACCTGCATTTCACTCATATAATCCAAAGGGTTAACAATTTATATAAAGTGAAATTTTTAAGTGGTTTCAATCACTAACAACAAATCAATACAACCATCAATTTCAACAAATAGCATACAGAACAAATATAAAACAACAATTAAATCAAACAAACAAATAGTTGTTCGGGTTCAAAACCTTTATATCGTACGGAATGAAGAATAAACCATTCAGTGCATCAATTACTCAACAGTCTTAGATTAAACACAATGGATTGTTCATCCATCCCCACAAAATTGAAGTTTCTTTACCCAACACCCATAAACCACGACAAACAACAATTTCAGCAATAGATTTAGTCTATTCTTCTTTATTCCATTCATACATTTGTTGTTTGATTCTTTTCATTCATATAACGGTTTATTCTTTTTATTTTCATTTATTTCTTTCAATTTTATTTAGAAATAACTGCAACCCTTTCTTAAGTTTACAATTTCTCTTTCTTATATTACATCCATTTATTTACTACTTACTATTATTCATTTCCATTAACTCAGGTCATGCCATTAACTACTATAATTATTCATTCATTTATTATTGCACGACCTTATCTATTTACATTTTAATTTACTTAAGTTTATAACCATCTATTGTCATACTTACCTTTAATTATATTTACTCGGTAAAATTTCAATTATAACTTAAGTTTATACATTAAATTATCATTTAATAGCCAACTCATTTGATACTTCCTTACCTACTTTCACTTGTACAAATTCCATTACATCTCTTATTAAACATTTCAACTTTTATATTTGGTAAGTTATATATGTTAAAGAAAATGCAAATGAACTTATACAAGTTTTATCATCCTTTAATTAAATTTAATGTTCAACAATATCACTCTTTGTTTCATATGTTACAAATTTCAAATTTCCTTTATAACTTAGCCTTAAATCTCTTACCTAAATTCGAGGTTTCAATTATTAATTACTTACCTTTCATTTCACTTCAATAATTGAAACAATTAATTAATTACTTACCTTTCATTTCACTTCAATAATTGAAACAATTAATTAATTACTTACCTTTCATTTCACTTCAATAATTGAAACAATTAATTAATGGAAATTTAAGAATTTAATACCGGGTTAAAATTTCAATTTATTTTAAGACAATAGATAAATATATTCTTACAACTTATATATCTCTGATTATATTTAAACCAATTCAAAATTTATATATTTTTCAAAAATGAATCTGCAGTAGAACACTACAGTGGCCCTCCCCCTTCGAAACTCGAAAATGAAAGTCGATGATGCGGCCGCCATTACAGAAATTATTTTCCAGCGACAGAGAGGAAAGTACAAAACTTATTTTCTCCAAAAATCTTATTTAAAACAATTCTTCCGAACTATATTGAAATATTTATATCAGAAAATACCTATAAACAATATTATTATATTCCAAAATTTATTCGAAAGAAATCTTAAAAACCCAGAACTTAAATTCTAAGTTTCACCTTTCATTTATTTTATTTTCAAATTAGTTTCAACTATTATTAATATTTTCATTACCTAACACCCAATCTATAGCAACCAAATATATATCTTTAAAAAATATTTTTATATATAGAAAATATAATAGGCAAAGTTATTTCATTCACCTATATTAAAAACAAATATTATGTCGGTCTGTCCTGTTAAGTGTTTAGAAATCCCTATTGATGTCACAGCGTCCCATGCACCAACCAGAATTTATAAATACAAAACGGAACAGATTAACACAATATAAAAACCTTTTTATAACACTAACAAATACGCTCTCATATATATATATATACTCTTAGCGACTCCCATAGGGTATTACTACCCTATTAATAAAGAGTCAAACCCCACAAAGCTAAGGTTTATCGCTAAACCAAAGCTCTGATACCAGATGTAACGTCCCGCCTTTTCGCATGCTTTAAATCGACACACGTGCCAATTCAAACCGTACGGAAGGGCGGATTGTTATGGGGTAAATAAGAAAAGCAGGGAAAGGAAATAAAAGGAATCTCACAGCGGAAGGATAAAATATAATATTAAATATACAGTTCATAAAACTGTTTACAAACATTTGATTCTTCTTTATACAATAAATATCAGAGTTCACATACCAATAAATATCAATGCAGCAGAAATAAATAGTGTAGCGGAATAATATAGTAGGTAGTAATACTACAAATCTCCGTCTTCGTCCTCCAGAATAAAATCTTCAAATCCTGAAATGCTCGGACTGACCCGAGCGAATTGAAAAGACAAAACACTCGAGTAAGAACTAAAAGATCTTATGTAAGTTAAATTAACAAAAATAAATATGAGTGCAGTAACTCAAGAGATGGTCGGGATTTACATCTCCTAAGGATCCGTTAAACTATTTACTATGTAGTATATTGCGCTATTATATTAGTGTCTATTTATAAAATAAACTTACTTTTAAATAGCGTTAAAGGGTTACCCATATAGCCCTTAACACAAAAATGCCAATAGTCTATACAGTGCCTGCATATCTCCTGATCGGGAGACTACGAGAAGACACTCCATAGGTAGGACACAAATAGAAACTCGTAGTAAGGCTCGATATGGTAGGTGACACGGCACAACTAGGAAATGCCAGGGTAGATATACCAATTACGCTTCCGGGTCGGTGGTAACGCGTAGCCGCAGCTACCGCCCACCTCGATCCAGACCCCCAAATAAAAATCAAAAGTGGCCACCGAATCAATCCAAGAGTCAAAGTATAATATCGAAGAGATGTGTCCGATCAAAGGTGCTACCTTATTAACCCGTCAATCGCTCTTGTTTTAGCCACCTTATGCCAACTCCCGGGAGTTGGGTCCACGTATTACATTACAGGAAACGTCGCCACCAACCTACTTCATTCTGGAATCTCCACCACGTACACGGTTGTTAAAGTGGTTTTTGGAGTTGGCAGAGAGTATGACAACTTCCGATTCCGGTCTCTTTAACAAACAAACATTATTATAACACCGCGGTCTTTAAAATAGTTTATACTTTAAAACCAGAAAATAATTATCCATTTCAAAACCCATAAATACGATATCATTTCCTTTTAAAAACCCAAATAAGTATGATATCATTTTATTTCAAATATATTTCTTTTCCAAAATCATGCCACTTTTAAAATTTATAATACCTTGAAACCAAATATTTGATTTTTTTACTTTCAACATAATACTTCGAAATCCATAGTTTTAAAATCATACTTTCAACTTAAATGGTTTGGATATTCAAATGTATATAAAATAAAACAGTTGAATTTAAAATTTCTTTATAAAGTAAATAATTTCCATGCCTTTACAATTTTTATTCACTTTAAATTCAGTCTAAACCCATAACTTTTAGATTCACTTCCAATTTGAATAAAACACTTCGATTTTCAATATTTTAAAACTTTAAGAATTTAATGAATTTCAGAACTAAGGTTGGGAATTTCAAATCAACAATTCATTTTCCTATTATTTAGTTTGAAAGGTTCATATGATGAATCCATAACCATTTAAAATAAACTAAATTTATTAACACTAAAATTTCCTTCCATTTATTTACTAGAATTATTCATTAAATCCAGTTATAAATATCATACCTTTAAAATTTCCAATTTTAATAAGTTAACATCAACTTATGGAGTTAAATTTTCAAATAAGCTCAATTCCAATTGAAATTCCAATTTATCTTTCAATCTTAATTTATTTGAATCATTTATAACTCTATATGTATATATACAAGAACTTAAACTCATACTAAATCGTATAATATAAATATCAAATTCCATTTTTCAACTTATTCATTTTTATTTAACAGATTTATGCATAGCTTAAATTCACAATTTAACTATATATGTATATATAAAATATATTTATACCATATCCGAATTCAATA
Organism: Allium cepa; assembly: GCA_030765085.1. Taxonomy (NCBI): domain Eukaryota; kingdom Viridiplantae; phylum Streptophyta; class Magnoliopsida; order Asparagales; family Amaryllidaceae; genus Allium; species Allium cepa. The sequence continues at coordinate 594,441,465 of CM060938.1, read as the reverse complement.
TTTATTAAACCGTATCATACCCAAACCATAAAAATCATTTCAAAATAATTATATATATATATACCGTGGTGCCTGTATATAATTTTCTATCCTATGGTCAAGTGATACGGATATTTATCATTTCAATCCGCAATTTAAAAATAAAAATGCGGTTGTATATCATTTCAAACCGCAAGCCCGAATGAAATGAAAGTGCATGATAACTTGCAGTTTATATAAGATAGAACACATCATCCATTCAGCCCATATCAATCATCAACCAATTTATTTCAATCATCATAAATTTATTTCAATAATCGTCAATTTAAACCAACATCAATATATAGCATATGCAATATAGCAGGAAATAAATGACAGTTATTGACTAACAGTTTATATTCAAAAATAAATTTAATAACTGTTTAACTAGCAGTTTATGAAAATAAATAAATTTAACTGTCAAATTTATATGCAATAATAAAATTAATTAACAGTTAAATTAAATAAGTGCGATTTAACAGAGATAATGAATAAAACATGCCAAATAGTCATAAATAAATTTCTACTCATATCTAAAATCAATTTAACAAACATAAGAAATTTTTAGAAGTTGTGAGTAGGTTAAAACACTCACCTTTTGAATTTAAATTGGATTTAAATTTAATTTAAACCCAAAAAATCGACTGTCTCCAAATCTATCAAAACAAGCATCAAAGATCTGGAATTTTATTACGATCCTAACAAAAAAAATTAGTGTGAATCGGAGTTCGTATGAGAAAGATATTCACGTTAGAAGTTATAAGATTTTAAATTTGGAAACAATGAAATAACAAAATAAGAAAAAAGGCACGTCACAAAATCACTCGGCTATAGGTGACTTACCCATGCGACCCAGAAGACCTAACGCACGCGAACCATCAGATCCCTCTACCGTTTGACCACACCGTTGACCACGATCCTTCCCATTCACGCGCCGCTGTTTGCGATGGCGCGGCCACCACTGAGTTCGGCAACCCAGGCCGACCCCCTGGATGACTCGCGACCTTTGATCCGTGCAGCCGCCGCCGCACGTACGAAACCCTAGGCCAATTTTTATCATCGATCGGACCATCATCTCGCCCCACAAATCACGCCGATAAGCTCCTCTTAGTCTTCTCCACACGACGGTACCAATCACTTGAAGATCCAAGAAAGTTTATCGTCGTGATGATGAACGACTGCCAATTGTTCTATGATTTCAGGACAAACTGTGTGTCGAATCGAAAAACGAGTCACACTAGCAGATTGCGTACATCGAGAACTTCCATCTATATTTTTTTTGGAATTTTCTGAGAACTTTGAATTTTGACTTTGATTTTGAAATTGAAATTTGATCCAGGGTTTGGTTTGCAGCCATTGGAAAGAGTTGAGAAAAAATGAATGCACAAAGAAATGAGGATAGATGTAGGCTAGGGTTTATAATTGGGTTTATATAGGTAGGTCAGAATTTGAATAGATGGATGGATCCGATAAACAACGTGCTGAACGATAATTGGCCCAAAAAGCCCGTTTCGACTCCTGAACGAAATTGGTTAAACCCATATATCCAAATAGGTGTTTTAAAATATTCTAAACGCGATGGAAGAAGTTTCACGTTCAAATTCCATTGTATGAAGAAGTTATGCTGAAAACAATATTTCGAAATTGATTTCAAATTGATTTCAATTAAAACGATTTCAAGTCGTTTCGCGTTCGTACGATCAGACGACAAGTCCGATCGCTACGAAACTTGAAACCTTATAATAATTCGCTGTTACGGATCCGATGAAACTGGTTTTGTCGAAATACGAGTCCGTGACCAAAATGGCTATTTTTACATAATTTAAATAAATAAAAAAATTAATCAATTAAATCAAATTTCCCATTTCACTTCGATAATTGACGATTCTTATCATCATAAATTTCTCAAGTCATCATTACTAACTTAAACAAAATTTAATTGTCGAATTAAAATCTATAAATTCTAAATTTTCATTAAATTCACAAATTATAAATTAAATTTACTTTCCATATATTTTTATCAAATAGATAAATTTATCATTGGATTCATACTTCATTATGTAAATCTCTCGAATTTCATCTAAATTTATATTTGCATTATATCTAAATATAAAATTTCAAATATTACTTCATTATCGTTAATGTAATAAATATATTTTTAATTATTGCAATTGATTATTCGTTATAACTTAATATACTAAATAGGTGGTTAATTTTAAATACTTGTTCTCATTTACGTATTATTTCTACTTACAAATTAATGCAATTATTACATATCCCTCCCTTAGTTAAAAACCTTCCTATTTCCATTTTTATTTCTTATTAACGTAAAATGTTATATTCAGTTTCCATAAATTTTCAATTGATTCAAATTATCATATTTTAAATCCAAATGAATAAATAATGCTAAATTCCCGTTTAAATATTTAACTCATCTAATTGAAATTAACCTTGTTATCATAAATTAAATCCCGATATGTTGATACAACTTTATTTCCATTCTTTATTCACAAATCATCATATTTATGAAGAACATTTACGTTATTCTCCATTTATTACCATAATTTATTTAACGTAACATTTAATTTATATTTATTGCAATGATTTCCAAATCAATTGAATGAATTAAATATATATGTATCACTCATAATAACTTGTGGTCACAACTCTTGATCACCTTTAATAAGTTTACTATTTACAATCCAACAATCGCCATTTACTATATATATACGAATTAATTAATTCAATATTTCCATTTCGTTTTCCTATACTAAATTTATTACTAAGTGTATTTACTCCATTCCAACAAGTTGGAATTCCATTCTTACTATAACAATTATTTCCCTATTCACTTTTATTAATAACCCACCATCATTGCATTTATTGTCTTTTATTGATTTAATCAAATTACCCCATATTCCTTTGAATTCATACTAACGAAATATTCAATTACTATTCAATGCATATTTATTCATCAATCAATTCGGTATTTACTTTTCTTTCCTTCTATTTGATGATAAATAACCTAGTATACATTTACATACTTTCATTTTATTTCATTCATTTATGGGTATTGCATTGAAATTTAATTTATTAGCTAATACCAACATTATTACCATTAATTAAAATTGGATTCCCAATTTTATTCAATACTATGAATAAATAACATATATATTAATCAAATCCTTACATTTGTTTTTCTCATATTCCATTTAAAATCAAATCATAACATTTAAATGATTTTAATGAATTGGAATTTCATTCAAGTCATAAATTATTAACTTGCAATAACATGATTCCTTAATTTATTCCAATTACCGTTTACACTCTTTTATTGCGTTAAATCAATTTAATATTTTCATTCATTTCTCATATTAAATTTTATATCCAGGTAAGAATTCTTTTTCTACTTAATTCAATTTGGATTTTATTCAAATTTCTATAAATAGGTTTTAAGTCACCATTTACATAATTTATTTTAGCCTTTGTTTTAACATTTATTTATCCCCTTTATTGTTTCTACTAAAATAAATTACAAAAATCCTATTAAATAAACAAATTAAATTTGTCGAAATTTACTGGTCGTTACAATTTTAGTTTATTTCCGCGCTAGTATAGTATAATTCCATATAGCACGATCCACACTGTCTTTTCAGAATCATGCTGTAGGCATTGTCTCACATGCCTTATCATATTTATCCTTATACGAGCCCATTACGAATTTGGTTTTGTACTGTACCTATAAGGGACTCACTGGCTACCGATGTTACTGGTTGTTTTACTGGACTTGCATAGACTACATGCTATAAAAATGTGTTAAGGGGGATAATGTGAAGCCTTAATGCTATTTTGATATTTATTTTGCTTATAGACATTATCTATTATAGCGTACACTATTATATATAGATAGTTTGACGGATCCTTAGGAGATGGAAAAGCCTGTAACATCTTAAGTTATTTTGCATTGATTTATTGATTTACATGAGGAAATTAGTTCTGACTCAAGTATTATGTTTTCCATTATGCTCGTCTCAGTCTGAGTATTTCTAGTTTGGGGTGCTTGTCGTGGAGACGAAGGAATTGCTGGAGACTCCGTTCTATTTCCACTATTTCATCAGTTTATTTTTTTTAGCTATGTCAGTTAGAGTTATTTCATTTCCACTTATTTCATTCCCAGTTGTTTAGTGTGAGAATATATGTAAACTTATCTGGAGATTTTAGGATTTATTTATGTACTTATTTTATTTCCGTTGTGAGATTCTGAGTTGTATATAATTCTGTGCCTGTATTCTATGATTGATTATATTATTACCCTAAACAACTATCTATCATTTAAGCAATATTTCTTGTTTAAATGGTGGGTTGTTTACAATGGCTAAGATTTCTCCAATCTAAATAGGGGCATAAAATATTTTTCCACATTTCCCAGCTTTAGCTTTGGATCATTTACAAAATTCTAAACTGCTTGCTCGTACTCTTTAGTACTTCTACGATAAAAAATGAAAAAACAAATAATGACCTTAGATATTAAAATATGTTTTAATTCCAATATTATACTTAAGTACCATATAATTACCTATTTAGACATACCCAGTCTTTATCAATCATGTCTAATATGTAAATTGGAGAGGCGTGACACAGATTTAGTGTTCGAGGCGGCTGTGGCTGGTATGCGAAAGAGGTTCCAAGATATAAATATGATCTCGTTAACAAATATAAAAATTACAATTCATATTGAATAATTCAAATATTGCATCACTTTCTAAATTTCAAAGTGATTAAAACTAAAGATATGTATCAGTATAAATTATCAGATATACTGCCTGCATTAGTCTAGTCTGAAGTTTTATGTAGTCTACAAGACTGTGCATGCTAAATAGTTTGTATCATCTGTCATACTAGTAGCTGGCATGTATATCATGTTAGGAAATCAATCCTATAGTTTCGATGATAACAACTATACAATGGAAACCAAGTATGCATATATATATATATATATATATATATATATATATATATTTACAAGTAATTGTTAAAGTAAACATCACCAAAGAGACAAGAACAAGACTCAAAAGAAGTATCAAGAGGCTACAAGTCAATGGAATCGGAAGAGGAATGACACAGGCACAGGAGAAACAACATGCACAAATCCAAACGTCTGAGCGCACTAGCCAGACATCTGATTAATTCCTCTGGTTTGCAAATCAGACAGAATCGGACGTCTGGTTAATATATTCAGACTTCTGAAAAGCAACCATATACAAAAAATATATGAGAACCAGACGTCTGAAACATTTTCCAGACGTCTGATTTTGAACTCGGCTATGTATATTGAAAGTACAACTGTCACTATTGAAAAGACACATTCGCTCCTCTTCCCTGCGACTCTTCATCACCATTAGAAGCGACCATAGAGCACTTACTAATAGATGCAACAACACAAAGGATCTCTCTACATCAGGAATTCAAGAGAAGACCTCACCTTGCTCGCTTATACTCTTTACTCTTACACTCTAATTAGTACTTGATCTCTAGCAATCTTATACCTGTATTTTAGTCTTCCATATACTCAAAACTCTTCAATCAATATTATCTATATAAATATATATGTATATATTGTAAGCATTTGTACTCAACAGTCAATATTCATGTTATAGAACACACACTTGACAAGAATAAGCTTTTGTAACCAAGCCTATTCCACCGGGAGAAGTGAGAATGTTTGATAGTTGAATTCCGAAGAGGAGCTTGGGGACTGGACGTAGGACGGGAGGTCCAAACTAGTATAAAATCTTGGTGTGATTATTTCCATTTACTTTGTTATTATCATCTATCAAGTCTTACAAGATACATTATATAGTTAGTTCAACTATACATTCATATATATACACTACACGATCCACTCATATAGATTTACAATTGGTATCAGAGCCAAGTTTGATCAAAGAACAGTAACACGTTTTTGAATCACTTTAATATGGCAAGAATATTTCAAGAAGGATAATCCACGGCACGACCCCCACTATTTAATGGATCTAACTATGCATATTGGTCAACACGTATGAGAATTTTTATGGAAGCAAATGGCCTAGAAATTTGGTCAGTCATAGAAGATAAATATGAAGCACCTACTATTGCTATGCACAAAAGACCTTTGCATCAAATAATGCTAAAGCTATGAATGTTTTATTTTTCTCTCTAGACAAAAATGAATTTCACGTGTCATGTTATGCACAACTGCATTTGACATTTGGTGTACCTTACAAATTACACACGAAGGTACAACAAAGATCAAACAAACTAACATTTCAATTTTGCAAAACCAATTTTCGTCATTCAAAATAAAACAAAATGAAACTATTGTTGACATGTATTCTAGATTTCAAACTATCCAACATGATCTTATGGCATTAGGAGTTAAGTTTACTGATTTTGATTTAGTTTCTCGAATACTCAACTCTTTAACATCAGATTGGGAAAGGAAGGTTTTAGATATTGAAGAAGCTAATGATCTCGCTACTCTCAAAGTTGAAGAGTTGATAGGAAATTTAATGTCCTATGAAGCTAATTTGTAGGCACGAAGAAAACTGAATTTAGAGAAAAAGAACATAGCAGTCCCAGCAAGAAAGAATGATGTCTCTGACTTAGATGAAGAAGAGATAGTCTTCATTGCCAAGAATTATAATGGATTCAAGAAATTTAGAAAAATGACCAAATTCCAGAAAGAAGGGAAGTCCAACACAACAAACCTATCTCAAATCAAGTGTCATGAATGCGATCAATACGGACCTATGAAGAAGGATTGTCCAAAACTCAACAACGATAAAAAGAAGAACAAATTTGAAAAATTATAAAAGTAGAAGGCTTTCAAAGTAACTTGGGATGACTCAGACTCTTCATCATCCGAAATGGATAGCGATAATGACGGAGAACAAGCTAATGTGTGTTTTATGGCACAAACTGATGAGGTATGTCCTGAACTTAGCTATGAAGAATTATTAGAACTTCGCATGGAATTAGATGATAAATTTAGACAAATTAAAAAATTGAACAAAGAATATATGGTCAAAATAAATAGACTAGAACTAGAAGTAGGAATGTTAAAAGATGAAAAAATTATCCTAGAAGAAGAACTTGAATTATCTCAAGATAAAATCGAAAATAATTTTATAGAAAGTGAGGCTATTACTATTGATTTTGAAAACATAAAATAGTGAAGGATAATTTGTTAAAAGAAAATATTGGCATAAAAAACAGTATTGAAATATTGAAAATTGAAAATATAGTATTAAAAGAAAAATTAGATAAAATTACAAATAACGTGTCAAAATTTAATAAAGGAAAACAAGATTTGGAAATCTTATCAAAACTTCAAAACCATCAGGCAACAGAAATGGAATAGGATTTAAAAATCCTTCTAAACAAAAAGGAAATGATGCTAAAAATATTAGTTATATAAAAACAAAACGTTTATCTGAGTCTAAAATGAATTCAAAAAATATGAAAATTTGGATTCCTAAGACAAATAATAATTTGATTAGACAAAAGCATATTAATAATTTCTTTGAGAATGTAGTCTATAATAAAAATTATATTTATAAAGGTACCAAACCATCTTGTGTATGATTACTTTCTCCTAACAATTAGGACCCTAACAAAATATATGGGTACCAATTAAAACATCTTTTATTTTGCACGTACACGAAATAAAAAATAAGGAGAAATGGATATTGATAGCGGATGCTCTAAGCATATGACCGAAAATTCAAAAATGTTATCAAATATAACATTCATCGATGGTGGAACGGTAACCTTCGGAGATAATTCAAAAGGATATGTCGTAGGCATTGGAGAAGTATCAACTCTGGTATATCTAACTCTCCTATTATTACAAATGTTTTATTAGTATAAAATCTAAAACACGACTTACTAAGTATTAGTCAATTATGTGATAAAGGTTTTCAAATAAATTTTGAAAAAGATAGATGCAATATTTTAGATAATAACAAACAACTTATTTTTGAAGGTGTTAGGAACAAAAATATTTATGTATTAAACATGAATATAAATAAAAATTCGAATTTGTGTTTAACCGCCAAACATGATGATCCATGGCTATGGCATAAACGATTCTGTCATATCAAATTTAAAAATATTAATAAATTGGCAAAATATGAACTAGTTAGAGGTTTACCTAAAATAAATTACAAAATAGAAAATTTATGCGACAATTGTCAAATTGGAAAACTTAAGAAAAGCTCTTTTAAATCTAAAAATAATATTTCAACGAAACAACCATTAGAATTATTACATTTAGATTTATTTGATGCAACACAAATACGATCTATAAATCATAACAAATATGTCTTTGTAATAGTTGATGATTTTTTAAGATAGACATGGACTTTGTTTTTAAAACATAAAAGCGATACTTTTGGTATGTTTAAGATATTTGCTTAAATAATTAAAACAAAAATGGATCTAAAAATTAAAAATATTCGAAGTGATCATGGAGGTGAATTTGAAAATGATCCTTTTACTAATTTTTGTAATAAGAAAGGAATAACTCATAGTTTCTCTTTTCCTCGCACACCTCAACATAATGGTGTTGTAGAAAGAAAAAAAACGTGCACTACAAAAATGTGCACGAACATTACTAAATAGTAGTGGTCTACCGAAACACTTTTGGGGTGACGCTATTACCACAGCTTGTTATGTATTGAATCGAGTAACAATACGTCCTATGACTAAACAAACTTGTTTTGAAATACTTTTTGGTAAAAAACCTAAAGTATCTTACTTTAAAACTTTCGGATCAAAATGCTTTATATTAAATACAAATTATAACTTACGTAAATTTGACCCAAAGGCCGATGAAGGTATCTTTGTTGGATATTCAGATCGTAGTAAAACATATAGTTTTTTTAATAAAAGAAATAGTACTATTTAAGAAAGTTTACATGTTTTGTTTGGCGAAAATCTTTTTAATCATCATACTAATGATGAAGAAGAAATTATTCCACCAACAAATTCAACAAATTCTATTAATAATGAAACAAATGTTCAAAATAAATCTTTGGTATCATCACCTAGAATTCCTAAGAATCATCCAAAAGATAATGGAGATCTCAATTCTAGAGTAACTAGAAATCAACTTAATCAAATACGCCATATAGCATTTGTATCAAATCTTGAACCAAAAAATTATAAAGAAGCTTCAAATTATAATTTTGGGATAATTGCTATGCAAGAAGAATTAAATCAATTTGAACGTAATAATGTTTGGGAATTAGTACCAAGACCTGAAGATCAATTGGTTATAGGAATAAAATGGGTGTTTAAAAACAAAGCGGACGAAAACTGAAATATTGTTAGAAATAAAACACGTTTAGTTGCTCAAGGTTATAATCAAGAAGAAGGTATCGATTATGACGAAACCTTTGCCCCAGTAGCTAGATTAGAAGCCATTCATACATTACTTGCCTTTGCAACTCATCACAATTTTAAATTATTTCATATGGATGTCAAAAGTGCTTTCTTAAACGGTTTTATCAAAGAAAATGTATATGTAGAACAACCTCCACTATTTGTTCACGAAAAATATCCAGATCAAGTTTTTAAATTACACAAAGCACTATATGGATTAAAACAAGCCCCTCGCACATGGTACGAACGTCTTATATATCACTTAGTAATATCTGGTTTTCAAATAGGCAAAATAGATACAATTTTGTTTATTAAAGGAGAAAATGATGATATTTTAGTTGCATAAATTTACGTTGATGATATCATTTTTGGTTCAACCAACGAAAATCTATGTAATCAATTTTCAAATATTATGAAAAATGAATTTGAAATGTCACACATGGGAGAATTGAATTTCTTCTTAGGTTTACAAAATAAACTACTTAAAAATGGAATTTTTATTTATCCGGAAAAATATTATAACGATCTACTACGTCATTTTGAAATGGATAAAACTTCAAGCAAACCAACACCAATGAGTACCACTGTTCACTTAGAAAAAGACGATAACGGAAAAGATTTTGATGAAAAATTATATCGAAGCATGATTGGTTCTTTACTTTATTTAACAGCTAGTCGACCCGATATTATGATGAGTGTATGTCTATGTGCTCGATTTCAAGAAAAACCAAAAGATTCTCATCTAAAAGTTGTTAAGCGTATTTTACGTTATCTATCTAGTACTAGAGATTATGGTTTGTTTTAACCTAAAGAATCATCATTTGAACTAGTTTCATATAGCGATGCGGCTTTCGGTGGACGTAGAACAGATTGTAAGAGTACTAGTGGAACTTGTCATTTTATAGGACAATCTTCAGTTTCGTGGTTTAAAAAAAAGCAAAATTGTGTTTCTTTATCTACTTGCGAAGCCGAATACATCTCCGCAGCTCTAGCATGTGCACAAGTGATATACATGCAACAAACGTTAACGGATTTCGGCAAAATTATCAATAAATCTCTAATATATTGTGATAGCACGAGTGCTGCAAATTTATCAGAAAACCCTATTAATCACTCACGAACTAAGCATATAAATACACGCCATCATTTTTTACGAGACAATGTTGAAAAGGAACTATTTCATTAGAATACGTAAATACCGAAAATCAAGTAGCAGACATCTTTACGAAACCACTAAATGAACAAACTTTTGTTAAATTCCGATGAAATTTAGTTATTTACACATTTCAAGATCTTCTTCCTTAAATTTAATCAATGTTTCACTTTAAGGCTATGATTAGTTGTTTATTTTACTACCACGAATTATACTTAATGATTTCTGAACCTTTAATTTTTTAGACAGTTAGTTTGTCTATAAATAATTCTTTCAACTTATATATAAAGAGGTATACAAAACTGTATACACACAATTCATTTCTTCCTTAAAGAAATAAAATGTAGCCATGTCTTCTAGGGGCTCTTATATATCCATCTCCATCTCAACACCAACGACAGACAGCTCGGCTGACACGCCACAACGGCTTCCTACACCTAAACCAAAGCAGGAGCCAACGAATATGTGGTCCTCGTATCATACGGGTTTTACTCCCGATAACAAGAAGACCAAAAGATCTCTATTTGTCTCTCCTAACACAAAGGAGAAAATCGATGAAATCCATTATTATCAGAAACAACAGATAGATATTCAACGAGAACCATATTTCGAACAAAAAGTTATAGCACGTCGGCTAAGCTTTTTGGAGCAAGTAGCAATGAAGTTTTGTTCGTCACGGAAAAAAGATATCCATGAACCGCTACCAAACCTTGTAGTTCTTTGGATCCCTCATCTTCCTATCGTTCTCCTTCGGACCCTTCACCAAGACGATACTCTGGCTCCCGGAGAACCCATGAACATGGAAATATATGGTCTCCACTTAAACCATGGATGGATGACAAGTCAGGAGATCGCAAAACTTCATCGCCTTCTAAATAAATTATATTTGTTATTGTATGTATCTATGATTATGTGTTCTTTTATTTCACAACAATAAAATTATTTGTTATAAAACATTCAAGAAACAAGCAAAACCATAAAATTTTAGGCTATTTTTAGCCACACTGCTTATTTCAGACATCTGACTATGGCCCTCAGACGTCTAACATAATGATATACGTCTAAAATTTAAGCACTGTGCATATGTCAAACGTCTGATATATGCCCCATACGTCTGAAATTTTTCTGTCTTCTCTAAATAAAAATCATGGAATTTCAGACGTATGAAATAAGGTCAAGTCGTCTGCCTTAGTTCTCTGACATGAAGTTTTTCAAAAATAAACCAAACCAGACGTCTGGTTTAACTCTCTGCCTCTCTAATTTTACAAGTTCGATCAAACCAGACGTCTAAACCAAAAATCAGACATCTAAATTTATCTGCTGTACTCAATTTAAGGCAAACCAGACATCTGATTTCCAATCCAGACGTCTGATTCCCAATCGACCATTTAAATTCTCTAGATAACGTCACTTTTTTCTTATGTCTCAAAATTGTTAAAACCTACGATTTTCTCAGACACGATTTTCTTTCCAAAACATCATCTTTAAGAAAATCAAATCATAATGCCTCTCGCACTAAGAATGCCAAGATGTCAAAATGAAAACAAGACCAACCGACCTCATCTTCAAATCCTCAGGTGTGCTCCGACGAACAGATCGAAAGGTAGATGAATTAAGCGTCGCATTCCATCAAAAGGTATGAAGACATCCAAAAGAAAAAACTCCACATAGGTCCATTCTACAATCTCCTTAAATTTCCTATGTATGATTTGGATGAACTATGTGAAAATGTCGGGTTGGAAACCATAATTTCTTTCACTTCTAATGATATCCAAATAGACCAATTAGCCATATTTCTATTCTATGCGAATTTAGACAGTACTTCAGTGTGGAACACTGAAAATGAGGATAACTGGCTCTGGGCTAGTGTGTAAGGGAACAAGATTAGATTAACTCCAGGCATAATAGGTCGAACCGTAGGATGCTTTGACATAGGGGAAGATTTATACAACATTCGCGATATGCGCTTCAAGCCATGAAACAGTATTACTCATCAAATTTGGGAGGACGAAATGCCAAAATTTGCCTCCAAATATCTACGTGCAAAAGCTCGACTCCTAACTCGAATGATAATTAATACATATTGTTCCTGAATGAGAAGTCACGAGAAAATCACCGAATTAGAGCACAAAGCCCTATATGCTCTATTTAGTGGAACAAGGGTAAATTGGTTAAATTCATCTTCGATGAGCTCAAGCATTTTTGGACTCGATTATGACCATCAATTATTTACCCAACTTATATTATGAGACTTCTTCGTGCACATAACATTCCATCCTACCTATCAACCTTCGAAGAAATCTCGCCTAAATATGCTTCCACCAAATTCTTCTCTCTGATGCACCTACCTGAAATTCCCCTAGAATTCATGTTCTTTGAAGATTGGTCGCACAATCGTCAATCTAGATGAGTTGAGCTTCCTCCTCAACCACACATTGCACCATCCTAAGAGGAGGAACAACATCGAGAAGCAATTCAACCTCCTCCCACCATTTGATTATCCGGGACAAGATAAAATTATGGAGACTCGAACGGATACAAATCCAAATGAAAGTGTTCGAGATCTCACCCTTCGAAACCAACATATTCTATCCCAAAATCAAAAAATTTTGGCTATGCGAATTGACAACTTCGAAACATCATTTGCTACATGCCTAGCCATAGTTGAAGAATCTCTTTCGACTGTCTTGTTGGTTCTTAATGAAGTACTACAACGGATTCGCGGTCCAACATCACCTTCTGAAGATTGGCTTACCCCAGTACCTTCTCCTCCCGCAAAACATTCCAAACTCTCTGAGGATGAACCTCTCAAGCAAGCTTTGACATCTCCCACAAGGGCTAGCACTTCTGAAAAAGAAGAACCAAACGAAGATGATCAAAATAAAGCTTCTCCAAAGGAATCATAGATTTTGGGAATCATAGATTTTATGTTTTTGAATATCAATTTTTGTACAAATCTATGTCTGTAATCAAACTTCAAGTTATTAATGAAATTTTCTTTTCGTTTGATGATTTCTTTCAATTTTATAATTCTTTTTGATAATGCCAAGGGGGGAGAAATATAAATATAATCATAAAACATTAAACATAAGCACATTTTCAGGGGGAGATTTATAATCTATATATAAGTACATTGAATAGTTGTCATCATCAAAAAGGGGGAGATTGTTAGGAAATCAATTCTATAGTTTCGATGATAACAACTATACAATGGAAATCAAGTATGCATATATATCTATATTTACAGGTAGTTGTTAAAGTAAACATCACCAAAGAGACATGAACAAGACTCAAAATAAGTATCGAGAGGCTATAAGTCAATAGAATCGAAAGAGGAATGACACAGGCACAGCAAAAACAACATGCACAAATCCATACGTCTAAGTGCACTAGCCAGACGTCTGATAGATTCCTTTGCTTCGCAAATCAGACAGAATCAGACGTCCGGTTAATATACTCAGACATCTGAAAAGCAACCATATACAAAAAGTATATGAGAGCCAGACGTCTGAAACATTTTCCAGATGTCTGATTTTGAACTCGGTTATGTATATTCAAAGTACAACTGTCACAATTGAAAAGACACGTTCGCTCCTCTTCGCTGCAACTCTTCATCACCATTAGAAGCGACCTTAGAGCACTTACTAAAAGATGCAACTACATAAAGGATCTCTCTACCACTATAAATAACATCAGGAATTCAAGAGAAGATCTCACCTTACTCACTTATACTCTGATTAATACTAGATCTCTAGCAATCTAATACCTGTATTTTAGTCTTCTATATACTCAAAACTCTTCAATCAATATTATCTATATATACAGATTGGAAGCATTTGTACTCAACAGTCAATATTCTTGTTATAGAACACACACTTGACAAGAACAAGCTTTTGTAACCAAGCCTATTCCTTCGGGCGAAGTGAGGGTGTTTGATAGTTGAATTCTGAAGAGGAGCTTCGAGACTGGACGTTGGACGGGAGGTCCAAACCATTATAAAATCCTGGTGTGATTATTTCCATTTACTTTGCTATTATCATCTATCAAGTTTATATTAGATACATTATATAGTTAGTTCACCTATACTTTCATATATATACACTACACGAACCACTCATATAGATTTACATATCAATGTAACAATCTTTTTAGTGGTATAAATTTAAGGTTAGCAACATTCCTCTATAAATAAACCATTAGCCACTTACATCTCTTGCAAAACATTTCTTCTTCTCTTTTTTTTCTTTTTTCTTTCTTTTTGGTTATGTTTAAAAAGAGAACACTACAATCATCACTCGAGGTGACTTCACCGCCTTTGCAAAGTAAAGGGAGGTGATTTCACCTCCTTTGCAAAGAAAGAGGGAGGTGACTTTGAAGCAACTGCTTGATACTATGGTCTGTGTTTCATTCTTCTTTATTGCCTTTAGTAGTTTTTTGTACTCACTTACCTATTGTCTGATTTCCAATCAATTTGCTCATAAAAGCAATCTCCTATGTCTCATAATTTCTCTATTCGGTTAGTTTGTGACATGGATACGATTAAAAATATACTTGATAATTTCAAATAGTTATATATTTGGTAACACCTTTAATTTTCTTATTCAGATGTTAGATATTTTAAACTATTTTTATTACCAAAAGCCATATCAAATTTGTATTAGGTATCGGTAGCCGATTATTTGGCTTAATTTTTTTATCAACGTTATGTATTTTCATTCTTCTTGATATATCATTCTAGAATTTGTCATATATCAATTTCAAGAAAGTTAAACGTGCTTTACTAGAAACTTAATTATTATTATAAACTATTTTAATATGTAACTTGACTTTACTTTCAGCCATGGTTCATCAAAGATCTTAAAAATATTAATTTACTTTCATGTTTAGACAATAACCATCTTGTATTAATCATCTGAGCTTTGTAGCCTTTATAACTTTGCAGATAGATGCCAATGATTAATTAGAGACATACATTAAAAGGTAGTCAAGTGCAAGTATTTTCATTTAAGTTTTTCTTGGGGTAATTAATTAGTGTGAAGTGCTGCTAAGAAGCAACAAATTCTTCCCTTAATGCTTTTATGCTACTTCTTTATGAATTGCATAATCATCATTAAAAAAGGTGGAATTTATTATTTTTCCTTTTTCATAAAGAATTCAAGAAAAGTCTAATCTATAATGGTATTCAAGGCTATATTTTCATTAACATTTATTATCTCCAAGAGATACACATATAGATCTCATTTCAGAAAATTGTATTTCTCAACAAGGTTCTTATTATTTCTTGTTTTTTTCATAGAATGGACCAGTGAACACTCATCCAACAACATCCATTTATCCATGCCTTCCCAAGGCCAACCATATCCGAAGGGGGGAAAATCAAGGAAAATATAAGGGAAAAATCAAGGTTCTACTCACCTGCAACCGATGATCCTCTTGATCAACAATTTAACACGTTAAACCGTTCTATAAAATCTAATTCTTTATACCAGGCCTATAATTCTTCAGTCCATTCACCCTGCACAATATCTACTATGGTCCAACCTCTTGACACATTAAAACCTGGAAGTCCCCTCATTCAATGAATCCCCTTCTAATTTGGCGAATTCGATAAAACAACCTATCATTGTTACTGTCAAAAATAATTCACCTAATGCTATTATCATGTTTTCCTCCTAGAAATGATCGAAATATCAATCTCTTCCACAAATTCACCTTCTCCACTTAAACCTTCTGAAACTCTTACTGATCATATCCAAATGTGTATAAGAAAAGCCAGATCCCCCATAAAAGATAAGAATTCTAAAGTATCTCCTATGGTGACAAGGAGTAAATCTAAGGATAGGGATGGCGGGAAAATCTTTGATAAAGAAGCTACTACTCATATTACAAATCCACGACTCGAAGGATACAAAATGGAATGATTTTATAAAATGGTTCATAAATATGTTGATATGAAAAAGAAATACGAACATTATAATTTAAATGTTTTGCGAAGCATAAAAGCTAAAGTTTTATTACTTATAGATTTGATAAATATGAATGACACGAAAAAGAAAAAAAATGGAACGTGGTATGGAATCAAATTTCTTAAATGTAATTAATTATATGAGTTACTAAAATGAAATAATGGAAGTGAAAAAAACGAATGTGGCTATAAACAAACGTAAATGAATGGAATGTGAATTCATTAATGTTGATCAGTGCATGTCAATCAATTGGAAGTAAATAAATTAAAATGAGTCGATTAAATGTTAATAAAAATTGGATGTTAGGAGAAATGGTAGTGTATAAATTAAATATTGACATTGAAATTTAAATGGTGATAGTTTGGATTAATTTGATGAATATCGATGGTTGAATGGTTTTTTTATTGCAAGTCGTTGTTTTAATTATTTTTGATTGCATATGATTGTTGGTGTGTTTATTTTTATGTTTATGATTTGGATTCAAAATCACGCTATATGGTTGTGTTTAACTCATCCATATTTTATATCTTATGATACGTAACTAATATCCAAATTGAATTGAGATAGATACATACGAAGACCATTTGGCCGTATAGGCAGATTTATATGCTTTTTCTTATTTAATACGAGCGAACTCGCTCGTATTATTAATAATAAGTTACATATCTCGGATTACATACAACGATTTTATGTTTTTTTTTCCTTCAGGATGCCTCAAGATTGAGATGAGATGTATATTTGATATTTATTGGATATATTTGTGTTATATATTATTGTAAAAAAAATTCGATCGAGCCACGCAAAGGAGACTCTACCAAAAAAATTCGTAAATCCGAGAGTTTTAGGATAAAAAATTAAAAACTTTATAATTTTTTTATATATAGGTTATATTTTTGTAAAACCAATATCGAAGTGGCATAGTAGAAGCTAGTCCAAATAAGATGGTTATGTTTTATAAGTTGATTATTTTTAACAAAATATATTATTTACTTACGCCTTTTTGAGGATGAAAAGTTTTGAGTGGGGGCGAATGTAACGATTCCGAAATTTACCGTTCTTTTGAAAAGAAATTCGATTAGATTTGACCTTAATTTAAGTTGAGAATCTAATATTGAATTTAGATTAATGTTTCATACGATTGGTTGAATAAGCAAAATTTGAATTAAATAAAAAACGAAAATTTTAAGCAATTTGAAATTTAACGTAGAAATTAGTCGTTAATATAACAGTGAAAATTTTGGTTTCAGAAGTTTAGATATTTTACATGAAAATATTTTAGTAAACTTTATACTAAAAATGTCGACGTTCATTCATCAAATTTCGATATCTCTAGCCATTTCAAATTGATTTATACGACCGATCTGCAGTAGCGTTAACCGATATGGCGTAATAATGAATTTTTACCCGAGCGTTATGACCAATTTCCTTTGTACTAACGTGTTCATATCGATACACTGAGCATAACGGTGTTTCATTTTGCGTGTTTGGATTCTCGGTTTGTTCTGAGCGCTGTTTTTGGTACAGGTTAGCGGTAGTTATTATTTCATTCACAGGTTATTATAAGTACTGAAATTATAATATAAATTTATAATATATGTTGATACCCCTAGTTAAAAAATATAACAAAAGGGAAAAATTGGTCGTTGTATATAATATTATACACTTTTAGAACCTGAACTAGCATACACGTTCAATCTTTGAATAAGTATATATTTACACTGTTGAATAGTTCACTTGCGGTTAGATAAATGGGTACACGTTATAAATGTTGAACTGGTAATATGAAAATTCGTTCAAACCATCTTTTTCTACGTGCGTGGCCACCTCTCACCTATCCCTCTCCCCTCCTTTATTATCTTTTGCTAATTATTATTTTCGAACAAAGCAAGCTAAAGCATCATAATTTTTTTTAATAACTCTCGAAACCTTTTACTGCTACCACCGCCTACTCCTCCTCCTTCACCGTCGCACCACCCAACTTCTCGTCCCTACCGCCGCCCCACCACCTAGCTGCTCCTCTTCCGACCCAGTGACAACCACCGCCTCTGTTAAACATACATACATACAAACATACATACATATATATATATATAAAGAAAAATTATAAACTGCTGACACCAAACCTCCTTTCGCCCGCCATGGACCTTTCCGCCTCCTCTAGCAGTCACCATACCCCTTCCAGCTGTCGCACCACCTCCTAGCACCACGCCTAGCTCCTCCAACCTCACCCCATAGTTGCAACCACCTCTGTATAAAAAATTAAAAAAAAAGCTTCTACTGTGCTGCCACATCCCCCACCAACCCCCTGACCACCGCCTGCGACACCTACTACCGCCAACCAAACCAACCTTGCCCTGTCCCGAGCTCAACAGCCATCTGTTGCTTCCAGCCGTACATGTTTATATAGAGAGAAAAAAGAATTATATATTAAAAAGTAGAAGAAGTGGCTGTCCAAATTTGAACTATCGCGAGTGAACGATCTAAAGTTACACCGTTGAGTCCGATCATGTCGCGCGTGCGAGCTGTATCATGGATCTATCTCGAGTTGTCGTTGTTGAGGTTAGTGTTTATTCACTTAGACTAATTTAATATCGTCATGCAAGTTATTAAAAAGTTGAAATTGTCATATATATATATACATATATTTATATTCGTTGTTAATTTAGATTAATATATAGTTGTTGGATGAGTTATCGAATTGTTGTGCACATGTTGACACGATATACACGTAATATATGTGTACACAAGTATAGAAAAATTAATATGGACATGTCATGTTTCTTCATGTTAGTGCTACCCAGTATGTATGATTTGTTGTAAATTTTCCTATCGATATTTGGACATGATTGTATATTGCAATTGTGACATTGGAAAGGGTTGAAATGATGTATACCTGCATTTAAATTGTGATATTGGAAGGGGTTGAAATGATATATATATATATATATATATATACAACCACATTTAAATTTAAATAATCCACTTGGCCAATGTAGAAAATTTAAATTTAAAACACCGTTAGTCAAATAAATATTTTTTATGAACTGAGATCATTTGGCAATTTATATATAAATGATTTGAATTTTTAAAATATGTTAAAAAAATTTATTTCATTAATTAAATCAATTCATGGTGAAATAAGTGATTTTTCAAACATAAGATAATTTATGAATAAATGTTTAAAATGGTTTATTTAAAGAAACTTGGTTTTGGATTTAATTCATAAGTTTTTATTCAATTTATAATTTGCATAATTTGAATATGAAGATATTAAAGTTTATAATTAAGTTAAATTTTGATTTATAATCAAAATTAAGTTAATAACTTGTTCTATTATAACGAGATTTGTGTAAGATTAAATCTACTTGGAAATAAACTTGTAAATAAATCAAAAGGGTGATTTAAATTGTTTGAATTAAATTTTCGAATTTATGGTAAAAGAATTGGTGGTTAAATTGTAATGGAATTCAAAAATTAACTTGGAATTAATTTGATGTAAGTGATTCAATTTATTAGAATTAAATGAACTTTAAAATCGATGGTTTCAAATGAAAATAGAATTTATGGAAATCGAGCTATTTTCGAACTTGAGCTCAATATGTTGAAATGTAAGTTTGCTAACAAGAATGTTTTAAATAACTGAAGTTGAGATTTTGAAGTTATAATCAGAATATGATGTGAATTTCAGAAATTGAAGTGTTCTAAAAGATTGGACTATTATTCAAACTTTGAATATTGCTAAGAAAAAAGATATAAAACAATTTCAAATTGAGCTTGGAATTGAATTATATTTGAAGTTTTGGATTTTTAATTCGATATTGAAGGTAAATTTGATTTAATTGTTATGAACCAATATTTTGAAAATCGAACTCGAAATTGATATAATCAAAATGGTTTAAATTTGAGACTTGAGTTGAAATTAATTTGAAATCGCAATTGAAATTAAATTGGAATTGGAATTGAAATCATTTTGGAATTGGAATTGAAATTAATCTGGAATTGGAATTGAAATTTATTTGGAATTGGAAGTGAAATTAATTTGGAAACGAAGTGAAATTCGACTTGAAATCGGAGTTGAATCGATTAAATCGAAATGGAAATTTAAAGTGATTTGAATTGGAAAATTTGGAAAGTAAACGGGTTTGACTTTGAAACTATTTTCAAATGAATTATTCTAGTATAAGCTATTTAAAATCTATCTTCTTTAAATATTCGAATTATTTTGATTTCCCAAACTATTTAACTATATAAACCATTTTAATACTCAAACTATCTAACTATATTTGAACTATTTCAACTAATTTCTAAAAATATTCTAACTAATCAAAAGATGGAATACTTCTATTTAAATCTTGGATTTAAATATGAAATGAGTTAAAATGAAGTCATAACCTAAATTGAAGTTTGAAATAATTTTGGAAGCGAAGTCGAGATATTGGAGTGAAACGATATTTTCAAGCGTAAATGACGTATTGAACTGAATATGATTTTTTCTGAGTAAATATTATAATTTCGTAATGGATTTGGTAATTTGATATCAAGTATGAATTGTTTTCGAAATATGATAGTACCTACCGGTGTGTAAAATGACGTTTGGTTGTTAAAGAGACCAGGACCTTTTATTGGCATACTCTATGTTAATATTGGAACCACTTTAACAAATGTGTATGCGTTGGATGATATCCAGAATTTAGTGGTTGAATAGGCAACGTTTACTGGAATGAAGTAAGAGAACGATGATGGATAGCCTTAACACTCGTGTCATATTAAAATGACTAAAATAGGAGCCTAGCTCCAGCCACTGAGGTTAGTTACCTCTAGCAACGTTGATCCCTCCTATTATCGTGATTTTTAACTCGATGGGTGCTCCCTTTACATTTGGATTGATAGTCGCGGTCGGCCACGGATGGATTACGACCAGCATAAAAGGTTTAAATCGTAACGGATTAGATTTGAGCTTAATTTAAGTTGAAAATCTAAATATTGAATTTGGATTAATGTTTTGTACGATTGGTTGAATAAATAAAATTTGAATTAAAATAAAAAACTAAGCAATTTGAAATTCAATGTAGAAATTAGTCGTTAATATAACCGTGAAAAATTTGGTTTCGGAAGTTTAAATATTTTACATGAAAATATTTTAGTAAACTTTATAATAAAAATGTCGACGTTCATTTCGTCGAATTCCAATATCGCTAGCCAGTTCAAATCGATTTATACGACCGATTTGCGGCACCGTTAGCCGATATGGCATAATAAAGAATTTTTACCCGAGCGTTAGATAACCAGTTTTCTGTGTACTAACATGTTCGTATCGATACACTGAGCACAGCCGTGTTTCGTTTTGCATGTTTGGATTCTCGGTTTGTTCTTAGCGCTGTTTTTGGTATGGGTTAGCGATAGTTATTATTTTATTCACTGGGTATTATAAGTACTGAAATTATAATATAAATTTACAATATATGTTGATATGCAACAACAGTTAAAAAATATAATAAAGTGAAAAACTGGTCGTTGTATATAATGTTATACACGTTTTAGAATCTGAATTGGCATACACGTTCAATCTTTGAATAAGTATATATTTTCATTGTTGAATAGTTCACGTGCGGTTAGATAATTGGGTACACATGTTGAATTGGTAACATGCAAAATCGTTCAAACTATCTTTTTCTAGTGTGTGGCCACCTCTCACCTCTCCCGTGTCCCCTCCTTTATTATCTTCTGCTAATTATTATTTTCAAAAAAAGCAAGCTAAAGCATCAGAAAAAAATTAATAACTCTCGAAACTTGTTACTTCTACCATCACCTACTCCTCCTCCTTTACCGCCGCACCACCCAACTTCTCCTCCCTACTGCCACCCCACTACCTAGCTACTCCTCTTCCGAACCAGTTACAGCCACTGCCTCTGTTATACATACATACATATATATATATAAAAAGAAAAATTATAAACTGCTGAAATCGAACCTCCTTTCGCCTACCATTGACCTTCCCGCCTCCATCAAGAGTCACCACACCCATTCCAGCCACCGCACCACCTCCTAACACCGCGCCAAGCCTCTCCAAGCTCACCCCATAGTTGCCACCACATCTGTATAAAAATAAAATAAAAAAAGCTACTACTTTGGTGCCACCTCCCCCTACCGACCCAATGACCACCGCCCGCGACACCTATTACCGCTAACCAAACCAATCTTACCTTGTCTCGAGCTTGATTGCCATCCGTTGTTTCCAGCCGTACATGTTTATATAAAGAGAAAAAAATTATACATTAAAAAGTAGAAGAAGTGGCTGTCCAGATTTGAATTATCGCGAGTGAACGAGCTAAAGTTGCACCGTTGAGTCCGATCATGTCGCGCGTGCGAGCTGTATCGTGGATCAATCTCGAATGTCGTTATTGAGGTTAGTGTTTTTTCACTTAGACGAAATTAATATCGTCATGGAAGTTATTAAAAAGTTGACATTGTCATATATATATTTGTTGTTAATTTAGATTAATATATAGTTGTCGGATGAATTCTCGAATTGTTGTGCACATGTTGACACGATATACACGTCATATGTATGTATACAAATGTAGAAATATTAATATGGACACGTCACGTTTCATCATGTTAGTGCTATCATGTATGTATAATTTGTTGTAAATTTCCCGTCGATATTTGGACATGATTGTATGTTGAAATTGTGATATTGGAAAGGGTTGAAATGATATATACCTACATTTAAATTATGATATTGGAAGGGGTAGAAATGATATATATACATATATATATATATATATATATAACCACATTTAAATTTAAATATTCCACTTGTCCTAGGTAGAAAATTTAAATTTAAAACACCGTTGGTCAAATAAATAATTTTTTATAAACTAAGATCGTTTGGAATTTTATATATAAATGATTTGAATTTTTAAAATTCGTTTAAATTTTGTTATTTCATTAATTAAATCTATTTATGGTGGAATAAGTTATTTTTCAAACGTATGATAATTTATGAATAAATGTTTAAAATGGTTTATTTAACGAAACTTGGTTTTGGATTTAATCCCATAAAATTGATTCAATTTATAATTTGCGAAATTGAATATGAAGATATTAAAGTTAAGAATTAAGTTAAATTTTGATATATTCAAACTTAAGTTAATAGCTCGTTTTCTTATAACGAGATTTGTGTAAGATTAAATCTATTTGGAAATAAACTTGTAAATAAATCAAAAGGGTGATTTTAATTGTTTGAATTAAATTTTGGAATTTATGGCAAAATAATTGGTGGTTAAATTGCAATGAAAGTCAAATTTAACTTGGAATTAATTTTGATGTAAGTGGTTCAATTTATTAGAATTAAATGAACTTTAAAAATCGAAGGTTTCAAATGAAAATCAAATTTTTGGAAATCGAACTATTTTCGAACTTGAGTTCGATGTGTTGAAATGTAAGTTGATAACAGGAATGTTTTAAATAATTGAGGTTGAGATTTTGAATTTATAATTAGAATATAATGTGAATTTCAGAAATTGAAGTGTCTTAAAAGATTTGACTATTATTCAAACTTCGAATATTGCTAAGAAAAATGATATAAAATAATATTTCAAAATTGGGCTTAGAATTGAATTATATTTAAAGATTTAGATTTTTTAATTGGACATTGAAGGTAAATTTGATTTAATTATTTTAAATCAGTATTATGAAAATCGAACACGGAATTGATATTAATCAAAATGGTTTAAATTTGAGACTTGAGTTGAAATTAATTTGAAATTGGAATTGAAATTAATTTGGAATTGGAATTGAAATTAATTTGGAATCGGAATTGAAATTCATTTTGAATTGGAAGTGAAATTTTTTGGAAACGAAGTGAAATTCGACTTGAAATCGTAGTTGAATATATTAAATCGAAATGGAAATTTAAAGTGATTTGAATTGGAAAATTTTAAAAGTAAGCCGGTTTGACTATGAAACTATTTCAAATGAATTATTCTAGTATAAGCTATTTAAAATCTATCTTCTTTAAAATTTTAGATTATTTTGTTTTTCCAAACTATTTTACTATATAAACTATTTTTAATACTCAAACTATTTTCTATTAAACTATTTTAACTATTTAAGTATATTACACTATTTAAACTATTTTCTAAAAATATTCTAACTGATCAGAAAGTGGAATGTTTATATTTAAATCTTGGATTTAAATGTGAAAGGAGTTAAAATGAAGTTATAACCTAAATTGATGTTTGAAACAATTTTGGAAGGGAAATCAAGATATTGGAGTGAAATGATATTTTCAAGCGAAAATGATGTATTGAGCTAAATATTTTTTTTTTGGGTAAATACAATGATTCCGAAATGGATTTGATATTTTTATATCAAGCACGAATTGTTTTCGAAATATAATAGTACCTACCGGTGCGTAAAACGACGTTTGGTTGTTAAAGAGACCGGGGCCTCTAATTGGCATACTCTTTATTAATATTGGAGCCACTTTAACAACTGTGCATGTGTTGGATGATATCCAGAATTTAGTGGTTGAATAGGCGAACGTTTACTGGAATGAAGTAAGAGAACGATGATGGATAGTCTTGACACTCGTGTTATAATTAAAATGGCTAAAATAGGAGCCTAGCTCCGACCACTAAGGTTAGTTACCTCTAGCAATGTAGATCCCTCGTTTTATCGTGATTTTGAACTCGATGGGTGCATCCTTTATGTTTGGATTGATAGTCGCGGTCGGCCAAGGATGGATTACGACCAGCCAGAAAAGGTAAATTTGTAGAATCGTACCGTGAGCATTGCCTCACATGCCTTGTCATATTTATCCATATTCGAGCCCAGTATGACTTTGGTTTTGTACTATACCAATAGGGGACTCACTGGCTATCGACGTTATGGGTTGTGTTACAGTGCCTGCGCAGACTACATGCTATAAAAATATGCTAAGGGGGGATAATGTAAAGCCTTAACGCTATTTTGATATTTATTTTACTTATAGACATTATCTATTATAGCGTACACTATTATATATCGATAGTTTGACGGATCCTTAGGAGATGGAAAAACATGTAACATCTCTTAAGTAACTTTGCATTGATTTATTGATTTACATAAGGATATTAATTCTGACTCAAGTATTATGTTTTCCATTATGCTCGAGTCAGCCTAAGTATTTTTGTTGGGAGTTCTTGTCTTGGAGACGAAGGAATTGGTAGAGACTCCGTTCTATTTTCGCTATTTCATCAGTTTTGTTTTTTAAGCTATATCAGTTAGAGTTATTTCATTTCCACTTATTTCATTCCTAGTTGTTTAGTTTGAGAATATATGTAAACTTATTTAGAGATTTAGGTTTTATTTATGTACTTGTTTTATTTCCTTGTGAGATTTTGAGTTGTATATATTTCTATGACTGTATTCTGTAACTGATTCTATTATTACCCTAAACAACTATCTATCATTTAAGCAATATGTCTTGTTTAAATGGCGGGTTGTTACAACGGATATGATTTCTACAATCTAAACAGGGCATAAATTATTTTTCCACATTTCCCAGCTCTAGCTTTGGATCATTTACAAAATTCCAAACTGCCTACTCATACTCTTTAGTAGTTCTACGATAGAAACTAAAATAAATAATAACCTTAGATATTAAAATATGTTTTAATTTCAATATTATACTTACGTACCATATAATTACCCGTTTAGACGTACCTAGTCTTTATCAATCATTTATGATATGTAAATTGGAGAGGCGCGAGGCGAATTTAGGGTTCGAGGTGGCTGTGGCTGGTATGCGAAAGCGGTTCCAAGATATAAATATGATCTTGTTAACAAATATAAAGAGTTACTATTCGTATTGACTAATTCAAAAATTGCATCACTTTCTAAATTTCAAACTGATTAAAACTGAAGATATGTATCGGTATAAATTATCAGATATACTGCCTGCATAAGTCTGAAGTTTTATGTAGTTTACATGATTGTGCGTGCTAAATAATTTGTGTCATTTATCATACTAGTAGTTGGCATGTATATCAATGTAACTGTGATATCCCGGAATCTCAGGCAATAATTATGCGATAATCTTCTTTTATAAACTATTTAAAATTGGCAAATTATTCTTTTCCAACAAATTAAATAAGTGTTGTTTATATATATATATATATATATATATATATATATATATATATATATATATGAGTTGATTTTAAATTGAATTTGAATTTGAATTTGAAATTCAGAGGATAAATATCTTAAAATAAGTTGGATTTAAAAATATATGTATATGATTTTTATTAGTATATAATCAGTTTTATATTATTTTCTTAAAAGACTTTACAAATATAAATTAAGAAATGTATTTACTAAAAAGAAAATTAAATAAAAAAGTTTTATAAAAACATTTAAAAATAATAAAAACATGCATAATTACACATGTAAGTTACTAATACATGCTAATGACAAATATAAGATTTTTTAACAAGTGTCAACATTTTCTTTTATTTTCTTTTATTTTTGAAGTAAAAAATAAAGTCTATAAATATGCTTACACTGTCTATTTCAATCTTTTTCTATCTTCATTTCAAAACTAACAAAAATGAACCTGTAAACATTATACAAACCAGAGAAAATGAAAAGCCTCTAAACTATATTCAAATCAGAAATTCAAAAGCAATCAACTAAGCAAGCTTCCACTCTTTCAAACTAAATCAAGGCAAGATCATTTCAACAACTAATCAAAGCTTCAATTTATCAAGCTATCCATCTTAGTTTTAAAACAAGATTTCCAGTTCAAAAATCAAAGCAAGTTTTCAAGCATTTTCAAGTTCCAGTTTCTAGCCTTTAAAATACCTAGTTTCAAACTTCTTCGCTTATCATTAACAGGTGAGTAAACAAAACAACATTTTGTTTTAGTGCTTGTGATGATTTTATGAAATAATGATGTGGT
This sequence comes from Allium cepa, assembly GCA_030765085.1. Lineage (NCBI taxonomy): Eukaryota > Viridiplantae > Streptophyta > Magnoliopsida > Asparagales > Amaryllidaceae > Allium > Allium cepa. Next base: position 594,413,954 of record CM060938.1, on the reverse strand, counting down.
AAATTGATTGCATGAGTGAAATAAGACCTACATGTTTAAATATGAAGTGATATAAGTGTGCATGTCTGGATATATCTCTGTTCATCTCTGTTTTAAGTTACAGGGTTTAAATTTAGATCAAAATTTCAAATCTCCTCATCTAATCTCTTATAGGTTTTGGTATTCAAACAGATTATGTTTGTTTAGACTTAAAGTAAGATTTAAAATTATTTTTAAGTAAAATAAGTTTGAATATCATCTGGAAAATAGAAAAGTCAGTGGGAAATTTAAAAAATGTTAAAATCAATTATCACGATTTTCTGCTTCATGTATATAATCTGGTTCGACTTTGAAAACTAAGATTTTTAAAAGAAAATTCAGGATTTCTAGTTTTGAATCGAGTGAGGAAATCAAGGTTGAACGTGAATTGGGTATCGAGGCTTTTTCGGTGATTAAAGGGCTCGTGGTGGTCAGGGTCTCTGCTGGAGGTAGAGGGAAGTTTGGTGGTCTCGAAAAAAATGCTAGTTGGATATACAGACCACCAAGGCGGGGGCATGGCGTCAGGTTAGGGTTTAAACCTGGGTTTGGTTGAGGCTTGAATTTTGGGTTGCTGCATCGTCTCTGGAGCATCGAAGACGATCGGTCATAGGGGAAAAGAAGCGTGATGGGTCGGCAAACCTTTGGAAGAGATTCGTGGTTGCTAGTGGTCGGAATTGTCATGGCGAGGAGGATTTTGGTTGAGGTTTTGATGTTCCAGTTCGATCTGTTAGCTCAACTTTGATTTCGAGCTTGTGATGGAGTTTGGAGTGGTCGGGATCGTAGTTAGAGATGGTCAGTGACGTGCCGGAGATAACGTCGGTGGTCGAAATCGCCTCGATCACCGATGCATGTGCAAGGCGAGGCATGTGTGTCAGTGTTTGGGAAAGGAGCTTGGCTTTCGGGGAAGGTCTTGGGGAAAGGGCAGGTTTGCGGGTTCGTTTTCGAGTTTGAACATGAGTGTTTAGACATGTTAACATATTTTAAACTTAAACTAAAACTAAGTTTTAAATATGAAAATTGGATTTTTCTTGGGTCTACGCTCGACTGTTTTCTGGGTTGAACCCGAAGTAAATTTTTGACAAGTTTTTAAATTTAAATAAAAGCAAGTTTTAAGTTTAAAATGAATCTAGTTTAAACTATTTCTTAAATCTATTTCTTTATATAATAAATGTTTATAAATAATTGATTTAAGAAGTTATATGATTTGCTTAACTTAAATGTATTAAATTGAATTCTTAAGTTATTTTTAAACTTAATTTTTAAATACAATTAAGTAGTTAATTAAAAGATAAAGTGTTTTAAATTTATGTGTTGATAATAATTAAGTAATTAATAAAGATAAATGTTTTATCTTAATATTAATTAAGGTCTTGAATAATTATAGATTCATTAAATTAATGAAGTAATTAAAGAGAAATTAATTTATTTTAATTAAGGATTAATTAATTTGAAACTAAGGATTAATTAAGTAATTAGAGATTAATTAATTCGTAATTAATGATTAATTAATTAAGTAATTAGAGATAAATTAATTTGTAATTAAGAATTAATTAATTAGTAATTAAGGTTCATTAATTAATAATTAAAGGATAAATCAATAAATAATTAAAGGATAATTAATCAATAATTAAAGATTAATTAATTAATTTTTAAAGTAATCAAAGAATGATTAATTAATTCAAATGGTTTGCAATTAATTAATTAATGATTAGTAAAGCAGGGTTAGGTGATTAATTCTTAAGTAATTAATTCAATTTGAGTTAATTAAATTGATTATAATTATCGAATTAATAGTCTTGCTTATGGATGACTGATTGTATATAATGGTTGGATTGATTGATATTTATAGTATGATAATCTGTGATATTCTGTGATGTGATATACTTTGGATATGGCTGATAATAAATGTGTGTTATTTATCTGTGATGAATGCTGTATGAATTCAATGTTCTGAATTGAATTAAATTGTTTAAACCTTAAACAATTTGGCCTTTATGAAACGTTTGGATTTTGATGAGACCGGGATCAGATATCAAATTTGTTTATCCGAAAACCATATCGTTCCAAGTTAAACAGTAGGTCGTGAAATCTCAAGTGAAGATCGAGATGAAGTTCTCAGAGTGCAAGGGCTATTGTCGTTAACTCTGAGGATGATTCCAAAATGAGTGTAATGAGATAGTGCCTTCGGTTTTGGTCGAACCAAGAACAAACTTGTATGGATTAATATTATCAGACCATCGTCAATGGAGGACGATGAGCATTCCAAGATATGTGTTCTTAAATGGTAATCGTTGCCTCAAGCCTTATCAACCGGGAATGGCTAAAATAGGGGAGGTGCATGCAAGGCTAAGTAGGTAGCACCCAAGTAGGATAAGATTTTTCACTATTTAGAGGTCCAGTTTTTCGGCTGTGTGGGCAGTTTTTTGGCCACAACCATGGGGTTGCCTTACTCGAACTATCCAACAAGCGGTAGCTCAGGCATTGTGATGCAGGGGATCAGGGTGGATCCTAGGTACAGTGATCTAGACCATGTATTGTGATGGATGGTACCCCAGTAGCCCTGCCATTGTATGGAATCCAATCTCCAATAAGTGCTTGTACGGTTTTGATTGCGCCTAACTATGTTAGAACGTGAGATGTAAGCATTCCAGCTATTTCTGTATTTTATATTGAAAACCCTAGACACTATTATAATATAACTGGATTTTCGATCAAATCTTTTTGTTATCATAAGGGAAAAACTTGTCCGTGTTTATTTGCGGAGAATCTTATGAGATACCTTTTATTTCAAAGGTTTTCCAAGTTAAACAACTTACCCGTTTACTCACACTAGACCCATATCTGACCCGGAGTTTATTTTTATTTTCTTAAACTCTTGGATACTCAAATTTTTATGAGTATCCAAGTGATCAGGTTTGCTTGACGAGTTTTGAAAAAGCTTGGAGCAGGAGTCTTAGAGTATCTATATATCTTTTTCTGCTGTGTTGGAGTCTTTGTCTGTTGTATTTTTGAATGTAATGGATAGACCTATCTTCACGACTGTCTAATGTGATGCTGTAACTGTGTAACTCTGTCGTATAATGACTCTGTAATAGCTATGTGATGTATTATATTTTTCCGTTTCCACTGTGAGATTCTGATATCGTTTAGTTCGTTCTTTCTATCTATTCTTTTTCTACCTATTTCTTTCTTATTGATGATACGTCTTTCTATGGAATGAAAGGTGGTCATCACAGTTGGTATCAGAGCGCTAGGTTTGAGATAATACCTAGGCTTTGGAGTAGTATCTATCTTGAGAGCGTGTATTTGTAATTTTTATATAACTATATACCTATTTAAATTTGTTGGGTTACCTATGAAGGTTTCCAAAATGAGAGGAAGGAGAGGCAGAGTTGTGGGCAGCACGACGACCACTAATGGGAGAGGTCCGACTCCTAGCAAGGTTGTTAATCCAACGCTGCCTCAAGTAAGTTTTGCTGCTTTGTGCAAGGATTTCACCAATCGGGGAGGAGGACCTTATAAAGGATCAAAGTCCATCATTGAAGTTTAGGATCGGTTACGCTCATGCGAGCAGATTTTTAAGAGTTTGGATTTGTCTGATGAGCAAAAGAGTGTAATGGCAACGTGGCAACTTCAAGAAGGAGCTGCAGCTTGGTGGGATGCAATTACAACGAATTTATCAGAGGACAATATTTCTTGGAGTAAGTTTAAGGAGCTATTTGAGGAACACTTCATGCCCAAAGCTGGGAAGACTCGTCTATATAGAGATTTTCTGGATTTGATGCAAGGGAGTACGTCGATTTCAGAATATGAGACCAAGTTTAACGAATTATCTCGTTACGGATCTGGTTTGATCGACACACCCCTCAAGAAGAATGAGTTTTTTGTGCAAGGAATGAGGCATGAGTTCCACGAGAACATAACGGCACATCTTAAGGGATCTTTCGTGGAGTTGATTGACATGGCATTAAGGTATGAGGAGCTTTTGAACAAGAAACCTTTGGCATCTGCAGCAGCACCAAGTGAAACTTCTTCCAATCCGAACAAGAGAAAATTCAACCCAAATTGGAAGAAAAAAGGCAAAGGGAAAATAGGCAAGCAACCATGGACCTCGTAAGTGTTATGTGTGTCAGCAAGAGGGTCATTTGGCTAAGCAGTGTCCCAGGGGTAGATCCCAGCAGCAGCAGCATCAGAGTGGACCCGGTTCTGCATTGGTTCAGAAGTCCTTGCGTTTCAACTGTCATCAGCTAGGGCATATGGTAAAGGCTTGTCCGCTTCTTTAGAAGGCCCAGCGGAACAAGGTGTTTGCTCTTGAAGGCGGACCATCAACTTCTTCTAAAGGCAAAGGAGTTCTGGAAGGTACTTTGCTTTTAGGTGGAATTTTTATTAGAGTTCTGTTTGACTCTAGTGCATCTCTTAGTTTTATTTCTTTCGATTCGGTAGAGAAGTTTCATCTTACCCCTAGTGAGGTAGACTGCCCTATTTTTGTATCTAATTCTATAGGCGGGGTGACCAAGTTAGATAAGATCTGTATAGGCTTAAGGATTTCTTATTTGTCTCATAGTTTCTCTTGCGACCCATTTGTATTGGATTTCAAAGGATTTGACCTTATTTTGGGAATGGATTGGTTGGATAAGCATAAGGCTGTTTTGATTTGTGAAGAGAGATCTGTGACTTTGGAAACTGAGTTGGAAAGGATCGGAAAAGTGACTTGCAATAGTTCTGAAGTTCACCTGAGTAATCTTTTGCATGGAATCGAGGATCTCCAAAAGGCATAGAGTCCATCGAAGTGGTCAGAGATTTTCCGGATGTCTTCGAGGAAGTTAAAGGTTTGCCACCACATCGGGAGATAGAGTTTCAGATCGACTTGGTTCCGGGAGCAATACCAGTTGTTCAACCCAGTAGAAGGATGGCACCGAGCGAGAGAGAAGAACTGGTGAAGCAAACCCAAGATTTCTTAGAGAAAGGTTTGATCTGGCCCAGTTTTTCAAGTTGGGGTTCTACTGTAGTCTTTGTAAACAAGTCGGATGGGTCATTGAGATTCTGTGTGGATTCTCGGGAGTTGAATAAGGTTACTATTAGGAATAAGTATCCCTTGCCCTGTATAGATGATCTTTTTGATCAACTTCATGGAGCTTATGTTTCTCTCAGTTGGATTTAGCTTTGGGTTTCCACCAGTTAAGGGTAGTTGAGGATAGTATACCCTTGACTGCGTTCAGGGGACCCAATTGTTTTTATGAGTGGTTGGTTATGCCTTTTGGGCTAACAAACGCTCCTGTGTATTTTGTGGATTTGATGAACTGAGTTTTTGGGGATGTATTGAACAAGTTCGTGCTCGTGTTTATCGATGACATTCTTGTCTACTCAAGTCTGAAGAGGAGCACAAGAAACATTTGGAGATAGTGTTGAGACTTTGAGGTGGCATGTTCTGAAGGCTAAATTTTCGAAATGCCATTTTTGTAAGCCGGAAGTGAGATCTTTGGGGCATATTGTATCTGGAGAGGGTATTTCTGTAGATCCAACCAAGGTAACAACTATTCAGGAGGGGAAGCAACCGTAGACTCCTACGGAACTAAGCAGTTTTCTAGGTTTGGCAGGGTACTATAGGAAACATCAGGGACTACTATAAGATTTCTTCACACTTAACCAAGTTGACTCGGAAAGGAGCAAAATTTGAGTTGACCTCCGAGTGTGAAGAAGGTTTCTTGGATTTGAAGGCAAGGCTGACCAATGCACATGTTCAAGCTATTCTGGATGGTAAGAGTAAGTTTGAAGTCTACACCGATGCTTGTGGAGTTGGGTTGGGTGTAGTGCTGATGTAGAATGGGAAATTGATTGCGTATGTGAATAGGCAGTTAAAGACACATGAAAAGAATTATGCTACGCATGATCTGGAATGGTTGGCCATCGTCTTTGCTTTAAAGATCTAGAGGCACTATCTGTTGGAAGTGAAGTTCGAGCTTTTCACGGATCATAAACCCTGGAAGTATCTTTTCTCCCAGAAGAATCTGAATTTGAGACATTAGAGGTGGGTAATTTTTTTTGGCATCATATGATTTGGATATCCTCTACACCCCAGGAAATGGGAATGTTGTGGCAGATGCTCTAAGTTGGAATGTAGTTCTGTCTATTTAGGAAGTTGTTCTGTCTCTTCTGGAAAGGTTGCGAGTAAGCAAGGATCAAATAGAAGATTGAGAGAAATCATTAGGAGAGTCAAGAATGGTCAGTGTTGCAGTTTGAGATTAATGACCAGGGAATTTTGAGGATCAACGGGAGGATCTGCGTTTCGAATTTCAAGGATTTGAAGAAAGAAGTTTTATCAGAGAGTCATCACTCCAAGCTTAGTATCCATCCAGAGATCCCAAAGATGTATAAGGATATGAGGAGAGTTTTTTGGTGGCCGAATATGAAGAAGGATGTTGCTGCTTTCGTCAATGGATGTGCGATCTGCCAGTAGGTGAAAGGTGATCAACAGAAGATCGTAGGATTGTTGCAGCCTCTGGAAGTTCCTGAGCGGAAGTGGGAAATGATAGCCATGGATTTCATCGACGGTTTGCCAAGGACCAGAAAGGGAAATGAAGGAATATGGGTAATCGTGGACCAGCTGACCAAGAGCGCCCATTTTATTCTGATTAAGGCAACCAGGACTGCAGCGTCTTTAGCAGAGATTTTCTTGAAGGAGATCGTCAGGTTGCACGGAGTTCCAGTCATCATAGTTAGCGACCATGATCTAATCTTTACCAGTAAATTTTAGGAGGCTTTACAGACAGCTTTGGGTACGAGATTGTGTTTGAGTACAGCCTATCATCCCCATACTGATGGACAAACGGAAAGGCTGAATCGAATTCTAGAAGATATGTTGAGGGCTTGTGTTTTGGATTTCGGTGGATCTTGGGAGGACCATCTGCATTTAGTGGAATTCTCGTACAATAATTGTTATCAGGCGAGTATCAAGATGGTACCTTATGAGGCTTTGTATGGAAGACCTTGTAGATCACCGTCCTATTGGGTAGAGTTGGGAGATCGTCTTATTCTTGGTCCAGATTTGATCCGAGAGGCATCTACGAAGGTGGAGCTAATCAAGAAGAGAATGAAAGCAGCCTAGGAACGCCAGAAGAGTTATGCGGACAAGAGAAGAACGCAATTGGAATTCAAAGTCGAAGATTTGATTTTTGTCAAGGTTTCCCTGATTAAAGGAGCGATCAGGTTTGGAAAGACGAGAAATCTTGCCCCAAGGTATATTGGACCGTTTCGAGTGTTCGAAAAAATTAGTGCTTTGGCCTAAAAGATTGAATTGCCAATCCGGATGGCTGGAATTCACAATGTTTTTCACGTATCTCATCTGAGGAAGTACGTGCACGACCCATATTTAGTTGTGGAGCTAGTAGTGCAGGAAGATTTAGAGATCGAACCAGACTTATTTGTGGTCAGGCATCCTTTCCAAGTAGTTGACCAGGATGAGAAGCAGCTCAAAAACAAGGTGGTGAAGCTGGTCAAGGTGCAGTGGAGTGAGGATCCCAAAGATTGTACCTGGGAAACTCTGGATAATTTTAAGAAAGCCTATCCGCAATTGCGTCCGGTTAGCTAGTAATGTTGTTTGAATGAATTGTTTGTTTCGATGTTAGTGTATGGCTGTTATGTATGCTTGAATTGTTTGAAATAAAAGTTTTTGGAGTATCTTTTGCTTTTAAACTTCGGGGACGAAATTCTTTTAAGGGGGAGGAATGTGATATCCTGGAATTTTAGGCAATAATTATGCAATAATCTTCTTTTATAAATTATTTAACATTGGCAAATTATTCTTTTCAAATAAATAAAATGAGTGTTGTTTATATATATGTGTGTGTGAGTTGAATTCATATTGAATTTGAATTTGAATTTGAAATTCAAAAGATAAATATCTTAAAATAAGTTGGATTTAAAAATATATATGTATACGATTTTTATTAGTACATAATTAGTTTTATACTATTTTCTTTAAAACACTTTATAAATATAAATTAAGAAATATATTTACTGAAAAGAAAATTAAATATAAAAGTTTTATATAAACATTTAAAAATAATAAACACATGCATAATTACACATGTAAGTTAATTAATACATGCTAGTGACAAATGTGAGATCTTTTAACAAGTGTCACCATTTTCTTTTATTTTATTTTATTTTTAAAATCATAAATAAAGTCTATAAATATACCTACACTCTCTCTTTCAATTTTTTTCTACCTTCATTTCAAAACTAACAAAAACAAAACCTGTAAACATTATACAAACTAGAGAAAATCAAAAGCCTGTAAGCTATATTCAAAACAGAAATTCAAAAGCAATCAATAAGCAAGCTTCCACTCTTTCAAACTAATCAAGCCAAGATCATTTCAACAACTAATCAAAGCTTCAGTTTATCAAGCAATCCATCTCAGTTTTAAAACAACATTTCCAGTTCAAAATCAAAGCAAGTTTTCAAGCATTTTCAAGTTCCAGTTTCAAGCTTTCAAAATACCCAGTTTCAAACTTCTCTGCTTATCATTAACAGTTGAGTAAAAAAACAACATTTTGTTTTAACTTAGTGCTTATCATGATTTTATGAAATAAAGATGTGGTAAATTGATTGCATGAGTGAAATTAGACCTGCATGTTTAAATATGAAGTGATATAAATGTGCATGTCTAGATATATATGTGTTCATTTCTGTTTTAAGTTATAGGTTTTAAATTTAGATTAGAATTTCAAATCTCCTCATCTAATCTCTTATAGGTTTTGGTATTCAAACAGATTAGGTTTGTTTAAACTTAAACTAATATTTAAAATTTATATTTAAGTAAAGTAAGTTTGAATATCATCTGGCAAATAGAAAAGTCGGGAAACTTAAAATATGTTAAAATCAATTATCATGATTTGTTGATTCATGTATATAATCTGATTCGACTTTGAAAACTACGATTTTTAAAAGAAAATACAGGATTTCTAGTTTTGAATCGACTGGGGAAATCGAGGTTGAACGTGAATGGGGTTTTGAGGCTTTTTCGATGATCAGAGGGCTCGGGGTGGTCGGGGTCTCTGTTGGAGGTAGATGGAAGTTTGGTCGTCTCGGCAAAAATGGTAGAAGGATTTTTAAACCATTGAGGCGGTGGCATGGCATCAAGTTAGGATTTAAACCTGGGTTTGGTCAAGGCTTGAATTTTGGATTTTCGTCTCTGGAGCATCGGAGACGATCAGTCATGGGGGAAAAGAAGCGTGATGGGTCAGCGAAGCGAACCTTTGGATAAAGGTTCATGGTTGCTGGTGGTCGGAGTTGTCATGGCGAGGAGGATCTTGGTTGAGGTTTTGATGTTCCAGTTCGATCTGTTAGCTCAATTTTGATTTCGAGCTTGTGATGGAGTTTAGGTGGTTAGGATCGTAGTTAGAGATGGTCAGTGATGTGCCGAAGATAACGTTGGTGGTTGAAATTGCCTCGATCACCTGTGCATGTGCACGACGAGGCTTGTGTGTCAGTGTTTGGGGAAGGAGCTTGGGTCTCGGGGAAGGTCTTGGGGAAAGGGCAGGTTTGCTTGGGTTCGTTTTTGAGTTCGAACGTGAGTGCTTAGACATGTTAACAGATTTTAATCTTAAACTAAAACTAAGTTTTAAAAATGAAAAGTGGATTTTTCTCGGGTCTGGGCTCGAGTATTTTCTGGGTTGAACGCGAAGTAAATGTTTTAACAAGTTTTTAAATTTAAATAAAAGCAAGTTTTAAATTTACAATGTATCTAGTTTAAACTATTTCTTAAATTATTTCTTTATATAATAAATGTTTTTATATAATTGATTTAAGAAGTTATATGATTTGCTTAACTTAAATGTATTAAGTTGAATTCTTAAGTTATTTTTAAACTTAAATTTGAATATAATTCTGTAGTTAATTAAAAGATAAAGTGTTTTAAATTTATGTGTTAATGATAATTAAGTAATTAAAAAAGATAAATGTTTTGTCTTAAAATTAATTAAGGTTTTGGATAATTATAGATTAATTAAATTAATGAAGTAATAAAAGAGAAATTAATTAGTTGTAATTAAGGATTAATTAATTTGAAATTAAGGATTAAATAATTAAGTAAATAGAGATTAATTAATTTGTAATTAAGGATTAATTAATTAAGTAATTAGAGGTAAATTAATTTGTAATTAAGGATTAATTAATTAGTAATTAAGGTTCATTAGTTAATAATTAAAGTATAAATCAATAAATATAAAGGATAATAAATCAGTCATTAAAGATTAATTAATTTGTAAAGTAATTAAAGAATGATTAATTAATTCATATGGTTTGTAATTGATTAATTGATGATTAATTAAGCAGGGTTAGGTGATTAATTCTTAAGTAATTAATTTAATTTAAGTTAATTAAATTGATTATAATTATGAAAATAATAGTCTTGCGTATGGATGATTGATTGATATTTATAGTATGATAATCTGTGATACTCTGTGATTTGATATACTTTGGATATGGCTGATGGTAAATGTGTATTATTTATCTGTGATGAATGCTGTGTGAATTCAATGCTCTGAATTGAATTAAATTATTTAAACCTTTAACAACTTGGCCTTTAAGAAACGTTTGGATTTCGATGAGATCGGAATCCGATATCAAATTTGATTATCTGAAAACCACATCGATCCAAGTTAAACGATAGGTCGTGAAATCTCAAGTGAAGTTGGATATGAAGTTCTCAAAGTGCAAGGGCTATTTTCATTAACTCTGAGAGTTATTCCAAAATGAGTTTAATGAGATAGCGCCTTTTGTTTCGTTCAAACCCGGAACGAACTTATATGGATGAATGCCATCAGACCATCATCAATGGAGGACGATGAGCATTCCAAGATATGTTTTCTTAAAAAGTAATCGTAGCCTCAAGCCTCATCAACCGAGAATGGCTAAAATAGGGGAGGTGAACGCAACGCTAAGTGTATAGCACCCAAGTAGGTTAAGATTTTCCCTTGTCTAGAGGTCCCTTTTTTCGGATGTGTGGGCGGTTGTTTGGCCACAACCGCGGGATTGTCTTATTCGGACCACCCAGTAAGGGGTAGCTCCGGCTTTGTGATGCATGGGATCTGGGTGGATCCTCGGTACGGTAATCTAGACCACATGCTATGACGGGTGGTACCCCAGTAGCTCTGCCATTGTATGGAATCCGATCTCTAATAAGTGCCTGTATGATTTTGATTGTACCCAACTATGTTGGAACTTGAGATGTAAGCATTCCATATATTTTTGTATTTTATATTGAAAACCCTAGACACTATTATAATATAACTAGATTTCCTATCAAATGTATTTGTTATCTAATGGATAAACTTGTCCGTGTCAATTTGCGAAGAGTCTTATGAGATACCTTTTATTTCAAAAGGTTTTTCAAGTTAAATAACTTAACCGTTTACTCACACCCGACCCATGTCTGACCCGAAGTTTATTTCTGTTTTCTTAAACTCTTGGGTACTCAAATTTTTATGAGTAGCCAAGTGATCAGGTTTGCTTGACGAATTTTGGAAAAGCTTGGAGCAGGAGTCTTGGCATATCTATATATCTATTTTCGTTGTGTTGGAGTCTTTGTCTGTTGTATTTTGGAATGTAATGGATAGACGGGACTTCACGACTGTCTAATGTGATGTTGTAACTGCGTAACGCTGTTGTATAATGACTATGTAATAGCAATGTGATGTATTATATTTTTCTTTTTCCGCTGTGAGATACTGATATTGTTTAGTTCTTTCTTTCTATCTATTCTTTTTCTACCTATTTCTTTCTTATTGATGATACCTCTTTCTGTGGAATGAAAGGCGGGTCGTCACAGTAACAATTTTTTAGTGGTATAAATTTAAGGTTATGCAACATTCCTCTATAAATAAACAACTACCCACTTACTTCTCTTCCAAAACATTTCTTCTTCTCTTTTTTCTTTCTTTTATGTTATGTTTAGAAAGAGAAAACTGCAATCACTGGAGCTGACTTCACCTACTTTGCAAAGAAAGAGGGAGGTGATTTCACCCCCTTTGCAAAGAAAGAGGGAGGTGACTTCGAAACAATTGCTTGATACTATGGTCTGTTTTTCATTCTTCTTTATTACCTTTAGTAGTTTTTTGTAAAGACTTACCTGTTCTCTGATTTCCAATCATTTTACTCATAAAAGCAATCACCCATGTCTCATAATTTCTCTATTCAGTTAGTTTGTGACAAGGATACGATTAAAAATGTACTTGGTAATTTCAAATAGTTATATATTTGATTACAACTTTAATTTACTTATTTAGATGTTAGTTATGTTAAACTATTTTTATTCCCAAAATCCATATCAAATTTATATTAGGTATCGGCAGCTGATTATTTGACTTGGATTTTTTTATTAATCATTATGTATTTTCAATCTTCTTGATATATCATTCTAGCATTTGTCATATATCAATTTCAAGGAAGTTAAACGTACTTTACTAGAAGCATAATTATTATTGTAAACTATTTTAATATGATAACTTGACTTTACTTTCAGCCATGGTTCATCAATGATATTCAAAGTAATAATTTACTTTCATGTTTAGACAATAATCATCTTGAATTAATCATATGAGCTTTGTAGCCTTTGCAAATTTTCAAATAGATGCCAATAATTAATTAGAGACCTACATTAAAAGGTAGTCAAGTGCAAGTATTTTCATGTAAGTTTTACTTGGGGTAATTAATTAGTGTGAAGTGTTGCCAAGAAGCAACAAATTCTTCACTTGATGCTTTTATGCTACTACTTTACGAATTGAATAATCAACATTAAAAAAGGTAGAATTTATTATTTTTTCCTTTTTCATAAAGAATTCAAGAAAGACTAACATATAACGGTTTCAAGGCAATATTTTTATTAACATTTATTATCTCCAAGAGATACATATATGAATCTCATTTCAGAAAATTATACTGCTCAACAAGGTTCTTATTAATTCTTGTTTTTTTTCATAGTGGACAAGTGCAACTCATTCAACAAAATCCATCTATCATTGCCTTCCGAAGACCAACTATATCCGAAGGGGAGAAAATCAAGGAAAATATAAGAGAAAAATCCAGGTTCTACTCGCGGTGCAACCACTGATCCTCTTGATCAACAATTTAATATGTTAAACCATTCTACAAAATCTAATTCTTTATACCAGGCCTATAATTCTTCAGTCCATTCCCCCTACACGATATCTAAACTATGGTCCAATCTCTTGACACATTAAAACCTGGAAGTCCCCTCATTCAATGAATCCCCTTCTAATTTGGCGAATTCGCTAATACAACCTATCATTGTTACTGTCAAAAATAATTCACCTAATGCTATTTTCATGTTTTCCTCCTAGAAATAACCGAAATATCAACCTCTTCATAACTCCACCTTCTCCACTCAAACATTCTGAAAATCTTACTAATCATATCCAAATGTGTACAAGAAAAGCTAGATCCCCCATAAAAGCCAAGAATTCTAAAGTTTCTGCTATGGTGACAAGGAGTAAATCTATGGATAGGGATGGTGGGAAAATCTTTGATAAAGAAGCTACTAGTCCTATTACAAATCCAGGACTTGAAGGACACAAAAAGAAACACATCAAATGCTAGTCTGTCCAGTGAGAAAAATCCATCTCCATTACCAACCACTCTAACCCTTATCCTTGATTGAAAATAAAGGAGTCTGGAGTATGAGATGGGCAAATAATGTAGCTAAATTAGCAATAATAAACTTTTTGAGAGAAAAACCTCCATATTATTATCAATCTAGAAAATGAGCTAAACGTAAGCACTGTACACCAAACATGTCAATCTAGAAAATCTGTATAGACTGTATCACCATGGACAAAATAGTAGATGACAATATGAATTCCTCAACTTCAAAATCAAAATCATTGCTGTTAGTAATTTAAATTATGGAAATCAATATCCTAACTTCATAATATCAACAATATGTAGAACTTTTTTTGGTCAATTCCTAGTGTTGACGAAAATTACTACATATATGATTGAACAAGCAATGAAAAAAATTTATTGTGGTACCTCTCACGGTAGTTCAAATAGGAGAGGCACGCATTTAGGGTTCTCGGTAGAGGTGAGCGATTCTAGGCAGAGGTTACGGGTTCCAAACAAAGACCGCATTTAGGGATCGAGTGTTGATGACAGAGGCTGCGTTTAAGGATTCAGAAGTTGACAATTGACGATAGAAGCTAGCGATTCGCATAAAATTTGGCTATAGATTTCTAAAGGAGGAAATGGTTCATTTGGAGATATCGATAGAGGATATGGAAATTTTAAGAGTTTATTTTTTGAAGGAGGTAGAAACGAAGCGAACAGGGTTCTTTTTTTCCACACGAAATAATTCATTTCCCTCGTTTTTGAATAGCATTTAGCATGCGTACCAATTTTTCACAACGTTGGAAACCATAATTTGCATAGCGTTGGAAGGAGGAAATGCGAAAACGCAATGTATTTGTGCTATTAAAAGCCAGTATTTTGTAGTGTGGAGAAAGGGGTTCTTCGTTTTTTAAATAAATGTAAAATATAGCATAGGTTGGACTTGATGATTTTTTTTCTATTTCATAAATTTGGAAGTTTATTTTAAAAAAAATTCTAATGAGGGATAAATAGGAATAGAACTTAATTAAATTAGGGAATAAGAAATAGAAGGACACGAATAACAAGGATAGGAGAAAATTTTCTATATAAAGAAAATACAGAGAATAATAGCTGAAGTATGAGCTAATTGCCTACTCCACTTTTCATTGTTCAAGATTATAGAAGATGCTTTCGAATTTTTTTAATAATTGGATGAAATTAAATGATGATAAATAATAAATGAGTTGTGATAATTTTGTGAATGTTATAAGGAAAAACTTTTATGTGAGGATGAGAATTTTAAATATACAATTTTCTATTTAGAATTTGTTTGAATAAGAATAAAATACTATTGTATTTAAAATGGTAATGAAAGAGAACTAAATTGGGATTGATAAGAAAAGGATTATGAAAGATTATAGGAGTATAACAAAGTTATAAAAAGTATTTAGTTAAGTGACAATACGTTTTGAGTAATAAAGTAATAGATGTTGATTATATCTCAAGGATGATATACCAACTTGAAATTACAAATTTGTCATGCATGTGAATAGATTGTGGTTTGAAGTTTACTGAAATAATTGTCATGTAACAAGAAATATCTTTAAATAATAAATTTTTAATAAAGGAAAAATGTTATTTTGAAATGCTATTGAAGTTATAATCTTTGTAATAGATTTAAAAGAGCTAAAATTGGAAATAATAATATATCCTTAAATTGGTGGTCAATGTTTTTCATAAGTATAGACCATGAATTTATAAATTAATAGAAAGCTAAATATTTAGTCAAAATTGAAAAACAATAATAATAATATATTCTTAAAACGGTAGTCAATGTTTTCATAAGTATAGGCCATGAATTCGTAAATTAACGGAGTAATAAATGCTAATTTTGAATTCAACGTACTAATTTTATTTGTATGAAAACAATTTATTGAAATTATTTTGCATGATTTTTTTTACTTTTGTAAAGAATGGTGGAAATCGAACAAAATTTTATGAAGTAGATAGGGATCACTAACAAGGTAAGACAGGATAAAGATTTTAGGATATGATTAAAATAAGAATAGTATGTACAAACTGATTTAGAAATTTTAAATGATCGTAGACATTTAATTGTAGAATTTTGGTAGAGTTGTGAGGATATTCCAAAATTATAATTGGGTTGTAATTTAGGTTGCCCTAGTTGATTTGGAACGTAAATTTCTATATTTTAATTTATTTCTTGCGAGTTCCATGTACATTCCATAAATTATCCAACTCCAAATAGGTATAAAAGTGCGACGTTTGAATAATAAGTGAATTTCCAAAAAGGAAAAGAGTGGTGTAACATATGGATATTTTTATCCATAGTTTACATTGTCTACTTCAATAAGAGAAAAAAATCCTTATAATTTCAAAATAGCAAAGATCTCACTTTAGCTAATTTATGAAAAATTATAACGGTAATCCTTTCTTGAAGGGTAGTTTTGATAAATTAAAATATGAAAAGAAATTTCTGGTTAAAAATTAATGATTAGAAATAAGAAATACACACATGCGTATAACCACGCTTAAAGTACAAATATATATATATATATATATATATATATATATATAGTGTAATTTACAACGATATTCGAATTAGTTATTATAGGACTAGAATTTATGGACATTAACTACAGATTTAATGAGCAATAAATTTATAATTAATAGATAATTAAAAGGAATTTAATATGATATATGAAGTAATTGAATCGGCTAATAGATAGATTTGAAACTGGTACAAAAATTAAAAGGATTTGAATAAGGGTTGATTAGAGATGGTCCAACTTTGATATTTATGACCAATTATTATGGATATATTAATTGAAGTAATAGATGAATCGTATTTATTAGAAACCAAGAAGGAGAATTAATGAAGATGGAGAATTAAGTGGAGTACATACTAAGAATGTTCATCTTAATTTAGTGAGGAGAATTAGAGCCCCAACATCATTTACATCAGCTATGATAAATGACAACTTTTAACAAAATTTGTTTTAGGGATTTTAGGATTGTTATCGCTAGTTGTCCTCATTAGGTTTTAACCATAAAATATTCAAAAGAATGAAGATATGTAAGAACGGTTATGGAAGCATGAGGAGAGATCAAAAAGCATCAAGATTTTTAGGTTACTTGTACCTTCCAACGGGAAGCTTTAGGCGAAGTCCAAGGCTACCTTTCAAAGTCTATAGTTAGAATGATACTTCAAAAATCCATCTTTCGACTAGGTCGAGAGGAATTTCAATAAAGGCAAAAAAGAAGAAGTTCAAACCTAACCTTTCGAAAGAGTCAAAAAGATGCAATCATCAGAATTCATTTGCATTAAATCTTCTGAAGGAGTCGAAAGGTTCAATCTCTGAATGTTCAAGAATTTCTTACCTTTCAAAAAGAATGAAGAGGTCAAAGCAAGTGTGAGCTACCCCATAATGATCTTTTCAAAAGCATATCAAGCCTTTCGAACCGGTTGGAGCACATCCAGAATACCTTTCGACAAGGTTGAAAGGTTTCCATAAAGAAAGAAATACTCAAAAGTCAGCAAAGAATGGAAGACAGCCTTTAGAAAACATTAAAGGGAAGCACAACACTCGACAATAATCAAGCGAGAAGCAACCTTCCGATAAGATTGAAAGATTCTAAACAAAATCATGTGAAGAGCAACCTTCCAACAAGGTCGAAATATTCACAACAGTTAGGAGTAGAGCTACCTTCCGATAAGGTCGAATGGAACACAATAGTAGGAACAAGGCAAGCCTTTTGACAACATCGAAAGGTTCATGAAAGCTTCAGAAAGGCAACGTTTTGACAGAGTCGAAAGGTTCATGAAGACATCAGAAAAGCAACCTTCTGCCAAGGCCGAAAGGTTCATAAAGGCATCCGAAAGACAAACCTTCCGACAGTATCGAAAGATTCATTATGGCATATAAGGGGCAAACCTTTCGACAAAGAAGAAAGGTTTGTAGTTGCATATAAAAGGGAAATATTCCGGCCCAGTTGAGAGCATGGAATTGGAAGGGGAGCTGCATGCATCTATAAATAGGACCCGAGGGGTCATGTTTTGGGGATAGAATTTCTATCATTCTGATCTTGTAACTTCTTAATCAAAGTAGCGTTACCATAATTGAGAATGATTTGGGAAAATTTAACAAAACGAAGCCTTTTCTTAGATATAAAGGGAAGTACTTGGCTTTGTTAATTACGTTACTATTTACTTAAATCTTTGTTAGTTTAACTCATATTTTCGGGTTCAATCCTACCTTAAGGTTTTTGTCGACAGGTCGACAACACTCTTGTGCAAGTAATAACTATAACATTTTGAAGTCTTAAACCCTACAATCTAATTTTTTGACAGGGTCGACAATTTACTTAGATCAACATCCACCGATACCTTCCAAGACTATTGGCTCAATTGTTTAAGTCTTTCGACAAGGTTGGAATCTAATCAATATAAGTGATTAAACCTTTCGTCAAGGTTGGAAGTCGCTACATATTCATCAAAGAAAACCTAATCTAATTAAATGAAGGCCTTTGTGAAGGCTTCAAACAAGCTCAACAAAGCCGGAAGGTCACCTAGCCCAAGTTCTAATCCTTTCGATGATAATGGAAGGTCTAATACAGGATATATCAACTAAATAGGTGAAATTGAAAGTGAATCACAAAAGGAATCTTGTCCTCTGTTTTCCAAAGAAGAAATCCATCCTTGTTATCGTATCTTTGGGGTGTTGACAAGAAATCTTGTTAACATTTTGGTGCTAAAAGAAGGGGTCGAACCTCCGATCTCTTATAACTTTCATCTCTGATCAATTGCATAAATATGGTAAAAGCTAAGAGTAGTAACAACATACCAACGAAGAGGCTACATCGCGGTCAACCTTTATAGGTCACATGGACTCAAATCGTAACTTAGGAAATATAGAAGTAAGGAAACCTTCAACCCTAACAAAAGTGCAACCTCCAAATGAGATAGAAAATCGAGGGTTAAACCAAGATAGTCGGGTAAGTAGATCACTTAAACAATCAGATAGCTTTATCCAAGAAGAGCAACAGGAGTAGTCACAGAAATGAGACCAACCATGTAACGACCCGGCTTTTTCAACAGTTAATTTGTGATATTTAAAATGAACTTAAGCAATTAATTTGAAATATAATTTGTTTTCAATATGAAAAGTTGGTTTGATTTAATAAAAAGAACTCAGAATTTAGATATAACAATTAATTGAATAAATTAAATAACAATTGACAATTGGGTAAATTATTTAAATTTGGAATGGTAAGCTTGTTAAAAATATTTTAACGGCTTATAAATTTATATTGATAGTACTGGAAATAATAGATGGGTTAAAATTGAATTTAACTGTCGTTTGTAAAATTTTAAATTTACATCGTTTAAATTGACATTTAAAAATAACCTTCCGAGGCACAGTCTCGGAATTCAACGAAACCAGTTCCGTTGGACCCGCAATATTGAATTATTGCCGGATTTCAAATTTCGTAAATTTTGGAGTGATCATGTGATCGTACGGGAGGTAAACGCTTCGAAAATAATTAATTGTTTAAATTAAAATATCTAACATCTTTTCTCCAGTTAAATTTCTTTCACCTCAGCAACCCTATTTCTGAACAGCTACATTCTTTCAAATCGTGCTCCCTCATCCTCATAATATCTTGTACCCTTTGTCTCCAATTCGAAGCAGAAATCAAATCGAATGGCCGCCTTTCCTTCTTTCCCAATTCGAAACCATATCTTCGTTCCCTTCCTTTTCTCGAAATTCAATTTTTTTAAGGCCGAACCTCTCCCACTTATCAATACCTCAGCGACCAAAAAAAAAAAATGGTGAACGCAGCCTAATCGAAATCGAATTCGATTTTGAATCGAAAGTCGTGGCCTTCCTTTTTGATCGAGCTTCCCTTTACTCATAGGCCATCTGTTCATGTCTTGGTTCACGAGGCCGGGGGTTGGAAGCATCGTGGTTTGGGGGAGGGTCGCGCTCGTGCTTGGATAAGGTGTCGTGTGACCGGTTGGGGTTGTTGAGGTGCGATGGTCACTAGGGTAGGCAGTGCTCGAGGTGATTCGACCTAGGGTTTCTCGACCTAGAAGCTAACTCGCGCGCGATGGAAATGGGAACGTGACGCTTCAGGTGACGGCAATGTGAAGTCGAGCTTGTGTAGTGGATTGAGCGAGCTGGAGATCGTCGCGGCAGGGAGTCGCGTGGGTTGGGCATTGCAGTTCCATCGAGTCTTTGAGGTATCTGATGTTGTTTGTTTTCTTATGGAATTTCTTTCTCAATTTAAAACTAATGATACATATTTAGCTATACAGAGGAAAGGAAGATGAAATTTTAAAATTCAAAATTTTATTTCTGTTTTTTTTACAAACATATATGTATAAATAGAAATATATAATACCCAGTTTACAGGTTAAGATTAATATATATATATATATATATATATATATATATATATATATATATTCAGATAAAGTTTTGAAAGAAAAGAGGAAATAATATAATAAGAATTTTAAAGGGGTTGGAAGTTATGTAAAAATTTGGGCAGAAAAGGAAATGAAATTAAGTTAGGTTAACGATCATTTGAGAATTTAGTAAATTGCTAGTTAATTTTTTTTTAAAGGGAAACTTATTACAATTTAATTACTTGTTAAAACCAAATCAATAGTAAATGAAATTTATTTAATTGGTAATTGATTGTTCGATAAATTTCAAATAGTTATAAATTGTATAAATTGTTATACAAGGTCTAAAGAATTACGAGGACAAGCCCGTTGGGAATGGATGGCAGACAGTAAAATAAAGGTGAGTTAATCTCACTCAGTTAAGTTTAAAATTTGAATTGTTGAATTTATATTTAATTGTTGAATTGCTTGAATGATGGTTGAAGTAGTGAATAATTAAATAAGTAGATGTTAGAATATTAATCCCATATACTACAATATTTCACATTGAAGTGAAATTGTTATTTTATTGTGCTAACATCTGTGGATGCAGGGAAAACAGGTTGGAGGGATCCAACAGGATTCCTCAAAACTATTTATTTTATTTCGTATATATGCTTTTCTGTGACAGGATGTTATATTGATTTGGGTGGTTTTATTGATAATTGAATTTTCAACTGTTGAATTACAGAAAAATTTAGAATTTAAATTTTCTATTATCGTTGATAAATTAATTTGAAGAAGTTAAATAAAACTCAAATAGAAAATATTTATTTGAAATTTGAATCTACTTAAATTGAGAATGAAGAAAAGAAAAGTATATTTTATACTTAAATTAAACTTTAATGTGATAAAGTTGAGTTTGGAAAAGTTAAATTATAAATTATACCTGAAGGAATATTGTAATCGATAAGTGAAGTAAAGAAAATGGAATTATATTAAGGAATAAAAATGAAGTCTATTAAGGAAAATAAAAAGAAAGATCTATAGGAAAAGAAAAGAAAATTTATTAGGAAATAAAGAAGATGCTATTAAGAATTACGAATAAAAAAATCTGTTAAGAGTCAAAAGGAAAGTTTATTTAGTAATGAATGGAATTTATTGAATGGGACAATATAGAACTTTATAGAAAGAAATAAATTATAAAGATGGGATTTTTAAATCAAACTATCTTATAATAAATGAAATCCAAGGAGATTTTATAAATTGATGAATGGAATTTATAAATGAGATATGAAATTGGTCGAATGGAAATAGTAAGATATTTCTAAGGGTGAATGTGGACAAGAGGTATTTATAAATGGATATTGGATTTTCTAAAGTTATTTTAAAAAGAATGTTTTAAATTACTATACTATATAAATTTTTTTATAAACTATTATTTGAAAGTAAAATATTTTCGAATTAATTATTTTGAAGGTTTAGCTATTATTTATTATAAACTCTAAGTTTTCTAGAACCAGTTATTTAATATTACTTCTTATTTTATAAATCTATATGTTGTCAAAAAGTTTTTAAAATCCAATTAAAATCCTCTTGTGATGGTAAGCAAATTAAATTTAAATGAGATAAGATTTAGGAGAAATCTTATTAAGTGGAGAAAGTGAATTTGAGAAATTATAAGGAAAGTGTAAATTGATTTTTGAAAAATGAATGAGAAATAAATGATATTTCCAAAGGGTAAATAAAATATGAGTGATATAAGAAATCAATTAAGTGATTTCATGGAAATAAAGGATTTTGAAAATCTATTTCAAGTGGTTAAATGGGAATATTATCTGTATGATAATTGAAATAAATAATTTGTAGGAATTATTTGATGGTTGCTTGTGTGTGATTAATTGATAGTTAAATAACCGACTATCAATATTGGACAATGCGCTAATCGTTTCGAAGAGTCCGGGATCGGATTTAATTATCCGAAAACCACTTCGATCCGGTTTGAACGATTACGAATGAAGACCGTGAAGAGTTGAAGACGGTGATTCGGTTTGTCCAGACCCAGGACAACTTGTATGGATTGAATGTTTCCAAAACATCGTCAGGCGGACGATGAGCATTCTAAGTGACGCGTTCTTGAAAGGTAACGTTAAACCTCAAGCCTCATCAACCGGGAATGGCTAAAACAGGGGAGGTGCAGCAAGGTTAGGTGTGTGATGCCCAAGCAGGACAAGATATTTCCCCTGTCTAGATGTCCTTTTTTATTTCGGCTTAGTGGGTGGTTGGTCGCGCCAATCACGTGGTTTATCTTGTTCGGGACTGTTCAGTAAGGAATGGTTCCGGCCTTGTGTTGCAGGGGATGAAGGGAGTAATCCTCGGTACTCTGATCTAGACCAGGTACTGTGACGGGCGGTACCACAGTAGCCCTGCCATTTTATGGGATCCAAACTCCAATAAGCGCCTGTATGGTTTTGATTGTGCCCAACTATTGCTGAAACGTGAGATGCAAGCATTTCAGCTAGATTCTACTTACTTTCTATAGACACTATAATAATATCAGAGAACTTTCATAAAAATTGTTTTAGCTATCGTAAGGTATAAACCCGACATGTTTATTTGTGGCGTGGTCTTACGAGATGCTTTTATTTTCAAGGATTTTTGAAACTTTAATAATCCAATTGAGTGTGATTTTCTCACGCTGGTTTTCCAGACTGACTCGGGTGTTGTTTTATATGATGCTCGGGTCAGACCGAGTTAAACAGGTTCAGGTTATATATGCTGGAGCTCAGGAGACGAGCTGATGACAGAGCGTATTTACGTATTTGCCTATTATCTCCGCTGTGTATGGATATGTATGACTGATTGATGTACTCTGATGATGGTATGTATGTATATGTATACAATACAGATTTCTTGTATTTAAAACTGTATTCTATATATTATATTTTATTCCGCTGCGATGTGAGATTCTGATGTTGTTTTTTTTCTTCTTCTTCTTCTATCCCTTTCTTCTTTTCATAACTATCTGGAGTTTTCGGGTTCGAAAATTTCCGGGTTGTTACACTTGGTATCAGAGCTGAAAGGTTAAGCGAGAATCTTGGCTCTGGTGAGGAATTACTCATTAGAAATAGAGTCAGCAGTACTCTAGAATGAGTTTGAGCATATTTATAGATATGAGCGCGTATTTGTTAGTGAATATAAAATGATTTTATATTGCGTTGATTGATTTATTGAGTGGTATATGAACCTTCGTCGGCACAGTCTGGACAACTGGATCGAAGGGGTTTCTAAACACTTGAGTAGAGCAATTCGACACAATACTGATTTTCAAAATGTGGGTGAATGAAATAATTTCATCCAAAATATATTTTGATATAAAAAGAATATTTTTCTGAAAATTATTATAACATGGATGCTTGGATGATAATAATTTTATAAATGAGATGATTAAATTTAAAATGGTTATCTAATCTAGGAAAACCTTAAATGTTGAATTTTTGAATTAAAATCTAAAGTGGAAAGTTAAAGATGGAAATTTAACTTGGATTAAAATTGAAATTTGAAATTTAATTAATTATTTGGAAAGAATAAATTAGTGGATTTTAAATGAAGTTGAAATGAGGAATAAAACTTAAAGTGGATTGAAATTAATTCAAATTATGTGAATGGAAGTAAATTGAATTAAACTAGAAATAAAATTCAGTTGTATTTGAATTAAATTGTAATTGGAATTAAAAATAGGATTAGGTTATGAAACTCGAATTATAAATGGAAATTCCATTGAAATGGTAAGCCAAATTAAATATGAATCACAATTATTATGAATTGGATTAAAGTAAAGATAGTTTGAATTTACAAATAAAATCCAAATTAAGCATGGATGGAATAATTTGGTCTTGGATGTTATCTAAACCAATTTAGAATGGCTAATTAAATTACATGGGATTTGATCTAGATGAGTATCAAAACCAATTGCAATGAATTTAAGTAAGAAGTTGCAATAATTAAATTAACTTAAGATGTAAAATTATGGAAAGGTGACTTCGATGGAAGTGGAAGTTCATCGAATAAAATAAATGGGAAAAGTACCTTAAACATTGGCTGTGATTGGATAATGAATAGAAAATTTAATTGGATTGAGAACTTTGATTTAACTGGAGTAAATAAGTCAAATAGAATTGTTTGAATTTGGGAAATGATTAGAAAATCCAAACCTGAATTATAAAATAAAATGGAACCAAAGAAATTTAAATGGAGAGATTTTTGAAGCTAAAATAATAATAATAATAGTCAAGTACTGAATTATAAATTGGAAATAAACTAGTTTGGGATAATTTATTAGCTTGAATATGTGAATAAACTTTGAATTGGTTAAATAGAGTTGAATGGGGTTGTGAATTTAAGTGAATGGTAGAAAGAGAACTTGAATCATAAATATAAAATTCAACTTGGATTGGTTTGTAAATAAAATGAATTTGGATTAAATATAATGGTTAGAAGTGCAATCAAAATCAAATTGAGAATAAATAAAGTGGAAATGGTCTTAAATTTAATTAAATAAGTTCGAGAATGAATCGAACATGGGAATTGAATTTTTAAATGAAATAATTCATTGAATTAAGAAGTGAATGAAAGAAATTTGATTTAAATAAAATCAAATTAGATTGGAAAAGAATTTATGGATAAATGAAATTAACTTAAGTTATGAAAATTAAATAATTTGAAGTAAATTAACCTAAGCCTAAATTCAATGAAGCATGACTTATGTAAATTTGGGACAGTTTGCTAAATTTTAAGCATTGAAGTTGTCGAACTTAATAAAATGATTTGGAATGCATTCAATGCAAAGGTACGGTTTAAAAATAAAATTTGGAATGAAATTTCATATAACTAGAGTTGGAATTAATTTTTAAAACAGTTATAAAAATAAAGCGACTGTTTGTTTATATGAATATTGTTGGAATTTGCATAGAAATAATTGTTGTTGTCGTAAACATGATTAAATAAAGTTTCATGGAAAAATAAAAGTAATTAAATTGGATTGAATAAAAGAATGATATTGGAAATCTTTCTGAATCGAATATGATATTATGAATTGAGTAAAGACAACTGGATTTAATTGGAACCTTATCAATTGTTTATACAAAACTGCTTGTATATATATTGTTTATAGAATATGACATTGAATTGATAAGTAGTAAAATTGATTTTTTGAAATCAATTAAGTTGAAAACAGGTTTGTTTGGGAATAATTATGAATCGGGAATAAGTAAATGTGTTATAACTCGCTTAAAGTTGAATGCAAACGGTGTTTGTGTCAGTTAGAAACAAATGGAACTAGTTTGGATATCATAAAAATTTGTTATGAAGTTATTTATATTGCATTGCTTATGTTTTTGATGTGTTGTAGTGAATGCAATGCTATAAATTGTCATAAATATGTTACTAATGTTTATAAATTAAGTAAGTACAGGTACCAGAAGACTGTATAGCGGGATTTTGGGTGCGTAAATGCTAAAATTTAATAATCCGCTTGCTTAAAATGCTAAATAAGGTACGCCTACGCAATATAAACTAGGAAATATGAACTGTTTTTGATTTTCCGACCGTGTGGGTCTATGTATATATATTTATATCTATTGTCAAATTGCAAAAGCTCCTCCGTACAAAGGGGACTCTGCCCAAAATTTTCAGAAATTTTGGGAGTTAGAAAAATTTGGAAATTTTAGAAATTTTTGTCAACGACAAATGTTTTCAAATTGAAAATTTAAATAAATTAGAAAATGAAACTAATTTAAAATTAAGACCTGAATTCGATATAAATGAAAATTAGAATTTGAATATTTAGAGTAATAGATAAATTAAATTCATATGGGAATGAAAGAATAAATTGAATAAGGATGAATACAAACTAAAGTGGTAAGATGAAAGTAAATATAAGAAACACATAAGATGTTTATACTAACTTAAGTAAGGAATGATACATTCTCAATCGAGAATGGATAGTTCAAATGTAAGCTAAATAAATATTTGAATGAATAGATATGGACATTTGTAAGGATGTCGATAAAATGTTTTGTATATTGTGATTGGATATATTGCCGTGTAAGGTTATGCAGGTAAAATAAAGGAAGGTAAAGAGAATTGAGTTTGGTTTCAAAGATAAAATTTGAAATGCTCGACAAAAAGGTATGTGTTTGAATTTCTATATGGAAATTGATTGAGATTTTGATCGAGCCACTTGGCCTTTTTGTTTTCTTTTGGGTTTTTGAGAGGCCATAGAGCCATTTTGTAGTTGTACTGAGCTAGCCGCGCAAAGGAGACGCTGGCAAAATTTTTCGGGAATTTAGGGTGTTAGAAAAATTTCGAGAAAATTTTGATAAGTCAAAATTTGAGTTTAAATTGAACTTGAATAGTTAAGCATATAGTACAGTTTGATACTAGGGAAAAAGGTTTAGAAAGTTATTAAGAAGGGTAGTTGGTAGGATGTTGAATTGTTGATTGTAAAGTAATAATAACGGGTATATGACCATTCTTCCTAACTAGTAATTTCGGGGACGAAATTCTTTTAAGGGGGGAGGAATGTAACGACCCGGCTTTTTCAACAGTTAATTTGTGATATTTAAAATGAACTTAAGCAATTAATTTGAAATATAATTTGTTTTCAATATGAAAAGTTGGTTTGATTTAATAAAAAGAACTCAGAATTTAGATATAACAATTAATTGAATAAATTAAATAACAATTGACAATTGGGTAAATTATTTAAATTTGGAATGGTAAGCTTGTTAAAAATATTTTAACGGCTTATAAATTTATATTGATAGTACTGGAAATAATAGATGGGTTAAAATTGAATTTAACTGTCGTTTGTAAAATTTTAAATTTACATCGTTTAAATTGACATTTAAAAATAACCTTCCGAGGCACAGTCTCGGAATTCAACGAAACCAGTTCCGTTGGACCCGCAATATTGAATTATTACCGGATTTCAAATTTCGTAAATTTTGGAGTGATCATGTGATCGTACGGGAGGTAAACGCTTCGAAAATAATTAATTGTTTAAATTAAAATATCTAACATCTTTTCTCCAGTTAAATTTCTTTCACCTCAGCAACCCTATTTCTGAACAGCCGCATTCTTTCAAATCGTGCTCCCTCATCCTCATAATATCTTGTACCCTTTATCTCCCATTCGAAGCAGAAATCAAATCGAATGGCCGCCTTTCCTTCTTTCCCAATTCGAAACCTTATCTTCGTTCCCTTCCTTTTCTCGAAATTCAATTTTTTTTAAGGCCGAACCTCTCCCACTTATCAATACCTCAGCGACTAAAAAAAAAAATGGTGAACGCAGCCTAATCGAAATCGAATTCGATTTTGAATCGAAAGTCGTGGCCTTCCTTTTTGATCGAGCTTCCCTTTACTCATAGGCCATCTGCTCATGTCTTGGTTCACGAGGCCGGGGGTTGGAAGCATCGCGGTTGGGGGAGGGTCGCGCTCGTGATTGGATAAGGTGTCGTGTGACCGGTTGGGGTTGTTGAGGTGCGATGGTCACTAGGGTAGGCAGTGCTCGAGGTGATTCGACCTAGGGTTTCTCGACCTGGAAGCTAACTCGTGCGCGATGGAAATGGGAACGTGACGCTTCAGGTGACGGCAATGTGAAGTCGAGCTTGTGTAGTGGATTGAGGCGAGCTGGAGATCGTCGCGGCAGGGGGTCGCGTGGGTTGGGCATTGCAGTTCCATCGAGTCTTTGAGGTATCTGATGTTGTTTGTTTTCTTATGGAATTTCTTTCTCAATTTAAAACTAATGATACATATTTAGCTATACAGAGGAAAGGAAGATGAAATTTTAAAATTCAAAATTTTATTTCTATTTTTTTTACAAACATATATGTATAAATAGAAATATATAATACCCAGTTTACTGGTTAAGATTAATATATATATATATATATATATATATATATATATATATATATATATATATTCAGATAAAGTTTTGAAAGAAAAGAGGAAATAATATAATAAGAATTTTAAAGGGGTTGGAAGTTATGTAAAAATTTGGGCAGAAAAGGAAATGAAATTAAGTTAGGTTAACGATCATTTGGGAATTTAGTAAATTGCTAGTTAATTTTTTTTTTTAAAGGGAAACTTATTACAATTTAATTACTTGTTAAAACCAAATCAATAGTAAATGAAATTTATTTAATTGGTAATTGATTGTTCGATAAATTTCAAATAGTTATAAATTGTATAAATTGTTATACAAGGTCTAAAGAATTATGAGGACAAGCCCGTTGGGAATGGATGGCAGACAGTAAAATAAAGGTGAGTTAATCTCACTCAGTTAAGTTTAAAATTTGAATTGTTGAATTTATATTTAATTGTTGAATTGCTTGAATGATGGTTGAAGTAGTGAATAATTAAATAAGTAGATGTTAGAATATTAATCCCATATACTACAATATTTCACATTGAAGTGAAATTGTTATTTTATTGTGCTAACATCTGTGGATGCAGGGAAAACAGGTTGGAGGGATCCAATAGGATTCCTCAAAACTATTTATTTTATTTCGTATATATGCTTTTCTGTGACAGGATGTTATATTGATTTGGGTGGTTTTATTGATAATTGAATTTTCAACTGTTGAATTACAGAAAAATTTAGAATTTAAATTTTCTATTATCGTTGATAAATTAATTTGAAGAAGTTAAATAAAACTCAAATAGAAAATATTTATTTGAAATTTGAATCTACTTAAATTGAGAATGAAGAAAAGAAAATAAAAGTATATTTTATACTTAAATTAAACTTTAATGTGATAAAGTTGAGTTTGGAAAAGTTAAATTATAAATTATACCTGAAGGAATATTGTAATCGATAAGTGAAGTAAAGAAAATGGAATTATATTAAGGAATAAAAATGAAGTCTATTAAGGAAAATAAAAACAAATATCAATAAGAAAAGAAAAGAAAATTTATTAGGAAATAAAGAAGATGCTATTAAGAATTACGAATAAAAAAATCTGTTAAGAGTCAGAAGGAAAGTTTATTTAATAATGAATGGAATTTATTGAATGGGACAATATAGAACTTTATAGAAAGAAATAAATTATAAAGATGGGATTTTTAAATCAAACTATCTTATAATAAATGAAATCCAAGGAGATTTTATAAATTGATGAATGGAATTTATAAATGAGATATGAAATTGGTCGAATGGAAATAGTAAGATATTTCTAAGGGTGAATGTGGACAAGAGGTATTTATAAATGGATATTGGATTTTCTAAAGTTATTTTAAAAAGAATGTTTTAAATTACTATACTATATAAATTTTTTTATAAACTATTATTTGAAAGTAAAATATTTTCGAATTAATTAATTTGAAGGTTTAGCTATTATTTATTATAAACTCTAAGTTTTCTAGAACCAGTTATTTAATATTACTTCTTATTTTATAAATCTATATGTTGTCAAAATGTTTTTAAAATCCAATTAAAATCCTCTTGTGATGGTAAGCAAATTAAATTTAAATGAGATAAGATTTAGGAGAAATCTTATTAAGTGGAGAAAGTGAATTTGAGAAATTATAAGGAAAGTGTAAATTGATTTTTGAAAAATGAATGAGAAATAAATGATATTTCCAAAGGGTAAATAAATTGTGAGTGATATAAGAAATCAATTAAGTGATTTCATGGAAATAAAGGATTTTGAAAATCTATTTCAAGTGGTTAAATGGGAATATTATCTGTATGATAATTGAAATAAATAATTTATAGGAATTATTTGATGGTTGCTTGTGTGTGATTAATTGATAGTTAAATAACCGACTATCAATATTGGACAATGCGCTAATCGTTTCGAAGAGTCCGGGATCGGATTTAATTATCCGAAAACCACTTCCATCCGGTTTGAACGATTACGAATGAAGACCGTGAAGAGTTGAAGACGGTGATTCGGTTTGTCCAGACCCAGGACAACTTGTATGGATTGAATGTTTCCAAAACATCGTCAGGCGGACGATGAGCATTCTAAGTGACGCGTTCTTGAAAGGTAACGTTAAACCTCAAGCCTCATCAACCGGGAATGGCTAAAACAGGGGAGGTGCAGCAAGGTTAGGTGGGTCATGCCCAAGCAGGACAAGATATTTCCCCTGTCTAGATGTCCTTTTTTATTTCGGCTTAGTGGGTGGTTGGTCGCGCCAATCACGGGGTTTATCTTGTTCGGGACTGTTCAGTAAGGAATGGTTCCGGCCTTGTGTTGCAGGGGATGAAGGGAGTAATCCTCGGTACTCTGATCTAGACCAGGTACTGTGACGGGCGGTACCCCAGTAGCCCTGCCATTGTATGGGATCCAAACTCCAATAAGCGCCTGTACGGTTTTGATTGTGCCCAACTATTGCTGAAACGTGAGATGCAAGCATTTCAGCTAGATTCTACTTACTTTCTATAGACACTATAATAATATCAGAGAACTTTCATAAAAATTGTTTTAGCTATCGTAAGGTAAAAACCCGACATGTTTATTTGTGGCGTGGTCTTACGAGATGCTTTTATTTTCAAGGATTTTTGAAACTTTAATAATCCAATTGAGTGTGATTTTCTCACGCTGGTTTTCCAGACTGACTCGGGTGTTGTTTTATATGATGCTCGGGTCAGACCGAGTTAAACAGGTTCAGGTTATATATGCTGGAGCTCAGGAGACGAGCTGATGACAGAGCGTATTTACGTATTTGCCTATTATCTCCGCTGTGTATGGATATGTATGACTGATTGATGTACTCTGATGATGGTATGTATGTATATGTATACAGTACAGATTTCTTGTATTTAAAACTGTATTCTATATATTATATTTTATTCCGCTGCGATGTGAGATTCTGATGTTGTTTTTTTTTCTTCTTCTTCTATCCCTTTCTTCTTTTCATAACTATCTGGAGTTTTCGGGTTCGAAAATTTCCGGGTTGTTACAAACCAAAATCACAATCTACACCATATAATGGTAAATGCACTTGGAGGAAAAGAAATTTATGACCTGAATAATATGTTATCTACAAAAAGCCCCCCTTTTCCAAAGAAATAATGACGACAAATCTTCCTCCATACAATAAAATTCCTTCACTAAAATACGATGGAGCAACTAATGCTAGATGACCATCTTGTTGTTTTCGAAAATTAGATGAACTTATACAACGCTCCAGAGGCAGTTCGTTGTAAACATTTTCCCATTACTTTCCAAGGAGCAGCTATTAAATGGTATGGGAGTTACCAAATGGAAACCATCTATTTTGAGGAACAATTTACTTGCGACTTCATGGCACAATTCACTATATTCAGAGATACAACTATGGATTTAGTTTGTTAGCAACCATCAGACAGAAACTAGGGGAGCTACTTGGTGAATATTTGAACAGATTTAGCAAAGAAGCACTAAAATTAGAAAGTACCACTGCTAGGGAATAACTCACGGCAGTTCAATCGGGTTTGATCGAACAAGCTCCTTTTTGGAAAGACCTTTATATAAACGGATGCAGAGACCTATAATATTTCTTCCTCCAAGCAGAAAAAATTATTCAATTAGATGAGATGCATCATGCTAAGAGAGAATCCCATTGAGAATTCAAAGAAGAAAAATCTGATCTCAAATGCTTTTACAAAAGGCCAAGGGAAAGTGAAAACCCAAAAGAAAGTCGAAGAAAGAATTATAAAATGAATTGTGTGGTCCTGAGTGAACCCCACTCCTATATATACACTAAGATGAAAAGGAATGAGAATTTTATGGCACCTCAAAAAGTTCGGAGTGCCCCAAAACCAAATAAAGGAGGAAGTTATTTCGAATACCATAAGGCAAATGGACATAAAACCGATGAATGTCATGTTCTATCGGAGAAAATACAAGGCATGATCAGGGCAGGGTTCTTGCAAGAATTCGTTAAAAGAACTTGAAAGACATCTTGTTAGAGCTGAGAGGAAAGAAACTCAGCAAATTATAAATGCCAATCTCTATCGAGTCATGAGGGCTCATGGCATTAACTCAACTGTGAACTTTTTCTTTCCCTTTTCATTTTCCATTCATAATTAAATTTGTATTGATCATGTATTGATTAAAATTTGAGTGCTATTACAGGTAAAAAAAAAAATCAAACCAAAGCACTCGATGAACTCTGAGAGCACGACAAACCCCTGAATACTTAAAGAGGACAACTCAAATGCCTGATGCAAGATAATTATCAAAAAGTCAGTCAATGCAACAGTAAAGATTTCTTGTAAGAAATGTTGAATCACTGTTAAAATCAATTCCAATTTAGGATAAAATCCATATATATCAAATATATTTTTAGCAATTGATTTCAAAAAGAAATTTCTCAAATTATATCCATTTAAGAAAATATTTTCAATCACCCCATGGTCCGGGGGGAACAAATACTTATTTATCCTAAAAGCAGATTTATGAACCTAATTTGAGATATTATATAGCATTAACAAATGCGCGTAATTTTTTTTCAAACCAAGCAGTTTCAAAGTTCACTTAAATTGTGGATGGAGATATGCCCATTCATACTTTTTTTCAAGATAGATTTTGAAAGCACGAAAAGTTATTAAGACTCAAACTGGAGAACCCTATTCTCAACTAAAAGGCTTTTAGTTCATGAATCATGCCCTCCTAGTCTCCTATTTGAGATTCGTGTCTCCATTATGGGAACAACAAGGAAGTTCTTGCAAAAAGATTTTAGTGGAAAAAAACTCTTTCATAAAAATAATTCATGGGTCCAAACTATTTATCAAAAGAAACTCTTCAATATAATAGAAGGGTCAATTACAAAATTCTTTTCAATTTGCTAAAAATTATTTCCATATATACATACTCAAGCCTACGATGTTATTCTGTAGCACCTCCTAGAAGGAAGGACATAAGCCTATGACGCTATTCCATGGTACCTCTTAGAGGGAGGGACACAAGCCTATGATGTTATTCCATAGCATCTCCTACAGAGTGAGATAGAACACCTAACGTCCAAAACCACCACTTAAGGGATGGGTCAGGGTAGCACCCTTCAGCGGCCTTTTGGAGGAAGGTCAACTAAGTATATATCCCTTTAAGATAAGGAAAGCCAAAAGCGTGGCTTATTAAAGAATGGACTAAGATGTCCAAGCCCAAGTAGTGGCTTATTAAAGAATGGACTAAGATGTCCAAGCTCAAAGAGTGGCTCATCAAAGAATGGACTAAGATGTTAAAGCCCAATGAGTGGCTCATTAAAGAATAGACTATGTTGTTTAAGCCTGATGGGGGCTCCAAACCGAAGAATGAGGACAAAGGGTCCACAATTCAAAACAAAGGGTTAAAACCCAAAAGGATAAAGGGTTATAGAAAGAAAATCTATCCATCAACTGGGACAAAGTTAAATTCTAAAGAAGGATACATAAAAGACAATTGGGCAAAGATGTCCAACACTACAACTGAAAATAGTCAGAAAATCTAGAATTATATCCAAAGGAAATAAGAAATGAATTAGCGAATTCTAGGACATCTATTGCTTGAGAAATAGTTACCACGTTAAAGGATAAAGAAATCTACATCCCCGTAGATGACGGGGGACAAGAAAAGGGATAAAAGAAATCCCTAACATGGACTCAATGGCCAAAGTACAAACGAAAGCCTAAAGAACAGAATAGGCAGCAAAGTATTTCAAATGTTTAAAGAAATTACACACAAGGAATTAGATAATTAAACCACTACAGAATCCACAGAAACAGAGTAATCCCTTAAAACAATAGAGAATTTATAAGTATATAGGGATCCAGTATTCCAATTAATCACAAGGTCTTGCAGATACAACTCATGTAACGATCCTAGATTTTAACTATGTTTAAATTAATGATTAATTTAATTTTTAAATAAAAATTGTGAAATAATTGGTAATTAATATATAATTTCAGTTAAGTTATGAATTTACTTGAGAAATGTATTTCAATGTATTTGAATTGGGATTTATAAATAATGTAAAGATATTTTAATTTAATCTTATGAAATGTATTTGAAAAGTTATGTAAATATAATAAATGAATACAAGATAATAAATATTTAGGTTGGAAATTTATATTTACGTTAAAAATAGAAATAAAAAAATATATAAGATGAATTATAAAATATAAAGTCAATACATTAGAAAAATTATAATAACATATTAACTATAGGAATTTATTTATATTAAAAAGTCATAAGACAAGAAACAAATTACACTCAAATATGTATAGTGTTAACAAGACAAATGTAAGCAAGAATAAAAAAATCCTTAGGCTTGTATAAGACGACAGATCCATATGTTTAAGTATGTAAAGCTAAGAAAAAGAAAGAAAGGATAAGGCTATAGCTTATAAAACAAGGCAAAGGAAAGTAATGCAATATCTTTTGTACACCCTAAATTTCATATCAGCCGAAACAAATTTTCTTAGCCACCAAAATGAGTTATCAACCGAAATAAAAATCAGCTTAGTCAAACAAGCAAAGGAAATATCTCTGATATACTTGTATAAACCCAAAAATATTGTCTACCTGTGTACAAACAAATAATAATCATTTGTAAACTTCTTTTTATATGTATCAATCTTTATCTCAGTTCGACCATCAAACTGAGTAGCACCTGAAATAATATCACCTCAAACTTAAACAAAATTCAACCTTATAAATTAACAACTTCATTAAAGCCAGAGGATCAAGGAAAGTTCAGCAAGCATAGTTCAAGTCTGTTCATCATAAATAAAGCTCTATTTATTTAAAAAACAAAGTGAGTAACATTTTTTTTAAACTTAAAGTATGAACCAGTTTTGGATATATATTTGAATAAGCATGGTTGTACCTACATATGCATATATGAATTCTTTTTTAATGATGTTTTGTGTGCAGTCTGTTTATAACTGCTTCTGTTCTTGTTTTCTTTAAACCCAGACTTACAAAATAATCTATATTTCTTGATTTTCTCACTGATAGAACATACAATATAAACAAAAGATGTTTGTTTGATCATGAACTAGGTTTTAAAATTTTATTTAAGTTAAAACAACTTGGATTGTCTCTGGAAATTACAAGAGCTGAGCAAAGCTTTGGTTTAGTCAAATTTCGAACATTTTAATTCAGGAATTCAGGTATGTAACTTGAATTTGTATACTTTGATATGATTTTTAAAACTTGAATCGTAATTTTTAGATGAGGGGTTAAAGAGCAGTTCAAAGATAATCGAAAATGGTACTTTGATCAATTCCCGACGATATGTTGAACTGGGGAAGTCGAGTTTCCTCCTGGAGGTGGAGGAATGATCAGTGGCTATGGGAAAAATAGGGTGAGGGTGGTCAGGTGATCGTGGTGGCGTCGGCGATCGTGTGAAGGCTGTAGCCCTAGTTTTGTCAAGGCCAGATGATTCGATTCGTTCTTCGTCGGCGAGTGATCGAGTGCTACGAAACTTAGGGAGATGGTAGAGGTCGAGTTGACGAAGTGATGACCGAAGTTTCGCGTGTTCAGATGATCGGAGATGCGAGAACGAGGCAATGATAGGTTTGGGTTGGGGGTGACTGCATTTGTTGTTTCCAGGTTCTGGTTCCAGCTTTGACACTCGAATTTGTTTTCGAGTTGGAGTCTTCGATCTGATGATCGAGATAGGGTGCTTGGATAGTTTTCGATTTATGGAGGTCATCGATGATGATCAACGTTGAGCGGCACCACCGTGCATGTGCACGGTGGACTTCTTTGTGTTCTGTTTAGTTGGATTGGAAGGGGAGTAGGTTACTCGAGTTTTCTCGAGTAATTTGAGTACCGGACTCGAAATAAATGAGGTTTTGACTCGAAGGAGAAGTATGTTGCCTCGGGCATTTTGCTGGCTACAGGTTTTTACAGAAACGTGTTACCCAGTTTTGAATTTTTTTTAAAATAAATTCCAAAACTCTATTTAAATTAAAAGTAGAGTTTTAAAATGAAGTTTAAATATGATTCGAGTTAGATTTGAATCTCAGTTTTAAAGCTAAATAAAGTTTTAATTTTTTTTTAACTATTTTAAATTTGTTTTAACTATTTTAAAAATGTTTAAGTAGTTGAATTTCAAAATGAAGTTTTAAATTGCAAGAAAAGTTTTTAAATCTAAGTTAAATCTGAAATCAAGATGGTTTGTATTCCAGTGGTTATAAAACAAGTTTTTAGAATTTAAATTGTTTTAATGATAAAGTAAAATTTTAAATTGATTTGAATTTAAATAAAACTTGGATTTAAATTCTTTTGATTTCTATTTAAACATTGTTAAAGTTAAATCTATATTCATTTTAAATCTTAAATTTAAAATGAAATCTAAAGTAAATTTGGAAGCAAATTAAATACTTTGATTAAGCAAGAAATGTTTTATCTTAAAGATAAATAGAATTTAAGGATATGAATTCATTAATTATTAAGTTAATTAAAATGGATAATTCATTTATTTGATTAATAAATGATTTGGATTAATTAAATAAGTAATTAAAGGTTTAAATTAATCAATTAAGGTTTAAAGATTAATTAAGTAGGGAATAATTAATTTGCAAATTAAGGATTATTAATTAGATATTAATTAATGATCAAAGTTGATTAATCAAGTGATTAAGCAATAATTAATTGAAGGATAATGTTATAAATTAATTAAGGTAATTAATTTGAGAATAATTAATTTATTAAAGGTTAATTAATTAATGAGGTGATTAGGAAATAAATTATTAATTATAGAGTAATTAATTAGTTATTGTAATTAATTAAGAATAATAAATTAAGGATTAATTATTAATTAAGGGTTAATTAATGATTAATTAAAGGATAATTTATTAAATTTTAATCGATTATTAATTTGTCATGACTAGCAAATTTATTAATAGAAATTAATCTGATTTAAATTAATCAGATAATTAAGTTAATCCTGCTTATAAATGATTGTGTTGTATGAGATGTCTTGAATTGATTGTCCTATCTGATCTGTGATGTTTTGTTCTGTGGATTGAGCTATGTATAGTTTATTCATTTATTTGTGAAACATTTGTATATTATCTGTGAATCTGTGAATGAACGATAAGCGTTATAGTTTATACCACTTATCAACTATATTTCTATGTTTTGATCTGTGATGATTGAATGATGTTGCACTATTATGTTAAACCCCTGGACCACAATTATACACACACAAATATGGATTTCACGAGGAAATTGGTTAAGTCACGGATATTTCAATTTAATTCAAAATAGTTTTAAAAGTCATATATTTAAATCCAAATGGTTTTGGAAATGGATTGGGTTTAAAGTAAAAAGCTTTTGAGATTGAATTTCAAAGATGAAATTTATTTTGAATAACCTGATTAAGTTTTGGAATTTAAATAATTTGTTTTAAACTAAAATTCAATATTTGAAATTGAATTCTATGTTTGGAAACTAGGGACTAAAGATGTTATACTAATTATATATGGGTTAAACTATTTTAAAAGTACTGATTTGGGAATGTGAATATAATTTAAGAGCTTTAACTCGTGCAAATATAATTGGATCTTTCTGAAATGAAACTATTTGTTTTCAAATAATAAAAGCTTTCACATAAGTAATGAACTTCCGATTTGTGTTAAAGGGATTTCAAGTTAAAATGGAAAATGATTTTCCAAGTTATGAAACTAGTTTGAAGGCTAAAAGTTAATCCTTAACTTGAAGATTGGATGAGTTAATCCTAATTGGAATGGAAATTGTTTTGAAATCTATGAATGGATCTTTGTGAACTGGGTGAACTTTGTGAAATAAACGTTTTTGTTTAAAAAGATTGGAAATGGTAATTTGTTTAAACCATTTGAAAGAAAAGTTTTGGATAATAAGTTGTGACTTAACTGAGACCCCAATATCCATATGTTTCTGGTAAATATTGCACTCATTATTCGATTTAGTCGGGAGAGGACCTTTGTGTCATATAACCCACTCCGAATAATGATATGACGTTATGGATAGCATTTGAAGATCGGTGGTGAAGACCAGGTATTTGTGAGAACGATAGGATAACCTATCAATTGTCTCTGCACCGGCTGATCCCCGGTGTAGAGATTCCCTAAGTGATGGAAAGCCGGATCGGGATTATGGATACCCGGATTGCAAGGGCTTCTTCAGAAATGCCTTCGGTTCTGTTCGAACCGGAAAATACTTATATGGTTGTACGTCTGACACTACACTTTGAGACATAAAGCAGATTTCTTTCAAATACATATATGTTGGTGGCGGAGAATTTATGCTCTTAGCTTAACACCTTCTCTGAGACGTACGAGCTCAGAGTTTATGTAGTTGAAAGTCATCAGCAATATATTCCCAATTTGGTAGTGTGACATGCTAAGTGCTGCTGTGTGTTGATGATCATCTGTTGATCATTTGTGATCAAAGCATGGGTTTGTGAAAAGCGTAGCTTTGTGGATGAGACTTCGTCGAGCCTCAAAACCCGGTAATGGTCTAAACAGGAATCGTGGTAGCAAGGTTTCAGGGGTAGCTCCCCTAGGGTATGACCATTCCTTCTGGAGAAGGGTAGTATCATGGTATGGAGCCCAGATACTTACTCATGTGGGCACTATAGTATATTTATTATTGTTTGATGTTGTTGGAGGGCCCTCGGAAATCCTAAAGGACCGGGGGTTGCATGTCTGAGGTTTTATTCACCGGGAAGGGGGTAGCCGGCCTTGTGTAGCAGAGATCCGGGTAGGTTCTCGGGGGCATCCCTCTAGAGGCGGTCCATTTTATTTGGGAAGTTCCTTTGCCCGACCATTTGTTGGAAATCCAATCAAAACAATATGTGCCATGTACGGTTTTAGTTGTATAACCTTCCATGGAATGTGGCGGTAACCTGCTATTGAACATGGTAGCTATAGTAGGCATACGATAACGGTCGTATGTTGGCTAAGATTAATATTATACTTTCGAAATGTTTTCCATTATGCACCTATAATAATAATATCAAAGAAATTTTCACGCATCAAGCGTGTTTGACTATCATAAGGAGAAATCTCCTCCAATTCTGCATTTGCATGGTGTGTGCGGTGGGAGGCCTTATGGTAGTTTCATTTTCTAAAAAGCATTACATTTTTCCCTCTAAATTCTCTTGTTGTTTGTTTTAAAAGAATAAACTGTTTTGTTGCTCACACCAGTCCCATGACTGACTTGGAGTTTATTGTTCCTTTCCTAAACTCTGGGTGCCCACAATTTTCCACACGGACAGTCTAGAGTTGGTTTTTCAGATAGTCAGGGTTAGCAGATTACCTGGAGTTAGTTCAGTTTTTTGATATGGACGAGCTTGCTTGTCTAGGTGACACGTGAGGTTGGATTGGAGCACTGGATTTGGGGATGCATTTTATTGAAGATATTGTTCCGCTGTTGAGCTTATCATTATTCTTTCCGTTGTGTCTTGTATCTTATCTCGGATAGTATTGATATTCATTGTATCATTCGGTTGTATATGTTATACATATTCATTTTCTTCCGTTGTGTTGTACTTGATGTGTTATAAGCTTCGACGAACCAGATTCGACGTTTGGATCTGCGACATTGGAATATGAGTGTCGTATTCGCTGCCGATTTTCGAAGGTCGAGTCAGGATCGTTATAACTCAACTCCAATATATCAAAACTTTACTAACCCATAGGTCTAGGGGAGTGTTGCTTAGCTAGATAGATTACCAATTGATAGTGGATGAATTTAATAATATATTTATCAGTTTGGATCCTGATAAGGCTTTGACGAGGTTCCTGAATCATGGACTTTCAATTCCTTTTCATGAAGATTTTATTTATGACGATTTATTGACTTCATGAAAAATAATTAATCTCATTGGAGAATTCCTACAAAGGCTTCATAATGAATTCGTAGTTTCAAGGTTTCCCAGTTCCTTTATTAACTTTTGAAATGGTTTTTGAATCTTACATACATGAATTTTCATGATGATTTTTCACCATTCATTTGTTTATTGAGTTCCTGAATTCTTAACTCATTTGTGGAGGTTTTATGATTACTTATGGATTTCCCATTGATTTTTGTGATGGTTTGCTGATTTGGCAATCGTGATTTTTCTATTAAATCGCTATGGTGATTTCTTGCTAAATTATTGGTTTAATAAATTTTCCTATTGATTTTCCAATGATGGTTCAGGAATTTAAAGTGTTACAATTTCCCAATGAATTTTCATGACAGTTTTCTATTGATCACTTGTCTTATGAGTTCATGATTTCTCGGTCCCCTTTATTGATTTTCCATGATAATTTATGAGTGTTTGCGCCAAAATTGGTCACAAACCCCAAGTATCGTGAAAGCACCAGTGTATGAATACAAATCAGCGATATTCAAACAAAAATCACAGATCCAAGCAAGCAATAAGTAGCAATTCAAAAATAATGAGCAAGAATACACAATTTATAGTGGTTCGGCTATCTCCGGCCTACGTCCACTTCAAAGGATTTTCTTTTATTGATGTTCTTTGCTGATTAGAGTTGACTATAGCGGATTACAATGGATTGTAGCTCTGAAATTCGAGTACAATGGTAGTAGTGAAGTGCAAAGTAGAGTCAGGTAGAGTCTGGGCGCTTTAAAATCCAGATCCCCTTTTCTGAATGACCTGGGGCTCTATTTATAGGTGTAGGAGGCTGATATTTCGCCTAAATTTAGGGAGACCACTTCTGGCACGTGAGGCGGCATATGCCCGGCCTCAGGAAATTTGGGCCCACTTTGGGATCGATTCGAACTCCATTCGAATTGATTAGAAAATCATCCAATCGAGGTGAAATTTGGTGTGGACATTCATCAACATGTATGCAAGCTACTGTGAAAATTTCATGGCATTTGGATAAGTGGATCTTGAGGTATGATCGATTCGAATTTGGGTTGCCCGTTGGCTGTCATCTTCGAATCCATTGCTTCGAATCCATCTCCTTTGACTCGATCCAAAACGCATGCGCATCGATGACGTGTCGCGAAATCCCTAGGTTGATCCACCTTTGTCGCCGTGTTGAATGTTTCTTCCCTTGAACTGCGCATACTTCACACGCTTAATCATGCTTTGCACCTCAGTTCGTATCCATTCTTCGTGCCCAGTTCATATCCTTCTGTTCGTATCGCTCTGACCATTTCCTTCGTATCGATCGTTTCGAATAGATACGAACATTGTCCCTATGTCCTTCGAATCCATGAAGCCGATTCCCCACG
Source organism: Allium cepa (assembly GCA_030765085.1). Classification (NCBI taxonomy): domain Eukaryota; kingdom Viridiplantae; phylum Streptophyta; class Magnoliopsida; order Asparagales; family Amaryllidaceae; genus Allium; species Allium cepa. The sequence goes on along the minus strand of CM060938.1, from coordinate 594,372,702 downwards.
TATCCTTCTCGAACGCCATCTTCGTATCGATCGGTACGAATCCAGAATCCCAAAACTGCTACTTCCTTTTCGTATCGATCCAACGTTGATCGATATGAAGGACTTCTATGCATCCATCCCATTATTCTACAATGACGCAAAGTGCGTCGATTCGAAGTCCTTCATCCTGCTCTGCCTTTGATCGATACGAACGCTATCGAGCCGAACCAACACCTGACCGATGCGAACTTCACTGAGCCGAATCCATACCGATCGATACGAACGGTATCGATACGAAGTCCTTACTTTCTGATCGATACGAAGTGTATCGATTCGAACCACCATCTTCCTGATCGATGCGAAATGCATCGATACGAACCAAGCCTGCACATTGATGGATACGAACAACATGTCTTTCCTACCTTGCATCGATCGTATCTTCTTCACACGAACTCCGATTAACCTGAAATTTGAAACATAGTCTTTCCTAATCCTCATCATCATCTCCAATCAATTTTGTCCTGATCGGAGCTCGGCCAAATTTTGACGACATCGATTGCGGCCTTGATTCCAATCAATCTCCAATCCCGATATCCATCATTCCTTACCTATTTGTTGATATTCCAGCTTTGACCAAAAAGTGGGATAACAATTTGCCCCCCAAAACATGCCTTTTGTTAAGAAGGCATGTTTTGAATAGTTCCGATTCCAATATCCAAAGTCCATAGCTATATCGCCAGAGTATGTCATCCTTGACTGCTTCGAGTCGATGCCCAATTCCAAATCCAATAACCAAAGCCTAAAAGCCAATTCCATATCCATTCGAACTCGACAATCGAGTCTTAATCCATCCTTATCCAATAGCCAATAACCGAATCCATGACTTCTCCGGGTCGATATCCGAATCCATAACCTCTCCAGGCTCTTGCCAAGCGCAATTCACACTTGATGTCCTTGGTCCAGTGTCCCTGGACGTTAAGCTAACCTCTCCGGGTTCTTGCCAAGCGTAATCCACACTTGACGACCTTAATGCAGTGTCCCTGGACGTTGTACAATGCCATGGCTTAAGTCTTAAGCTGAATCCTGGTCTCTCCGGACCCTTGTTGAGCATAGTCCATGCTCAGCGACCTGAAACAATAATTGATAATATGGGGCCTAAGTCCTAGGCCGAATCCTGGTCACTCCGGACCCTTGCCGAGGATAGTCCATACTCGACGACCTGAATGAGTCAATTTACCACGTTCGGGTAAAGTGACTCACCCCTTGCTAGGCATAATCCACACCCGAAGACCGTTTATCAAAAACCAGATAAAAATCCAATCAAAATCCAATCCAAAATCCAAATCCAAAATCCAAATCAAAACCAGAAAACCAGAAATCCAAACCAGCATCCAAAACTGAAAACAATCATCCAAAGGAAAATCCAAATCAAAAAGCAAGCAAAACCAGGAGTTCAATCCAAACTCCAAAACCAAACTAGAAAAATCAGTGTCCAATCCAAAAGAAAAAGATAAATTTCACAAACCATAGCATCCCGGTTTATCATCATTCAGAGCATGCCTAGGGGCTATCTCTGTCCCTGTACATGTGTAAATGACTTTGCCGTTTGCTAGTAGCTTGTTACTTATTCCATATTATCCTGGTCAATGGATAATCAATCGACCGTCATTCCTGGATCTCACATCATCGTGGTGTGAGGTAGTTGGTGGTGGCTCTTGTTCCACCGCTGTATTCCAAGTTCCGACATATTATGGCAACAGTCCCTTCCTGACATGCTTGATTATATCCTTTAAATGCCTGCAGCTGTTGGTGTCGTGTCCATCCAAATCATGGAAGAGACAGTGCCTTCCTGATGTCCTCTCCCGTTCTGTTGGTTCTCTCCTAGTCGGCCTTCGGTAGGGAAGGCGATTTCGAGTATCCAGGTATATCCGCTCCAGCGTCTCGTTCAATCCTGTGTATGCAGAAAACTTTGGATCCTTCCATCGTTTCCTATTTTTTCCAGAATCATCGTCCAACTTCCTTTTTCCTTTGTCTTTATCCGAACCTTTGCTGGATGGTCCTCCACCCTCAGTTGCATTAATCTTTTTCAACTTTAAATCCATACTCGCATCTTCTTGCCGAAGGAACCTCTCCTCCTCGTGAAAGAATTCCTCCAGATCCTATGGGGGATCTCATATCAGAGACACCTTGAAATCTGAATCCTCCCTGACTCCTGATACTGCCGCCATTAAAACCATCGATGGATCAGGCCGATCCACCGAAGCAACCGCCGCACTCAATCGAGTTAGAAAAGCTCTAAGCGATTCATCCATCCTTTGCTTTACCGATGTCAATGTCATCACGTTCTTCGGTCTCTTGACATGAACCCGAAACCGCCCCAAGAAATTATCCACCAATTCCCCCAAAGTCCTAATAGATCCTTCTCCCAGCTGCCTAAACCACATTGCAGCTAAGTCTGTCAAGTACAAAGGAAAGCATCGTGCCATTACTGCCTCCGATGCCCCAGCACCTCCGTGTGTCTGATGTACCTCATCAAGTGATCAGTTGGGTCTGCCTTACGATCATACACATCCACGCTAGGTAGCTTGAACTTAGATGGATTCTGAGCCATCCTTATTTCCCGAGCGAACGGACTCCTGTTTACTCCTTCCAAGTCTCTGTTGGTCAAACCACCTCGCATAGTTTTTCTGATGATCTCCACTAATCCAGTATTGTCTATTAGGGGTTTCCCCCCATGCCCCCGAGGGAACTCCGGCACATATTCCTCATGTGGCTCAGCAATGTTGGCCCTAGCCTATTGAACTCCTTCCAAAGGTCCTCCTGTGTTGGATCCTGTGGGCCTGCCCCCAAGCCCTTGTTGATTGCCCTCTGGGTCTGTATCCTGTCCTCCAATGGGTTCCACAACCCTAGTTCCTTGTCCTGCATCCACAGCCGCTGTAGCTGTTCCTAAGTTCTGCATACCTGCATCTCTCATTTGCTCCAAGAAAGTCTGCATCATTTCATGTTGACTCTTCAACAATCTCTCCTGCAATGAATTCGCCATAGCTTCCATTTCATCCCGTGTAATGTAGATCGAAGACTGTCCTTCCCTAGCTCCGGAGGATGCTTGTTGACTTCCTTCCCGTTGGCTTCTCTCAGCCCTTTGCCTTCTACTATTTTTCCTAATCATTGTCCTCAAATCAAAACTCCTCAAACTCTTCAAACCAGAACTTCAAATCCGATGCAGCGGGTGCTAGTCGTTCTCAGTGAAAGCACCAAAGTGTTTGCGCCAAAATTGGTCACAAACCCCAAGTATCGTGAAAGCACCAGTGTATGAATACAAATCAGCGATATTCAAACAAAAATCATAGATCCAAGCAAGCAACAAGTAGCAATTCAGAAATAATGAGCAAGAACACACAATTTATAGTGGTTCGGCTATCTCCAGCCTATGTCCACTTCAAAGGATTTTCTTTTATTAATGTTCTTCGCTGATTACAGTTGATTACAGCGGATTACAATGGATTATAGCTCTGAAATTCGAGTACAACGGTAGTAGTGAAGTGCAAAGTAGAGTCTGGTAGAGTCTGGGCGCTTCAGAATCCAGATCCCCTTTTCTGAATGACCTGAGGCACTATTTATAGGTGTAGGAGGCTGATATTTCGCCTAAATTTAGGGAGACCACTTCTGGCACGTGGGGGGCCCACATGCCTGGCCTCAGGAAATTTGGGCCCACTTTGGGATCGATTCGGACTCCATTCGAATCGATCAGAAAATCATCCAATCGAGGTGAAGTTTGGTGTGGACATTCTTCAACATGTATGCAAGCTACTGTGAAAATTTCATGGCATTTGGATCAGTGGATCTTGAGTTATGATCGATTCGAATTTGGGTTGCCCGTTGGCTGTCATCTTCGAACCCATTGCTTCGAATCCATCTCCTTTGACTCGATCCAAAACGTGTGCGCATCGATGACGTGTCGCGAAATCCCTGGGTTGATCCACCTATGTCGCCGTGTTGAACGTTTCTTCCCTTGAACTGCGCATACTTCACGCGCTTAATCATGCTTTGCACCTCAGTTCGTATCCATTCTTCGTGCCTAGTTCGTATCCTTCTGTTCGTATCGCTCTAACCATTTCCTTCGAATCGATCATTTCGAATAGTTACGAACATTTACCCTAAGTCCTTCGAATCCATGAAGCCGATTCCGCGCGTATCCTTCTAGAACGCCATCTTCGTATCGATCGGTACGAATCTAGAATCCCATAACTGCTACTTCCTTTTCGTATCGATCCAATGCTGATCGATACGAAGGACTTCTGCGCATCCATCCCGTTATTCTACAACGACGCAAAGTGCATCGATTCGAAGTCCTTCATCCTGCTCTGCCTTTGATCGATATGAACGCTATCGAGCCGAACCAACACCTGATCGATGCAAACTTCACTGAGCCGAATCCATACCGATAGATACGAACGGTATCGATACGAAGTCCTCACTTTCTGATCGACATGAAGTGTATCGATTTGAACCACCATCTTCCTGATCGATGCGAAATGCATCGATACGAACCAAGCCTGCACATTGATGGATACAAATAGCATGTCTTTCCTATCTTGCATCGATCGTATCTTCTTCATACAAACTCCGATCAACCTGAAATTTGAAACGTAGCCTTTCCTAATCCTCATCATCATCTCCAATCAATTTCGTCCTGATCGGAGCTCGACCAAATTTTGACGACATCGATTGCAGCCTTGATTCCAATCGATCTCCAATCTCGATATCCATCATTCCTTACCTATTTGTTGATATTCCAGCTTTAACCAAAAAGTGGGATAACAATGAGCTTTCCATTGACCTTCTGATTTTTAATAAGAATGGACAGATTTTAGATCACATTTTTGATTCATGGATTTTTAATTCCCTTATATAACGGAATTTAAGCCTCCTTATTGATTTTTGTGATGAATGATGAATTTCATATTTCTAATTTACCTATTACAAATTTTAAGTGATTTTTATTGGGGTCTTAAATTGATGAATTTTAAAATTACTTGATGATTTTCATGATGATTTCTGATTTCCTTATAGGGTGTTTGAAAATCCTTTATGAGATTTCTGATTTTTTTTCGGAAGTTTCCTACTTTTTTCAAAGAAAGTCAAAGCAGAGACGAGGGTATTTCAAATATAATTTTTGTAAAGTTCGAAGAAAGCAATATCTCAATAACTTTGGAGTCTTTAGGAGTGGTACATTTTCAGAGTAAAATCTTCCCAGGTTAATATACTGACTTAGATAATCTCCTAAGAAAATGTGACCTCAAAAATGATATTCTGAAATAGCACAGCAAAAAGAAACTAGTATAAGGAGCATTCCTCTGATATAAAATACTGGCGTGGAGCATATTAAAAATTTAGGGGTTTTGAGATATCCAAGAATTCAGAATAATTCATATATAAAGATTGTGTTATGTAGGAATTCATCAGATAATTCCTATTCGCTATTTGTTATTAGGCTAAACGAAGATTATAATCATACAAAATGACAAAATAACTCTATTACATTTTTGAGATGAGTGAAAGAGAACGCCGAACCTTTTCCCACCAAAATATCAATTTATCCCCATTCGACTTCTTTCTTTTCGTATAATAATAATGATAATAACATTAAATCATTCATCTCTACAACAAAAAGAGCACCAATGGCAGCCTGCAACATTCATCAAATTCATCCCGATTTTGTTGGTGCAGAAGTGCCACACTATTGTTGTTACACGATGGGAATACTAAATCTACCCCAAGAGGCGGAGGAGGTACAAAGTGTTCAATCTGGCAACGCGAATCACCATCAACCCAATTTCTTTAATTACCACATAATGGCTACATGGTCCATGCTTTATGACTTAGCTACGGCTATGTTCTAGAGGGATTTGGCCATTCGGGACACCTCTGATGAAAACTTTGTGCTGGTGATGTATTCACCTAATCAGCCAATATAGGTTGAACCCATCGTCATCACCCATCAATTTGGCTCCAGACCTACCTCCCCTTCCAAATGAGCTATGATTAAAGGGTCACCCTACCTTTCGGTTAATCGTTCCTAATATTTAATTATGGAATAGTGATATCTTTTTGAATGTGTATAAACTAGCTGATTATTTTGAAGAATGTAACACAAGACAGTATATAAGTTAATGTTTTGAAGTTCTAGATTAGTTAAATTTCTGGAGTGATTTTGTTTAACTGAAAATGTGCATAAGGGATTAATATTTTTGTTGAATAATGTTATGTCATATAGAAAGAAATAAAAAGGTTTGGGTCGCTAACTTTAGAGAAAACTTGGTTTCGTTAGTCCTTGAACTTGTTAATCTTACCTAAACAAAATAGCAAACAAGCTTCCTTAAAAAGGTCTGAGTACCAAAACACACACAAAGTTTAAATCAAAAACTTGAACCATCTAAGCTTTCGGCAAAGTCAAAAGGTTCATTGAGAAAGCTTTCGATGAAGTCGAAAGGTTTATAGGAAAATCTTTTGACAAAGCGCAAGGTTAATAGGAAGATCCCTTTAACCATATTGAAAACTCGTTCTTAGAAGGTTAGGAACAGGGGGCAATCCCCAATAACACGAAATTAATTTCCACGGGTGGAAAAGGTTCAACTCGAAAAGGGAATATCGGGAGCATATAGTAAGTTTTCTCCAATGGTTCATTTATTTGAACCGATATATGCAAATCAGATGTTATTATTCCACAAACTTAAGAGGTTTGATTACGGTTATTACAAAGAAACTTATCTAAAAAAATACATATATATTACTTTAATGGCATCTTAAATATTCGCTTCATAAATTCAAGATTTCCCATCAAGGAATCATAACAAAGTAACAAACTTATGAGGAGTTATTATCTATTTTATAAGAAGTAAAGATGGGAATCCGTTGGTGTTTTGTCCTAAAGAACAAAAGCTTCTTTCATATAAGAGGAGGGGCTAAATGTCAGCTATAAAATATTTAGAAGAACGAAGGAATGAAAGAAGGGTCATGGGAGCACAAGGAGAGATCAGAAAGCATCAAGATGTTCTGGTCAATTGTACCTTCCGACAAGGAGCTTTTGGCGAAGTCCAAGACTATCTTTCAAAGTCTATTGGCAGAATTATACTTCAAAAATCCAATTTTCGACTAGGTCAAGAGGACTTTCAACAAAGGAAAAGGAGAAGAAGTTCAAACCAAACATTTCGAAGCAGTTGAAAGGATGCAATCATCATATTTCATTAGCATTAAACCATTCGAAGGAGTCGAAAGGTTCCATCTCTCAATGTACAAGAATTTCTTACCTTTAAAAAAGAATAAAGAGGTCAAAGGAAGTGTGAGCTACTCCATAATGACCTTTATGAAAGCATAGCAAGCCTTTCGAACCGGTTGGAGCACATCTAGAATAACTTTCAACAAGGTCGAAAGGTTTTTATAAAGAAAGCAATACTCAAAAGTCAGCAAAGAATGGTAGACAACCTTTCGAAAACAATCAAGTGAAGAGCAACCTTCCGACAAGATCGAAGGATTCAGAACGAACACGTGAAGTACAACTTTCTAATAAGGTTGAAAGTTTCGCAACGGTTAGGAGGAGAGCTACACTCCGACATGGTCAAAGGGAACACAATAGTAGGAACAAGGAAAGCCTTTTGACAACATCGAAAGGTTTAGGAAAGCTTCAGAAAGGCAACTTCCGACAGAGTCAAAAGGTTCATGAAGAAATCATCAAGAGCAACCTTTCATCAACGCCGAACGGTTCATGAAGGCATCAGAAAGAGAAAAATTCCGACAGCGTCGAAAGTTTCATTATGGCATATAAGGGGAAAACTTTTCGACAAAGACGAATGGTTTGTAGTTGCATATAATAGGGAAACCTTTCGAGTAAGTCTAGAGCAGGGCATGTTTTGGAGATGGAATTTCTATCATTCTGATCTGGTAACTTCTCAATTAAAGTACTTTAACCCTAATTGAGAATGATTTTGGGAATTTTAATAAAAGGAAGCTTTTTCTTAGATATAAAGGGAAGTACTTAGCTTTGTTAGTTACCTTACTGTTTGCTTAAATCTTTTTTAGTTTAACTCATATTTTCAGGTTTAATCCTATCAGAAGATTTTTGTCGACCAGGTCAACAACACTCCTATGCAAGTAATAACTATAACCTTTCGAAGTCTTAAACCCTACAATATAAACCTTTTGATAGGGCCAACAATTTACATAGATCAACATCCACTGATACCTTCCAAGACTATTGGCTCAATTGTTAAAGTCTTTCGACAAGGTACAAATCTACTCAACATAATTGATTAAACCTTCCATCAAGGTCGGAAACTGCTACCTATTCATCAAAGAAAATTTAATTTAATTAAAAGAAAGCCTTTGTGAAGACTTCAAACAATCTCAACAAAACGAGAAGGTCACCTAGCCCAAGTTCTAATCCTTTCGACGATAACGGAAGTTCTGATATAGGACATATCAACTAAATAGGTTAAACTGAAAGTCAATCATAAAAAGGAATCTCGTCCTTTTTTCTCCAAAGAATAAATCCATCCTTCTTATCATATCTTTTGGGTGTTGACTAGAAATATTGTTAAAATTAGGTTATTGGAAAAGTGTATGATATGATATAAGGTATGTTCATGTTTTATCATTGGGTTGATTTTATGGAAGAGGTTAAACTGCTAGATAAATGTATATATGGAGGAATAATGTAAATAAGAAAATTTCAAAAGGATACTTAAATAGTGATAAACTATAGGATAGGATTGAAGTTAATAGAGAAATTAGATTAGTAACTAGGAATAAAGGTTGCATTAATCTAAAAAAAACTTTAGGATTTTGATAAAAATAAATTTTTGGGAAGTGTCACCATTCAAGGATGGTTATTCGCCCTGGAGGAGATAAGATGAATAAGGATATAAAGAGAATTTTCCATTTGACAGGGATGAAGAAGAAGGTGGTAGAATTTGTCAATAAGTGTTCAACATGCTAAAAAGAAGAAGATACAATTGATTAGGCAGCGAATGAAGGCCGTACACGATTGCCAAAAATCCTATATGGACAAAGGAGGAAAAGAATTAGATTTAAAGTAGGGGATATGGTGTATATGAAAGTTTCCCCCTCTTAGAAAGGTTATGAGATTTGAAAAGTCGAGAAAGTTGGAACCAAAATTTATTGGGCCATTTCCAATTTTAGAAAGAATAGGAACGCTTGGTTATCATCTGGAGCTATCGGATAAATTGGAAGGAGTCCATGACGTTTTTCACGTTTTGTACTTGAGGAAATGTCTTCATAGCACAACCACTGTGTAGAGCTTGACCAATTAGGGGACAATAAGATGGACCCAATAGCATTTAGTGTCGCCACGTGTATTGTTGACCACGAAAATAGGAAGCTCCATGGTAAAGAAATTGGCAGGTTTGGGTACAACGAAGGTAAAATCCGATGGAAAACATGAGGTCTTCTCATCCTAAGCTTTTGTATGGTAAAATTTTCTTTCCAAAATTAGGTTTTGGTTACATAATGGTTGCCAGATTAGACGATAGGATATGGTTGCTTACTTTTACTATTACTTTTGCATTCGTATATAGCACTTTTTGCACGTTAGGATGTTTGCATATGCTTATACGTCACAACACTTGCATTCATGCCAAGATTGAGCTCACCTATTTTTGTTTACATACATAATCACATTTTGCTTTTTGGTTGAGTGGGTGGTTGTGTAAATAACATGGTGGTATAACATGGATGCTTATGCGCATTATGTTGTCCATCCCTTAAGAGATTTTAGGGACAAAATCCTTGTTAAGGTGGGAGAACGTAACACCCCGATAGAATTAATTAGAAATTAACTAATAAGGAAAGAATTAATTAATAATTAATAATAAGGCTGAAAATGAATATTTTGTACCGTGGTAGTTATGTCGTTGCGTTTATGGCAGACAATAATTTAATTCAAATGGCATTTAGTGCTTTTAGATTCAAAATAGTTTAAATGGAATTCAAATTCAAATAAATAAATAATTCTTAAATTTGAAATTCAAAAAGTAAACTTAGGGGGTTAAGTAAACGTAAAATTTAACGTTAATGTTAAAAGTTAATTAAGGAATTACATAAATTCACAGGGCAAAAATTAAATGGTTCCAAAAATAAATGAACCGGTCGATCGCTACCTAGGATCTGCCTAGGGTAGACCGGTCGACCAGTTAGTTTTGATGGGGGCTAGCATTTTCTACATTTGAACGTCCGAAATTTTTTAATTTTAAAACCGCCTTAAATCTGACAATTCTGGTTCTTTCTAACCACTATAAATAAGATCGTAACCCCTTCACATTTATCACATATTATTTTGGGAACTAAGCAAAAGCTTTACCAGTTTCATTCTTCATTAAGGTTCAAATTTCTCTAGGGTTTTTGGTAAGGAATTTTAGGTGTTAATATTCAATTTCTAATGCAATTCTCCTCCGGTCCCTAGAATTCTGGATCAAATCTACATACAACCCACTTGAAGAAATCTAAACAGAGATTTATGTAGGCATAAAAGAATCCAAAAGGAAGAACTAAGGACCATTTTATGAGTGAAAATCTTAGTTTTTCCTATTTTAGTAATTATATAATATAATTTGGATCTGATATATGCCTTAGGGAATATGTTTGCGCAACCATCATACTAAAACCCCAAAATTTTCTCAAAGCGAAATGTCGATTCTTAAGTTTGAATCCCAATTATTCTCTATTTATTAAAATAATGGAATTGTATAAGTATTGCAATTTAATGTTTTACATTCTGTTTCACTTCTTATTTTTTTTCTTTGGGTCTGATTTAGAGTTTTGAAAAGAATAAATTGAAAATGGCGTGCAAGGTATATATTCTTTTATTCATAGTTTGCATTGCTTACTTCCACAGTTTAATAGAAATACCCTTTTCAAATTTTATATAAAGAAGTTGAATAAAGCGTAAAAATATTTGAATTGTAAGTTTTTATTAATGATTGATTCCGTTATTTTAGTATATAATAAGTTGGTTATGGATACTATTTTATACAAATCCGTTGATTTAATTGTGGATATTAGATATACAGAATATGCGTTGATATGGAATTGAACTTGTATAAATTTAAGGTTTTGACATTTAAATGTTAGCTTAGAATGCAATCTTCGCACATTTATTTTAGACACATGTGTGTGTATATGTATATATGTATCTATACATATATATGTGTGTGTATGCATAAATAATTATAATGTACAGATTGCATAGTTAATAATATTATTAATTATCATTAAATCCCTCTAAGGAAAGTAATTAATTCTAAAGGAATAATGAGAGATTTTCTTATAAGACCTTGATTTGTAATGCTGTGAGATGTGGGATAATATATAAAGAGAATGTTTTAGATTATGACTAAGTTATAGGGATGAAAGGTCAATCAAAAGCACATAGAAGTCTACCCAGCTAATCCGACTATCAGTAATGTAATTTTTAGGTTGATGTGAGACATCGTCTATAATAAGTATACATGGAGGGCATGAGGTTAATCCTAATTTCATAGGCTAAATCTACCCAGTCAATCTAGCTACTAGTACCTACGAATAGTCAGACTAATGTAAGATGTCACGGCTGGGTTACGGGTCATAATACAAAGGACTTGGTTCAGGGGTTGAAGGTAATAAGTGGCTGGTTGAGGCCCATCTCTTTTCCATAATAGAAGTATTAAATTGTCAGGATAAATGGTTATGCATGGTAGAGGAAATCTCGAAGAGGGTTTTCTATAGATTTGAAGTAGTAAGTGGCGTAAAGAGATTACATATAATGTCAACTAAATAGCACCAGAGAGAAGTTCACTTGGGATATGAAGCAAATGATGGTGACCTATCTTAAATGAGGTATTAAATGGTTAGAGTCGGCGTAGTTTCCAATAAAAATGTATTAAGTAGCTTAGGTGCTATCTCTTGCATTATTAAGACATTACCAACAATAGATAGGAGTTTTTTTGGGTTGAAAAAATAGTGGACCGAAAAAGCCATAGGGCTTATGGTCTGAAAACTTATAATATGGTTGAGACACATAAGACATATTATTATTTAAATTATACTACCCAAGTACTATTATAGAAAGGCTCAAGATTTAATTCACCAGATATTATTGTTCTGACTCCCTCCTTATTACAACACGGGCTAGAGATGTTGATGCAGATTTTCAAAGGTGGCGTTGGAGATGCAGACTTTTGGTAGTTACTATTTATCTACTTGTGTTATTTTCTTTATTTCCGATGTACCCATCAAATGATGTTGTAATTTTATAATATTGTATTCCGAATAATTGACAGTTGTTTATGGTATTGTGTTATGTTTAAAGGACATTCGCATTTTAAATAAAATGGTTATTGTTCTGGTATTATATTTTATCATTGCACTGTGAGTTTTTGAATGTGTAGATAAATAGCTACGTGTATTATTCTTTTTACCAACCAACATACTATTTTGGAAAGGGTCTAAATTTCGATGGGCATATTCTAGGTCAAAATATAGACATGTTTCGAGGTCGGTTGTTACAACCCACCTATGACCAACCATAACAACCCCTATGTGAGCCACCTAATTACTTCAATCCCAATAAAAGCATTTAAATCCCATTAAAATGTACATTGTTATTGTATGTTAATATTTGTGTTTATAACTATTATATACACGGTATTTAATATTAATCAACACAAATAAAATTTTATAATCAATATTTCATAAATATTATTTAATTTATAATAATTTTACTTAATTAAATCAGATGATAGTAGGAGCATTCAACATTTCCACTGTGCGACTCTTAAATGTAAATTCAGTCAGCGGTTGATATCGAACAATTCGAATATTAATGTTCGCATGTCACTTAGCAAGCTGTGTGACATTATAGCCAAATTTATCACTTACATAGCTTTGGTAAAATCCAGTTTTGCTTATTTATGCGTTCATTGAAACTATATCACATTCAGACATATGAAATTTGGTAATGGTCAAAATTCTAATTTCGTTAACTTTATAGTCCAAATATAATCTTTGGTTCAATAATAATAATTATTATTAACTGAACTGCTTTGGTCAGAGACTTTGACCTTGAATTAATTTTCGTTGACCATGAAATTAACGATATAATCAAGGAGATAGATTCTCTCATGAATAGCATCTCACTTCCAATACTGCCACGCAATCCAACTACAGTCGTTCGATAGACGTCATATCATGATTTAAGTATAAGTAAAGCAAAGTTTCCACATTGAAGCTCAATAGTGTTCTCAAGTCGAAGGAATTGTGTAATATTGTCACATTGATATTTTCTATTCAACCTTAGTTATATTAAACAATAGAAAACTATCGAGTGAGTCATTTCATAGTTATCCAGTAATGTCAATACGTAACCCCTTGGTTCTCCAACAGCCATGAATAATACATTATCCAACATTATAGAGCGTTGCGTACTCTGGTATCAACGGATGTATCGATATCCAATCCCGATGCATCTTGATTAGGAATATTTAAAATGACATATTTATTTTATCGCGCTAAATCACTCATGATTACAACATATTATAACCGCTATGACAAAACATACCATTTATGGGTTATTTATTAAATATACGAGTTAATGAAATTAATAAATTAATATAACACATTATATCAAGTATATAATAGAAAGAATACCCTTTTTAATTTCGAATAAGATTAGTTATCGAGTTAGATTTATGTAATAAATTACAGAATTGCCTCTACGCCATGCACCTAACTATATCATATTGTGCCTAACCCCTATAGGCCCATGATAAACATATTATAGACGCTTCCATCGTCTCATGCATGGAAAATACAAACAACATGGAGATGCTTGTTTGTCGTGCACTCCTAGTACCAGCACGATAAAATATACCAAAAGTCAAACATCTACCCCCACCTCCCTTAGAGCGTAAGAGCCAAGAGCGATGTACAAACATCCCATTGACGTCCCTTAGTCTATAATATGGAACAGATCTAAATTGACTACCGCTGCAAAATACTCTAATCTAATGATCCCCTTTTAGTTCGAAAAAATGTCGAACCAAATAAATATAGGAGATATACCCTAAAGATGGAATCACTCACAACATCAGTGCCCATATGCATTGTAATATACTCCTGTGAGTATGTCAAGAGAACAACACCCGAAGAAACATAACCATCCTCAAAATGGGTAGACATGGATGAATAACTCAGGAGTCTCGTATGCATCGTCAAAAGGAAAATGCATCTTATATAGACGTCCCATCTCAATCTCAATTAACATATAAAAGTCGACAGGGGTACTATTGAGCTCAAAATCTAAAAAATGGAAAGTATGTGTGGTGGACCACCAGCTCTCAACCGGGATAGATATGAGGAAACGATCAAATGACCGAGGAGGTCGAATCTATACGGAAAAAGCAAAAGGGTTGGCCTAAAGCATACATACTAGTCCGAAGGAGTGTATCATAGTAGTGAAATGTACACTTGGAATAACTACCCCAATAATTGACATACTGAGTCTATATAATAAACAATTGTACATCATTAATTTACGATTAACCTAACATTGACCAATGTCTGAGATATAAACCAGATCCACATAATAAACAATAGTTCACGATTAATATACTTTTAACATAACGTCGACTAATATATTGGATGTATAATGGGCCTATATAATAAATAACTGTTAATGATTAATATACGATTAACATAAAATTGATGTACCACAAATTATTTTATATTTATAACCATACCTCGACTGTATTCAGAGCGATCCACATGCGATATGTGTATCCCTCTTGTAACTAGTGCAAGATTCATAAGTCATAAATCGTCTTCTCTAAACTAGGGCAAAGTGAAGCGGATTGACTTGCTTCTTTGTCTGTTTCGCATGGTATGTCTTGTGATTTTAGCGACATGTAGATCCATTTTAACACTTTTTTGGGTCAAAAAGAAGTGAAAAATAGAAATACCGAGATGAATAGTTGCTAGTTGCAAAATTTGCAGTGTCCAACATTGTACGCCTATTAAACATGGACATTCGCATACTAAACCTATCGAACAGTTCGAATTGGGTCAAAATGGATTGGGTCGAGTTTGACCCAACCCATTTATGACCCATTCTTTTTACCCATTTATGACTCAACCCACTTAATAAGCAGGTTTCTCATTTAACCCATATAACCCATTTTTTTGAGAAAAATGTGTGGTCCTCTACGAGTGGAGGAGAGCACACATGCAAATACATACATACATACATACATACATATATATATATATATATATATATATATATATATTTCCAACATGCCTGGCAGGTAACAAAAACCAAATACATATATATCAAAACTCAGGTACTCCTAAGACGAGTTCCGGCAAGGCCACCATCCCTCACACCCTAATATCGAGCTCCGGCATGGCCACTGCCCAATATTAAGGTGTTAGAAGTACCTAAAAAACTAGAGGAAAGACAAAAACTACTAGATGACATCCCAAACTAATGAGGAAGCTCCAACCAGTTGAACCAGGAGAGATGAATAAGCATCTGCAATAAAGTGGATCTGCTGAAAAAAGAAACCGCCTTGAAGCCTCTAAATCTGATGAGAAACTGCTAGTAGTCCTGGATGAAGATGCTCTGCTCTCGTAACCACTCTACCATCTGATGTCCGACAATTTGAAGATATGAAACCTGCAAAATGAATCTGATATCCTATCTCCCATACCTGTAACTAGAAAATGACTAAATAAAAAAATTAGAATGATACATATATATGTATATTTATATAATAAATATACATATATATGTATTTATAAAGAAGAAAATAAAAACCTAACTAAGACTAACTGAACAATAATAGTAAAATTAAAGAACCTAGAAACCAAAACTAAACAGAGACTAGTACAAATATTGAGACAATTCTATCTTTTGAACCTTTAGTCATAAGTAAGTTATGATTAGAAGTGATATCATCATCTAAATTAGAGTAAATATTAATAATACTATTATTAATGTTAAAACATTATTGTTTTATTTTAAAAAACTAATATTATGATTTACCTTGTTAAGATACCTTTTTAAAAGGATATTTTTAGCTAAATTATATTTGGGGTTAGAGATCCAATTAAAACTAAATGAAGAAATTGTAAAAATTAATTTGTTTAAATGACAATTATTATAATTGAAAATTCTTTGATTTTTTTCAAACCAAATAAACCAACTAATAATAATGAATAAAGTGTCTAGTAAGAATCTAATATTCTTTTTAAATCTGAATCTATAATTATTCCAGTAGAATCCATAATTCGAAATTTTAGTTGTTATATTAAAGTTAAAAAATTTAAGAGTATTAATAAGAATATATTTAGAATCCATATAATTAAAGTACATATAATTAATGTCCTCAAGATACATATTACAATAATAACATTTTTTGTCATTTTGAATATTTTTTCTCTTTAAAAATTCAATTGTATTAAATTTTCCATGAAGAATTAACCATATGTGAATTTTGGATTTGGGAGGAGCATTAAATTTCCACATATATTTAATTGAGTTATTTATTGTACCTGAAAAATTAATGAATCTATAGAAAGAATTAGAAGTATATTTCGTACTTTTATCCCATTCCCAACTAATTAAATCATTATCATTATCAATGTTATAAAGATTTAATCTAGCATAAAGTAAAGAAAGTTGTCTAAAAGTTGAATTAGCTAAAATTCTGTTAAAACTGAAATTCCAAGGAGGATCATTATCAGAAGAATAAACTTTATTAATTGAAGCATACTTAAAGTTACAAATTTCATACAGATCCTTAAATTCTATCTTAAGAGGCAAGATCGAAATCCAACGGTCATGCCAAAACGAAGTACGATTACCTGAATGAATAGTGTATTTATTCCTAAGTTAAATATCTCATTACATTTTAAAATGTTTTTCCAAAAGTTAGATATATTTTGAGTGGTTGGAGAAGCAATTTGGTATAAATTGCTATTTCCATTATAGTAAAATTTAGAAATGATCTTTTTCCAAATAGCGTTATCATTTATGTCTTTGAACTTCCAAACTCATTTATCTAACAGAGACAAATTCGTATTACGCAAATTAATAACACCTAATCCACCTTCCTTTTTGGCCTTACAGACTGTTTCCCAATTTACAAGACATTTAATATTATTATTAGAGTTTTCTCCACTCCATAATAAATCTCTTCTAACCTTATCTATTTTATCAATAATCCAATCCGGGAACAAATGTAAGGACATCCAATAAATCGAAAGAGTTGATAAAACCGAATTTATTAAAACTAACCTACCAGCTCTTGATAGAAATCTCCCATTCTAATTAGAAATCTTACTTTTAATTTTATCAATGATAATAATACAGTCATCATGTTTGAGTTTGGTGGGTCTAATCACAAAAGCTAGGTAGTCAAAAGGAAAGTTCATAATTTTGCAATTAAGAGTATTATAAACTAAGTTTTCAACTTTATCAAAATCGTTTAAAACTAACATGGAACTTTTGTCAAAGTTTATTTTTAAACCGGATAAAAGTTCAAAACTGTAAAGGATAAACTTAAGGGTAATTATGTGTCTAGGAAGATGTGAAGAAAAAAAGTAAGGTATCATCAGCAAATTGAAGAACAGATAAACCATTATGTGAAATTTCATTGCCCATACGTCTTAGAGATCCATTATCCACTGTTCTTTTAATAATTTTAGCAAAAACATCAGCAGCTAAGTTAAATAATAAAGGTGATAAGAGATCCCCTTGCCTTAAACCTCTCTTAGATTGAATTCTATTATCTAAAATACCATTAACCATAATACTAGAGTTTCCAGTTCTAAGCAAAGTCAAGATCCAATTGATCCATCTATGACTAAAGCCTCTGGCATGAAAATTATCAACAAGAAAATGCCAATCTACTGAATCAAAAGCTTTAGCAAAATCAAGTTTTAAAATCGCACAAGTTATGTTATTCTTACAACAGTAATTAATAAACCCATATAACACATTTAAATATTTAAATTTGATTTGACTAAGAATAAACAAATATATATATATATATATATATATAAAATAATTTTTACGTTTTAAGTTTCTTTTAAAATCAAAATTTAAATACTTAATTCTAATTTTCATCAAAATTCAAATATGAGGATGTGGTAGCCTGTTATTTTCTAAGTACGACAGTCGGTCTCCATGGAGAATTACTGTGTGCATTAATAAGATGAAGTATCCAAGTGTTTCGTATTGTCCGTAATTTAAGTGGGAATTAATTGGTCGAAGTATCGCCTAATTCCGAGTTGTAATGAAGAAGTTGTTGCAATTTGAACAAAAAATAGTTGCTTCTGTACTAGGCGGAGTTCAAATATGGGAATGTGATGGCCTGTTATTTTATTGGTAAAATTGTCAGTCTTCATGAAGAACTGCAGTGTGTGTTCACAAGATGAAATAGCCGAGTGTTCCATATTATCCGTAACTTAGATGCAAGTTAATCAGTCGAAGCCTCGTCTGATTCTGGGCTAGAATGAATAAGTGATCGCAGCATGAACGAAAAAATAGCGGCTTCTGCACTACGCGCGGTTCAAACATGGGAACGTAGTAGCCTGTTATTTCTAAGCACAATTGTCAGTCCCCATGGAGAACTATAGCGTGCGTTCACAAAATGAAGTATCTGAATGTTCTGTATTATCTATAATTTATGGAGTTCATTGGTCAAAGTCTCTCCTGATTTCAAGTTAGTACAAAGAAATTATTGCAGTTTGAAGAAAAAAATAGAGGGTTCTACACTGTCGAGTTCAATATGAGAATGCGTTAGCCTATTATTTTCTAAGTGCAACTGTCATCTTTCATGGATAGCTACAAAATTCTTATTTGAAAATTTTATATTTTCAAATTTCAAATTTTAATAAATAGGTAAACGAGTTATCCATTTATAACCTTTTCAAAAATGGGTCAACCCAATCCATATCTCATTTAATAAAATGCATAAATGGGTTGATCCGACCCATTTATAAGTAAGGTAGATTGATTGGATTAATGGGATGTGTCGTACTTTAAGAGATCTATCACACACCGGTACTAACATCTCTAATGCACATTTCTCTTCGTCTGCTCTGAACTCTATGAAACGAAACGACAAGTGAACACAAAAATGGGATCCAGCAATAATCTGAAGTCAAACCCTAGCCCATTTCGAACCCACATTGTATCTTCCCATCATCCAAGCTCACTTTCTCTCCTTAAATTGACTCTCCTCAACTCCTTAATCGTCGCTCTCGACACAGAATGTAAACCAGTCCATACTGGCCACGCTACCGAACCCCATGCACACAAATCCATCCGTTCATTTCCGACCACTGCACTGCTTCTAATCTCATGTCGGTTTTCAGGTTCGGATATGATACGCGAAGTGGTGGAGTCGCCTGTTTTTAAATTGGATTTGATGTCAGTGTCACTCTCTAATGTTTATGAGATTTTGAGAGACGTGTTTGTTTCGAACAACGTTTTGGGATTTAGATTTAAGCAGGATTTGGTATATTTGAATTCCACTTTTGAGAGGTTGGGTGGCTTTGATAGAGTCCGTTTTTTCTATCTATCTTATATATTGTTATAAACATCAGTTTGGAAGAATATGTAAATTTGGCTAATATGCTATAATGCTAGCATGGAATTTGAAAAGGTTGATATTACATTATGATGAGTATTATACCTGTAGTGGCGGCATTTGAAATGCCGCCCGTACACGTGGCAACGGACGTAGCACAAAGTGGCATACACCTGTAATTTGTTTTCTACTTTATCTATTTTCATGATTAGTTTCAATAGCTGGCCTAAAATCAAAAATTATCAACAGTTATATCGCAAATGTTTACACCATCAATAGGATTTTTGAACACAACATACAGTAAGCAAAAATACACATAATATGTGCATATAAATGCTGCACTGCAAAAGTTTGTACCGCAAAAATGGTATTATCATTCCAACTCTATCTTTGATTGGATTTTTCCATCGCTGCCGTCACAATCACTACCTCTATCTACCATATATTGACTTTGCATCAAAAAGTACCAACACCGACTGCATCGATCACCTCTACCAAAATTAAAATAAAATAAAACGAACCTAGTTTTTCTATCATTAATTAAAGTCCTAATTGGAATCACCAACTGAGGTTGCTTTTTGGTCAAACTTCGATGTTAGTAAACTCCTCTCACCATCCCGCATCCATTATCAAACCGAAATCGTTGATCATTGTTTGCCGATGCTTTGGTTTTATAATATAAATGTGAAATGTGAGGATGCGTAGAATTTTTTTGTAAAAATATAAATGGGTTTAATTTCTATAAAACTTATGGGGAAATTCCGTGAATTATGCTACCATACCGTTGATTTTTTTGAGATTTATGCGAACACAATTGTCAAACCAAATAGGTTACTGACAAAAAATTATATCAATTTTCTATCTATACTAGTAAATTTACTCAAAATTATCTCAATATGATGGTATGGCTGTTAATGAACACGATAATTTGTTTGTGTCTAATTCAAAAAATGTTTGTTGTCAATCTCAGTTTCTCAATGCTCATGAATCAAAGCAAGAAAATTTACTCAAAATCAACTCTATTCAAATTGTTTGATATTTTTTGGGTCTGTTGTATGTACTTCGTTGGGTCCGCTAGAACATCATCCATACGTAAACCGTATTTGTTTATGTTCATTCAAGTTTCTAACTAAATCAAACTCGAACCCTACTGCATATGGTCAAATTTGACTTATTTACACATATGCTAGGCTCAATACCGATTTTAAAGGTAGACGTGCTAGACAGTCTAAAAGGTTAACCCACCATGAAACAAACTTACCATGAAAGGAAAACGATTGGAGAAGATGAAGTAGCAACAATAAAAAATATATATTATGTATAATATCTAAAACTTGCAGCCTCACCTCCAGCCAAAGAAGAAGTCATATAGATTTGCTAACAATCATTTTCCATGTGTTATAGTTTGCTTTTTATAGATGAATCTATGCATTGAATCTATGAATCAAAATCATCTAATCTCATTGTGAATCTGTAACGACCCGTATTTTACGTGTCGATAAATCGTAGAATTTGCAGGTTGTTAGTGTTGTTTGTGATGTCTCTAGCTCGAGTCGTTTAGAAGTTGACCCGGGTGAAGTAATGAGTCGTGACCGACTCATGGGCATGACCGAGTTAAGGCTTGAGGCGTGACCGACTCATAGGCATAGCAGAGTTAGGCGACTCATGGAATTGGCCGAGATAAGGATGGACCGACCTATAGTGTTAAGAGCGACTTAGTGAATTGACCGAGTCATGGAATTAGCTAGTGACCGACTCATAATGGGTTGCGACTCATGGAGGGCCGACTCAGGGGTGGTTGAGTCGTGATAGCCGAGTTAGTAGGGTCAACGGTTTATAGGTAGTGCCGACTTAATAGTTACCGAGTTAAGGGGTTAGCAACTTAAGTATTTGACCGACCCAAGGGGATAGGTCGTAAGGTACTTGAGTCATGAGTCGCTTGAAGGCTTAAGTCGTTATCTTTGTTAGGTCGTATGCTGTTGGGATCCTGATGAGTCGCGTGCATGTTAAGTCATGACTCGTATACGAGTTAAGGCCTTGAGTTGAGTCGGTGAGACAGTTGAGTCGTTAGCGACTTAAGGGGCTAAGGCTTAGGTCGGTAGGGATAAGTCGTGTGTGTCTTAAGTCGTGTGACCTTCTTGCTGTGATGAGTCGGTAGGAAGTAGGTCGGCATGGTAAAGAGTTGTAAACGACTCATGTTGAGTCGGCATAGGGGTCTTGAGTCGTATGCAGTTGAGTCGGCACCATAGTTGAGTCGTCATACGACTTAGGAGGTGCGACAGTGTTTCGTTGAGTCGTAAGGTCTTTGAGTCGGCAGGTTCTTGTGTCGGCTAGGTGTTAAGGTGATGAGTGTTAGGTCGTTAGCGCTTGTGTCGGTAGGTGTTGAGTCGGCCTGGGTTGTTAAGTCGTGTGGATGGCTTAGTGTATGAGTCGCGTGTGTAGTGAGTCGGCAAGGATGGAGCGGCAGGGCATGAGTCGTGGACGACTCATGATGAGTCGGGACCGACTCATAGGGGCGACGACTCATGGGGTATCCAGCCTATAAATAGAGGTGTTCGGCTCACTTTTTGGCACCGGATTTCGAAGCGACGAAGTGCTGCCATTTTGGAGATTCGACTACAGTATTTTCTTCACTTCTTTCTCTACTTCCATCAAAGTGCTAACATCCATTGAAGATCGAGGATCAAGATCAAAGATCAAGTGCCAAAGTTGAAGATTTTCATCCGAAGAGGCTAGATTTCACCGTTTCAAGTGAAATTTCTCCGGATCAAGCTCAAGTCCTTGCTGTCCAGATCTGAAGTTGTTTGATTTTAGGTTGTTTTGGTGATTTGGTGAGTGGTAGTTATCTCTCACGCGGATCCAAAGGAGTATATGGGATTGGTGATATGTTTATGTGTTAAAGTTAGCGTTTTCTCGCATTTTCCTTAAGTCTGCATGTAGATCCATCATATTTGAAAATGTTTATCTATAGAAGCTATTTAACAAGTATTAGAGACAAAACCCATGTTTTAGATTTGATAGATCTATGCTAAAAACTATGATTTCACATATGTTGGACTTTTGCTCACTTAATTACGAAATTGCCATTATAGTTGATATTGCTTAATATATCTTGTTTGAATGCTTGAATGTTTGAATGTATGTTAGATTTGATTGCTCCAAGTTAGCTTGTAGTTGATTTGGAACAAGATGGTTGAAGATGATTCAAAAGCTAAGTGGAAAGGCTCTTGAATGGTGAAAGCTGCCGATGGTATATGAAGCGGATGTGGAAGCTCATATGGATGGATTCGATGATGGGACTTTGCCGTGATGCGAAGAGGCGAAGTATGAGATCGAGATGGGACTTTGTCAGGATGCGAAAAAGGCAAAGTATGGTTGAGTTGAGACTTTGCTTTGGTACGATGAAGCGAAGTATGATGTGAGTCTTGGCTTAATCCAGGCAGGGATCATTCCAAGCATGTTGATAACTTGAAGGGTAGTTCAAGTTGGTTGATAATGGATTGCTCAAGAGGAAGCTTGGGCTAAGTTGATAGAAGTCGTCAAGAAGGATGACAAGGAGGCTTGGATCTCATCGTTATTGAAGGTTCTAGCAAACCTAAAGCAAGAGTACATAGGGACGCCTAAAAGACTACAGGCAGTTAGTCGAGTACTCTGGGCCAAGAAGATAAGTCCTAGGCACAAGGCAGTGTGCGGGGTTTTGTCTAGAACCGGGGTTACCATTAGCCCTTGACAGATGGCTCAGGAAGGAGTCGGTCATTCAATTAACGGTGATTTCGAAGCAAGGTTAACAGTGATAGCCAGAGTCATGGATGTTTGGATGTTTGGTTGTATCATCATTCGGCTTCAAGAGCGGTGTTTTCTGGGTGCTTATCTGATCTTGGTTTAGGCCTTGGGGGTTTGTATTTGGAAAACATCGTCCTTGACTCGAGTGATTATTGCTTTACCTTACTTATCTGCTATGTTATGCTTACTTCTCCTTAGTGTGTGTCTGGGGGCTATCACTGTAGAAAGAGGTGGAGTGGGATGGTTTGGTTCCTATTCCTTTATTTCCTTATGCTCTTTTGGTATGCTTGATTGTTAATTTACTGCTCACTAAGACTTTGTCTGACTCAAGGTTTTATGTCTCCTCTTATTACCTTGGGCTGTTCATCCATGTTTGGGATGGGCAGACTAGGTAGCAGGTGGCAGGTGCTGTGCTTAGAGTAGAGTTTTCCGTTGATGATGGCGAAGACGAGCAGGAGGCTATGCATATTATTTTCTTATATGTACTGGGTATCCGCTGCTGTATTTGATGAGTGCTTGTAGTGAGGTCTTGATGTATGGATTTGTTGAGATGATTGTATAAAACCTCTGTGATGCTTATATGATGATTTTCTGTTATGAGACTTCACTATATATTTCTCTATTGTATTTTATCCATGCGCTGTGAGTTACGATAGAGATTCTGCGATTTTATTTTACCCTGACTATCGTCCATGGCTGCCTGGCACACCTTTCAGCGCTCTATTCTCTTGTTTTGGTGCGGGAGTCATGGGCGGTCGTCACATTTGGTATCAGAGCTTTGGTTAATCGATTTTAGCCAACGCTCGCTGACGTAATTACGTAAGAGAGACGTAATTGTATTTTGATGGATGATTACTATATATATAATATAGTAGCTTAGAAGGATTTGCACTCCTTATGCAGTTGTTTCTCAAAGGTGTTCTAATCATTTCTTTTTGTAGATATTAAGAATGAGTCTAGAAAAGGGACAAGCTGCTAAGGAAGGTTGTGAAGCTGAAGGAGTTATTGATCATGATGCTAAGTTCGAGGCTATGGTGACTTCAATCTTGAAGAGACAGTTGGTGGACTTTCTGGATAATTCATTTGAAGAATTTATGGAGAAGACTTCTAGGCACAGGAGCCTGTTTCCTAAAGAAGAGTCTGATGTTGTTGTTACCAAGGATGGGTTTAAATCATCGCAAGGCGGGAACAAGAAGAAGAGACAGCAACAGAAGAAGGGTAAGAGTGGCCAAAAGAAGCAGAAGGGCGAGGTGACCTGCTACAATTGCCAACAGAAGGGCCACTTCTCCAGGGATTGCAAGAATCCAAAGGTGCAGGGAAAGTGCTACAACTGTGATAAGCCAGGGCATATTAAGAAGAATTGTCCAGAGCCGCCAAAGGTTGAGCAGGTTGAGCAAGCCTATGTGTTGAGAGCTGTTCCTCCAACTTCAAAAGCTCCTACTGCTGAGGAAAAGGGGAAGAGTGTGGTGGTTTAAAGTACTCTTTCCATTTGAGATGTTTCCGTTTAAGAATGTTGTTCGATGTTGAGATGATACATTCTCTTGTTTGTAATAACTTGTATGACCAATTGGGTTAGGAACCAGATATTATTGATAGACCCTTGGTTGTAACTATTTCAGTTGAAGATTTGTCTGGGTTGTGGATGTTATGCTGTGATCTGGTTGTGTCGAGTCATGATTGCTCGTTTGTTTGTGATTGCTTTGTTCTGAACTTTGCGAGGTTCGGAATTATTTTGGGTATGGACTGGCTTAGGAAGTATGCGGCTAGGGTTGATTGTGAGAGGCTGGAGGTGACAGTCGGGAATGTGGATGGGCGAAAGGTTGTGATACGATGTAAGCATGAAGAAGGCGCCTTCATGAGCTTCATGTATTCGCTGGTTGTTCCACGGGATGGACTGTCATCGGTGCCTATTGTGAATGGATTTGAGGACGTCTTTGACGAAGTCAAAGGGTTGCCGCCGCATAGGGAGATCGAGTTTCGTATCGATCTAGTTGAGGGAGCCAGACCTGTTGTGATGCCTCTTAGGCGGATGGCACCGAGGGAGCAGCAAGAGCTGAAGGTGCAAGTTGATGACCTTTTGCAGAAAGGATTCATTCGGAGAAGTGTGTCCGAATGGGGTGCGCCAGTTGTGTTCGCAACCAAAGCGGATGGATCGTTGAGGTTGTGTGTCGATTATCGTGAGCTGAATAAGGTGACTAAGAAGAACAAGTATCCATTGCCGAGAATAGATGACTTGTTTGACCAGCTTCACGAGGCTAAGGTGTTTTCTCAGATGGATTTGGCAACGGGATTTCACCAGTTGAGAGTGGCAAAGGATAGTGTGCCGAAGACTGCTTTCAGGACACCATCCGGGTTTTATGAGTGGCTGGTAATGCCGTTTGGATTGACTAACGCGCCAGCATATTTTGTGGATCTTATGAATAGGGTATTCAGAGATCAGTTGAATAAGTTCGTGCTTGTGTTCGTGGATGATATTTTGGTTTACTCCAGAACCGAGGAAGAGCACAAGACGCACTTGAGGATTGTTTTGGGAATTTTGTGGAAACATCAGCTGAAGGCTAAGTTTTCGAAGTGTCACTTCTGGAAGAGTGAAGTGAGGTTCTTAGGCCATGTTATCTCTGGAAATGGAATAGCGGTTGACCCCGCTAAGGTGGCAGCGATCCAGGATTGGGTTAGACCTAAGAATGCATCTGATGTGAGAAGTTTTCTTGGATTAGCAGGATATTATCGTCGGTTTATCAAAGACTTTTCCAAGATAGCTGCACCGTTGACAGGATTGACGAAGAAGAACCAAGTGTTCAGATGGGATGATAAGTGTGAGCAAGCTTCCGTAATCCTGAAAGAACGACTGACAAGTGCTCCTGTTTTGACTATTCCGAGTGGGAATGATGAGATGGTGGTTTACACCGATGCATGTGGCACTGGACTAGGAGCGGTGCTAATGCAGAAGGATAAAGTTGTTGCGTATGCTAGTCGACAACTAAAGCCGCATGAAAGGAATTATCCGACTCATGATTTGGAGTTAGCAGCGATTGTGTTTGCTTTGAAGATGTGGAGACACTATCTATTGGGAGTTAGATTTGAGCTGTTTACAGATCATAAGTCGTTGAAGTATCTGTTTTCCCAAAAGGATTTGAATCTTCGACAGCAACGGTGGCTAGAGTTCTTAGCATCGTATGATTTTGGTATAGCCTATACTCCAGGAAAAGGTAACGCAGTGGCTGATGCGTTAAGTCGAAGACATGCAGGATTGGGAGCCATGTTTTCAGAATGGAAGAGTCTTAAGTATTTGGCTGGATTTGATTTCAGGCCTAGATGCGAATTGGAACCTGAGATGTTGGCAAACTTATCGATAAGGCCTACACTTGTGGAAAGAATTGGTGAGAGCCAAAGGCGAGATGATAAGCTTGTCAAGATTATCCGTGATTTGGAATCTGGATTGGATCCAGAGAAGGATAAAGGATTCGAGGTCGATCGAGAGGGTTGGCTTCGAAAGCAAGGACGATTGGTTGTTCCCGATATTGATGGATTGAGAGATGAAGTTCTGAGGGAAAGTCATCACTCGAAGTTGACAATTCATCCAGGTGGAAATAAGATGTATCGGGATATGAAGAGAGCTTACTACTGGGAAGGTATGAAGAAGGATGTTGGAAATTTTATTTCCAAGTGTATGAATTGCCAGTTGGTGAAAGCTGAGCAGAAGAAGCCCAGTGGATTACTTCAGCCATTAGAAGTTCCTACGTGGAAGTGGGAGCAAGTGTCGATGGATTTTATTGATGGTCTACCTAGAACCAGGACAGGGAATGAAGGGATTTGGGTTATTGTAGATCGTTTGACCAAGAGTGCAAGGCTCATTCCTGTTCGATCGACTAGGACTGCATCGAAATTGGCTGAGCTATATGTGAAGTGGATTGTTCGATTCCATGGTGTTCCGAAGAGTATAGTGAGCGATCGAGATCTGTTGTTCACTAGTGGATTTTTGAAAGAGCTTCCAGGAGGTTTTGGGAACCAAGTTGTGTTTGAGTACAGCTTATCACCCTCAAACAGATGGTCAGACTGAGAGAGTCAACCGAGTATTGGAAGATCTTCTTAGAGCATGTGTTTTGGACTTCGGAGGATCATGGGAAGATCACCTTCATTTGGTGGAATTTGCTTATAATAACAGTTATCAGTCGAGTATTGGTATGGCACCATATGAGGCATTATATGGAAGACCGTGTAACTCTCCGACATGTTGGTTGGAAACTGGAGAAAAGCTGATGCTTGGGCCAGAGATGATTCGACAGACTTCGGATTGTATAGAGATCATTCGGCAAAGAATGAAGGCAGCCCAAGATCGTCAGAAAAGTTATGCAGATAATCGTCGAAAGGATTTGGAATTCGACGTGGGTGATATGGTTTTTGTGAAGATTTCTCCATTGAAGAATGTTATAAGATTTGGGAAGAAAGGGAAATTGACTCCGAGATTTGTTGGACCATTCCCGATTATCAAGCGAATTGGAAAACTCGCTTATAGATTGGAGTTACCGGAGAAGATGGTGGGTGTGCACAATGTTTTTCATGTATCCTATCTACGGAAGTATGTGCACGACCCAACTACGGTGGTTTTTGCTGATAGCTGTGAAGACTTAGAGGTTGATCCAGTTGTTTCGAGACCTCGTAAGCCGCTTCGTATTGTTGAAACCGATACGAAACAGCTTAGGAGGAAGACGATTACGTTGCTCAAGGTACAATGGAGTGACGATGTTAACGACTGTACGTGGGAGGAGGAAGAGAGGATGAAGGCAGCTCATCCAGGACTCTTCGAGGTATGGCCCTAAAGTGTCGTGACATCTCATGAATTTGTAGCTTGTTCTAAGTCTTAGAATTCTGCATGCTAGGATAGAATTAGATGCATGGTTTGTTGATTTCTATGGATGGTAGGCATGCGGAATATCTTTGATTGCTGTTGTTTACTTGGAATTTCGGGGGCGAAATTCCTAAGGGGGAGAGAATGTAACGACCCGTATTTTACGTGTCGATAAATCGTAGAATTTGCAGGTTGTTAGTGTTGTTTGTGATGTCTCTAGCTCGAGTCGTTTAGAAGTTGACCCGGGTGAAGTAATGAGTCGTGACCGACTCATGGGCATGACCGAGTTAAGGCTTGAGGCGTGACCGACTCATAGGCATAGCAGAGTTAGGCGACTCATGGAATTGGCCGAGATAAGGATGGACCGACCTATAGTGTTAAGAGCGACTTAGTGAATTGACCGAGTCATGGAATTAGCTAGTGACCGACTCATAATGGGTTGCGACTCATGGAGGGCCGACTCAGGGGTGGTTGAGTCGTGATAGCCGAGTTAGTAGGGTCAACGGTTTATAGGTAGTGCCGACTTAATAGTTACCGAGTTAAGGGGTTAGCAACTTAAGTATTTGACCGACCCAAGGGGATAGGTCGTAAGGTACTTGAGTCATGAGTCGCTTGAAGGCTTAAGTCGTTATCTTTGTTAGGTCGTATGCTGTTGGGATCCTGATGAGTCGCGTGCATGTTAAGTCATGACTCGTATACGAGTTAAGGCCTTGAGTTGAGTCGGTGAGACAGTTGAGTCGTTAGCGACTTAAGGGGCTAAGGCTTAGGTCGGTAGGGATAAGTCGTGTGTGTCTTAAGTCGTGTGACCTTCTTGCTGTGATGAGTCGGTAGGAAGTAGGTCGGCATGGTAAAGAGTTGTAAACGACTCATGTTGAGTCGGCATAGGGGTCTTGAGTCGTATGCAGTTGAGTCGGCACCATAGTTGAGTCGTCATACGACTTAGGAGGTGCGACAGTGTTTCGTTGAGTCGTAAGGTCTTTGAGTCGGCAGGTTCTTGTGTCGGCTAGGTGTTAAGGTGATGAGTGTTAGGTCGTTAGCGCTTGTGTCGGTAGGTGTTGAGTCGGCCTGGGTTGTTAAGTCGTGTGGATGGCTTAGTGTATGAGTCGCGTGTGTAGTGAGTCGGCAAGGATGGAGCGGCAGGGCATGAGTCGTGGACGACTCATGATGAGTCGGGACCGACTCATAGGGGCGACGACTCATGGGGTATCCAGCCTATAAATAGAGGTGTTCGGCTCACTTTTTGGCACCGGATTTCGAAGCGACGAAGTGCTGCCATTTTGGAGATTCGACTACAGTATTTTCTTCACTTCTTTCTCTACTTCCATCAAAGTGCTAACATCCATTGAAGATCGAGGATCAAGATCAAAGATCAAGTGCCAAAGTTGAAGATTTTCATCCGAAGAGGCTAGATTTCACCGTTTCAAGTGAAATTTCTCCGGATCAAGCTCAAGTCCTTGCTGTCCAGATCTGAAGTTGTTTGATTTTAGGTTGTTTTGGTGATTTGGTGAGTGGTAGTTATCTCTCACGC
Organism: Allium cepa; assembly: GCA_030765085.1. Classification (NCBI taxonomy): domain Eukaryota; kingdom Viridiplantae; phylum Streptophyta; class Magnoliopsida; order Asparagales; family Amaryllidaceae; genus Allium; species Allium cepa. The sequence goes on along the minus strand of CM060938.1, from coordinate 594,342,917 downwards.
GGATCCAAAGGAGTATATGGGATTGGTGATATGTTTATGTGTTAAAGTTAGCGTTTTCTCGCATTTTCCTTAAGTCTGCATGTAGATCCATCATATTTGAAAATGTTTATCTATAGAAGCTATTTAACAAGTATTAGAGACAAAACCCATGTTTTAGATTTGATAGATCTATGCTAAAAACTATGATTTCACATATGTTGGACTTTTGCTCACTTAATTACGAAATTGCCATTATAGTTGATATTGCTTAATATATCTTGTTTGAATGCTTGAATGTTTGAATGTATGTTAGATTTGATTGCTCCAAGTTAGCTTGTAGTTGATTTGGAACAAGATGGTTGAAGATGATTCAAAAGCTAAGTGGAAAGGCTCTTGAATGGTGAAAGCTGCCGATGGTATATGAAGCGGATGTGGAAGCTCATATGGATGGATTCGATGATGGGACTTTGCCGTGATGCGAAGAGGCGAAGTATGAGATCGAGATGGGACTTTGTCAGGATGCGAAAAAGGCAAAGTATGGTTGAGTTGAGACTTTGCTTTGGTACGATGAAGCGAAGTATGATGTGAGTCTTGGCTTAATCCAGGCAGGGATCATTCCAAGCATGTTGATAACTTGAAGGGTAGTTCAAGTTGGTTGATAATGGATTGCTCAAGAGGAAGCTTGGGCTAAGTTGATAGAAGTCGTCAAGAAGGATGACAAGGAGGCTTGGATCTCATCGTTATTGAAGGTTCTAGCAAACCTAAAGCAAGAGTACATAGGGACGCCTAAAAGACTACAGGCAGTTAGTCGAGTACTCTGGGCCAAGAAGATAAGTCCTAGGCACAAGGCAGTGTGCGGGGTTTTGTCTAGAACCGGGGTTACCATTAGCCCTTGACAGATGGCTCAGGAAGGAGTCGGTCATTCAATTAACGGTGATTTCGAAGCAAGGTTAACAGTGATAGCCAGAGTCATGGATGTTTGGATGTTTGGTTGTATCATCATTCGGCTTCAAGAGCGGTGTTTTCTGGGTGCTTATCTGATCTTGGTTTAGGCCTTGGGGGTTTGTATTTGGAAAACATCGTCCTTGACTCGAGTGATTATTGCTTTACCTTACTTATCTGCTATGTTATGCTTACTTCTCCTTAGTGTGTGTCTGGGGGCTATCACTGTAGAAAGAGGTGGAGTGGGATGGTTTGGTTCCTATTCCTTTATTTCCTTATGCTCTTTTGGTATGCTTGATTGTTAATTTACTGCTCACTAAGACTTTGTCTGACTCAAGGTTTTATGTCTCCTCTTATTACCTTGGGCTGTTCATCCATGTTTGGGATGGGCAGACTAGGTAGCAGGTGGCAGGTGCTGTGCTTAGAGTAGAGTTTTCCGTTGATGATGGCGAAGACGAGCAGGAGGCTATGCATATTATTTTCTTATATGTACTGGGTATCCGCTGCTGTATTTGATGAGTGCTTGTAGTGAGGTCTTGATGTATGGATTTGTTGAGATGATTGTATAAAACCTCTGTGATGCTTATATGATGATTTTCTGTTATGAGACTTCACTATATATTTCTCTATTGTATTTTATCCATGCGCTGTGAGTTACGATAGAGATTCTGCGATTTTATTTTACCCTGACTATCGTCCATGGCTGCCTGGCACACCTTTCAGCGCTCTATTCTCTTGTTTTGGTGCGGGAGTCATGGGCGGTCGTCACAGAATCTCTCGAACGAGTCAAATCGACACATTTTCCAAGGTTTGGTCGATCAGTACTGATATCCATTAACTGGCATTCATCGATACATTAACGAAATTTCTCTTTATTTTCTTCAAATTTGTTTAAGTCTTCAAACTTTTGGGCCTTTAGGGGTGAAATCGTCCTTTTAACCGATCGTCATTTTCTACAATGATCAGTATTTGCTATAGGGACCACACTCATCATTTCACACAGTGCAAGTTCTTCTATTGACATGAGTTGAAGACCGCGAAATTTTTTCCAGTAACAGATATACCCAAAGAACAAGCCTATGGTGGCTTGTCATGCTTGATATTTGCAACGTTCATAAGTTATGTTAAACACGACATCCCTCCTTTGCATCTTCACAAAGCTCATCTTTATATAATTTGCCAAGGTGACTCTATTTTTGACACTACTAGTATAACCGCATAACGGTGGAGAAACCAACCGTTCGATTGTATAACTTTGATAAGAAATATACATTTAAAATTTTTATTAATATTATTTAAACATTAAGTGATAATACATTGGAAAAGAATAAATTGAGATTTGAATCTAAAAATATGAATTTCAAATTTAAATATTAGTCAAAGCATTCAAAATTGTCGATTTGAAATTGAAAATTTAGAATTTGAAAATCATAATAGATTTGAATTTGGAATCTTTGATGCGCGAAATAAAAGGAGGAAGTTTAGGGAAACCGCGATGAGATAAGATTCACGTTTTTAGGGAAACCGCTAGGGAAACCGCGATGAGACAAAATCCACGTTTTTAGGGAAACCGCGATGAGACAAGATCCATGTTTTTTTGGCTTCAGAAAAATTGATTTTAGCCAGTGACAGTAAGCAAACCTCCCTAACGATCGGTTTGATTAGTTTTTAAGTATCAGATGGTCCGATAGAATACCACTGTTGTAAATAATTTGCAAGAAAGTCAAAAGTTAGAATAGAAAGAAAGGTCAAGCATAATTATGAAATAAAAGGGGTACATGTACACAAGAAATGTCGAGCATAATTATGAAATAAAAGGGGTACATGTACACAAGAAAGGTCAAGCATAATTATGAAATAAAAGGGGTACAAGTACACAATAAAGAAGACAGAAAGCAAATTATCTACTAACATATCCACTGAACTAGAGGATATGCTGCCTCATCTGATTATTTATCTACAAACTTCCCCATTTTAGTCATCAAACATATCGAAATTATTTATGAAATGAACATAGGTAAATGTTATTAGATAAATGACAGTGATTCTTTCACTTTGTGCCAAAAAAAGATATTGCTCTATCTCTTGAAGATGTATTTTTTGGTTTTTCACTTGCTAATTTTGTATCATTTTTCTTGTTTTTTTATTAAAAAAATCCTTGTTAGTGAAAGGCAACTATTAGACATCTTGTGTACATTGTTTTTACCATCTAGAAGTGTAATGGTTGTTAATGCATAATTTGATTGCATGCATGAGTTATTCACAAGCACAAACACAACAAACAAACCATGACTATGAACAACAAGTTTTGTTTACATTTTCCTTCTTGTTTGCATGTTCTTGCACAGTTGATCATGATAGAGCCTTAGGAGAATCTACTTAAAATGGCATACCATAATATCAAAAAATGGACATTTTTTAGGAAAAATATCTACAAGTAAAAGAGTATATGATCAAGAATTTAACTGTTGATGAAACTTGCTACTGTTTTTATAATGTGTACTGAAAATTCGTACAATATATATCCAAAATTTAGGTCTAATCAACAAACATAGAAGCTATCAGTAAAGAATTGCATATGTCAAAAAATATTTTTCTACCATCATTAACTAAGTAAGATTTCAATAGTGCATGTGGTCATCAAGCAAATGTCCATATCACCACATGCACTGCTTTGATATTTTTTTTAATACTAAAAGGTATAGTATGTGCATAAGCGTGTTAAATATGCATTCATTAACAAATTTAATGGCTCGTATACTCCTACAATTCAACAAAATTTCATGACATCACTACCTAATTATCTACAAAATATGCAACTCACCTATTCTTTTTGCAATAATTTTCATTTACCATTTTACGTAGATTAACCAAAATATAAAAATTGAAGTCCTTGAACTAATTTATTGAGAAATTTTTTACAATTAAAGCTTTCTAATTTGTTATTAAAAAGGCCAATTTCAACGTCGGGATGAATATCCAAAGTAATGTACCCCATCTCCATGAATATGCAATGCCCATGTGGCTTCATATGCTAAATTGTTACAAAGCAATAGACAACATATGCAGTTCCTTTTCATTATTGTTGACCTTATTGCATTTACCATTATCATCTGTTTTTTTTGATGCTATTTTTAATAAATATCAAATATACAATATAGTTTTTTTCCCTTTTGCAAAGCAAGCAAGGTTGACTGGATCACTACCAGATTTATTAACAAATTGAAAAATAACTGGAATGAACATGCTCATACTCAGGAAAAAAAGAAAATAGGGACTATAACAAAGAGACACATACAAGCACCAAAATAAAAAAAGATTTGACAGAAAACAAAAATCTCAACACTTGACCATAATATAGCATAACTTCTTCTTATTTTTCAAAACATCTTAAATTCCTTTCCTCCAACGCAAGCTTCAAGTATATCTTGATAATGAAAAACAAGACGTCGGTGTCTTTATTTTTCCAATTGGTAGGCTTGCAACCATATCCCACTCAATCGAAGACACCCCTGACACATGATATCTGTCAACTTAAAAATATATCAATACTTTGGGTATAGAATATAATTAACTCAATGGAAAGAAACTACATTATTGATTTGGTGAAAGTCAGAATTGAAACAATGCCTTTTACCTGAAAATTCCAAAAAAAAAAAATATTTTTTTTTTTGGAATTTTTTTCAAAGCTTTGCCTAAATTGTCTAAGTTTATTCAAAGACTTTTTGCTCCATAACAAGAAGTCAAGAACACATGGACATTCAAAATTGGCATGTACATAAAAACCTAACATATTCAATCAAAATTAAGTAATTTTTTTTATTTCCATGATCCTATTTAAATAGAAATAAATTTTAAAAGAAAAAAAGACCATAGTTTTCATCTTAAAACAAGTTTGTAAACATATCTTTGACTATATGAAAGTCACATCCATGATCAAACTAAGAAATAAAAATCTGCAACCAGTAACCCGGATACTAAAATAGGAAGATTTGTATCACAAAAATATTAGTTAAACAAGGAAAGAGTTTCATTGGTTTTAATGAAAATATGAAAAATTGAAAACCAACTAGCAATCGAAGGAGCCATGAAAGATATCCTTCGTTGATCACTATTGCAACTTGTCTCTATGAAAAATGTCATTGTCTTTGTCATAGTGAAAACAGATGAAGAATGAATGAACTCCACACCAAACCAAACATCTCTTATGAAAATGATAGGAGCAAATGTCCAAATTAATATTTTGACAACAGTAGAATGATTTGAAGGAGTGAGATGGAAGAAAATAAGAAATACCGAAGAATAATAGAAAGAGAGAAATTTTCTATGCCATCTTATTACAAAACTTGTACATATATAATCATGTTACACATAAGACAAGAATTGTAACTAATCCACTCATGGATTAACAATTCACCCCACTAAAAGTCAATTTTCTATAACTAATTAATAATCAAGCACATGTTAATTACTTTTGTTTGTCTCTAGAATTTTCATAGCTTAATCTAAAAGCTTATACTGAATTCTCTTGTGCTTATTGAGCCTTGTCGTTACTTCGTATCATTACCATTCTCTCGAAATCGACCTTGTCCCCAAGGTTGAAAATACTAGCTATGTCGACTGTCTCACCAAGATCGAAGATTAAGGCGTTAGTTTCATATAGCATTATTGTGCCTTCCATTAATTCCCTTAGAAAGAGCACATAAATTCCGTTCTTTTCATGTCATAGGTTGATCTAAATTGAACATAAGAACCAATTTCAACTTATTTATCATATCAGCATATGGATTCTTAGTTGCACTATAGCTAAGATAAGCATCATCATACGTGGATAAGTTGTTAAGATTCAAGTTATTCTCATGAGAGTTGAAAAATTCACTTGTTAAAACATCCTTGGTTGATATTGGGTTTGATTATGAATTGGTGCTATATGTGGTGATATTGGTGTTAAATAAGTTGTTGAAGAGGTTGCGATTGTGTGGATTCGAGAGGGCGAGTTGGGTAAGGATTTTTGTATTAGATGGTATTAGAGAATGAGGGTAGGGAGATAAGGAGGTGGTGAGTGTAGTAATGGACTAGGAGTGGGTAAAAGTGGTTGTGATTTATTGTGTTTCGTAGTTGTGGTTGAAGTGTTAGGATAGGGTTTGACATTGGTGGTGAGATTGAAGAGATTTTGGTGGAGGACTTGAGTAAAGGAAGACGGATGGGACAAACAGAGTTTCAAATTTTGGGCATTAAGGGCGGCTTGTTAAAAGACAAGGTTGACTTATTGAGGGCGAATGTGGAAAGTAGGTGTAGAGTTCAAGTGTTGGTTGTTTGTCGGGAGGGATAGATTCAACCATGTTGGTGAAATAAAATTATGAGAAGTTAGTTAAAAAAGAACTGAGAAAGAGAGGAGGTGAGAACAATAGTGAAAGTACCAAATGATATGAGCAAATGTCTAGTTCAATATTTTGACAACAATAGAATGCTTTGAAGGAGAGAAAAAGAAGAAAAGAAGAAGTAATGGAGAATAATAAAAAGAGGGAAAAGTTTGATTATCAATTTTACATACTGTCTCATTACAATGAATTGTAACTAATCCAATCATGAATTGTCAACTTACCATACAAAAAGACATTTTTATGCAACTAATTAATTAATTAGCACACGTAAATTGCTTCTGTTTCTCTCTAGAATTTGCATAGCTTAGTCTAGAAGTTTACGATGAATTCTTTTGTTTTTATTTAGCCTTGTCATTACTCCGTATCATAAATCTAAAAATGCAAAAAAGGGACTCGAAGGTAGGCAAACAAAATTTTAAAATCGCAGCTTAAGAGAATGAGAGAAACAATATTTGTTTTTTATGGATTCTTGGTAAAATCAAGGAGAATAATAGAATGTGAGAAGTGTTTGTTTCTACGACAGTTGCGATAGATGTGTCGATAAGAATGTGGAATGCAAATTTGTAGGGGATTTTTTCTTTTTTGGGAATTTCAAAGCTTTACTCTGAAGGTTTCACTATATGATAAAATATTTGTAGCAAAGAATTTTTTTCTTTTCTAGCATGATATTCTTCAACGTTCACTTTTATAATGATATTTGAAACATCGAGTGCTCTATGTTTGTCAATTATCCACAGAAAAGTACAATACGACATGCAATACATAACATGGATGTGTAGTTTCTATTTTCCGTGAATAAATTGCACGAAACCTCTGTTTCTTCATGTATTCACATTGTCATATATTGTTTGAATAAATTTATTTTGGTCTTTCTAACTTAATAAATTCACATCTTTTTCGTCTAGCTTATTCAAAATGCAAATATTAGTATGCTTACTGATTTCATACCTCTCCCAAGTTCTAAAATCTTGTTACTCAGATTGGTCTATGAATTTTATATTTGTATCTTTAGTTAAACAAATCAACAAAGTATATTAGCAGTAGATAACAATGGTTATGTCGTTGTATAATTTTAAGTTGCTTTAACTCTTGGGAAATGGAGTATTTTTGGTGTAGCGTTACATGCATTGGAAGAAACTAAACATAATTGAACTATATTACATTTGTAAGGCCTACATGACTACTTACCACTAAATGTTATTATTATTGTCAAACCATATTACATCTATAAGGCCTACATGACTAATTACCTATAGAAATTGATACCTTAATTAGTCGTAGGAAGAGCTAGAGGAGGAGGAAGTGCAGAGGAGGAAGTCACAAAGTCGCGGTTCTTGGGATGGTTGATGATTTCGTTCGGTGAAGTGAAGCTAGGGCTTCGTTCGGTAACAAAGAGAAGTGAAGTACCAGACGAGAAATCTCGTTCGGTGTTGCTAGGTTTTGCCGCTCTATATTTATGGAGCGGTGGTGTTTCGTTCGGCGTTGAGGAGGTGTTTGGAGCGGTGAAAAATAATTTGCCGAACGAAATATCTTGTTCGGTATTTAGGCATGGCGGTCAAAACTAAGTGTCGGATCAGATGCAAATGCCGAAACAGATGGACACCGAAACAAGTTGACCGAACTAAAGTGATGCCGAACCAAATGTGTTCCGCACCAGATTTTGGTGTTTGCCGAACCAAAACCCAGTGTTGCTATATAGTTGCTGCCCCTCCTTGTATCTTCACTCTATAAATAGTGGAGCTTCTGGATAACAATGCTAGCCATTCTAGAGAGCTAAAACTCTACAGAATTTTGTTTGTATTGTAAATTATTCTTATGTATAGCCTCCAAAAGTGAATAAATCTTAGAACCCTAATCTTTCAGTGATTAATAAAATCTCCCCTTCCCAAGTGGATGTACACTGCCTCGCGGTAGTGGGACCACTATAAATACTGGTGTTATTTATTTTTTTTGCATTGCATAGATCTGTGACTGTTAGTTCTGGTGTAATCGTTGTTTGTTTTGTCTCACTATAATCACGATCCAATTGTTTTCTTTATGTTGAGTTTTTTGTTCCCCTAGACTAATCATTAGAAGGGATTTTCCCCAACAGTCTAGTACCAAAGCTACAAGGTTAATTAAGGAGTGTTAGACGCTATGGCAGGAGATGAAGCAACTCTAGTTGCTGTAAGACCTTATACTAGAGGGATGTATATCGCGTCAGGATCACAATTGACAAAAGAAAAATGGAATAGGGATAAAGACTTCGAGAAGTGGCAATGGAGGATGAAGGCTGGTCTAATGAGGAATGAAGTCCATCCAGTAGTGTTTGCCCCTTAGGAGTTGATAACTGACATCATAGTCGTGGAAAGGAAGGATATAGAGAAATGGGCATTTACTACTTATAACTAGCTATGGGAGAGAATGTTATCTCTGAAATTAGCAGTGAGACCACTGTTAGGGGTATTTAGACCAAGCTAGAAAATCTCTACTTGAAGAAATCTCTGACTAACCATCTGATATTGCTGAAGACATTTTTCATCATGCGAAAGAGAGAGCGTACTTCAGTGAAGGAATACCTTAAGTTCTTTAATGATCTCATGATGAAGTTGAAGGTGTTGACTTGAAGATGGATGAGGAGAAAATGGCAATGATTCTTTTATATTCTCTTCCGAAGCATTACACAGGTTTCGCTAACAGCGTTATCTTCGCTAGAGACACATTAACAGTGGAAGATGTGAAGTCAGGCCTACTATTGAGGGCTTGAGAGATTAGATGAAGGAAATATGTGAAGGAAGTAGATGTGGAAGTAGTAGTCACGGCCTGTTTGTTGAAAGAGTTAGAGAAGATAAGAAGAATTAACACTCTAGAGGATGTTCTAAGTCCACGAAGCCCAATAATGGAAGGAGAGGAAAGTCTATGAATGGGAAGTGTTTTACCTACAAGAAACCAGGTCATTGGAAAAAGGATTGTCTAGATTTGAAGAAGATTCATCTTCATTATTTACGGCGGAGAAGTCTGTATCTGAGATGTGTTGTCTGTAGTAGTGTCGGATGTTTCAGACCATTGGGTGCTGCACTCGGAGGCGTCATTCCATATGACGCCTAATAACGATTACTTTAGTTCTTTCATCGGACAAGAGAAGAAGCTTTAATCTTATGGGTAATGACACTAGCTGTAGAGGATTGGGTGAAGGTGCAGTAATGATTAGAATGTTTGACGGAGTGATAAGCACTTTAACAAGTGTCTGGGATGTTCCAGGTCTTCGAAAGTCCTAAATTTCTTTAGGACAGTTGGCATCTTTGGGATGCAAGGTAACTATCGAGAAGGATAATCTGAATGTTTTGAAAGGTGCACTAGTTCTTATGAAAGGATATGTGTTTCAAAATCTGTATTTGCTGAAAGGAACCACAGTTCATGGAGAGTTGTGTGTTGGAGTAGATAGTTCTCATGCATTGGATGCAACAAAGCTTTGGCATCTCAGGTTGGGTCATATTTTAGAGAAGGGCTTAGAGTTGCTTCGAAGATGGAAGATGATCAAAGGAGAAAGCTTCGACAAGATGGACTTTTGCCAGGAGTGTGTGTCAGGCAAGCAAACTAAAGTATCTTTTGGAGTTGGGCTCCATAGATCGAGGCGAGTACTTAAGTACGTGCATACAGATGTTTGGGGACTGATTTCTACTCCTTTTCTTGGAAAAGCAAAGTATTTTATCTCTTTCATTGATGACTTTTTTCGGAAAGTATGGATGTGTGATGAAGGACAAATTAGAAAGTTTTGAGAAGTTCAAAGACTGGAAAGCGCTTGTTGAGAACCAATCTTGTTCTTAGTTGAAGCTGCTGAGATCTGATAATGGCGGTGAATTTGTCTCTAAGGTGTTCCTCAACTTTTATATACAGCATGGCATTCAGAGACATTTCACTATACCCGACGATCCGCAGTCCAATGGGGTTTTAGAAAGGATGAACATGACTCTACTGAAGAAGGCTCGTCGCTTGAGGTTGACGGTGGGCTTGTCTAGAGGGTTTTGGGCTAAGGCATTATAAAATGCGGCGCATATCATAAATCAAATTCCATGCTCAGCCATAGATGAGAAGATTCCAGAGGAAAAGTGAAGAGGTAAAGTAGTGTATCTTAGTTACTTCTGAATTTTTAGTTATCCTGTGTACGTTCACCATACAGGTGATGCCAAGTTGGTGGCTAGAGCATACAAGGACATACTAATGGGATACACCGATGGTATCAAAGGGTATCGAATTTGGAACCCTGTTAATCTAAAGATTTTTCATTCCAGACATGTTACTTTTGACAACTCTTCTGTGTTCAATCCGAAGGAGAAGCTACCTACCACATCAGAAGATTTTGATGGGCCTAAGGAGACGTGAGAAGTTCCCGTGTTCCAGCAAAATAGTAGAGTTGTTGTTGATGCTGACGAGGAAAACACAGTTGATGAAACACCACAGGATAGTCCACATGTACCTTTTGGTAGTGCTAGTGATGTGCATGAAACTAGAAGAAGTTTAGTTCAAGGTGGAGCTGAAAGAAGTTTAGGCGAAGCAGTACCTGCTCGGGTTAGTCGTAGGACTATTAGGCCACCCGAAAGGTATGGGGATTGGTAGTTTGCGAACCTTAGCCTTGATGATCAGTTTTACTATGCCCTACATGCGGTTCATGAAGAGCCTTGATACCTTAATTCGTCGGAGGAAGAGCTACACGAGGAAGAAGTGCAGAGGAGGAAGTCACGAAGTCGTGGTGCTTGAGCTTCGTTATGATTTCATTCGGTGATGTGAAGCTAGGGCTTCATCCGGTAATGAAGAGAAGTGGAAGTGCCAGACAAGAAATCTCGTCCGGTGTCGCTAGCTTTTTCCGCTTCATATATATGGGGTGATGGTGTTTCATTCGGCGTTGAGGAGGTGTTTGGAGCGGCAAAGTTTTAGAACGGTACAAAATGATTTGTCGAATGAAATATCTCGTTCGGTATTTAGGCATGCCTGTCCAATATAAGTGCCGGACTAGATGCAAATGCCGAACCTGATGGACACCAAACAAAGTTGACCGAACCAAAGTGATGCCGAACCAGATGTGTGCATACCAGACCAAATGTGTTCCACACTGGATTTTGGCGCTTGTCTAACCAAAAGATGGGGCTGCTATATAGTAGCTACCCCTCCTCATATCTTCACTCTATAAATAGTGGAGCTTCTGGACAATAATGGCAGCCATTCTAGAGAGCTAAAACTCTACATAATTTTGTTGGTATTGTAAATTCTTCTTATGTATATCCTCCAAAAGTGAATCAATCTTGTAATCCTAATCTTTTAGCGATTAATAAAATCTCCTCTCCCTAAGTGGACGTACACTACCAAGCGGTAGTGGAACCACTATAAATATTGGTGTTATTTATTTTTTCTATATTGCATAGATCTATGACTGTATGTTTTAGTGTTATCTCTATTTGCTTCGTCTCACTACAATCACGATCCAGTTTTTTTCCGCCGTGTTAGGTTTTTTATTCACTTAGACTAATCATTTGAAGGAATTTTCTAGCTAAACGTTTGCCTTTTATCGTAACTTTGCGGTTTTAGCTCATTAAATGATACTTTGAGCCCTGAAGTCACTTTATTTCACTTGTGGGAATGATTCATAGATTTAGATATAACTGAAGGAAGAAAAATAAACAGACCTTTTCTCACAATTCTTCCTGGATGACTGAGATCTGCATGTGCATACATACATGGATATTTTATTTTTTTCAAACATTTTTTCTTTACTAAATTTAGTGTTGTATTCCACTATTCATTTTGCAATGACTCCAAGGTTCATAAATGAACATGTTAGCCTATTTTTCTTGTAGTAAAAATGGTACCGCGTTCAAACAGAGTACTCGTGTTGATTCTCAGAGGTTCGAACCAACCTGTAGAACCTAAGTCTAGAACGTTATACAACTAACTAGTTTAGCTAGCGGTCCTTGACACATGTTAGTGTATTTTGGTTTATACCTTCGCATGTATTCTTAATCTATACAAGTGTTATAGTACTAAGCTGTCATATTGTTGATTTTTAATCTTATCATTGGAAATAGGCAACAACTAAGTAGCTATAGTGATGTAGTTGAGCAAATCTTTACTACTAATAAATAAAATTCATTGAATTGATTTATACGGTGTCTTTTCAAAATACCAAGTATACCCTTCCTCTTTATTTATTTCCCTACTGCATATCTCACATCCGCTGTTTCCTCCATCCTCCTAAAACTAAACCGTACTTATTGGAAAAAAAGAAGATCGATTTCCTCGATTATTCAACGACGATGACGATTACCGATTATCCGTGAAATTGACTCGATTTTGATATGATATTCATTATGCTTCGCTCGAAGCTAATTAGCCTTAGGTTTTCATTGACTAGATCGATTAGGAGTCTATCTCTATTACCTGAAGATTCGTCTATTAACTCGATTTCCTCATTTGTGCAATTGCAACGTCGATTAATATTCACTCTAGAATCACCTAGGTAGCTTTGTCCATTGGGCTTCTGTTATAGGTAAATGTTCATACGTTTTCATTATCCAGATTCTACACTAAACTTCGATTCCTTTATTGTGCACCGAAACTTCAGTTGCTTCATTTAAAACATGCTATGTTCCTCAATTTATATTGTTTGCATAAGGAAAATTACATTTTATTGAATCATGAATATTATAATCATAGCGAGTAAAGATAAGAAAACTTTAAGCCTGATCTCAGTATAGATGGCATATTAAATATGTCTTCATTTGTTTATCGAAGCTTCGGTTCAAACATACGCTATGGCTATTCATTCTATATTTCTAATCATGACTATTTGCAAGACTAGATCCAAGGTATGGCCTATGTTGAGCCATGTCTCTGCATTTGAATTATTTTTGGATGAAAAATTTCTACCAAAATGTTACTGAGTTCTTTTCATGTCTAGTTTATGTATTTTTAAAATATAACTACTACTGAACCAAATTACTTTTAACTTAATGTAGTTATAGTACCACTGGCTCATTGCAAATATACTTCCGTATATATTAAAAATTTATTCTAATCTGTTTGCACATTTCATTTTTACGTATTTTATTATTAGTATGGTTGAAACTAAAAAGATATTGACAAATAAAACAGATGTTGTTAAATTGTTCATTAATGTTACTTATGCAATTTAAAGAGTTTAGTTAAATCAACTCTACAATTAAATGAAAAATGAAAATTATCAAATCCATCATCATAATAAATGGAATTTGATGCAATGCGACTTACAGACAATGAATTTGGTTATGATATAAACAATGTGTGCAACTTCCTAGATATTAAACTATCGCTGCACTCTTTCTGTAATATTTGGTAAACATTTACTTTGACCAAACTATCATTTTTGATAATTAATCTTGGTTGACAGTGGTTAAAAAAATTACTATCAGTTAACACACATGGTACTTTAGTTCACCAATTAATGGGTTCTTTGTTAATTTATCAAAAAAGGGCGATCATGTAAGAAATGGTGGTATTGAATTGCATTGCTTTCTCCGGCTGTGTCTGCACCTGATTTCCAACTTATCAACTGAATATGATCAACTCATTCTTAGGTGTGGCTAGCATTGTATTAGAGCGAGTGCGTAGTTGGATTACAATAAAGTTCCACATCATAAGATATTCTAAAAGAGATGAGCATATATATGGGATTGGTAGCATGTAATAACAAGGGATTCCTTTTGTTACAAATAAATGTTGCTATGAAAATGTATGTTCTCTAGGAGGACGTAGGGATATCCAATCATGACACTGGCACCAAAAGAACTTTAGTCAGTGGTCTTTCCTCTTCTACAGTAAATAAAGTGCGCACATAGTGGAAGATGCGAGAGTAAATAAAGTGCACACATAGTGGAAGATGCGAGAGGGTGCCGAAAATTTCAACATGGTATTAGAGCCGATGGTTCGATGGAACAAATATGATGCAACATTGACCTAAATATGCTCCAACATGTGCTTTGAACTTAGGATTCTCATTAACGTGGGGTTATAAGTTAGAAAACAGACTGCTCCAACCATGGAAAAGAGAACTCTTTGTGAAACAGCTTGGCCCAACTGCTGGAGGTGGTAGCGACCTAATCTAAACTGCTTGAGGTGTTAGCGACCTTATCCAAGTATTTGAGGACTCTGTATAACTTCAAGTTGAATTGAGAAAATGCCCGCCAATGTCAAGACTATTAGGTGTGGCTCGCATTGTATTAGAGTGAGTGCATAGATTGGATTACGATAAAGTCGCACATTATAAGATATTCTTAAAGGGATGAGCATATATATGAGATTGGTAGCTTATAACAACAAGGGATTCCTTTTGTTACAAATAAATGTTGCCATGAAAATATATGTCCTCTAGGAGGATGTAGGGATATCCAATCATGAAGCTGGCACCAAAAGAGTTTCATTCAGTGGTCTTGCCTCTTCTACACTAAATGAAGTGCATGCATAGCGGAAGATGCGAGATGGTGTCGAAAAATTCAACACTCATAACCTATAAGTATTTAACAATATCATTAAAACTGGTCCTTGATACTTAAAATGAAGAAAACTAAGTCCTTTGGTATAGAAGATAGGAAATCATTATGAAGACTTACAAAATTGTAGGGTTGGATGAAGACATTAACTGCTCATAATTCAGATTAGTCTCATCTACTATATTTTAGGATCAATAGCATTAAATGCTGATGCCATAAGGAATAAACCATTCATGATAATAGTTGCTTGATACTAATTTATACATATGTCCTTCTAACTCAAACTACAGTTTTTGTAATATAATAAGAATTTATTTGTATTACTATTACCGATATTGGAGGTTATAGTATTTATTGTGTATATGTAATTAATGTGAAAGTACAAGTATTAATTGACGTACTTGATTGTAGGAAAAAATTTATGACTGTTCATGACAAAGTAGCAAGTGGTTCTTATTTTGAAATGAATTTTTTTAGTTTGGATTACTGCAACTAACTCACAAGCTTCAAATGTTTGAGTTCAAAAGTTTTATTTCTAACAGTTGACTGCGTAGGCACGTTATCTTCTGTTGCTGAAGTAGTATTATATATATATATATATATATATATATATATATATATATATATATATATATATATATATATGCATTTGGTTCCCTTCTACAAACCTTGAAAACATTTAGAAATGTTGAAATTATGTTGCTTAAACTGTGTATCTCAATCCATTAATTTCGTTCAATCATAACCACTATGCATTTCTCAACACGCGTTGGATATCTAAATCAATATTTAAATTCCTAAGGAAACTCCAAGTATTTATTTCCACGCGTAACTTGGTCGCGTAACTTGGTCGGTTATTTATGTTATTTAATTGATGTTAATTAGTAAAGTATCAAATATTTGTAAGAACAGACATGGAGGAGAAAGCAACTTATTTTATTTATTCCTATCAAATTGATTTACAAGAAGAGGTGTTTATAGATCACACCAAATAGTTAAACCAGGAAAGTTTATAATAGGAATGTTAATAAAAAGGAAATAATTATACCCTATATTTAACACTCCCCCTCAAGTTGGAGCATAGATGTTAATCATGCCCAACTTGTTACACAAGTAATTAATTCTGACTCCATTCAAAGCTTTGGTGAAGATATCTGCAATCTGCTCTTCAGTCTCTATATTCTCTGTAGAAATTAAACCATATTGTATTTTATCCCGAACAAAATGACAGTCAATATCTATGTGTTTGGTTCGTTCATGCAACACAGGATTAGATGTGATATAAATAGCAGCTTTGTTATCACACCATAATTTAGCTAGAATAACAGTTTTTATTCCTATTTCATTCATGAGTTGATATATCCAAACTATCTCACATACAAATTTTGCCATAGCTCGACACTCTGATTCTGCACTTGAACGTGAGACAACATTTTGCATCTTACTTTTCCATGAAATTAAGTTTCCTCCAACAAAAACACAAAACCCTGTTGTAGATCTTCTATCTATCTTAGAACCTGCCCAATCAGCATCTGAAAAGCATTCAACCTAGTTATGTCCATGATTTGTATATACAATACCAAGCCCAACTGTTCCTTTTAAGTAGCATAAGATCTGTTCTAAAGCAGTCCAATGATGAACTATTGGAGATGACATGAATTGAATTACAACACTAACAGAATATGCAATGTTTGGACGAGTAACAGTAAGATAGTTCAATTTTCCAACCAATCTTCTATACATTTCTGGATTTTCAAATAATTTCCCTTCTTTTGTTAGTTGCATATTTGGAACCATTGGATCACTACATGGTTTTGATCCTAGCTTTCCTGTTTCTTTTAGTAAGTCAAGCACATACTTTCTTTAAGATAAGAGAATACCTTTGTTACTCCTTAAGACCTCAACACCTAAAAAATATTTTAGTTCTCCCACATCTGTTATGTGAAACTGAGTGTGAATAAATTGTTTAAGAGACTCAATCCCTACTTTGTTGCTTCCTGTAATAACAATATCATCCACATAGACAACTAGCAAAATAATTACATTCTCTGAATTTTTATAGAATATTGAGTGATCTACTTTGCTTTTCTTCAAACCAAAATTCTCAATAGCTTGATTAAACTTTCCAAACCAAGCATGAGGACTTTATTTTAGTCCGTATAAAGTTTTTTTAAGGTGGCATACTAAACCATTCTCCCCCGAGCAACAATGGTTGCTCCATATATACTTCTTCTTTAAAGTCGCCATGAAGAAAAGCATTTTTAATATCAAGTTGATGTAAAGGCCAGTCATATGTAGTAGTAGCGAAATAAATAATCGTATTGTCGTTAATTTTGCAATAGAAGAAAATGTTTCAGAATAATCCACTCCATAAGTTTGAGCAATTCCTTTCGCAACTAATCGAGCTTTTAAACGAGCAACTGATCCGTTTGGATTAATTTTCACAGAGAATACCCATTTTCATCCTATAGCTTTTTTACCAATAGGTAATTTTACTAAATCCCATGTATTATTAAACTCCAAAGCATTCATTTCATCAATCATTGCTTTTCGCGAACCAGGAATTGATAAGGCTTTAGTAACAGATTTGGGAACTGAAATTGAGTCAAGAGAAGTGATTAACAAATATGAAGAAGTGGATAAGTTATTATATGAGACAAACGATGAGATAGGGAAAGTACAGTTGCGTTTCCCCTTTCTTAAAGCAATTGGGAGATCTAAATCAGAGGAAGTTATTATATTTTTTTTCAGTAATGGGATCAACTTGAGAAGATATATTAGATTTATCGGTATTTTGGTCAGAAGATGTTTCAAAGTTTTGAATGGATGGGTCAGTAGGAACAGTGTGAGTAAGATATATAAGAAAATCATCACTGTCTTGAATAGTAGAGGTAGTGGTAGAATCAGATTTTGAAAAGAAAGGTATATTTTCGAAAAAATTTGCATCAATGGAGACTATATATTTATTATGGCTAGGACAAAAACAACGATATCCTTTTTGAAGTCGTGAATAGCCAACAAAAATACATTTCAAAGATTTTGGATCAATTTTAGTTATTTGTGGCCTTACATCTTTAATAAAGCAAGTACTACCAAAAAATTTAGGACTAACAGAGAATAAAGGTTTGTTGGGGAACAAAACTTTATATGGAATTTCCCAATTAAGTATAGAAGATGGCATATGATTGATGAGAAAGCAGGCTGTAGAAACTGCATCGGCCCAGAAATTTTTAGGAACATTCATTGAAAATAAAAGTGCACGTGCAATTTCAAGAAGATGTCTATTTTTTCTTTCTGCCACACCATTTTGTGATGGAGTGTCAACATACGATGTTTCATGAAGTATTCCATGCCGAGTCATATAAGAGTGAAATACAGCAGATGTATATTCTTTAGCATTAACACTTCGTAATGTACGAATGCAAGTATTAAATTGATTTTTGATTTCAGCGCAGAAGCCAGAGAATATAGAAAATAATTCAGATCAATTTTTCATAAGATAAAGCCAAGTTGTACGAGAATAATCGTCTACAAATGTAACAAAATATCTGAATCCAGATTTAGACAAGATTGAACAAGGGCCCCAAATATCAGAATGTATAAGTTAAAAAGGAGCACTAGCACGTTTATTAATTCTAAGACTTGTACAGTGACGATGATGTTTAGCAAATCGACATGCTTCACAATCTAGTGTAGTCAAAGAACTATATTAAGGACAAAGCTTCTTGAGGAGAGAAAGAGATGGGTGGCCTAACTGGTAATGAATCTTGCAGGAAGAGGTGATACTTGAACAAGTTATGGAAGGTGACGAATCAAGAATATACAGCCCTCCAGACTCATGCCCCTTACCAATAATCTACTTCGTCGTTAGGTCTTGAAAAATACAATGAGTCAAAAAAGGATATATAACAATTTAGATTACGAGTGATCTGACTACCAGAAAGTAAATTAAAAGATAATGATGGCAAATGTAGGACAGAGGGTAAAGAGAGAGTAGGAGTAGGGTTAACAACCCGGGTTCCTTGGACATGAGAAAGAGATCCATCGGCCAAAATAACTGAGCGATTGGAAGCGTTTAAATGATAGTTCGAAAAAAGTGAGGAGCTACCTGACATATGTTCAGTTGCACCTGAATCAATGACCCACCTATTTCCTGAATTATCTAGATCAATTACTGATGAAGAGTCCTTTGAAGTTTCTTGACGTTTTAGGAATTTAGCAAATTCATCGATGTAATCATGCACTGTCTTGTTACCAGACGTTCCAAGGATATGATCATTAGTTCACAAAGTTTGACTGGCCCCGATATTTGTTTGTCCAGTATCCACCTGATCCAAGTTATTACCACCAGCAAAATTTGAATTTGCAAGTTGCCTATTACCTCCAAACTGCCCTGTTCCAAACTGACTCGAGCCAATGCCGATACCAGATTGCCTTTGCATATTTTTATATTGAAGTTTCCTGCATTCTGACTTAGTATGCCCAGTTTTCTTACAGTAATGCGTATAATATTTCGAGAATTAGATTTTCCTACGTTCTGATTTTTCTAGTTTATATTCCTAGAGACAAGTGCATTGTTGTGAACAGAGCTATTACCTGAAGAAGCCACATTTTCTGCTCAAAGAAGTCGACTAAACACATCCTGTAATGAAGACATGTCAGTTCCAGGCCGGATTTGTGTTTTAGCCGAATCAAACTCAGAAGGCAATGCACCAAAAAACCTCATTATCGCCATCTGCTCGCTCTGTTTTTGTTGAACCTTTACGTCTGGACTTAAGGGCAGCAGCAAATTAAATTCTTCATAGGTCTTTTTGAAATTGATGAAGTAGGTCATCAACGATTGTTCATTCTTCTCAACCCGGTAAAAGGATTTACAGACCTCATACATTCGAGACAAATTCCCTTTTCCAGAGTACAAAAATTCCAGATAATCTAATAGATCTTTAACAAATTCGCAGTGGTTAATTAAGCCAATTACCTCATTATCAATAGAATTTCGAATTTGAAGGAAGAGGCGAGCATCATCACAAAGCCAATTCAGGTGGGCTTTCTCAGTTGAATCTGGTGGCGGTGGGTTGTCGCTTAGATGATTATTTTTCTCAATGCTCCTGAGATAGATGCGCACAGTTTTGCTCCAGTCTAGGTAGTTGGCTCCGTTCAACTTGTGGTTTATGATTTTTGATAATATCGGCACGATGTCTACCATAGTTGATACATTTTCTTCACCCATTTGATCCGTGAAGAAAACTAAATACTTGATATGAAATCCCCAAAGATTGACGCAGAGGAGATGTCCAAGATTTCAGAAACAAAGATCGAATTTTCTGAGAGGGGGCTTTGGATAATTTTGGAGTAGGTGAAATTGAATTTTCAGAAACAAAGATCGAATTTTTTGAAAACGAGATTTAACGAAGGGAAGGAGATAACTTTCTGATTTAAAGAAGGAAAGGAGTATGAAATTGAATTTTTTGATTTTCTGAAATCGAGATATAATGGTTTGATTAATTTGCTGATTTGAGATACAAGATTGAATAATACCTAACATTGAATTGATTTAGATAATTTTCTAAGATTGCTTTGGTACCATGTTAATTAGTAAAGTATCAAATATTTGTAAGAACAGACATAGAGGAGAAAGCAACTTATTTTATTTATTCCCATCAAATTGATTTACAAGAAGAGGTGTTTATATATCACACCAAATAGTTAAACTAGGAAAGTTTATAATAGGAAAGTTAATAAAAATAAAATAATTACACCCTATATTTAACAATTGATTTATTTTTTATGTTGTCCATGGAAGAAACTTATTTTTCTACAGTCGATACTACATTTATACAACTGTTATAAGATGTATAAACATATATCTTATTAATATAATGGCAACCATTTATGTTTGCTCAGCACTTCAAATAGAAACACGTTGTTGGTTAATGCATGCACATTGTGATTAGATGCAGGCCCACTTGGGCATGCATATATACTCGTACTAAATAGATAAAATATTTGAAGTTTTCAGTAATTATTAGTCATGTTATCAATCATTGCAGTATGTAGAAAAAATAAGTCATACTCTAAATATTTTTCATCGACTGTTACCATTCTGGATAACATTGCAAAACTCAACGTAAAATAGCTGCTTACCGATAAGAGAATTTTGCCAACCTTTTATTCTGTCTACTTTTATTCACTTTATAATTATTATTGTTATGCTTTATTATCAAACTATCTTTTCATTGACTAATAGATCCATGGTTGTAGATTAGAATCATGAACCACAAACCCAAATCGAACTGATCCGTAAAGATTCGAACACGATCCGAACCCGATGGGTCATGGGTCGGGTCTGGATGATGAGAAATAACACAGAAGAATCAATTAGAAAATATAAAATATATGCATTTTTATTGTTATTACATGACCGGCTCCGACCCTACGAATCTAATGCCACCCTAAATAGATCGTTATGTGTGACAGCTTTCCATTAGTACTACATAAGTTTCTAACCGTCTGTTTTATCGATTCACTTTATTTTGTTCCATGCACCAACGACCACGAATAACATTTTTTCTGGATTTTATAGAAACCATTATTTCTTATTCAACAATAGCTTTGAAAAAAATATTGGTGGAATTAAATATTCCTAACAATGTACTGTTTGGGAAGTTTTGCAAAGCTTCTGAGATGGTAAAGTCATGTGACTCAAACATGCACATCTAAACTACGACAGCCCGAAAGTCATGGTCATTGCATGAACATAAATCTTCCCTAGACAAATAGATATCTATTTGTAATCAAAAGATACCGTGAAAGAATAATATTAAAGGAGGCCGATAAAAAGCCTGGAGCTTCTAAAAGAAAAGGAAGAAAACAATCACCAACTACTATAGTAAGGAGCAGTTGGAAGGCAATGGCATTTGGCAGAGATTGCCACCATGGGATACATCTGTTGGCGGCGATGGTTGTCCGAAATTTATACGTGATGTAATGATATATTCAGTCTCATTGTAATTATTATATATATAGTTTTTGTGGGTTTTTTTTGATATGAACTGTATATTTGGCAACATTTCACATCGTATTGCTACTATGGTCTTTTATAGCATAGCAGTTCTACAACGGTGGATGTACAAAAAGTTGTAGTGGGGATATAACTGAAAATAGTGGAAGTGTAAAAGGTTATAGTGGAAGATAGCGGAGGTGTAAAAAGTTTTATTAGACATAAAATCAAATATTCAAAGTTAATTTATTCTAATACTTACATTATATGTGTAGGAAAAAAGTAATATCGTTTAATACTATATAACAAAACTGAATAATATTATGATTTACGCACACTATATTTGATGAATAAAATAGATTTCGAACTTATATTGTGCAGTTATGCTTTTGTTGATTGTTTTAAAAGATAAATGATCCAATCAGCTTTTTCATGCTAATGTTGCTAAAGCGAGTATTAAAAAACTTTGATTTAACGGACGCAGCGGAAAATAGCTGGGCTTAAAACAGATCTACTGTGTAATAGCGCTATATTGAAATAGTGTAGCGGTCAAAGAGGACCGTGCGTTATAGCAGAGATTTTGTAAGGCCTTTTAACTGCACGCTATTTACTTTTGTTTAAATGTTATATCAGTTTTCTTGTAGCATATCTACTTTTGTACAGGTGGAAGGTCTAGCACAACATTTAAGATGCATCAGGGTTAATGCTGTAATTCCATCTACGTTAGTTTTGTAGCTTAATAAATATAAAATTGCTTCCAAGTGCAATAATTTGCAGACAAGATTCTATTTAAGTCTTTTCCACATTTCTTCTATAATTAATTTCCATCAGGCAGCTGCTTGATCAGTCATTATACTACTTGTAAAAAAGGCTAGCTTTCTGTTGACTAAAATACCTAGAAATACTCTTTGTCACAAGTACATGTTAATATATTACCTTTATTACCTACGACTTTCTATGTTTTATTAAAAGCTGTGAAATCCTTTATTTTTATTTAAGTTATTTTTTTATTCTTACAAAGATTATACTATATATCCCATTTCATCACCTCTCCTAATATCACTCGTTAAACCCTCCCAGTTCCAAACTTACCCAAAAAAAGGAATCTTGTTTGATGAAAAAAAATCCGAAGAATCCTAGCAGACGGAGGAAATTACACTGGCGGTTAGCTTTCCTCAAACTAATATTAAATCGACTTGAATTTTACACTTGTTGTTTTTCTATTAAATTAATGATTTGATTAGCATGTTAAATACTTCTATTTAATTAGTAATTGTTAGTTATTTTGTTATAATCTGCTCATGTTCTTTACTCACATTTAGAGTTTGCATTGTTAGCTCAACAATGATGTAGGTAAAAACGGATTAACCTATATAAGTGAGCAATGTATTATGTAAGTTGTACTCTTAAGTCCAAAAACAAGATATTGAACTCACTGGCGACTTCAATTATTAATCAGACATTTTCATGATTTTATTTTTGATTTAATCCTTAATTTTGGTTGGCATGTACATGCGTCAGAATGTGAGAATTTTCAACTTTGTAACGATCTGCCTTTCTAACACCCAAGAAGACATTTAATACTACACGGTATTCATGTGTTGATCATCTAGGCATTCGAAAGGCAGACCATTGGGGTGAAAGAAAAGAAAGAAAAGAAGAAAGAAATATAGAATCTCACTATGCATGTAAATGATATGTAATAGAACATAAGATAGTACATATAGTCACTCACAAACATCTGAGTTACAACAAGTACTAACTTAAACCTAGACAGTTATAACTGTCTGCCCCGACTATGCTGATACATAACTATGTACAAACAATAATAGAAATAAATAGATAACTAGATAACTGCATAGTCTTCTGCTCCATGCTCCTCCAAAATGCATCCATAAGAGTCGGGACTACTTGGCTACTCAGAACTAGAGTACTCAAGAGTTTAAGGGAAAGTTAAAAAAACACTAGGTTAGACATGGGTCTAGTGTGAGTAAACTTAAATTATATGCTTTATTACAGTTATAAATCCGTTAAAATAAAGGTCATAAAAGAACGCCCACTTAAACACAGATAGGTTATTACCTTACGATAATCAAACTATTTCAAATAGAAAATCCATTGATATTATAATAATGTCTAGGGTTTAAAATAAATATTTAATATAATAGGAATGATTACATTAATTACATTCAACAACATATTTAGTATACTGCTAAGTTTATATGACACATATCGCAAAAAGGATTCCATACAATAATAAGACTAATAGGGTGCCGCCTGTCACAGTACACTTCTAGCGAAAATGTATCGAGGGCCTCACATGGACCTCTGGCAAATCAGGACCGACTTATCACTTACTGGATAGTGCCGAATATAATCATCCATCGGTTGTAATTAACAAACATACTAGGCCTGAAGCATATATCCAAAACTAATACTGATCTAGATCAGGGATGATCATACCTTAGTGGTGTAAAAGCAGGATGTACTTTTGCATTGCCTTTGAATTCACTATGAAGTTGGGCACATATACTTTAAGGGTGTGCATGATTACTAATACTCTTAGCACTATCCTTTTAGTGCCAAATTTTTTCTATATTTCAATCATATGATCGCTTTGTATCTCATTTTTTGAATGCGCATATAACGTATTGTTTCGATTAAACTTTTCTTACCATACCCACTCAAAAGTATGCAATCAAGAGAAGTTTTTCCATTGAAATTTGATTTATAGTTAAAAAATTATAGTATGCAATGAGAAATTTATTTTCAATATTAATCATGCTACAATTCTAACCTTTGATCTGCATGCATGTTTCAAGGTGCTTCAGTAAAAGTAAGAAAACCAAGTGACTCCAATCCTTCATTTGCTGCTTCACTTGGTCCAAGTAAACCTAATCTGAATCTCTATCTTGCAGCAGTTTGATTGAAACTTAGTTTAGCAGGAGGTCTACAGGGCCTCGATCGCGCCCTTGTAGGAGGATTTCCATGCTTTTTTACCGAATCAAAAGTAAGGGAGCTCTTTTAGTCTTTTGGGTTCCTTAGATATTTTGACCTTGTCAAGGATTGAGAGTTGATATATTTAATATCAACTCAGTCCTAGCATTTAACTCAAATTAAAATTTAAACGCAAAATTAATTATTTACCTTTACGAATTAGCCAATTTTACATCGTAGAATCCTTATACATATAGGGAGAACAAGAGCAAGAGCAGTCAAACAAAACACGTATCGATAATTTTTTCTCTTTGATCTAATTTATCTTCAAAACTTATCACTTAATTGAAACTTTTTCTTTTTACCACCTTCGTACTTCAACCCGAAATACATAATTGAATTTTTTTTGCTAATCTAATAGAAGAAGAGATATTATATGGATATGACTATAGATCTCAAAGCCATTTCCATAGCAGTACTAACAACCCACTCATTAGTTTATTACTATTAAAACTCAGTAGTGGAATAAACATTATAACTGACTTAGGGGCAGACATCACTGAGGAATTTTGTTTTAACTGCCATGAAATGAAGCTGACTGCTTCAGCATCAAACTTGTACATACGATTCGACACAACGTATCCGTAGAAGATTCTAATCTGCACATTCATTGACTAGGAAATATCCAAGCATTGCATCATATGATTGCTGATTTATGTAATGAAACCCTAACTTATTTTGAAGGAGGCAGAGTTCAGTATGAAGTGCATGTCTGTTTTTATAATGTTTTATGTGACATAGATGATGCTATGTCAACTAAATCGTCATATAAGCAGACATGCAATTCATATTGGACTCCGCGACCTCCAAAATTAGCTAGGGTTTGATTACATAAATCAGCAATGATATGTTGCAATGCTCGGATATTCCCTGGTCTATGAATGTGCGAATTATTAGCTTCTATGGATACGTTGCGCCGAATCGTGTGTAGAAGCTTGAATTTGAAGCGATCATCTTCATTCTGTAGCAGTTGAAACGAAAATTCCTTAGTAATGCATGCTCCTAAATTAGCTATGATGTTTATTGCTCTACCGAGTTTTGATAGAAATACTCTAATGAGTGGATTTGTTTGTGCTGTTATGGGAATGACTTTGAGATTTATGGTCATATCCACATAATCCACCTCCTCTTTTACTAAATTGGCCATTGATTCTTTTTGTCAATTGTGAATTTCGGGTTGAAGTACGAAGATGGTAGAAAAAGAGTTTTAAATGAACGATAAGTTTCAAAGATACATTATATCAAACAGAAAGAATTATCTATACGTGTTTTGTTTGACTGCTTTCGCCGTATCTATATGGATTCTGCGTTGTAAACTAGTTTAATTCCATCAAGGAAAAATAATTAATTTTGCGTTTAAATTTTGGGATGTGATTGGAGTATAAATGCTAGGATTGAATCGTTATTAATTTTAAGAATAATCTATTCATTTGCTAGTCATTTCATGGTCAAACTTACATATTTACCTCAGATTTCTAGTTGTCCATTAATCAATCAATCACTCAAAGCGGATTAACCTATATAAGTGAGCAATGTATTATGTAAGTTGTACTCTTAAATCCAAAAACAAGATATTAAAATCACAAGTGACTTCAATTATTAATTAGACATTTTCATAACTTTATTTTTGTTTTAATTCTTAATTTTGATTGGCATGTACATGCGTCAGAATGGGAGAATTTTCAACCTTATAACCATTTGCTTTTCTAACACCCAAGATGACATTCAATACATCCACGGTATTCGTGTGCCGATCATGTAGGCATTCTAAAGGCAGACCATTGGGGTAAAAGAAAAGAAAGACAGGAAGAAAGAAATATAGAATCTCATTATGCATGGAAATCATATATAATAGAACATAAGATAGTACATACAGTTACTCACTCACAAACATCTGAGTTACAACAAGCACTAACTTCAACCGAGACAGGTATAACAGCCTGCACCCACTATGCTGATACATAACTACATACAAACGACAACAGAAATAAATAGATAACTAGATAATGACATAGCCTCCTACTCCATGCTCCTCCAAAATGCATTCGTAAGAGCCGGGACTAATTGGCTACTTAAAATTAGAGTATCCAAGAGCTTAAGGGAAAGAACGAAAAACACTAGGTCAGGCATGGGTCTAATGTGAGTAAACTTAAATCATATACTTTGTTACAGTTATAAATCCTTTAAAATAAGGGTATCTCATAAGACCACACCGCACGTAAACACGGATGAGTTATTACCTTACGATAACCATACCATTTCAACTAGAAAATCCGTCGATAGTATAAATGTGTCTAGGATCTAACATATATATTTAATATAGACGGAATGGTTACATTAATTACATTCAACAACATATTTAATAACTACTAAGTTTATAAGACACGTATCACAAAATAGATTCCATACAATAATATGGCTACCGGGATACCGTCTGCCACAGTACACTTCTAGAGAAAATGTATCGAGCACCTCACATGGGCCCTTAACAAATCATGACCGACTTATCACTTACTGGATAGTACCAAATATAATCATCCATCGGCTGTGATTAACAACCGTACTAGTCCCAAACATACATCCAAAAATAATATCGATCTAGATCAGGGATGATCATACCCTAGTCGTGTAAAAGAAAGATATACTTTCGCATTGCCTTTGAATTCACCGTGAAAATGGGCACATAGACTTTAAGGTGGTGGCTAATTACTAGCACTCTTAGCACTATCCTTTTTAGTTGCAAAACTTTGCTATATTTCAATCATATGATCACTTTGTATCCCATTTTTTGAATGTGCGTATAACGTATTGTTTCGATTAAACTTTTCTTCCAATACCCACTCAAAGGTATGAAATCAAGATAACTTTTTCCATTGAAATTTGATTTATAGTTAAAAATTGTAGTATGCAATGAGATACTTATTTTTCAATATTAATCATGCTACAATTCTAACCTTTGATTTGCATGCATGTTTCAGGGTGCTCTAGCTGAAGTAAGAAAACCAAGTGACTACAATCTTTCATTTGCTGCATCATTTGGTCCAAGTAAACTAATCTGAATCTCTATCTTGCGGCTGTTTGATTAACACTTAGTTCAATAGGAGATCTATAGAGCCCCGATCGCACCTTTGTAGGAGGATTTCAATGCTATTTTACCGAATCAAAAGCAAGGGAGCTCCTTTAGTCTTTTGGGTCCCCTAATTTTCTTGACCTTATCAAGGATTGAGAGTTGACACATTTAATATCAACTCCGTGCTAACATTTAAGCTCCAATTAAAATTTAAACCCAAAATTAATTATTTACCTTTATGAATTAACCTATTGTATAGCGTGGAATGCTTATAAATACAGGGAGAGCAAGAGCGAGAGCAGTCAAACAATACACATATCGAGAACTGTTTCTGTATGATCTAATTTATCTTCAAAATTTATCACTTAATTAAAACTCTCTCTTTTTACCATCTTCGTACTTCAACCCGACATACACAATTTAAAAAAAATATTGCTAATCTAATAGAAGAAGAGATAGATTATATGGATATGACCATAGATCTCAAAGCCATTTCCATAGCAGTACAAACAAACCCACTCATTAGAGTATTACTATTAAAAATTAGTAGTGGAATAAACATCAAAGCTGATTTAGGGGCACATATCAATGAGGAATTTTCGTCTTAACTACCATGAAATGAAGCCGACCACTTCAGCACCAAGCTTCTACATACGATTCGGCACAACGTAACCCTAGAAGCTTCTAATTTGCACATTCATAGATCAAGAAATAACCGAGCATTGCATCATATTATTACTGGTTTATGCAATCAAATTCTAACTAATTTTGGAGGAGGCAGAGTTTAGTATGAAGTGCATGTCTACTTCTATGATGATTTATGTGACATAGATGATGCTGTGTCAACTAAATAATCATAAAAGAAGACTGCACTTCATAGTGAACTCTGCCTCCTCCAAAATTAGACAGGGTTTGATTACACAAATCAGCAATGATATGATGCAATGTTCGGATATTCTTTGGTCTATGAACGTGCAAATTAGAAGCTTCTACGGACACATTGCGTCAAATCGTGTGTAGAATCTTGGTTTTGAAGCGATAATCTTCATTTCGTGGCAGTTGAAACAAAAATTCCTCAGTAATGCGTGCTTCTAAATCAGCTACGATGTTAATTGCACTACTGAGTTTTGATAGCAATACTCTAATGAGTGGATTTTTTGTGCTACTATGGGAATGGCTTTGAGATCTATGGTCATATCCATATAATCCATCTCCTCTTCTATTAGATTAGCCATTAACTTTTCTTGTCAACTGTGGATTTCGGTTTGAAGAATGAAGGTGATAAAAAAAGAGTTTTAATTAAGCGATAAGTTTCAAAGATAAATTAGATCAAATAGAAAGAATTATTGATATGTGTTTTGTTTGATTTGTCTCGCTCTTGCTCTCCCTATATCTATAAGGATTTTGCACTGTAAAATAGGGTAATTTCGTCAAGGAAAAATAATAAATTTCGCGTTTAAATTTTGGGATGTGATTGGACTATAAATGCTAGGGTTGAATAGGGATTCATTTTAAGATTAATTTGTCCGTTTGGTAGTCATTTCTTTGTCGGACTTATATATTTTAGTTATAATATTTTAGCAGTTTTTTTCTTGCTCTAATTTGATAATTTTGTTGTTGAGAATTGATTTATCCCATTGACCTCTTATATCTTATTATTTACCAATGTTTATGTATTGTGTTAAGAAACAAAATATTGTGTGGTTGGATGAACATGACATATAACATCATATTATGGATGACTTTAATGAATTCTTTAGGAAGACCTTTATCTTAAAGTGGCATTAGCCATATAACAGATCACATTCATATTTCATGTTGAGAAACATAACACATTCATGAACCTTGCCCATATAACTCCATATTTCTGTTTAGGAATGTTTATCGACATGAACAATGGTCTTATAAAATCATCATATTATGACATCAAATGACTTTAAATCATTATACATGAATGTATTCATGGTAATGTAATGGAGATTGTGTTGCACTGTATCGCATAAATGAGAGTAGGTTTACTATACACACACAGATATATATATATATATATATATATATATATATAGTAAAATTGAGCATACATGCTTGTATAAGCAGCGCTGCTAACTAAGATGTTTGCACAAATAAATTTTAACTTTGAGTCTGTTCTAAATGAATTTTTTTTGAATAAGTGAATTTAGGACGTTGAATCTTATTCACTTAACAATAAATAATAAAAGGTTGTTTCTTAAAATTGTTCCATAAATTTTTTTTTAGAATATAAATTTTAGAATGGTTAGATATACAGTTTCTTTGGTTTTAAGCAATAATTAATTGTTACTTTGATTTTCAAAAACATTTTTGCTTACATACCATAGATGATGGATAAAGATTGGATGCGTCTAAATTGGTAAATATATGCCTCTTAAACGTAGCTTGATAATTATATATTTTGATTTAAAATTGTTAATATTTCTTTGCATGCAGTGTTTATGGCGCAGCGGATTAATCAAAATAAACTTCAGTTGGTGAAAGTAGCAATCGGTGGATTGATGAATACCAAAATGCCCA
Source organism: Allium cepa (assembly GCA_030765085.1). Lineage (NCBI taxonomy): Eukaryota > Viridiplantae > Streptophyta > Magnoliopsida > Asparagales > Amaryllidaceae > Allium > Allium cepa. The sequence goes on along the minus strand of CM060938.1, from coordinate 594,312,497 downwards.
AATTCGTTGATCCGAAGATACCGAAGCTATCTCAAACACGTTGATAGCGCACTATACCGTGTTCAAAGATCTACGATTCTTCGTACGTTGATCTAGCACACTAGATACCATGAATCAGCTTCTACGATCGTTGAATCGAGCGCACTCGATTAACCGAAAGAGGAGATAGGAGATTACACTGAACTACCAATTTTAGAAGAAAGCACACAACAATCAACAAGAAATTTTATTCCAAAAATCAACCACCAGAAATGTACAACACACTCGCTATTTATAGAGTTTTTGACCCTGACCCTTAAGTCGTATACGACTTACGACATAACTAAGTCGCTGCCGACTCATCACAATAGTATAGATACAACGCCTCATAGTAACTACATCACAACATACTCACCAGACCGACTTACGACTCATCTAGGTCGTTGCCGACCTAACAGGTACTAGACTCCTCTATTACAACTCACACATATGTACACGACTCAAGCCTCGCGACTTAGCATGACCTAACTTACGACCTAAGACTCATACGACTCAAACATCACGAGCTTCTTGCGGCATACCTCCTCAACGACTTAAGACATAATGACCCTGGACGACTTACCACTTAAGAAAGTCACGACTTAAAACAATACAATGCAGATACAGGCGACTTACGACTCACGACTCAACTCCTTGCCGACTTAACACACAACCTCCCTGCGACTCAACTCCTTGCCGACTTAACTCTTTGTTAGCTCGCAGCTTTTCTTCCCGTGTCTCATTGAGTCGTGGACGACCCTCATTGAGTCGTGGACGACCCAAAAGTCTTTCCTTAGGTCGCGCCTTCTCTGGTTGACTCGTGAACGGCTTAAGGCTTAAACCCGAAGCTCCCTTAACTCGTGTACGGTTCATTCCCTGAGCTTTGTTAAGTCGCAAACGACTTACATCCTCTTCATTAACTCGTATTCCTTTCCCACGTGATTTCTTAAGTCGGAAATGACTTAATTCTACCCTCCTAAATTGTGAACGACTTAAATACTTGCCCTTATCTCATATACGACTCATCCTTCTAGTCTGGGCTACATCATCCTCCCCTGGTTGAGAAAAATTCGTCCTCGAATTTGTAAATTCTTCCCCATCAGATTGTCCATTTCCATAATACGGCACAAGATGCTTAACAGTGAATACGTCAGAAGTGTATATATCCTCCGGCAGCTTCAACTTATAAGCATTCTCATTGATTCGTTTCACAACTTCTACTGGACCAATTTTTCTGGCTTTCAACTTGTTATAAGCGCCTACTGGAAAACGATCCTTCGTTAACACAACATACACCAAATCTCCTTTGTTAAATTCAACATTTCGTCGCTTCAAGTCTGCAAATTTCTTATATTTCTCATTTGACTTTTCCAATCGTTCCTGAACGATCTTATGACATTCAATTAATTCATCAACAAAATCAACGGCCCGTTTAATCGTCCCCTTCGGTTGTGGTACTACCGCCAAATCTAACGGTCCCCTTGGCAAACTTGAATATACAATCTGAAATGGACTGAATCCCGTACTACGATTCACTGCACGATTATGAGCAAACTCTGCTTGGCATAACTTCATGTCCCAACTTTTCAGATTGTCCTTCACAAGACATCGCAACAAATTTCCAATGATCTGTTAACAACTTCTGTCTGCCCATCAGTTTGCGGATGATAAGCGCTACTAAATTTCAGCTTCGTTCCCACCATCTTCCACAAACTAAGCCAAAAATGACTCAAAAATCTGGTATCCCTGTCTGAAACAATAGACTCCGGCAACCCATGTAAACGATATATTTCCTTGAAAAACAACCGAGCAACACGAACAACATCCGCCGTCTTCTTATAAGCAATAAAATGTGCCATTTTAGAAAATCTATCCACAACAACAAATATAGAATAATTTCCCCTTTGAGTTCTCGGCAAACCCAAAACGAAATCCATGCTGATATCAACCCACGGTTTAGTTGGTACAGGTAACGGCATATACAATCCTGCATTTGTCGCTGTTCCCTTCGAAACCTGGCATATATGGCATCTCTCCACAAACCTTTCAACCTCTTTCCTTATTGATGGCCAAAAATAAGACTGAGAAATTAACTGCAAAGTACGATCTCTAACCACATGGCCTTCTTCGTGCAACTCTTTGATAATCTTCATTCGCAAACTGCCCTCAGGAATACATAACCGATTTCCTTTAAACAAGAATCCATCAACCAACATAAATTCATCAGTATCTCCATCCTTAACTTTCTCAGCAAACTATGCAAAGTAAGGATCCACCTCAAACAATTCTGGCAAGAATTCAAATCCCGTTACTTCAATATTCAACGTTGTCAACAAATGACTTCTCCTACTCAAAGCATCAGCCACACGATTCGTCACCCCAGATTTATGTTTCACGACAAAAGTAAACTGTTGTAAATAAGCAATCCATGATGCATGTCTCGCTGAAATCTTATCCTGCCCCTGTAAATGTTTCAACGCCTCATGATCAGTGTAAAGAACAAACTCTTTCGGAAATAGATAATGCCTCCAATGTTTAACAGCTTGCACAACATCATAAAACTCAACATCGTATGTACTATATCTCATCTATGCCCCTGATAACTTCTCACTGAGATAAGCAACTGGCCTCCCATTCTGACTCAACACTCCTCCAATCCCAACCTTTGATGCATCAGTGTGTAGCTCAAACAACAACTGAAAATCTGGTAATACAAGAATTGGCGCTGTCGTCAAAAGTTCTTTGATTCGTTCGAAAGCAACCCCTGCTTCCTCCAACCAAGAAAACTGTTTCCCTTTCATACAATCAGTAACCGGTGCCATCACGCTACTGAAGTGTGGAATAAACCTTCGATAGAATGATGCCAATCCATGAAAACTTCTAACTTCAGTGATAGTTCTCGGCTGTGGCCAATTTCTAATAGCTTCAACTTTACTCTGGTCCACCTGGATTCCCTTCTCAGATACAACATATCCCAAAAATAATACACTTCTTGTCATGAACACACATTTCTTCATAGCTGCATAAAATTGTTCCTCACGAAGAATAATTAACACCTTTCTCAAATGCTCTACATGCTCCTCCATACTCCTGCTATATATCATAATATCATCGAAATAAACCACCATGAACTTCCCAATGAATGGTCTAAATATTTGATTCATCACTCGCATAAATGTACTAGGTGCATTCGATAGACCAAACGACATAACCAACCATTCATACAATCCTTCCCTTGTCTTGAACGCGGTCTTCCATTCGTCTCCCGGTCTAATTCGAATCTGATGATATCCACTCTTTAAATCAATCTTCGAAAAGATAGTAGCCCCACTCAACTGATCTAGCAAGTCATCCAACCTTGGTATAAGAAATCTGTAGCGAACAGTAATCTTGTTCAAAGCTCTACTATCGGTACACATTGTCCATGTTCCATCCTTCTTCGGCACCAACAATGCTGGCACTGCACAAGGACTCAAGCTTTCCTGAACACGTCCCTGTTCTAACAACTCTTCCACTTGCCTTCGTAACTCCTCATGTTCCTTCGGACTCATTCGATAATGTGGTCGATGTGGTAAAACTGCTCCCGGAACAAGATCAATTTGATGTTGAATGTCCCTCAGTGGCGGTAACTCCTTAGGCAACTCTTCTAGAAATACATCTTCAAATTCTTTCAAAACTGGCTTTGCTTCTTCTGGAATTTCAACCTCTTCACTACACTCTCGCCCAATCAACAAAAAGACTTCAGGCTACTCTTCAACCTCCTTGACAAACTCGTTCAAAGATAGCAAAGTTTTCAGTTCTTCGATCTCCTCTATCTTGCTTTCCTGCTGTTGCTGCTTCTTGGGAACTAAAGTGATTTTAGTACCTTCGAACATGAAACTATAGCTATTAGCACGACCATCATGTTGCACTGCCCTATCAAACTGCCATGGTCTGCCCAACAACAGATGACACACATCCATGTCTACAACATCACACCAAATTTCGTCTTTGTACTTCTTCCCAATAGAAAAATTAACACAAGCTCTTCGACACACCTTCACTTCACCACCCTTCCTCAACCATGCTAGCTTGTACGGTTTAGGATGCTTCTCAGTTTTCAAGTTCAACTTCCTTACTGCTTCTGTAGAGATAATATTGTCACAGCTTCCAGCATCAATAACGAACTTTCAAACTTTCCCCAAAATAGTGCATGTCGACTGGAAAATATTGCTTCTCAACCAACTAGAATCCTCTTCTTGCTTTGGTGTAAGACAAGATCTCCTCATCATAAGATTACAACCTTCATCTCCAGATAATTCTTCTTCCTCCTCGACATAAGGTGTATTTGAACATTCTGCCTCCTCACCTTCATCCTCAATCTCAGCAACCATTGCTCGCTTCTTCGGTTTCGGACATTCATTGCTTTTATGACCCAACTCCTGACAATTATAACATTTGAAACCACTGCTAACCTTCGCCTTCTCAGCCTCCTTCACCACTGGCTTACTGACAGGTTTAGGAACATTAGAACTCCCACTAACACCCTTCGCTTGACTATTGGAATTAGTGAACACACCACCTCCACGCCTTCCCTGCTTCTCCCAAACCAACGCTTTCTGATGTGCCTCTGCTACTAATCTAGGATCAAACATATTAACCATATCCTGGATCTGCATTCTCAATCCCCCAATGAATCTAGTAGTTAGTTGTTCTTCCGTTTCCATAATATCATTCCTGGCAATGAGTTGGTAAAATTCATCAGCATAATCACTAACAGACTTCGTCCCTTGCCTCAGATTCTGCAGCCTCTGGTACATAAGTGATTGGTAGTTGTAAGGCAAAAATGTAGCTCGCATCAACTTCTTCATCTTCTCACATGATTCAATCTTTGACTTTCCCATTCTCTCCCTTGTAAGTTTAGTTTGCTGCCACCATGCCAAAGCTCTCCCCCTCAACCTAGTAGCAACTAACTTTACCCTTCGATTCTCCGGAACCTCCTTGAAATCAAAGATTTCCTCCACATTTGACAACCAATCTAAGAACTCTTCAGCAACCATCCCACCTTTAAATTCAGGAATTTCCATCTTCATACCCGACTCCCATCGACGATCTTCATCCACATCTCGATATGAATTTCGAACTTGGTCTCGGTCTCGATAATGAATACTAGCTCTATCCCCTTCTTCATCAAAATCAAAAGTACGCCTAAATCGATCTCGACCATTATCATCCCTTCGTTCATGCATGCTTCTTCGACTATGTCTCTCTTCATCTCTATATGGCTCATTGTCAAATTCATGTTGACTTCTTCTCTCTTCATGTCCATAGTCATGGTGATCTCTCCGTGATGAAATTGATGTCTCTCTTCTATCTCTAAAAGAATGCGGTGATACCCTTCTCGCTTCCGTAACTGATGGCGAAACTCGGTTTCCTCCATAGTTCGAGTTTGGTGATCTCCTCCTTTGAGTTGGATTCAAATCGTTCATCAACTTCTCTAACTTTCCAATGCCTTCGTCAAATTTCTCGTTAATACGTTGCTCCATAAGCTCGGCTTCTTCTCTTCTATACAAAGCTTCATCGTTTTGATGACGATTAGCTCTCCTTGGCGGCATGATTGGAAACTCTTCACAAACACTTCAAAACTTCTCAAATACTTGAACACAAAACTTCAACACAAGCTATGCTCGGCCTTCAACACTTCACGGCTTAACTTGGCTCGGCTCAAGGTCTCCAAGCACTTCTCCTTCAACTTTGGCGCGCAAAGATCTCGCGACCAAACTCTAACACTCTTCCAAGTTTGATTTAAAAGAAAATGGATCGAAATCTTCAAACTCGTTGCAACTTCAAGATGAACACGATGAACTCCAACTTCAAACTTCAACTTCAAAAAATTGGCTCCAAGTCTCGGCTTAGCTATGATTGGCTAAGTCTAGCTCTGATACCAAAACTGGCGCAGCGGATTAATCAAAATAAACTTCAATCGGTGAAAGTAGCAATCGGTGGATTGATGAATACCAAAATGCCCAAATTCGTTGATTCGAAGATACCGAATTCTAGCTATCTCAAACACGTTGATAGCACACTATACCGTGTTCAAATATCTACGATTCTTCATACGTTGATCTAGCGCACTAGATACCGTGAATCGGCTTCTACGATCGTTGAATCGAGCACACTCGATTAACCGAAAGAGGAGATAGGAGATTACACTCAACTACCAATTTTAGAAGAAAGCACACAGCAATCAACAAGAAATTTTATTCCAAAAATCAACCACCAGAAATGTACAACACACTCGCTATTTATAGAGTTTTTGACCCTGACCCTTAAGTCGTATACGACTTACGACATAACTAAGTCGCAGCCGACTCATCACAATAGTATAGATACAACGCCTCATAGTAACTACATCACAACATACTCACCAGACCGACTTACGACTCATCTAGGTCGTTGCCGACCTAACAGGTACTAGACTCCTCTATTACAACTCACGCATATGTACACGACTCAAGACTCGCGACTTAGCATGACCTAACTTACGACCTAAGACTCATACGACTCAAACATCACGAGCTTCTTGCGGCATACCTCCTCAACGACTTAAGACATAATGACCCTGGACGACTTACCACTTAAGAAAGTCACGACTTAAAACAATACAACGCAGATACAGGCGACTTACGACTCACGACTCAACTCCTTGCCGACTTAACACACAACCTCCCTGCGACTCAACTCCTTGCCGACTTAACTCTTTGTTAGCTCGCAGCTTTTCTTCCTGTGTCTCATTGAGTCGTGGACGACCCTCATTGAGTCGTGGACGACCCAAAAGTCTTTCCTTAGGTCGCGCCTTCCCTGGTTGACTCGTGAACGGCTTAAGGCTTAAACCCGAAGCTCCCTTAACTCGTGTACGGTTCATTCCCTGAGCTTTGTTAAGTCGCAAACGACTTACATCCTCTTCATTAACTCGTATTCCTTTCCCACATGATTCCTTAAGTCGGAAACGACTTAATTCTACCCTCCTAAGTCGTGAACGACTTAAATACTTGCCCTTATCTCGTATACGACTCATCCTTCTAGTCTGGGCTACATCAGTTTACAACTAGCATATTTTTTTAGAAGGCTACTTTTCTCCATCCTTCTTGATTGAAATGCCCATTTCTAGTTATAACTAGTGTGAACCCGTTCTACCCACACGGGTTGAAGCTATATGTTGTTTTTGCAACTATCATTCAATCTTCACTTATTTTCTTAGCAGTTATATTATTTAGCTCATACCAACATTCTTTTTTACATAGTATATAAAAATTAATTTCTAGGTAATGCTAGCCTTTGAGATTATAAAACTAAAAGGTATGGAGAGCATATACAAACACAATATGCTCATGGGACAAACTCTATTTATAGTATGAATTAACAAAAGACCATTGGTATGAAGAACTCGGGCAAACAAATATTAATCCATATAGAACACACATCATAATAAAGGTTTTGAAGGTGTGGAAATGTATATAAATTTTACAAATGTGCATGCCCACCTATAAGGATGAAACCTAAAAGAAAAGTAAATGTGCATGGAGGCAAGGTAGAAAAGTTAAGGTGTATATGTAAAGTACTTGACAGTAGCATTGTATGTTTAGTACAATAGATTTGAAATAAATTTGTACCGAAAGAGAGCATGCAAAAGTTCCATATTAGTTAGTCAACAGAAACTGAAGAATATAGTTGTCAGCGTTAATGCATATTGCTCCGGCTAAACAAAAATAAGGTAATGTCACAGTTAACTCTTTGTTCAATTGGAAAAAAATAGTAAGTTTCAGTACAAAAGATGTCAATTGTTATGTAGTTATAACATTTGGAAACATGATAATTTTTTCGTACACCATCTTATCAAAATATGCATAGTCAACGACAACATAGTGAAGATAAAATATTTTGCCAACACAGTCCATGCACATATTTGCAGAATTGACATTGAATTACAATCATTTTTAAATGGATCAAATGGCATCATTACAAAGCTGTAATAAAAAATGAAGCACAATTCAAAGTTATAGAGGATTAAACACAACGGAGGGCTCATCAAAATACTGTTATTTGGAATATGTAGCCTATTCAATACGATGATTGGTAACACACTTTTGAATAGTTTTTGGTTGAATATTTTCTTGTGTAGTAATCACCTTTTATTCAGTAATCACTTGCAGCTTCTAGTAGCGGAAAACATGTAAATAAATAAAGTAGAAAAGTGGCAAACAATCATGTCGAAACCGAGCAGTTTGCAGACTTGCCCATGACGATTATAATCACTGGAAATCATAAGCTTTATGGGGCCAATTATTTAATAGTAATGCAACTGAAAGGTCTCACAAAAAAATAAATCAATAATGTGCATACATTAAAATTAGTAAAAGAAAATTAGAATATTTTAAGATCGAAACTAAGAGAAGAAAATAGCTAATATCAATAGGGCAATATAGTAAAAGTAGGGCACATATACCAACAGTATGTTCTGCTTGGAGAGTTAAGAGAGTAAAGTAATGAAGCAAAGCATTTCGCAATCTGCATATATCAATCTGTACAACTCACATGCATCACAGCCGTCTATTTCAATCTCAATGGCACACATTATTCAAAAGGAAAGAATGGACCGGGCCTAACGTGTTCAGCCCAAAGTTATAATACTGAATATATATATTTCAAGCACTGTAACACGATGATTGTATTACCGTACTTCTTTCAGTTCATACTATCTGTAAAAATACTCTCTCCGTAGTTTTCGATTATTCAATAAAAATCATTTCATTCAGTTTTTCAATTTGGTATCAAAGCCATTGCTTAACAGCAATTGAAAAAGAAAAAAAATAAAACCAAACAAACTGAAAATCATCAGTATTCATCATCTGATTTTCAGAACTCATCAGATTGAATCTCATCATCTGAGTTTTTACATTCATCTGAAGATCTCAAGAAAACAAGTGTCGTGCCAAGAATTAAACAATTCTGGCTGCAACAAGTTATCTAATCTCAGGTGAAAGTATTGCAGAGAATCTCAAAATCAAGAAAACCAAATTCAGAAACCAAGAAGAGAACACAAAGACATAAAAGAAAAGGAAGAAGTACGTGCCTTGCTAAGAAACTATCAGATCAGTGTCATCATTTAATTTCTTCGCTGCAACAAACCTATCTTCTTGTCTCAGTGCCTATCATCTTCTGAATTTTTCTTTTTTTTCTTGCTCTTGAGGAGTTTTTTTCATCATGGCCAGTAAAGGGTCAAAAACCTCAAACAATGGAGGGAACAATCAGCAACTGAACGCGGCAGAGAATCTAATCAAAACAGTCAATCTCCACAGCCAGTTGATCACTGTGCATTTAGATAAAGATAATTATCTTCTTTGGAAACTCCAGATTGGTACAACAATCAGAGGCTATGGACTGGATGGTTTCATTCTTGGGACACATACATTCCCACCAGAGCACATTCCAAATCAAGAAAACAATCAAATCATAAATCCTGAATATATCAAATATCAAAGACAGGATAGTTTGATAAGCTTATGGCTTTTATCCTCAATCGGTACTAATCTGTTGCCTCAACTAGTAGGATGCAAAACATCACATGAAATCTGGACAACAATACAACAAATATTTAGTTCTCAATCTGCAGCTAAAATCATGCATTACAAGAGACAACTACAGAATATCAAGAAGGAAAACTTATCAATGAGAGAATATCTCTCAAAAGTCAAAACAACATGTGATTTGTTGGAGGCAGCAGGTCATAAAGTGTTTGAAACAGAACAAATATTAACTGTACTCAGTGGTCTTAATGAAGAATATAAAGCTGTAGTGGCTGTAATATCCTCCAAAAAAACACTACCATCCATGAAATATGTAAATTCAACATTACTGGCCCATGAGGGGAGAATTGATCACAGAAAGCCACAAGAATCACATTTATCTATCAACTATGCAGTGAATTCCAAAAATAAAAGTCAAACCAATAACAACAAAGGAGCACAAGTGTTTCAAAGAGGGGGTCAATCAAACAGGTCTAGAGGCAGAGGCAGGTGGAACAACAACTCAAGACCAAGATGTCAGATTTGTGAAAAACATGGTCATACTACTATGAGATGTTATTTTAGATTTAACACAAATTTCACACCAAATCAAACAAGTAACACACAAAGAGGTGGTACTTCTAGTGCAAATATGGCACACATTCAACAAGATTCAGGAAACACATCAGAAAACTCAAGAATGTGTCATCTGAATGAATCAGCCAGACCTGAACATATCAATGATGAAAGTTGGTACCCAGATTCAGGTGCAACCAATCATATCACTAACAATTTGGACAATCTAAACCTGGGCAATAAGGAGTACAAAGGTAATAGTTCCATACACATGGGAAATGGTGAGTCTATAAAGATATCACACACTGGTATTGCTTGCATCAAAGGTAAAAGAAAACTTTACCTCGATAACTTATTAAGAGTTCCACAAATTAAAAAGAATCTCATGAGTGTATCACAGTTTGCAAGTGATAACAATGTCTATTTTGAATTTTATCCTACATACTGCTTAGTTAGAGACATACTAACTAAAGAAATTCTTTTATAGGGTGAAGCTGCCAGGGGTCTATACAGATTTACTTCTGTAAATTCAAGAGACTCTGAAAAATGTTGTAACTTTTCTGAAACAGTTCAATTCAGTGACAGATTAAGCAAATTTGATGTATGGCACTACAAGTTAGGGCATACCAATGTTAATGTTGTCAAGAAAATATTGGCAGAAAATAAAATCTCTGTTGAAAATATCAATTTGATGTATGTTTGTACATATTGCCAAATGGGTAAAAGTCACAAACTTCCTTTTTCTAACTCATTGACTGAATATACTAAACCACTAGAATTGATAGCTACTGATCTCTGCGGGCCAGCACCTATCAATTCTGATTATGGTTATAATTATTATATCTCCTTTATAGATGCATACTCTAGATATACTTGGATTTATTTCTTGAAGTCAAAGTCTGAAACTCATGATGCAGTAATAAACTTTATCACACAAATAGAAAAGCAAGTCAATCACCAAGTTAAAATTGTTCAGACTGATGGAGGTGGTGAATTTAAACCCCTTAACAGTTACTTTAGAAAAAAAAGGAATAGCTCATAGAATGACTTGTCCCTATACTTCTGAGCAAAATGGTATAATAGAGAGAAAGCATAGACATATTGTTGAATCTGGGTTAACACTTTTAGCTCAGGCATCTTTGTCTCTAAAATTTGGCCAGATTCCTTCAATACTGCAGTATATCTGATTAACAGATTACCAACTAAAGTATTGAAGGGAAAAACACCAATTGAAATTTTGTTCAATACAAAACCAGACTATCAAAATTTAAAAACATTTGGGTGTCTATGCTTTTCCTATACTAGACCATACAACTCTCATAAATTAAACTTCAGATCTACACCTGGTACATTTTTAGGATATGTCTCAAAACAGAAAGGATATAAATGTCTTGATAGTAATGGAAAGATATACATTAGCAGGCATGTTGTATTTAATGAATGTGTGTTTCCTTATTCTAATGCAAATACAAAGACAACCAAGAAAGTTTATAATCCCAGAATATCACTACCTCCAATACCTTTATGCTCGAGTGACAGTGGTCATGAAGAATCTGAAGCAAATTCAGACAACTCTGCTCCACAACACACTTTGTTCACTAAACCAGGTTAGGCAGAGTTTTCTGAACCTACAGATCAATCTCTTAATACTGCATCAAGACAAACACAAAATACTGATCAGCAACAAGAATCAGATAGCACCACAGAGAGAAATACTGAGTCACTCCATAGTGAACCACAAATCAGAAGTGGACATCATATGATTACCAGGGCAAAGAGTGGAATATTTAAACCCAAAGCATACACTGTCACTATAATGTCAATAAAATCAGAGTAACCAGCTACATACAATCAAGCAGTCAAAAGAAAAAACTGGAAAACTGCAATGGACAGTGAATATAGTGCACTCATAAGAAACAAGACATGGTGTCTTGTTCCACCACCAGAAAACAAAAATATAGTGGTCTGCAAATGGACATACAAACTAAAAAGGAATCCAGATGGATCCATTTCAAAGTACAAGGCCAAATTGGTAGCAAAAGGCTACACTCAAAAACAAGGGTTTGATTTTAATGAAACATTTTCTCCAGTGGTAAAGCCAACCACAATAAGGATTATACTTACTCTAGCTCTACATAAACACTGGAGAATAAGACAACATGATGTTAATAATGCCTTTCTAAATGGTGATCTAAGTGAAGAAGTTTATGTGAAGCAACCTTTAGGATATGAACAAGATAAAACCAGTGTCTGTAAGTTAAACAAGGCCATTTATGGTCTGAAACAGGCACCCAGAGTTTGGTCTGATAAGTTGAAAGTTACTTTATCTAAATTGAACTTTCAGCCTACCAGATCAGATAACTCTCTATTCATCAAAAGAAGTACTGATATCACTGTTTACATTCTAATTTATGTTGATGATTTAATTGTTACAGGCAGTGATGAGGCAGAGGTTAGCAACATCATCCAATATTTGAACAAACAATTTTCAATCAAAGATCTAGGAGATCTGAATTATTTCCTAGGTATAGAAGTAACAAAATCAGACACAGAAATTTTTCTGAGTCAAAAGAAATACATTACAGATCTTCTAGTTAAAGCAAAGATGAATGAAGCTAACCATCTGCCTACACCTATGATTACCAATCAACATTTCTCCAAAAAAAAGGAGAAGCTATACTGAATGATTATAGAAGTATTGTCGGTGCACTGTAATATATAACCATAACTAGGCCAGATATCTCTTTCAGTGTTAATAAAGTGTGTCAATTTATGCAGAATCCCCTTGATGAGCACTGGAAGGCAGTCAAGAGAATTCTACGATATCTTAAAGGAACAACAAACTATGGCTTAATACTAAAGGCATGCAACACTCTCAACATCACAAGCTATGCAGATGCAGATTGGGCTAGTGATCCAGATGATAGAAGATCAACAACTGGATTCTGAATCTACTTGGGAAATAATCTAATTTCATGGTGCTCAAAGAAACAACCTACAGTGTCTAGATCCAGCACAAAGGCCGAATATAGGAGTGTTGCTGCAGCTACAGCAGGAATTATGTGGATATAGTCCTTACTGGAAGAACATCAAGTCAATACTAATGTCAAACCGATCATATGGTGTGATAATCTAAGTGCTGTATCACTTACTGCAAACCCTATACTACATGCGAGGACCAAACACATAGAAATCGACTTATACTTTGTACGCGAACAAGTATTAAAGGGAAAATTACAAGTAAATCATGTACCTTCGGCCTACCAACGTGCATATATCTTAACTAAAGCTCTATCAAATAAAAACTTTACCAGACTGAGAACAGATTTGAAGATTCAAGAAAGGAAAAGCAGCGACTTGAGCTCCAGTCAACATGATAGATCTGAAGCTTCAAGAGAGAAAGGACACCAATTTGAGCTCCAGGACACTGACGATTAACACGGCGTCAACTATTCGTCAATCTAGCTTCTGTTGCTGTTTTTCCAATACTGGTGCCATGCTCAAATTCATCATGGAACACACTTAAAACTTCACTCTCAGAGGGATAATGAAGATTGTCGGTGCCTCTTTAACTTCATACCTTGAATTGACATCTGATCCGATAATGGGATCAGACGCTACCAAATCCGAAGAATCATCTTCAGATCTACTTCAATCTCTCGGATCTGAAGTTTTTATTGTGAATCGAAGAAGATTTATAGAGATCGCATTTCTCCCTGGAACCTTAGATCGGTTTGAGGGGGGAGTTAAGAGAGTAAAGTAAAGAAGCAAAGCATTTCGCAATCTATGTATATCAATCTGTACAACTCACATGCATCATAGCCGTCTATTTCAATCTCAATGGCACACATTATTCACAAGGAGAGAATGGACCGGGCCTAAAGTGTTCAGCCTAAAGTTATAATACTGAATATATATATTTCAAGCATTGTAACACGATGATTGTATTACCGTACTTCTTTCAGTTCGTACTATCTGTAAAAATACTGTCTCTGCAATTTTCGATTCTTCAATAAAAATCATTTCATTCAGTTTTTCAATTTGGAGTACATCACAAATGTAAAAAATCAAGTGAAAATGGAAAGGAAATAGACGGATATTTCTTATGTGGGAAGATTACATGTTACTGATGGGATGCAAAATAATATGAAGAGTAAATTTGAACTGCTATTTTCTTCTTTTTCTTACCAACGTTTCTTGACAGACGTTGGAAAATTTCTGTGACTATCAGGATTCCTCCTACAATACATATAACTCAAGACACGTGTTAAGAACCACTAACACAATTAACTTGACCGGAGTATGTTGAACAACAAAGTTTTTCTGCATAGATGTGTGCATGCTAGCCCTAGATGTGTTTTCAGATCAGGTTATTTAGTTAATTCACTTAATCTCTAGTTGGCTATGCTTGTAGTATTTGGTTTTATTTTACAAAAAGTGAACTTTCTCCATCAAATTTTATTTCTTATATTCTGATAAAGATTATAAAAAGAGTAAAAAACAAAAAAAACAAAAAACATGGGAAATAGAGATGTCGTCGCAATGGCACCATTGGAAATGAACAAGATATTGGATGGGCATCAAAACTATTGATATACATACCTTTGGATTCAAGGTAAAACATGAGTTGATAAATGCCAAAATGCCACATAAATTGGTACACACATGTACCTTTTGCATTATAGCTAATACCTTTTTTGTACAACAATAGCTAACTAAATTTGCTGCAATTCATGCTCATCATCATTTTAGAGTTATTATACTATATAAAACAAATTATCGTACAAAAGAATGCATGATGCCATGTGCATTTCAGAAGTTTTAAAAATGCAAAGTACATTGTGTAGATGAATTTAAGGTAAATAGCAAAGCATAATAATTTGATATGGATGTTCAAAATTAATACCATTATTCAGAATGTAGTTTGCCAATAAAACATTCACAATTCATATAGAAAAATTTTCATGCATAATTTTTTTAATCATAACAAATTTTTACTACTCCCCTGCATAATAGCTTAGCTAGGGAGTATATAGTAATAGCAGAAGGTTACAAATAGGTTCTGTTGAAGCACGAAACTAAATATTAGTAAAGCTTATGAACCAAGATTATGTAGAAAGTTGTATTTCCAAACAAATTACACATATTAACCATTTATTAGAAAATAACTCTTGCTTGTAATCCAAATGGTCTAAAAGGACACCTTCAAAAGACATGTTAACGATAAATATCGTCAACACTCCTATTAGTGCTTTAGATGATTTATCATGTTTAGGTATTTCAACCCTTGGTATGATCAATGAGTAAAGCATGCGAAAGATGGAAAAGCAAGAATTATTAATGAAACGGTTTAGAGAATATTGGGTCTGAATTCAATCGTGAACTTTAATATCTCCATTGTAACAACTTTCGTCTCCAGCGAAAACCCATGTATTTCGCTAATTCGTAATAGCCGAAAGGAATGAGTGACGAAACCGCCCTTTCGTCTTTGACGAATTTTCTAGATTTGATGGGTGGGAAGATGCTGGAGTCGAAACCCCCCATCTTCGTCGGAACCTCCTTAGTTTGCCCTTTTATTAGGTTCCGACAAGATTGCAACGTTGTGTTCATGATCAAATTCTTCCTTTTGGAAGGTATTCATTCTGCCATTTAAAGGTGGACATCTTGGAAAGGTGCCCCTTCCGAAAGAGCTGACCTTCTTGATGGTTATTTGGCAATTTGAGTCCCTTTTGAAGGGTATGCATCTGTAACGATCCTGATTTTTAGTTAAATTTAATTTGGAAGATTAATGTTAAATTGTGAATTTAATGGTGAATTAATTAAAAAATTTCCAAATTTATAAAGATATTTGTTTATTTATATAAATGTATATAGATATGATTTTAAATTGAATTTCTAATTGAAAATTCAGGAACAAATATTTTGAATAATAATTTTGATTTGGAAATTTAATAATAAACATTTTATAAAATTAATTGGATCTAAAAGTTTATATTTTGAAAAATACATATGTGTATATAACTAGAATTATAAATATAACATGACATTAAAACAAGGTTTAATAAAAGTTTAAAATATACTTATCTTTTGGAAATTAATAGAATTGGTCTGTAAATTTATAAATAAGATTTAATATAAAGGTTCAAGGTATTCTCTTTTTATAATTTCACTTAAAATAAAAATAGTTTGTATATATAAACATAGAATTAATAAAAATGTTTAAAATCACTTTCCTTTCATACTTGAAGTAAAATTAATATTTATATATAAATTAATTTTTTTAGATAATACTTAAAAACTAAATAGAAATGTCATATGTAAAATATAAGAAGACATAAGCATTTTAAAGGTTAGGCATATGTTGAGATATGAAAATATATTTGCATAAAGGTATAAAAGCCGGATGATTTCACTTCTCTTCCCACGGGCCCCCTTAAAATAAAATTTACGAAAAATATTTGAATTAGGGATAAAAACATAATTTAGTTTACATGTGACATTTGTAAATAAAAGAAAAATATGTAAATACATGTGTAAAGAAATTTAACTATGTAAATTACAAATGTAATAAAATTGGACAAGTGGCAAAGGAATTTTTTTCTTTTGAATTAAATTTAAAAACATGCAAGAGAAAAAAATAATAGTCACGCTATTTCATTTTTCTCAAAAATTTCTCAGGCCTGATAAAATAAAAGAATTCAAAAATGTTCAAATCTAAAATCTAAACGAAATCAAAATCCTCTTCAAATCTAAATTCTTGAGACAAAGATCAAACCTGAAACAAAAATTTAGACCAGAGCAAAAGCAAATCATCAAAGATGTAGATCAAAAGCAAACTTAAATCTCAAAGCCAGGAAAATTCAAATCAATTCAAAATCTGGAAATTTCAAATCTAAAGCAAAGTTTCAGATAAAATCAAAGGCAAAAGCTAGAAACAACTCAACATATTCAACAATCAAAATCATCAAACAAATTTCAGTTTCAAATTTCAAGCTTGCTTGTTCTCTGTTCAACTTCATCATCAGGTGAGTAAACTCGTTTTTAAACCTGAGTTTTGTTTGAATCACTGGTTTGCATGTGATGATCTGGGAAGTTATGAAATAAATATGCTGAAATGGATATATATTTATGCCTGTATGCATGTAAAATCTGTGTGCATATATCGGGTAACAGGGAATAAGGTTTCTATTAAAAACAAATCACAGGTTTCAACTTAATCCAAAATTCAATTTCACAGCCTGATTCTTTTTAGCCAATAATGTAAACACAAAATGTGCTCAAAATCATCAGAATTTAATTTTAAAAATATATTTTCAATGTAATAAGAAATTTTGTCTGAGTGAAGAAACATAGTGAACTTCAAATCTTTACCCAATTTTTGATTTGCATGAATTTAAGATTGAATTATATCATGTAAATACATTTCGAAAGCGAGGATTTTTAAAACAAAAATTAGAATTTTTAGTTGCGAATGAGGGTTGCATTTATTGGTTGAACGGAGAATGGGTTTTTGCGAATTTCTGGTGATCGGCTAATTTTCGAAGATTCAATCTTGGCATAGAGTTAGCTGGAGTATTGTAGATCGTGGGGAAAAATGCAAGATAAAATTTAAATTTATTATGGATGGAGATTTGAATCGAATTAAGGTTTAAGCCCTGTGTTTGGATGGTTAAAGTCGCGATGTATTTTCGGCGTCGACATAGTGTTTCAGATGATTAGTACTGGAGGATTCGAAGCATTGGACATTAGGTAAGCTTCGAGCACGATGGCATGATCGCTGATGGCTGGAAGTGGTAGTTCGAGGGGGTTTGAGATGGCCCAGTTTTTTGTTCTAGGCGAACCCATAGGCATGATTTTCGAATTCGTGATGAATACTTGGTTCTGGGTGTTTGGGGTGTTTGAGCGAGTTGACAATGTCTTGTCAGAAGTGGAGGCGACGGCCAAAACATCATCGATCTGTTGTGCACGTGTATGTGCATATGTGCGTATTTGGGAATTTTGTTATTGGGGAAGAAGATAGGAAACTAGGGTTCGAGCACGAGAAAGTATCGTTTTTCTCGAAGCAGATGAGGTTGTAGGTTAGCCTGGGAAATAGCTCGGGTAAATTGTGATTTGGCTCGGGTTTGCTGTTGTTATACTGAACAGGTTCAAACTTTAAAATAAAAAAAATCAATTTATTTCAAATAAATTTTGTTTTAAAGCAATTTCCTATTACCTCTAAGGTTTAAAATTAGTTAAGATGGTTTTTAATTAAATTGGCTTTTAATAAATCAAATTTTGAAATGGTTTAAATAAATATAACTTTTATTTTAAAAGTTTATTTTGAATAAACTTAATAATAATTAAAGGTTAGTTAATTAATATAAAGAATGTTTTAATGGTTAATTAACTTTTTAAAGTTTAAGTTATGTTGATTTATTAAAGGAAATTAACTACTTGAAGTAAATTACTTAATAAAAGTAATTAAGGTAAATTAATTAATAATTTAAGTTTGCCTAATCACGTAATTGAAGAATAATTAATTACAGGATTAATTACTTGATGATTAGTAATTAGAGAATGATTTATTTTATAATTTATTAAGTGGTGATTAATTTATGTTTAATTAATTAAGGGTTAATTAATTAATGAAAGTAATTAATAAAAACTTGGTCTTCTCTTTTTACATCGTTACCCCGTAATGCTGGTGTTTACGAACTAGTTGAGTTTGATATCGTTGAGAAAAATGGAGTGATGATCCCTCCTCCAATTGTAATGCAAGCTGGTATCGACTTTTGGTCAGAATATTTGGTTGGTTTCTTCTTGGACCCTAAACATCGCCTTCTTGATGCGTCTGCTGTTTGTCATAAGGCCTGGCGGCTGTGCGGTAACTTACTTGTTAAGTTGGTTGACTCTATGTACTTCTTGTTGTTCTCCTCCCCTGAGGATCGCAGTCGTGTTCTTGAAGCTGAGCCTTCTTTTTTCGATGGGAAACCATTTATTATTACTCCCTGGTCTCCAACTGTAGCAAGTGCCCGTGAGCAAGTTCTCTCTATCCCTGTTTGGGTTTATTTTTCTCATATTCCATCTGCTCTCCAACCACTGCTTGGTTTGAACTGGCTCGCTTGCAATGTTGGTAATTAAAATGTTTTGATTCTAATACTGTTGCATGTGATAAGCTTGTGTACGCTAAAGCTCTGATTGAGATATCTCCTTTTAAGCCTCTTCCATCCTCCATTCCTGTCCAGCTTGCTGTGGGCCACGTGGTGGATGTTCCTGTTCGATATGGATGGGTCGCTGACATTTGTACCATCTGTCACTCTTTTGGCCATTTGGATACTTCATGCTTGCATTCAGCTGTTTCCCCTGCACCACCTAAGATCCCTCTTCCTCGGCCTCCGCTCAGGAAATGGGTTCCCAAAGTCCCGGTTTCTCCTTCCCCACCTGAACCTGTTTCTTACCCTGCTCCACCGCCAACTCTTGCTCGCCCTTCAGCTTCTGTTCCTGGTGATTTTACTTCTGATGCCCTTGTTGTGCCTGAACCTTCTCTGCCTCATGTAGTTTGGGCTGAGACTGAGAGTTGTTGGGTTGATCTTCGATCTGACATGCATTTCAACCCGGTGGATAAATCTTAATTTAGATATGTTTCTGACAATCCATTGGACTATCGATGCCTTTATTATAGTCCTTCTGGTGACTCCTTGGTTCTTGACTTGGACGGTTCGTATGCTGGGGTTAATTCCATCGTGTTAGCTGATTCATCTTGGGATCGATCTTTTATTTACTCTTATGATGCTATGATTTATGATCCTTCTCTTGCAGTCCTGTTTCGCCCTTACTATGTTTTACTTGAGAATGTTTCTTCCCAGGTGGATGATGTTGCTGGTGTCTCTTCTTCTTCGGAGGAGTCGTAGTCTAGTTAGTTACTTTAGTAGTTGTGACTGGCTGTCACACTCCTGTGCTGTATTTTCTTCTTTCTTATTTAGTAGTTAAGGTGAGTCCACCTTACTCCTGTACTTCAATTTTTATTATGTTTGTAATAAAAAGTGGACGACCCACTATAAAACCGGCTGGCGTTGCCAAAAAAAAAGATGGATAATTAATGATTAAAGATTGATTAATCAAGTGTTTAAAGAATAATTAATTTAAAGAATAATCAATTAATGTGATTAATTAAGGTAATTAATTTAAGAATAATTAATTAATTAAAGATTAATTAATTAGTGAAAGTGATTTAGGGATGATTATTAATTAAGGATTAATTAATTAAATTTTTGTAATTAATTAAGGATAATTAATCACAGGATTAATTATTAATTAAAGGTTAATTAATGATTAAATAATAATTAATAGTAATGGCTTGTAATTAATTAATTATTAATTAACCACGATTAGAAATTTATTCATAGGTAAATGATCTGATTTAAATTAACCAGACAATTAACCGATCTTACTTATGAATGTTTGGATTGAATTGGATGCTTTGAATTGTGTGGTATCCTTGATGTATGATGTTTTATGATATGATTAAGCTGTGAAATGCAACTTATTATCTGTGAGGAATGTAATTTATTTATCTATGATGTAATTTAGATGAACTTATATTATTCATCTATGATCTGTAAATGAAGATAAGCATTATAGATTATACCGCTTATCGATATTGCTGTGTTTGACTCTGTAATGATTGACGTTGTGGCACTATTGTGTAAAACCCTTGGACCACACCTTACACACACACAAATATGGATTACACGAGGAAACTGGTTAAGTCACAGATTTTTGAAAATAGTTTTAAAAGTTGAATTTTGAATCCAAATGGTTTTTGGAATTGGGTTTAATATGAAAAGTTTTTGAAAAGGAGTTTTAAAGATAAAAGTTATTTTGAATAACTTAATAAAGTTTTGAAATTTAAATATTTTGATTTGAATTTAAATTCAAGAATTGAAATTGAATCCTATGTTGGAAATTATGGTTTAAAAGTGTTATACAAGTTATAGATTTGTTATATATGGGTTTTAAACCATTTTAAAAGTATTGTTTGGGAATTTGAATTTAACCCAAGGGCTTTAACTTGTACAAATGAAATCCGATTTTTCCGAAATGAAAATTATTTGTTTTCAAATAATAAAAGCTTTCATATAAGGAATGAATTTCCAATTTGTGTTAAAGGAATTTCAAAGTTGAAATGAAAATAGTTTTCCAAGTTATGAATGAATATTTGGAAACAATTTTGAAAGCTATGAATTAAATCTTCGATTTAAAGATTATATGAGTTAATCCAATTTGAAGTAGAAATTGTTTTGAAATCTGTGAATAAATCTTTGTGAAAGATGGGTGAACTTTATGAAGTGAATCTTTTTTTTAAAGATTTGAAAATGGTAATTGGTTTAAACCATTTGAATGGAAAGTTTTGGGTTTTAAAAGTTGTGACTTAACTAAAATCCCAATATCCATATGTTTTTAAATATTACGCTCATTATTCGATTTAGCTGGAAGAGGACCTTGTGTCATATAACCCATTTCGAATAATGATACGACGTTATGGATAGCATTTGAAGACCGGTGGTGAAGACCGGATATTTTCGAAAGCGAAAGGATAACTCATCGAATGTCTCTGCACCGACTGGTCCTCGGTATAGAGATCTCCATATGTGATGGGAAGTCCAGACGTGTTTAGGGATTATCCGGATTTGCAAGGGATTCTTTGGAAGTGCCTTCGGTTCTATTTGAACCCGGAACAGACTTGTATGGATGTGTGTTTGACATTACGCTTTGAGATGTAAAGCTGGTTTCTATCAAATACATTTCTGTTTGGTGGCGGAGATTTATTCTCTTAGCTTAACACCCTTCTCTGAGATGTACGAGCTCAGAGGTTATGTAGTTGATGGTTACTAGTGATACATTCCCAATTTGGTAATGTGGCATATGAAGTGCTGCTGATCATTTGTTTATCGAAGCATGGACTTGTGAAAAAGCGTAGCTTTGTCGACATGACCTCATCGAGCCTCACAAACCGGTAATGGTCGAAACAGGAAAGATGCGGCAAGGTTGCAGGGGTCAGGCTCCTAGGGTATGTCCATTCCTTCTGGAAAAGGGTGGTATCATGGTATGGAGCCCGGATGCTTAACTCATGTGGACACTGTAGATTTACTACTGTGTGATGTTGCTTTGTGATTGAGGGCCCACGGATAAAGGTCTCAAACGACCGAGGGTGGCATATCTTAGGTTTTACTCCCAGGAAGGGAGGAAACTGGCCTTGTGTTGGCAGAGATCTGGGTAGGTTCTCGGGGCGTCCCTCCAGAGGCGTTCCCATATGGCAATAGGAAGTTCCTTAGCCAGACCATTTGTTGGAAAATCCAAAAAAGCAATACGCGCCTTGTTCGGTTTTAGTTGTATAACCTACCATGGAATGTGGCGGTAACCTATTATTGAACATGGTAGCTATAATAGGCATACAATGAAATGTTGTATGCTGGCTAAGATTAATATTATACTTTCTAAATGTTTTCCACTATGCACTAATAATAATATCATAATAGTTTTCGCGTATCAAGCATTTTTGACTATCATAAGGAGAAATCTCCACCAATTCTGCATTTGCATGGTGTGTGCGGCGGGAGGACTTATGGTAGTTTCATTTTCCAAAAAGCATTGCAGATTTCAATGTTTTAAATTCATTTGTGCTTGTTTTAAAGATAAAACTGTTTTTGTTTGCTCACGCTAGTCCCATGGCTGACCCGGAGTTTATTGTTTCCTTCCTAAACTCTTGGTGCCCACAATTTTCCACACAGGCAGTCTAGAGTTGGGTTTTTCAGATAGTCAGATAGTAGGTGTAGATTCGATAGCCTTCGAAGTCTTTGATTTTTGAAGCCATTTGGATCTTGGCAATTGCATTCTGGACTGACCTTGTTTAGTACCATTTGATTGGGAGTTCGAGCTATTTCTGGATTGGTGCTTTGGAGATGGAAATTGCAGATATTGGAGTTCTTACGTGGTGGTTCATGTTCAAGTTATTTCTTTCCGCTGCTGTATCTTGTCTTTGATATTTGTATCAATATCTCAATTGTATCATTATTGTATCGAATGTTGTATCAAGTTATATGATATTCATTTTCCTTCCGCTGTGTTGTACTTAATTTGTTATAAGCTCCGGCACGAATCAGATTTCGATGTTTGAATCTGCGGCATTCGAGTACAAGCGAAGTATGGATGTCGATTTTCGAACGGTGAAATTAGGGTCGTGACAAATTGGTATCAGAGATGAAGGTTGAACTTTAGCTCAGGATCATAACACATTAGGTAACTCATTAGAGATAGGGTGAAGTATACCCTAGAATGAGTATATCACTAAGATATCTGTCCGAATGCCTCAGTAAATTCTCTTACTATCCACCGATAGTGAGTATGAGTACAAGAAGAGGATGAGGTAGGGGACAGGGGAATACCAGCACAAATGGTCAATGCCTTGAAACAACAATGGAAACAATCTTTTCCTATCAATCTCTTTTGATCACCATTCAATTTCGATTCTTTGAGTGCTTCGTGGCAGCTCGAGGGAGAAGCTTTGGAGTAATTGTGGCCTTGCAATTCGTGCAGATAAGTTCCTATCTCGTATTCTCATTATCAGTTTTTTGTTTTAAATTTAATGAATTTAAAATTTTATTTGAAATAAATTGGTTAATAAAATATAAAGTTAAAATTGATTTGTATTGATAAAATGATTTCAACTAAAACCAAAGTTTGAAATTTTGTTGTAATTTCTTACGAGTATCAAAGTCCGATAAGGGACAAGTTGGTGTATACATTGGAATATTCCAACCTGTATTAAATCGTATCCGCTTGTCTGTTATTTTGGGTCTAGATATATTCTACGAACGGTCAGTTATCCTTTGAGCTAACCAATACCCCTACATATTCCGTAGGTCTGGTGAGCCGAGTATCTTGTAAGAAATTAAATGAGTTTGTCCTCATAGTTATTGGTGATATTCTGGTTTGGTAAGCCAAATACAGAATAGATAATCGGCTTGATTAATGAGTCGATTCTCTATTTTTGTATCCATCCTTTGTTGTTTCCCTTGCAAATTTCGGGGACGAAATTTTCTTAATGGGGGAATGTTTAACGATCCTGATTTTTAGTTATGTTTAATTTGGAAAATTAATGTTAAATTGTGAATTAATGGCGAGCTAATTCAAAATTTTCCAAATTTATAAAGATATTTGTTTATTTATATAAATGTATATAGATATGATTTTAAATTGAATTTCTAATTGGAAATTCAGAAACAAATATTTTGAATAATAATTTTGAATTGGAAATTTAATAATAAATATTTTATAAAATTAATTGGATCTAAAAGTTGTATATTTTGAAAAAAAATATGTATATAACTAGAATTATAAATATAATATGATACTAAAACAAGGTTTAATAAAAGTTTAAAATATACATATCATTTGGAAATTAATAGAATTGGTTTGTAAATTTATAAAATAAGATTTAATATAAAGGTTCAAGGTATTCTCTTTTTATAATTTTACTTAAAATAAAAATAGTTTGTATATATATACATAGAATTAATAAAAAGGTTTAAAATCACTTTCCTTTCATACTTGAAGTAAAATTAGTTTTTATATATAAATTAAAATTTTAGATAATATTTAAAAACTAAATAGAAATGTCATATGTAAAATATAAGAAGACATAAACATTTTAAAAGGTGGGAATATGTTGAGATATGAAAATATATTTGCATAAAGGGTTAAAAGAAAATTTACAAATAAATATTTGAATTAGGGATAAAAACATAATTTAGTTCACATGTGACATTAGTAAATAAAAGAAAAATATGTAAATGCATCTGTAAGGAAATTTAACTATGTAAATTACAAATGTAATAAAATGGGACAAGTGGTAAAGGAATTATTTTCCTTTGAATTAAATTTGAAAACATGCAAGAGAAAAAAATAATAGTCAGGCTGTTTTATTTTTCTCAAAAATTTCTCAGGCCTGAGAAAACAAAAGAATTCAAAAATCTTCAAATCTAAAATCTGAACGAAATCAAAATCCTCTTCAAATCTAAATTCTTGAAAAAAAGATCAAACCTGAAACAATAATTTAGACCAGAGCGAAAGCAAATAATCAAAGATGTAGATCAAAAGCAAACTTAAATCTCAAAGCCAGGAAAATTCAAATCAATTCAAAATCTGGAAGTTTCAAATCTAAAGCAAAGATTCAGATAAAATCAAAGGAAAAAGCTGGAAACAACTCAACATATTCAACAATCAAAATCATCAAACAAATTTCAAATTCAAATTCCAAGCTTGCTTGTTCTCTGTTCAACTTCATCATCAGGTGAGTTAACTCATTTTTAAACCTAAGTTTTGTTTGAATCACTGGTTTGCATGTGATGATCTGGGAAGTTATGAAATACATATTCTGAAATGGATATATATTAATGCCTGTATGTATGTAAAATCTGTGTACATATATCTGGTAACATGGAATAAGGTTTCTGTTAAAAACAAATTACAGGTTTCAATTTAATCCAAAATTCAATTTCACTTGCTCTGATTCTTTTTAGCCAATAATGTAAAAACAAAATGTGTTCAAAATCGTCAGAATTTAATTCCAAAAATATATTTTCAATATAATAAGAAATGGTTTTGTTTGAATGAAAAAACGCAGTGAACTTCAAATTTTTACCCAATTTTTGATTTGCATGAATTTAAGATTGAATTATATCATGTAAATACATTTCGAAAGCGAGAATTTTTAAAACAAAAATTGGAATTTTAGTTGCAAATTGGGTTGCATTTATTGGTTGAATGGAGAATGGGTTTTTGCGAATTTTTGATGATCGACTAATTTTCAAAGATTGAAACTTGGCATGGAGTTAGCTGGAGTATTGTAGATCATCGGAAAAATGCAAGATAAAATTTTAATTTATTATGGATGGAGATCTAAATCGAATTAGGGTTTAAGCCTTGCGTTTGGATGGTTAAAGTCGTGATGTATTTTCGACGTCGACATGGTATTTCAGACGATCAGTACAGTGAGATTCGAAGCATTAGACATCAAGGAAGCTTAGAGCATGGTGGCATGATCGCTGATGGCCGAAAATGGTAGTTCGAGGGGGTTTGAGATGGCCTAGTTTTTTGTCCTAGGCGAACCCATAGGCTTGATTTTCGAATTCGTGATGAATACTTAGTTTTGGGTGTTTGGGGGTGTTTGAGCGAGTTGACAATGTCTTGTCAGAAGTGGAGGCGACGGCCAGAACGCCGTCGATCTGTTGTGCACGTGTACGTGCATATGTGCATAACTAGGAATTTTGTTATTGGGGAAGAAGATAGGAAACTAGGGTTCAAGCATGAGAAAACTATCGTTTTTCTCGAAGCAGATGAGGTTGTAGGTTAGCCTGGGAAATAGCTTGGGTAAAACGTGAGTTTGCTTAGGTTTGTTGTTATTATACTGAACAGTTTCAAACTTTAAAATAAAAAAATCAATTTATTTCAAATTATTTTTTTTTAAAGCAATTTCCTTTTACCTCTAAGGTTGAAAATTAGTTCAAAAGGTTTTTAATTAAATTGTTTTAATAAATCAAGTTTTAAACTGGTTTAAATAAATATAACTTTTATTTAAAAGTTTGTTTTGAATAAACTTAATAATAATTAAAGGTTAGTTAATTAATATAAAGAATGTTTTAATGGTTAATTAACTTTTTAAGTTTAAGTTAAGTTTATTTATTAAAGGAAATTAATTACTTGAAGTAAATTACTTAATAAAAGTAATTAAGGTAAATTAATTAGTAATTTAAGTTTGACTAATCAAGTAATTAAATAATAATTAACTACAGGATTAATTACTTGATGATTAGTAATTAGAGGATGATTTATTTTATAATTAATTAAGTGGTGATTAATTTAAGGTTAATTAATTAAATGATAATTAATTAAGGGTTAATTAATTAATGAAAGTAATTAAAGATAGATAATTAATTATTAAAGATTGATTAATCAAGTGTTTAAATGTTAATTAATTTAAAGAATAATCAATTAATGTGATTAATTAGGGTAATTAATTTGAGAACAATTAATTAATTAAAGATTAATTAATTAATGAAAGTGATTTAGGGATGATTATTGATTAAGGATTGATTAATTAACTTTTTGTAATTAACTAAGGATAATTAATCAAAGGATTAATCATTAATTAAAGGTTAATTAATGATTAAAGAATAACTTATAATAATGGTTTGTAATTAAATAATTATTAATCAACCATGATTGGAAATTTATTCATAGGTAAATGATCTAATTTAAATTAATCAGACAATTAACCGATCTTACTTATGAATGTTTGGATTGAATTGGATGCTTTGAATTATGTGATATCCCTGATGTATGTTGTTCTGTGATATGATTAAGCTGTGAAATGTAACTTATTATCTATGATGAATGTAATTTATTTATCTGTGATGTAATTTATTATATGCGATGAACTTATTTTATTCATCAATGATCTGTAAATGAAGATAAGCGTTATAGATTATACAGCTTATCGATATTGCTGTGTTTGACTCTGTAATGATTGATGTTGTGGCACTATTGTGTAAAACCCTTAGACCACACCATACACTCACAAATATGGATTGCATGAGGAAATTGGTTAAGTCATTGATTTTTGAAAATAGTTTTAAAAGTTGAATTTTGAATCCAAATGGTTTTTGGAATTGGGTTTAATAGGAAAAGTTTTTGAAGAGGAATTTTAAAGATAAAAGTAATTTTGAATAATAACGTTTTGAAATTTAAATAGTTTGATTTGAATTTAAATTCAAGTATAGAAATTGAATACTATGTTGGAAATTATGGTTTAAATGTGTTATACAAGTTATAGATGTGTTATATATGGGTTTTAAACCATTTTAAAAGTATTGTTTTGGGAATTTGAATTTAACCCAAGGGCTTTAACTTGTACACATGAAATCGGATTTTTTCGAAACGAAAACTATTTGTTTTCAAATAATAAAAGCTTTCTTATAGGGAATGAATTTCCAGTTTGTGTTAAAGGGATTTCAAGTTCGACATGAAAATGGTTTTCCAAGTTATGAATGAATCTTTGGAAACAATTTTGAAAGCTATGAATTAAATCTTTGATTTAAAGATTGGATGAGTTAATCCAATTTGAAGTAGATATTGTTTTGAAATCTATGAATGAATCTTTATGAAAGATGGGTGAACTTTGTGAAGTGAATCTTTTTGTTTAAAGATTTGAAAATGTTAATTTGTTTAAACCATTTGAATGGAAAGTTTTAGGTTTTAAAAGTTGTGACTTAACTAAAATCCCAATATCCATATGTTTTTAAATATTGCGCTCATTATTCGGTTTAGCCGGGAGAGGACCTTGCGTCATATAACCCATTTCGAATAATGATACGACGTTATGGATAGCATTTGAAGACCGGTGGTGAAGACCAGATATTTTTGAAAGCGAAAGGATAACTCGTCGAATGTCTCTGCACGGACCGGTCCCCGGTATAGAGATCTCCATATGTGATGGGAAGTCTGGACGTGATTAGAGATTATCTGGATTTGCAAGGGCTTCTTTGGAAATGCTTTCGGTTCTGTTCGAACCCGGAACAGACTTGTATGGATGTGTGTCTGACATTACGCTTTGAGATGTAATGCTGGTTTCTATCAAATACATTTCTGTTTGGTGGCGGAGATTTATTCTCTTAGCTTAACACCCTTCTCTAAGGCGTACGAGTTCAGAGGTTATGTAGTTGATGGTTACTAGTGATACATTCCCAATTTGGTAATGTGGCATACGAAGTGCTGCCGATCATTTGTTGATCGAAGCATGGCTTTGTGAAAGAGTGTAGCTTTGTGGATGAGACCTCATCGAGCCTCACAAACCGGTAATGGTCGAAACAGGAAAGATGCGGCAAGGTTGCAGGGGTCGCGCCCCTAGGGAATGTCTATTCCTTCTGCAAAAGGGTTGTATCATGGTATGGAGCCCAGATACTTAACTCATGTGGACACTGTAAATTTATTACTGTGTGATGTTGCTTTGTGATTGAGGGCCCTCGGATAAAGGTCGCAAACGACCGGGGGTGGCATGTCTTAGGTTTTACTCCCGGGAAAGGAATAAACCGGCCTTGTGTTGGTAGACATCCGGGTAGGTTCTCGGGGCGTCCCTCCAGAGGTGTTCCCATGTGGAAATAGGAAGTTCCTTTGCCTGACCATTTGTTGGAAAATCCAAAAAAAACAATACGCGCCCTGTACGGTTTTAGTTGTATAACCTGCCATGGAATGTGGCGGTAACCTGCTATTGAACATGGTAGCTATAGTAGGCATACGACGAAATGTTATATGATGGCTAAGATTAATATTATACTTTCAAAATGTTTTCCACTATGCATTAATAATAATATCAAAATGGTTTTCGCGTATCAAGCATTTTCGACTATCATAAGGAGAAATCTCCTCTAATTCTGCGTTTGCATGGTGTGTACGGCGGGAGGCCTTATGGTAGTTTCATTTTCCAAAAAACATTGCGGATTTCGATGTTTTAAATTCTTTTGTGCTTGTTTTAAAGATAAAACTGTTTTTGTTTGCTCACACTAGTCGGATAACTGACACGGAGTTTATTGTTCCCTTCCTAAACTATGGGTGCCCACAATTTTCCGCACGGGCAGTCTAGAGTTGGGTTTTTCAGATAGTCAGATTGTAGGTGTAGATTTGATGGCCCTCGAAGTCTTTGAACTTTGAAGCCGTTTGGATCTTGGCAATTGCATTCCGGACTGACCTTGTTTAGTACCACTTGATTGGGAGTTCGAGCTATTTCTGGATTTGTGCTTTGGAGATGGAAATTGTAGATATTGGAGTTCTCACTTGGTGGTTCATGTTCAAGTTATTTCTTTCCGCTGTTGTATCTTGTCTTTGATATTTGTATCGAATGTTGTATCAAGTTATATGATATTCATTTTTCTTCCGCTGTGTTGTACTTAATGTGTTATAAGCTCCGGCACGAATCGGATTTCGACGTTTGAATCTGCGGCATTCGAGTACAAGCGAAGTACGGATGTCGATTTTCGAACGCTGAAATTTGGGTCGTGACGGCATCATTCAAACATGTTTATATAAAAATAAGAGTCGATATGATATGTCACAGAACGTATCAGGGAT
Source organism: Allium cepa (assembly GCA_030765085.1). Taxonomy (NCBI): domain Eukaryota; kingdom Viridiplantae; phylum Streptophyta; class Magnoliopsida; order Asparagales; family Amaryllidaceae; genus Allium; species Allium cepa. Next base: position 594,282,192 of record CM060938.1, on the reverse strand, counting down.
TTGACATCATATATTTATTGGGTCACAAATTGTATTTCCCTTTCATGGCCGAAACCATGAATTTAATATATAAGGAAATAGAACTCGTGGAAATATCCCGTAATGATTCCATGACATATACTCGGAATGAAAGAATAAGATAAAAAATAAATCATGTATGATCGACCATTAATGTTGAATTAATGCATGATCATGATCATTCCCAAATTCAAATTTGATCACAAGCCATAATCCTCTTTATTTTCTCATGATAAAGTTTGATACAAAGTTTAAGAAGCAAATCCTCAATTTGATTTCTAAACTAAGGTTACAAACGTAGTGAGCGGGAGCAGAAGTTGTACAATGAGAGCAGAAAGGGAAAATCAATCCCCAAAAATGGACCCCGTGGGTCATATTTAAAGGTGCGGGTTGGCACCTTCCGCGGGGGTCGTGCCGACTGTATCAAAAGGTAGGTTTCAGTTACATCTTCTGGCCTTGTGCGTAGCATGGCCTTTCAACTTTGTTCGAAGGTTGGCTTATAGCTCTCTAAACATATCTAGATGCCATTGTCTCCATCGAAAGGTAAGTATGCGGCACTCATAGCTTTGATCCATTGCTTCTTTAGTTTAGAAAGATAGCTTGTTTGAAGTTAAAGGGTGCCTTCCGACTCCATCGAAAGGATCTTTCTGAAGGTAAGCGATGCTTCTAAAGTGCTTGACTGACGTTGCCTTGCATCCAATGATCCGATCTTCTATTGCGGAAGCATCCTTTCGATCCCATCGAATGGTTCTTTTGAATGAGGTGGGAAGTTGGATTTGTGGAAGGTAATATTTGTAAATGTCTCTTGTGGAAGGCCTTCAATGTGGAGCCATCACTTGCAAAAGGCTCTTCCACGATTGCAATACTTGCGAAACATCTTCCGTTGGTGCTGAGTTCTCTTCTGCGGAACCCACCTATGTGGAACCAAAGGTGAAGGTCTTTATCCTCAGCGGAAAGTCTTCCGTGGGTGGTACCATTCCATGCGGAACCTTGTTTGCGGAAGCCACCTTGACTCTTCCAAAAGCATCCATTTGAATCTTTTGGAAAGTCTTTCAACGATCTCTATTCTTCATCGAAACCTAGTTTCGATGGTGAGTTTTAGTGCCAACAATTGCGGAATGATTTCTATTGGCTGCCACATCTCTCCTACGGAGCCTTCTCTTGCCAAGTCAAATACAATGGTCTTTCTTTCCTGCAGAAGTCTTTTGAGTGCAGAACCATTTCTTACGAACCTTCTCACATGAAACTACCCCTTTTTGTCTTAAGAAAAATGTCTTGAAGTAGGGTTGCGAAAGGACCTTGACACTTTATGATGAATGACTGCGGAACTAACTTCCGTCCTAGCTGGAAAGCACTTAGCAGCCATGTACCTAGCCGCTTCATTGTGCTTTTGTAACTCTTTCCTTTGGCTTTCGTGGGACGGGCATATCATCGTGGTTGGAACTACCTTTCCTTTATGATTGAGGAAGTCTTGTTCTGAAGTTCTTATATGCTTTTCTTTACAGCGTTGAATAACCCTTTCAACATCGTCGATATGTGGATTTACCTGTTACTTTTTACTCAAGCGGAAGCTTTCTGAAAGGCCTTCTTTACCCCTATCCATATTTTATGTTAACATTTCGCCCCTCTCACCTTGTATAAAGAAGGCTGTTGTCCTTTAGGTCAAAAATTCTAGGATTGCCAAATAGTCGCTGTATTCCTACAACACATCTAATAATATTTGTGTGGTTAGTTCATACTACAAGTACCTTTTCATCTTGGTTGGCCTTTAGCTCCGATCCTTTTTTAGAGGCAAATTTACTCTTTGAACATTTTGAACCTGTAATGATCATAAGTATTTAAAGTCCCATATTCGGGTCTTGATGGCCGGAATTTATCAGTTTGTTGCCAAATAGTAATTATTTTTCATTTTTCCATGAATGATAGAAATTCCAAAAGTCATAATAAAGGACCCGTATTTCCATTATGGATGGACCTTATTAATTAGAATTGGTGTTTAAAAACTTACTCTTAGCAATATGATATCCAATACCGTACATAGACAGTTTAGAAGTTCATATATCACGACAATAAAGGCTGAAAATACCACATCAAGTAATTATAGGGAGACCAGAATCATCTTGATCATCATAATATAAGGTTAAAATCCCATATCAAACTGGTAATAATGAGAGAGGACCAGAATACCAATCAGATCATCTGCTCTGATATTAGCAATGAATCTCCAGGAGACTATCTTTGGTTGTAAACATTAGAGGTTCAAATGACTTGTTTTGTCATTCAGTAATACAAGATCATAAGACTTTTTTGGCGATAAGCAGTAGAAGACCAGAAATCCACATTTGATAATAAGTAATGGAAGGACAGAAATACATAGCTGGTAATAAGTAATAGAAGGCCATAATACCCAATTTGGCATTGATAATGGAAGTCCAAAAAACCATTTCTAGCAATAAGTAATAGAAGACCAGAATACCCATTCCTGGTATTTAATAATAGAAGAACAAATATCATTTTTTGATATTAAAAATAGAAGACCAGAATACCACTTTTTTGTAATTAATAATAGAAGACAAGAAAACCAATCTAGCAATAAGTAATGGAAGACCAGAAAACCAATCTGGCAGATGTTCATGAGGAGAAGTCAGAGAATTCTTTCTGATTCTTTTATCGAATGTGCCATCTTATGGCTTTGATGATATCTTGCATGCTTTTTCTTTCTCGGGCCCAACTTTTCTTTATCCATTATTTTGGCCTATTTTAGGCTAGGACTCTTTTGTCCAATTCTCATGCTTATTTCAAGTTATTGTCATTTTAGACATTGGCAATTTATGTATTTTGCCATTTTCGATGGTGCCGATTTCTGGTGGCGCCCATTTCAAACCAGGACATTTCTTAGTCCGTCGGACATTTCGTCCGGGTTTCTGGTGTGCCCGGCTAGCTTATTGTCAAGCAGAGCCTGAGGACTTACCCGACCTACCTCTAGGAGGCGCCTTGACCTGGCCACAGCGTGATGCGGTTATGGGCTGGTTTGATATCTTGGCCAGGCTATAGCTGTTGAATATGCTAGTATATGATTTTTATTTGATGATAATAAACACATATATATATATTCATTTAAATGTATTTTTTAATGTACTATTTTACTTTCATAGAATTAAATAAATATTTGCCGAATGAAAGAAGTAACACAGAATTTAAATTAAAAAAGATATTTTATTCAAACAAATATTTTATTGCAATTTTGAATTGTACAATTTAAGCTCTCACTATATATACACAATTTCAGTTACATCACATTTTTCACTATACATACATTTGCACCTCAGTACATTTCACTTATTCACTCGTATTTGATCTTCAACTGTTCTCCAGATTGAATCCAACATCTGAGTTATCTGCAAAATACACACTGACGTAGTAAAATTAAAAAAGAAATATTTGTGTAGTATATAATAAAATGTGTATTTTGAAAAAGTTATTTGCCTCAGTTAATTTGGTTGTTCGTCATCATATTCATTTTTGAATTCATCTTACACGAACAGCTTGTGACATGTGCAGTGTATCACTGTACGTGCCACAATGCCATGTACACCGATATACACTTGATAAATCTGCAGGGACATGTGAGCACAAGGTCAAACCCAATCAAAATCCGAGTTCAACTCAAGTGAAATACAAATAAAGTCACAATATTAGCACAAAGTCAAACCCGAGCTATAAGTTGGATTCAACATAGGTGCAATCCAAATGTACACATGAATGTTACGATAAAGACAACAACATCAACCAAGGCCACAAAATTCAACCAGATTGATGTGCATAAGCAAATTGGTAAAGCATCATCAATAAACCAGTATAAAAAGGAGGTGGGAAGCAAAATTGAAGCTCACATGAAATGCAATCCGACAAACAAATGTACACTGACTAAATTCATGCAATGAACTGGCTCGAAGACATTACATGAAAACATAGGCATGACTGCAGCAGTTCAAAAATACAAGCTAACATAAACATATACATGCAGTATCACCAACACTGACCACATATAAAACATGGGCTATGGTGAACCAAATTGAACCAGACTTGTATAACACAAAGGAATGAACAAAGCCTCAACAGTAAAGCTCTGGAACAAAATCAAAGACAACTAGACCTTAGAAAAGTCTCAACAACATAGACACAGACACACATGCATATGCAAGTGTACACATGGTGACATGCAACAGAGGCCACAATCCAGTCCAGTTCAAATGTATAGCATGGCACAAAGGCACAGACCACACTCAAGTAAACATGAAGACATTAAGAATCATTCATATATGGTGATACAACAAGTTCATATGGATATGCAAGCAGAGCAACCAGATGTAATAGACTCAATGAAACTACACTACAGTAACAAGCACGCTTGCTCTGTCTCAAAGACTCCAAGCATGCAAATACAAGACGATGGCGAATCATATGAAAATGCACACAATATCATATGCACTGGCTGAAAAGAAATGCAACATGAAGATGGAGTGAGTGGATGAATACATATGCATCAGGTCGCAAATGCAATAGTGACTTCAACATCAAACCAAACAAGTTGATATGCAGACAGTAACACAAATGCTTTCAGACATCATATGTACATATGTTTGCACATGCATACACGTAGTCAGACTTACCAAACAAATAAAGTACAGTAGAACATGTGCATATATACAAAAGCCTGGCAACATGGAATAAAAGTGAAGACTACATGAAGTCTATCATAACTCAAGTGCAATCAGACTCATCAAAACAAAGGAGCAACCAGACATCAATTGAAAAAAGAACTGACAACTTGAACTACTCGAGCACACATACATATATGAACACACATGTATGAAGTGCACAACAACTATCCAGAGCAAGCTCAAACGAATAAGTGCACCATGGAAGTACACAAAAAGGTTGTGCATACTGAAGCATACAGTAGTTCAAATGTCGCAGGCAATCTCAAAATAACCATCTCAAGTACAAAGCACACTCAATTTAAAATACATGCATATGTAATCAAGTACAGACATGCTACATGATGTAACGACCCTGACTCGACCTTCGAAAATCGGCACCAAATACATTATCCGTATTCGAATGCCGCAGATCCAAATGTCGAATCTGGTCCACCGGAACTTATAACACATTAAGTATAACAACACAGCAAAAGAAAAAGATAATATCATTAATATAAAATAGTTTATTACAACAATGATACAACTAATTGATCAATATTATCAGAGATACAAGATACAGCAGAAAGAAATAACTCCAAAAGATAATATCTTCAGAAGTCCTCAACATAGGTACTCCAATATATAGCGACTCCATTGCCGAAGTTCCAAAGACTCCAAAAGCAATAACCGCCAACATGCTTTCCAAATGCGAAGCGAGAAACCCCCATCACGTTGCATTAAGCAAGGTCGGATCTCGAATGTTTAAAAGAAGGACAAAGTGATAGCCAAATCCAAAGACTAAAGAAGATTTCTAAGTGCTACCAAACCAGAGACTTCGAAGGATATCGAATCTACATCTATTATCTGACTATTTGAAAATTTTAACTCTAGACTGCCTTGTGGAAAATTATGGGCACCTAGAGTTTAGAAAAGGAACAATAAACTCCGAGTCATACATGGGACTGGTATGAGAAAACAAAAATAGTTTATTTTAAAACAAACAAAAGAATTTAAAAGGAATCCGCAATGCTTTATGGAAAATGAAACTACCATAAGGCCTCCCGACACACACAATGCAATCACACACTTGGGGGAGATTTCTCCTTATGATAGTCAAACATGCTTACTATGCAAAATCCTTTTGATATTATTATTAGTGCATAGTGGAAAAAATTTGCAAGTATAATATTAATCTTAGCCAACATACGTACAATTATAGTACGCCTACTATAGCTACCATATTAGGTCGCAGGTTCTACAACTAAAACTGTACAAGGCGCATAGTGGATGATTTGATTTCCAACAATGGTCAGGCTAAGGAACTTCCTTATCAAATGGAACGCCTCTGGAGGGATGCCCCCAAGAACCAAACTAGATCTTTGCCAACACAAGGCCGAGTTACCTCTGTGACAAGGTAACACTTACAAGTAAGCCATCCCGGTCGTTACCGACCTTTATCCCGAGATTCGCCAATAAAATAGCAACAGCCGCACAGTTAAATATCTAGGCTCCATACCATGATACCACCTTTATCCAAAAGAAAATGGACATACCCTAGGGCACGAGCCCTAAAAATCTTGACGCAACATTCCTTTTTCAACCATTTTCGGGTTGTGAAGCTCGACGAAGTCTCGTCCACAAAGCTACGCTTTTCACAAAAGCCATGCTTCGATCAACAAATGATCAGCAGCACTTCGTATGCCACATTACCAAATTGGGAATGTATCACTAGTAACCATCAACTACATAATCTCTGAGCTTGTACGTCTCAGAGAAGGGTGTTAAGCTAAGAGAATAAATTCTCTCCGCCACCAAACAGAAATTTATTTGATAGAAACCAGCTTTACATCTTAAAGTGTAATGTTAGACACACATCTATACAAGTTTGTTCCGGGTTCGAACAGAACCGAAGGTACTTCACAAAGAAGCCCTTGCAAATCCGGGTATTCACAATCCCTATCGGACTCCCCATCACATATGGAGATCTCTATACCGTAGCTACTCAGTGCAGAGTCATTCGATGGGTATTCCTTTTGTTCTCGAAAATAACCAGTCTTTTCCACCGATCTTCAAATGCAATCCATAACGTCGTATCATTATTTAGAATGGGTTATATGACACAAGGTCCTCTCAAGGCTAAACCGAATAATGAGCGCAATATTTAAAAACCATATGGATAATGGGATCTCAGTTAAGTCACAACTTATTATCCAAAACCTTTCTTTCAAATGGTTTAAACCAATTAACATTTTCAAATCTTTAAACAAAAAGATTTACTTCACAAAATTCACCAATCTTCCATAAAGATTCATTCATAGATTTCAAAACAATTTCCCTTTCAAATATTTTATAGAAAAGATACACCTTTAAGATCCCTTTTCAATTCAAAAACAAAGTACACCAATCTTTAACAAAGATTCATTCATAGCCTTTCAAAACAATTTCGCTTTCAAATTGGATTAATTTATCCAATCTTTAAATCAAAGACTCAACTCATAGCTTTTAAAACCATTTCCAAAGATTCATTCATAACTTAGAAAACCATTTCATTTCAAACTTGAGATCCTTTCAACACAAATCAGAAATCCTTTCTTTATATGAAAGCTATTATTATTTGAAAAACAATCCTTTTCGTTTCAGAAAAATCTGATCAAATATGCACAAGTGATATCTTTAAAGCATAAATTTAGTTTATACTTAAATTCCCAAAATAATACTTTTAAAATACTTTAAAGATGGTTTAAAAACCATATATATATATATATATTATATAACTAGTTTCACCACTTTTAAAACCATATTATCCAAAATAATTTTCAAATCTTTCACAAGATATATTCTATTCAAACTAAATTCATTTTCAAATTTCCCATTACAAAAGCTTTCCATATTCAGTTCAATTTCTTTTTCAAAACCATTTGGATTCAAAATTCAACTTTAAAACCATTTCATTAAATTCAAAAATCTGTGACTTAACCAGTTTCCTCGTGCAATCCATATTTGTGTGTGTATGGTGTAGTCCAGGGGTTTTACACAATAGTGCAACAACATCCATCATCATAGATTCAATCCTATCAATATCGATAAGCGATAATAATATATAACACTTATCTTCATTCACGGATTCAAAGATAATATAAATTTATTATAGATAAATAAATTGCATTCATCACAACTCAAATAATACAATTCATATCACAAGGCATCACACATCAGGGATATCAAACAAATCAAAACATTTCATACAATTCAAACATCCATAAGTTAGATTAATTATCCATCTGATTAATTTAAATCAGATTAATCACTTATAAATAAATTATTTATCCTGGTTAATTAATATTAATTAATTACAAACCACTCATTAATTAACCTTTAATCATTTATTAATTATCCTGTAATAATAAATTAATTAACTTTTAATTATTAATTAATTAACCTTAATTAATAAATGAATCAATCTTAGTTATTAATAATTAACCTTAATTATTTAATAACTATTAATTAATGAATTACATTAATTAATTACTCCTCAATTAATTATCATCCCTTGATCACCTTCATTAATTAATTGAGCTTTAATTAATTATCCTTTAATTGATCACTTGATTAATCAACTTTAATTATCAATTAATTACTCTTAATTACTTTCATTTAAGTAATTAATTACCCTTTTATTATCAATTAATAAAATTAATTAATTATTCTTTAACTACTATCATTAAGTAATTATCCTTTTGAGTAATTATCTCTTTAATTACCGTCATTAGTTAATTTCTAATTACTTAAACTTTAATTAAATAAAAGATAAATCATTTATTTTAATTCATCACTTAATTATCATTAAAAACCTTAAATTAATAATCCTTGGTAATATATCATCAATGCAAATAAATTAACTTAGATTTTTAAAGTTAATTAACAATCAAAACATCTTTTCTTAATTAACTTCTTAACATTATTAAGTTTATTCAAAATAAACTTTTACAAATAAGGGTTATACATATGCTAAAAAACATATTATAATTTAAAATAATTTTATTAAAAAACCTTTTTAACCAACTAAAAACTCGGATAAACATTTAACATTACAAAGGAATTGGTTATAACCAAAATTGTTTCAAATAAAACTTGATATGATTTAAAGTTTAAAACTCTTTTTTTTTACAGACCCAAGCCACAATTAATTTTTCCCGAGCTAACTTCGAATCTTCCCCGAGTTTCCCTCGGTCTTCCGCTTTCTTTTTTAAAAAATGGATTTTATTTTGAATTTTTAAAACCTGTTAATCATATTAACTTACGGATCATACCCGAGCTTGTACTCGAGTCAACATGCCAAAACCCCGAGAGCAAACCCGAGACTTTTCCCTTCTTCCCAAACTCCATCCCCTGACACACCATTGACAGTTGTACACGTGTACCCGAGCTCGCTGTCGCTTAGGTCATCACTTCCATCACCGGCAAGTCGACCACGACCATCTCTAACAATTTGACCATCCAAAAATTCAAAACGATCATGAAATTGAAAAATGAGCATGTCGCAACCCATCAGGACAAAACCTGATCACCCAAACCTCCACGCACCGCCTAACTTTGACCATCGGCGACCACGCCTTTACGTCCATAGTCGCATCACTTGCCAATGCTTCTAATCCCCCTAGTCTCATCGATCCCGATGCATAAATGTCGCCGCAAACGTCTTGACAACCACCACGTTCCAATCAAAAGCTTAAACCCTATATCGACATTGCCAAGCCACCACGACTATCAGAAAAATATAGCTCTATTTTTCCCTTGTCCCCCATCACTTCATCTCCCTCTGATCAAAACCCCAAGATCCAAAATCCTCTTCATCGCCAGATTTTGACAAAAACTAGCTTCTCGGTCAGCTCCAGATTTCCCAACAATTACAAGTTTAAAAATCACGAATTGACTGTCCAAATTTATGATTTTGTAATACGAATCTATTTGTAAAGCCAAAACATGAAATCAAAATCATTGATTTTTGACTTAAATTATGTTATGACAGTAAATTCCTGATTGTGAAATAATTATTCACTAAATCCACTTGAATTTATTTTAAGAATGATATCACTAGGTTACAATCATTTTCCTTTTAAAGATTATAGCTTGAACATGTTTAGACAGGAAGATATGATTTTTATTTGGTGAAAAAAGAGCCTGTAATATCAACTTTGAACTACATACAGACATGCACCTCAACATATATCTATATATTCAAATATGCAGGCAAAATAAACACATTTTCATAGCACATTTCAGGTGTAAACCAAAAAATCAAATAAGAGACAGGTTTAAATGGGTTTGCCTACTAAGTTTGAAGACAGAGGCTTGGAAATGATTTTGAATTTGTTTTATTTTGAACTGCTTCAGGTTTGAATCCTTGCTTTACATTTGAATTGCCAGGTTTTGATTTTTATTATTTTAATTTGGTGATTTTCAGGTTGAACTACTTCCACCTTTAAATTTTGCAGTGTTTTTGATTTAGCTTTAGAACTGAACATTGAAATCTGGTCTTGCTTGCTTGAATGTTTCTAGTTTTTTGAAATTGTAGTTTACTTTCAGGTTTGTTTTGCTTTAGTGCTTTTTCTGGCTTTGGATTAGCTTAAGATGATCTGAAGTTTAGTTTTCGGGTTTTACATTTTTGTTTTCTTTAGTTTCAGGATTGTAGATGAAGAATTTTTTTTTTTGAATGAAAGAATTAAGTGAAAAGTGAGCAGCCTGATTTACTCTTTTCATTAATAACCTTTTATTTAATTTCATAAATCTTTAATTCAATCAATTTGCCACTTGTTAATATCCTTACACTTGTAAGTTTCAAATGAACACTTGTTAAATACATAACTCTTTAACCTACACTTGTTAAAAATAATTAATACTATGTTTAAGACCTTATTTTAAATTAATATATAAATTGTGTTTTAACCCTTTTACTTTTTAAAATTTGTGAATTAATTAATCTCTTATGTTTTTAAATAAATTTTTATCATATTTTTTAAATTTAAATAATCTACTTAGTTTTACATACATATTTATATTCTTTAAAGAATATGATTTAAAATCAATTAAACATTAATAAATAAGTGTGTAATATGTATATATATTTGAATTTAACTCTTTAAATAGCTTTTGTAAATTTATTTATATCAATTTCAAAATAAAATTTTCAAACATCATATTGTAAATACAAAATAAAATTTTCTATTAATATTAAATTTTAGAGTTTCCAAATCCAATATATTATTTAAAATATTTATTTTTAAATTTAAATTCAAAAATTAATATACAATCCATTTGTATTTATAAATGAATAAGCAAACAATATTTTTTTTATAAATATATATTTTATTCATTCATAATCTATAAATATTTATTTTCAACATATATGTATTTGAATTTCAAATTTAAATTCCAAATTATAATCTATTTATAAAATATTTAGATTTCCAAATCAAATTCTTTATTTAAAAACTTATATATTTTTTGTATTCCAACATTTTTAAATTAATTCACAACTAAATTCAAAAGTTTATTTTAATTACCAATTTAAATTTGATTCAAAACCGGGATCGTTACACATGAAGACCAGCGAATAAATGGAACAGCAAAACCATGGGTCAAAATATGTAGCTGGTGACACAAAATTGAACAGAGTCAATGTCAAGCTAAAATCAAAGCTGTGGTGACCTTGGTGGTAGCAAGTTCGAACAAATCAAAAATTAAGAAACCGATGTCAGCAGCACTTTCAAATCAAGAATTCAAAGCCGTGGTCACACAATATAGTCATCATAAATTTAAAGACCAAAGAATCGAAACCGTGGTGGGTAAAGAAAACATCGTCAAAGCAATTCAAAGCCGTGTTAAACAAGGAAAGAAATTACACGAATTGAACAAGTAAGAGAAATCTCAAGCACTCAAGTAATAAACAATGGCCGAGCTAAATTAACTGACAAATTAAAATGAATATATTCGAAAGAAATTATAGGAATTCGAATCCTATTTAAAACCATAACATCATCAGCATGCAGAAATCATCAAGCTAAGCCAATTAACCAGCCAAACAAAAAAAGGATTACATACCAATTCAAAATCGAACTCCATCGAGAAGCAGTCGTGTGCAAATCAAAGAGACGGTCGATCGACAAAGTAAGGAAAGCGAAATCACTTACGATCATTCAACTAAAGTTGGCGGCTTCAACTAAGTTGAACCCTAATTTCTCAGAGAGGAGTGAACGAGCACAAAAGAAAGCTGCCATTTTTTCTCAAAGGAGGGCCGATAATATAAAAAGCAAAAGGAGTTCACTTTTATTTTGGTCGGCTTCTTCAAATAATTACTTTAGGCTTTTATTTTTTAAAAATTAGGGTTTTGTTTTTAAAGCTGTTTCTATTCGGTATTTCTATTTAAACTTTTGTATAGTAAAATCTAGTCTTGTGACTAGGGGACGGACTACAGTGGTGTAGTTTGAGAATTCACAACTCAATGGCTGAGTTGTGGTAAGATTTTAAGCGTAGAGTTAGGTTAATCGGTGGTGGGTGTCGCGAGTTTACATGCGTAAGCGTCTGACTACTTAATTTCTTGTAGAAACCTTGGGGCCAACAAGTAGGCAAGGTTTAGCCGAAGCTGTAAATCTGTGTTGTTCTATTTCTATTTTTATTCTACTGTTATTTGTGCTGCTATTATTCTGCTATATCTATGTTACGATTATTTTATATACTTCCACATTAAATTTTTATAATTAATAGTGTCACCCTATTTTCCTCCCCTCTATGGTGAAATCGATCCTACAAGTGGTATCAAAGTTAGGAACAGAAGTCAATTGTTGTTTTAAAATTTTTAGTTTTCAAAAACCAATTTTTGTTTTAAAAATTTGAATTTTTAAAATGGCTTCTTTTATAATGCTTTTGCTGAGGGTCAGTCCATAGTTAGACCACCAATGTTCAATGGTAAATATGCTTACTGGAAAAATAGAGTGAAGATCTTTCTGAAAAACATTGATGCTTGGAATATTGTCGTGACAGGTTATAGAGCACCAACTATAGTTGTAGATAATCAAGAAAAAGATAAAACGATGGATCAATGGACAAATCGTGAAAATAGACTATAAAATGCTTATGCTAAAGCTATGAATTCTGTTATTTGTGCATTGGATCAAATTGAATTTAATCGTGTCTCACATTGTCTAACTGCGCAGGAGATATGTCACACACTTGAAGTGACTTACGAAGGAACATCTCAAGTCAAGGAATCTTGCCTTGCCATGCTTAATAGCGAATATGAGAACTTCACAATGGCCAAGGAAGAAAATGTCAAAGAAATGTACGGACGACTCTCCAATATCGTATACAAAAATGCTCTTGAAAAATCATACACAGAATTGGAAAGAGTCCAAAAAATCCTCAATGTCCTTCCACGAAGTTTTGAAATTAAAGTTATACCCATTCAAGAATCAAAAGATTTGAAACAAATCAAAGTTGAAGAACTCATCGGAAATCTCACCACTTACGAGCTAGAAATGAAATTCAAGGAAGATCGTGAAGGAGGTGATACTCAAAAGAAATCAATAGCTCTGAAAGAAACAATAGAAAATGATGATGATAACAATGATGATGGAGCAGCTGAGCTTGCACGATTAATAAACAAATTCAAAAGGTGGAATCACAAATATGGAAATCCGGCTCTAAATCAAAAACTGAAAAGTAGAATAGTAAAAGCACTTGACAACTTAGAAGAGTAGGAGATCATTTTCCATAAGTGCAACAGACCCGGTCATATCAAGCCCAATTATCCACAGAAACGATTCAGCCATGGAAAGAAATAGAAAAGGAGAAGTTTTGCAGCCACTTGGGATGAAACTGATGATGATGATAAAAGCACTAGCAGTGAGAGTAAAAAGGCAGATCTGTGCCTTAGAGGTGATATAACTGACAGTGATGATGACGAGCCATGCGAGGTATCAAAACTTACTCATTCAGAGTTGCTTATATATTTTCACGAAGTAAATGGCTGTTTCGAACGACTTAGGGAGAAATACACTATAATTGAATCACAAGGAAATACTTTGATAGATTTAAATAAACAGCTGGATCAATTAGTTAAAACTATCAAAGCAAGAACCCCAAGTGTGAAAAGTGTCCAACATTCGAAGAAGAAATTAAAAAAATCAGAAATTAAAATTAAATCTCTTGGAAATGAAATTTTGATTTTAAAAGAAAGTGAAAACACTAGAAGAGAAAATTCTATTTAAAGGTGCACTCAATTATTGAGCGAAAACGAATCACTCAATACACAACTCCAACAATTGTCAACGACTTTAGGAAAATTCTCCAGAGGAGAAAAATCACTAAACTTGCTAATAGAAAAATAAACAGTCAATATTGATAGACAAGGACTTGGGTATACTCAATCTTAACGTATTGGTAGCGAAATTAATCAAGTAAATTCCAAGTGCTCAATTTGTGGAAAAACTGGACACAATCACAATATTTGTTGGTATAGACCCAAATACGTGAAAACCATTCCAATTTTGGTTCCAAAAGGCATGAATATAAAATCTCTTAAAGTCAAACAAATCTGGGTGCCAAAAGGTACAGTTTTAAATAGTTTTGGGTCTACACAGACATATTTTTCAAAATCATTTGCCATTAACAACCATGGGCCTATAAAAAAAATAGGTCACAAAAATATTTTCTCGTGTAGGTGTTGTGGCAGGCTAAATCAAAGCTACTTAACCAAGTATAAAGGTGGCAGAATCACAATGAACAACAAATAAAAATTATCATAAAGGTAAAATAGGTAATGGTACATCTATCTCGAATGATATATTAAATGCGATAATCTGCAACATAATCTGAATTTAAATTGGCCAGTTATGTGATAAAGAAATGAATGTTGATCTCCATTCTGACTTATTCAAAATTGTTGGCCAACAATATTTTTTTATGCCTAGAACACCATAAGCACCTTAAGTGTCTTTGGACTATTTCACATAAAATTGTTTGGAATAATGATGCAGTTTTATTGATTGATGATAATACATTTGGTTATTTTGCTGCTGACTCTATATTCACGGTTCTGTTTATTGGCACAGCTTCAATTAAATTCCAAAAGAATTTCATTTAAAAGTTGTAAAAAGGATTTCAAGGAATTGTTGCAACTCCACATCTGGTCTATAACATCCAACTAATAATAATCTTGAGTCAAAGAGAAATTCGGATGCTGATAATACTGGTAATCTAGTTGATGGAAAAATTACTAGTGAAATGTGATTTATTTGGAGACATTCATTAGTTGCATCGCATTTTTCAAAGAAAAAATCTGCGTATTTTTCATTTTAAATAATTTTCAATTAGTACACATTTTTCTTTTATAAAATCCCTTCCATAAAATCGTTTTTGTTGACATTGTTTCAGATTAGTCATTTTTAGGAAATTTGAGAATTTTTTTGGATTTGATCTTAAACGACTACATTAACTAATCTGACTCCCTACTTATTATCGAAAAGATAAATAGTGATTGAAAAAGTGACGAGTGTTGAAATTAATCATATATTATAACTTAAGACAGTATAATTAGTAAATTTCTTTAGAAATTTAAATAAGATTTATAGTAACTTTTGTGGGTAAAAATTCCATGACCATCTCTGTTTCTATCATATCTCTAACGACCATCACTCATCAAAATCCAATATATTATGTTAATATGTGGTATTTTAAACGGAAAATTATTCGCTTTCATTTTATTATATTTTTAGCAATAAAAACATCCAAAGTATTCACTCTCATTTAAAAGTCCTCACGGTTATGCATGGGTGAATTACTTGGAATTTTTGATTATGTGCTTTCATGCTCATTTAAAAGTCCTCACGGTTATGAATGTATGGAACACATATCAAAACTGGTTATTGAATAGACAAGTTGATTCTAATCCCATTTAAAAGTCCTCACGGTTATGCATGCTTAGAAGATGCTTGAATTCGTTTTTCTTATAATTTTTTTTGAATACTACTAATCTCATTTAAAAGTCCTAACGGTTTGCATGGTTAGTAGATATTCAAATTCTTGATATAAATATACCATAAATAGACATAGCTATATGGTTTTACATCATCCCTACCATTCTAAAGTGGAATATGCACCTAACAAATTATTTATGATTTTTGTTTGATTTTTTATTGAAATTTAATACTCGATTGGGTATTAATGTTGTATTAATATCTATCACTTTATCTCTAATTTTTCAAACACTATTACTCTTTTGCTGACATCAAAAGTAGGAGAGAAAGGTAAAGATTTTGGCAATAAAGGTCAAATATTTTATTATGTATTTTCTATTTGCATCTAGGTTCATTTGCATATTTTCATTAATTCTCATGCATTTATGAAGGGTGAGCTTTGTTGTAGAGAGGGAGCATTCAAATAGGGGGAGCAAATTGAATAATCAAATACATTTAATAAATTCAAAATCTTAAATATATGTTTATTATCGTCAAAAGGGGGAGATTGTTGAATATGCTAGTATCTGATTTTTATTTGATGATAACAAACATATATATATATATATATTCATTTAAATTTATTTATTAATGTACTATTTTATTCCTATAGAATTAAATAAATATTTGCTGAATAAAATAAGTAACACAGAATTTAAATTCAAATAGATATTTAATTCAAACAAACATTTTATTACAATTTTGAATAGTATATTTTGAGCTCTCATAATATATACACAATTTCAATTACATTACAATTTAAGTCACATTACATTTTTCACTATACATATATTTGCACCTCACTACATTTCACTCATTCACTCGTATTTGATCTTCAATTGTATTTTAGATTGAATCCAACATTTGAGTTATCTGCAAAATAGACATTGACGCAGTAAAATTGAAAAAGAAATATTTATGCAGTATATAATAAAATGTGTATTTTTAAAAAGTTATTTGCCAAAGTAATTGGGTTGTTTCGTCATCATATTCATTTTTGAATTCATCTTACACGAACAGCTTGTGACATGCACAGTGTATCACTATACATGCCACAAAGCCATGCACACCGATATACACATGATAAATCTGCAGGGACAGATGAGCACAAGGTCAAACCCAATCAAAAGACGGGCTCAACCCAAGTGAAATACAAATAAAGTCACCATATTAGCATATGGTCAAAACCGAGCTATAAGTTGGATTCAACACAGGTGCAATCCAAATGTACACATGAATGTTATGATCAAAGAGAACAACATCAACCAAGGCCACAAAATTCAACTAGATTAATGAGCATAAGGAAATTGGTAAAGCATCATAATTGAACCAATATAAAAAGGAGGTGGACAACACACTTGATGCTCACATGAAATGCAATCGGGCAAACAAATGTCCACTGACTAAACTCATGCAATGAACTGGCTCGAAGACATCAAATGAAAACAAAGGCATGACCGCAGCAGTTCAAAAATGCAAGCTAACATACACATATACATGCAATATCACCAACGCTAGCCACATATAAAACATGGACTATGGTGAACCAAATTGAACCAAACTTGTATACCACACAAGAATGAACAAAGCCTCAAATGTAAAGCTTTGGAACGAAATCGAAGACAACTAAATCATGAAAAAGTCTCAACAACATAGGCACACACATATGCTTATGCATGTGTACACATGGTGACATGCAACAGAGGCCACAACCCAGTCCATTTCAAATGTACATCATGGCACAAAGGCACAGTCCACACTTAAGTAAACATGAAGACATCAAGAATCATACATATATGGTGATACAACAAGTTCATATGGATATGCAAGTAGTGCGACCCGATGGAACAGACTCAATGAAACAACACTGCAGTAACAAGCACACATGTCCTGGCTCAAATTCTCCAAGCATGCAAAAATACAAGACGATGGCAAATCACATGAAAATGTACACAATATCATATGCACTGGCTTAAAAGAAATACAACATGAAGATGGAGTGAGTGGATGAATACATAAGCATCAGATCGCAAATGCCAAAGTGACTTCAACATCAAGCCAGACAAGTTGATATGCAGACAGTAACACAAATGCTTTCAGACTTCATATATACATATGTTTGCACACGCATATACGTTGTCAGACTTACCAAACAAACAAAGTAGAATAGAACATGTGCATATATACAAAAGCCTAGCAACATGGAATTAAAAGTGAAGACTACATGAAGTCTAATCATGACTCAAGTGCAATCAGACACATTGAAACAAAGGAGCAGCCAGACAGCAATTGATTCAGACCAAGCTAATGAACAAACAAAAAGACCTGATAACATGAACTACTCGAGCACACATACATATATCAACACACATGTATGAAGTGCACAATAACTATCCAAAGCAAGCTCGAATGAATAACTGCACCAAGGCAGTACACAAAAAGACTGTGCATATTGAAGCATAGAGCAGTTCAAATGTCGCAGGCAATCTCAAAATAACCATCTCAAGTACAAAGCACAGTCAAGTTCAAATATAAGCATATGTAATCAAGTATAGACAAGCTACATGAAGACCAACGAATAAATGGAACAGCAAAACCATGGGTCAAAATATGTAGCAGGTGACATAAAATTGAACAGGGTCAATGTCAAGCCAAAATCAAAGCTGTAGTGACCCAGGTGGTAGCAAATTCGAACAAATCAAAAATTAAGTAACAGATGTCAGTAGCACTTTCAAATCTAGAATTCAAATCAGTGGTCAAAAAATGTAGTCATCATAAATTCAAAGACCAAAATCAAAACCATGGTGGGCAAGGAATACATCATCAATGCAATTCAAAGCCGTGTTAAACAAGCAACGAAATTATACGAATTGAACAAGTAAGAGAAATCTCAAGCATTCAAGTAATAATCAACGTCCGAGCTAAATTAACCGACAAATTCAAATGAATATATTCGAACGAAATTGTAGGAATTCGAATCCTATTTAAAACTATAACATCATCGGCATACAGATATCATCGAGTTCAAGAAAATTAACCGGACAAGCAAAAAAGGGAAATTACATGCCAATTCAAAATCGAACTCGATTGAGAAGCAACCGTGTGCAAATCAAAGAGATAGTCAATTGACAAAGCAATGAAAGCGAAATCACTTTTTCGATCAATCAACTAAAGTCGGCGGCTTCAAAAAAGTTGAACCTTAATTTCTCAAAGAGGAACGAACGAGCACAAAAGAAAGCTGCCATTATTTCTCAAAGGATCGGGCCGATAATATAAAAATCAAAAGGAATTCACTTTTATTTGGGCCGGCTATTTCAAATAATTACTTTTGGCTTTTATTTTTTTTAAATTAGGGTTTTGTTTTTAAAGTTTCTCTATTTTGTGTTTCTCTTTAAACTTTTATAAAGTTAAATCTAGTCTTGTGACTAGGGTTTGAACTACGATGGTGTAGTTCGAGAATTCGCAACTTAGTGGCTGAGTTGTGGCAGGGTTTTGAGTGTAGAGTTAAGTTAGTCGGTAGCAGGTATCGCGAGTTTACATGTGTAAGCATTTGACTGCTTAATTTCTAGTAGAAACCATGTGGGTAGCACGTAGGTATGGTTTTGTCGAAGCTGGGTAAATCCGTGTTGTTCTATTTCTGTTTTATTCTACTATTATCTACGTTGCAATTATTCTGCTATATCTATGTTACGATTATTTTATATATTCCGCATTAAATTTTTATAATTAATAGTATCACCCTATTCACCCCTCTCTAGGGTGAAATCGATCCTATAATAGCGTGATAGGACCAAGGGATTACTCATCCTCCTTTCAGGAGGCGCCTTATCCGGGCTATAGTTTGACGCAGATAATGGCTTGTGCTGCTTTAACTTGGTTATTTCTAACTTTGGTGGAGGCAAAAGGCTTACGCCCTCCATCCAGGAGGTGCCTTGACTGGCCATGGGCTTTCTACCATTATTGGTAGCCTAGCATTTTAGGTAGTCAAAGTTTAAGGAGAATTTTACTCCCGACCATGTAGACTTTTCTTAGTAAATCATAGTAGAGACATTCTTGAAAATGCTTTATTCATTCAGTGTCAGAAAATATGTTTTCAAATGTTCCGTGTTCTACATTCTCGGTACCATATTACAATCAGGATGGCATAACTTGTAGGCCTTTGCGGGGATTTCCTTGAAAGCTATTAGTGGACCTTCCCAATTTGTTCCCAATGGCCCATCTGATGGGTTTCTCGTATTGGCCATTACTCTTCTAAGTACCAAATCTCCTTGTTTAAATGTCCTCGTTTTTACCTTTGAGTTATATTACTTTGATATTCTCCTTTGGTATTCAGCCCTTCTTATGGCAGCTTCATCTCTTAATTCGTGAATCAAGTCTAGTGATTCCTTTTTTAGTTCTTGATTTAGGTTGAAGGCATAGGCAATCCTTCGATGAGAAGGTATTTCAATTTCTACCATAGCACTGCTTCACAACCATATGTTAGCAAATATGGGGTATGACCCATTGAAGTTTTAGTGGATGTTCTATAAGTCCACAAAACTAGGGGTAATTCTTCTACCTAATTCCACTTTTCCTTATTTAGTCTCTTTTTCAAGATCGTCTTTATTGTTTTGTTGGCAGCCTTGTTGGCAGCCTCAAAGGCTCCGTTGGCCTTTGGATGAGCAACGGAAGAGAAGATTTTTATGATCCCATTCTTATGGTAAAATCTTGAAAATTCTTCACTTATAAATTGGGTTCCATTGTCAGAGATCATCTTGTAGGGTATCCCAAACCTTGTGATAATGTTTTAATGACGAATCTTATCACTTTCCCAGAGGTGATCTTTGGAAGTGGTTCCGCTTCAACCCATTTTGTGAAGTAATCATTTGCCACTACCGCATACTTTTCCCCCCAGGAGATTGGAAGAGGTTTGATTAAATTAATTCCCCAAATGTCGAATAGCCAAGGGCTGGTGATGGGGATTAGTTGACTAAGGGGAAAACGTGGTATCTTCGAGTATCGTTGGCACTTTTCACATCTTTTTACATACTTGATTGCTTGGTTGGTTAACCGTGGCTAGTAAATCCTTGTCTCGTTATCTTTTTGGCTAATTCAATCTGATCTCCACAAAGTCCTTCGTGGGCTTCTTTTAATATCCTCAATCCGCTTTTGGTTTTGCATATCACGAACAGGGAAGGGCATATCCTTTGTTGTATAGAACTCCATCTATAATGGCGAAGTTTTGGGCTTCTCTCCTTAGCTTTCGTGCCTTTATTTTATCTGCGATTAGTGTCCAATTGACAATATAACTCATAATCGTGGCCGTCCAAGTGTTTTAATAGTATTCTTACATTATTGGAGCCACGGATTCTTCACTTGGCATTTCCTGATCCTTTTCCCCCACTTCTTGTGCTATAGCCCGTGATCGATCCAATACCAGCAGCTCATTAGTTTTCTCTTGTTTATTTTCCTCAATACTGGGATTAGGCTGAAATCCCACAGGCACAATTCAAATCTCAGGGGCCCCTCTTGAACTTGCCAACTTAGCCAATGAGTCTGCTGGGGAATTGTCTCCCATTGGTATTGGTGTATAGAGAAATATTCGAAAAGTGTGAGCATATTTAATATCTTTTTCACATACTGACTGAGTTTGGGATCTTTTGTCTGGTATACATTTTTGATTTGATTGTCCATTAATTGGGAATCACTGAATCCTTGGGATTTTTAGTCATAAAGCAAGGGTCGACCCTGTGACCATAGGTTCATATTCTGCCATGTTGTTAGTCGATAAAAACCCTAGTTTCATAACATAATGAAGTCTACATCAGGGGTAATTATTACATATCCTGCTTTAGCCCCTTTTTCAATTGAGGCACCATCCAAAATAACCGCCACTTGGGTTTTAAGTCCTTTTCTTTTTTGGATTGCCCCGATATGAATCCCGTACATTCATTAATGAAGTCAGCAAATGCTTGTCCTTTTATAGTCGCTCTTTATTGATTTTCTATATCATACTGACTTAGCTCACCACTTAATCAGTCTTCCAGAGGTTTCAAGTTTACTAAAGATCTTCAATTAGTGTGCATTAAATTAAGGTCTTAACTTTCGAGTTGTGAGAATTAAACAGTATACTAGCTTTTAAGTAACCGGATATCGGATTTCGAAATCCTTCAGCCTTCTGCATAAATAATAAACCGGTAGTTGCAATTCCTTGGTTTTCCTGATTAATACTGAGCTTACCGCATGCTCCGAGATTGCCATGTACAAGAATAGATCCTCCCCATCTTTGGGGCCAGATAATATTAGAGGCTTTTCCAAATGCGATTTCAACTCTTGAAATGCCTTTTGGCAATCTTCACCCATTCGAAAATTTTCCTCTTCTTTATTACCTCAAAGAACATGATGCACTTATTGGTGGCCTTTGAAATAAACCTGCTTAGTTCTGCTACTTTCCCATTCAAACTCATAACATTTTTACTTGTCTTAGGCTCTGTCATATCCTTAATGGCCTCAGTTCGTTCCGGACTAGCCTCAATTCCTTGTGCACTTACAATATATCCTAAGAATTTTCTAGAATGAACTCCAAAGTTGCATTTTTGGGGGTTGAGTTTCATTTAATACTTTTGGAGTACTTTTAACATTTTTCCCAGATCTTCAAGATGATCCTTTACGTCTTGAGATTTTACCAACATGTCATTTATGTAAACTTCCATGTTTCTTCCGATTTGATCTCTAAACATCTGGTTAACCAATCTTTAGTAAGTTACCTTGGCATTTTTCAGCCCACATGGCATAACTTTGTTATAATAGGTTCTCCAATTTGTAATGAAGCTGGTATGCTCGTCATCAGGTTTAAACATAGGGATTTGTTGTATCCAGAGTATGCATACACCAAGGAGAGCAGCTTATGCCCACTAGTTGCGTCAACTAATGGATCTATCCTTGGCAGCGGGTGACAATCCTTTGGACAAGCTTTGTTTAAATCCATATAATCTATGAAAATTTGTCACTTCCCATTAGATTTCTTTACCAAAATTTATTTTCCAACCACTTGGGGTGGAAAATTTCCCGGATAAACCCATTTTGTTGCAATATGTAGACTTCTTCCTTTAAGGCATCGGTCTTCGCCTTATCGAATTGCCTCTTCTTTTGCCTAACCGGAGGGATGTTTGGATTGATATTTAAGGAATGACTCATGATTGTAGGGTCAATTCCAATCATGTCAGAGTGGGTCCAAGAAAAAATATCCTTTGGTTCTTAAGAATTCCACCAATTCTGACTTTTAGTGCTCCTCGAGATCTTTTCCCATTCTGACTATTTTGGTAGAATCGGTAAAATCTATTGGAATTTCCTTGGTTTTCTCTACCGGCTTAACTCTTTGAAACTCTCCTCGGCAATCTAGCTCAGTAATAATTTCGCTTTTCACTATTAATTTAGTATCCATTCTCTTCCTCTTTCCATAAACTGCAAAACATCTTTTGGCTATACGCTCGTTAATTCTATTAGATTTTTTCTTCACTTCGAATAATGGATGTAGAAACCCATCATCCAAAGGCTGTAAAGTAATGGAAAAATCAAAGTAACAAGTAAACTCCCTGTTATATTATTTGTTAACAAGATGATGTGCACGTAAATGTGCATATATTTACATCCATATTTTATCTCCTTCTATTTAAATAAACATCATATTTGGGCATTTTAACATGTTTAAAACCAAAATTGAATTATTTTCAAACCATCATACTTTCATCTTCATTCAAGGGCAAAATGGTCATTTTTGTGCATGTCAATTTAAGAATTTTTACATGGACACTTTTTGATCATTTTTGTAGGAATTTGGATGCATACGGAAGAGGCTTATATGAAGATATATGCATGCACAAATGAAATACAAAGGAATGAAGAGGAAATAATTCAAGTGCAAGATCATGGAGGACCCCACCCACTTACCAAAAAGTACAATTATGAGCTAAAGGACACCTAAGTGGAGGATAAAGCTTCTTGCACAACAAATGATGGATTAATTAGTGGCTAATGGTTACTTGGTGGACACACTTCCTGAAGGGCATTTTAGGTAGCCCCCTAAAATTAGAATTAGGATTTTATGCATGTATATATAGCCCTCTTATGTATATGAAACCATCTTCCACTCTTTCATTTTACTTAGGAAATTAAGAAATCAAAGTGTAAGCTCAATGTTCTATGAAATAAAAATGGCTTCCAAGCCTCTTTCTTCTCTCTTTTCTACATGCTTTTCTTTGTTTTATTGTTAATGTTTATTTCTATGCTCTCTTTTCCTCTATGTTCATAGCTTAGATTTACACTTATGCAAGTAGTTAGTAGCTAATCTCTTTTGCTTTCTTTGCTTATTTTCTATTCTCTTTTCTTTTTAATGTTGAAATTTATTTGTGTTGCTTCAATGCCACAAATGAGTAGCTAAACCCTTCAATTTAGGGGTGATGAAACTCTCTAACTTTATGTAATTTCAACATTTTTATTATTTATGGTCTCTTTGTTTATGCTTCATGAATGTGAATTTTGATGTGAGCTTATACAAGTGGGTTTGTGTCACGACCCGATTTTCCACTCCCAGAAAATCGCGTCATGAATTAAGAAAGAAAGGGATAGAAGAAGAAAAGAAAGAAGAGAAAGAAGAAACAACACAAGAATCTCAACAGCGGAACGAATAAATTATATTAATAACCAAAGTATTACATAGTATACATTAAATATCAGAGTTACACAGACATATACAACACATACTAGACAGTTATAAACACCTGTCTAGTTATTACATCTCAATCACAAACACAAACACTCAGAGATACCAACACAGCGGAATTTATAACTATACGCAGAAGCCTCCTGCTCCATTATGCTCCTTCACAATTCGTCAAAGCAATCCTGAATCCTAACCTGAATTCCCTTGGCTACTCATAAAAATTTGAGTACCCAAGAGTTATGGAAAAACAGAAATAACTCCGGGTCAGACATGGGTCTGGTGTGAGTAACAGGTTAAAGTTGCTTAACTTTGAAAAATCTTTGAAAAGAAAAGGTATCACGTAAGACTTCCCACACATAAACATGGAAAAGTTTTTACCTTACGCTAACCAAAACATTTGATAGGAAATCCGATGATATTATAATAGTGTCTAGGGTTTTCAAATAAATAAGAAATAGCCGAAATTGTTACATTCATTAAATTCCAGCTACTAGCCACAAAAGTGGGTAATACAATCAAAACCGTTGGCACTTATTGGATTTTGGATTCCATCAATGGCAGGGCTACTGGGGTACCGCCCGTCACAGTACGTGGCCTAGATCACCGTACCGAGGATTACTCCCTTCATCCCCTGCAACACAAAGCCGGACCCGTTCCTTACTGAACAGTTCCAAACAAGACTACCCCGCAGTTGTGATCAGCAACCGCACCACTAAGCCGAAAATAAAGGGACCTCTAGACAGGGATAAATCTTGCTCTCAAGTGGGGGCTACCCACGAAGCTTTGCTGCACCTCCCCTGTTTTAGCCATTCCCGGTTGATGAGGCTTGAGGCTACGATTACCTTTATAGAACATATCACTTAGAATGCTCATCGTCCACCTGACGATGTTCTGAAAGCATTCAATCCATACAAGTTCGTTCCGGGTTCGAACGAAACCGAAGGCATTATCTCGTTACACTCGTATTGGAATCACCCTCAGAGTTAACGACAATAACCCTTGCACTCTGAATCTCCATCTCGAATCTATAAGCACTATTCCGTCAAACTCATTACGGAATCACCCACAGAGTTATACTGACGTATAGCCCTTACACCTCGAGTCTTCACTCGCTCCACTTAAGTTAACGACCTAACGTTATTTGGAATCGATGTGGTTTTCGGATCCCGAATATGGAAACCCGATCCCGGTCTCATCGAAATCCAAAGCGTGTCTTTTAAGGTCCAAGTTGTTTTAAGTTTAAAACAATTCAATTCATTATCTAAATATACACAGATAGATAATTCTCAACACAATAGATAATTCAACATTATCATTACCAACAGATAATTCATATCATAATCAGATATCCATACTATCATCCAAAAGCAACCAATGCATACATATCACATACACTACTAATCTCATAACTGAGATTACAAACCATACCAATCAATACCAATCATCAAACATAAGCAACTATCTAATGATCATTCCATTCTATAATTAATTTAAAATGAATTAAATTAATTACTTACTCTCTAATTAATTTAAAATAAATTAAATTAATCACTTCATCATCAAATCCTGCTTATCTTAATCATCAATTGATTATAAATCAATTTATAAATCACCATCTCAATATTCATTTCAATTAATCATTACTGATTAACCATATCTAATTACAATAAGTAATTAGCATTTAATATTTATTATACCTTAATCAATCAATTCCAATTTACATCATTATTTAATTAATCAATGATTACATTTAATCAATCTCTAGATATAAATTAATTACATAAGTAATTAATCTCCAATTCAAACCATATATATTAATCACCCATGATTAATAACCATTCAATAATTAACTGCTTAATTACTCATCCCATAATTAATTATTCTAATTAATTATCTTCAATTAATCCTTGATTAATGTTCAAAGTAATTTAAATTCAAATTACTTCTATAATTAATATCTTTAATTACATCCTGTAATTATTAATTAATTACTTCCTTAAGTAATTATAAATTCCTTAATTACATAAAGTAATTATTCATCAATACACAAATGTTTAGATTAATTAAACTTAATTAATCTAAACTAATCACATTTAATCAAATTAATTACACCAAGTAATTAATTTATTAATTACTTTCATTAAGTAATTAAAACATAAACAATTGATTATTATTATTATAATTAACTGTTAAAATTAATCACATTAATTAATTGTTAAATAATCTAAGTTAATTACCTCATTAACATTTCTTAATTACATAATTAAGAAATTAACTTATAATTAATCATTATTAATTATTAATTAACTAATATTTAATTACAATTTAATTAAACTCTAATTATTAATTAATTAAGTGTTAATAAAACTAAATTAACATTAATTACTTGATTAAATAAATCTCAATCATTAATTAAAATTTAATTAACCATCTTTAATTATAGATTAATTAACCTTAATTAATTAATCTCAAATCTTAATTAACTTAAAAATTATTAATTACTTGATTAATCATCTACATTATTAATTAATTAAATAATTAATATTCCATTTAAATTAAATTAAACAATTTAAATGAAACCAAATTCTTAAGTTCAAAATTTAAAAACATTCTCCTTTATACAAGTATTTTAAACACTTTCTTTCAAATACAAATTCAAATTTAAAAATTTCTTTTTTTTAAAAAAAATTTCAAACTGAACACAACTCAAATTTCATTCTAGATTCAAACTTAAAATTTTAAATCTTTACTTACATCCCATCTTCATTTCAAATGCAACCCATTATTTTAAAACAAATTCATATTTAAACCTTATTTTTTAAAAAACTGAAGTTTGAATTTAAATTCCAGATTTAAATTAAATCAAGCTCAGATTCATTTCCAAACTTCACTTTCCAGATTAACTTGTTTAAATTTTTCATTTGCAATTTAAAATCTGCTTTTGAATTTAAAACATAAAACAGAAACAGTTTACTATTTTGGTTTTAAACATATAGAATTCAAAAATGTTTAAATTTCAAGAATTAAACTATTGATTTCAAATTTAAACTTCAGGTTTAAAACTTCCAGTTGAACTCCATTTAACAATTTAAAATTTACTTTAAAATCTTAACACAGAAAAACAGTTTCTGTTTTTAGATTTAAAACCCAAACTTGAGTTTGAAAACATTTCAAATTATTCAAGACCTGAAATTTTAACTCATTGAATTTGAATTAAATTCCAGGTTAAATCTTAAATCCAGATTTTAGTTTGCAATTGATTTTTACTTCAATTCAATAAACCTGGAAACAGGCTTTCTATTTTTGCTTCAGTACAAATAAAATTTTCAAAATTTAAATTATTTCAAACTTAAAATTTATACTAATTGAATTTATAGTTAAATTCAACTTAAACTTATACTTATTTCAGGTTTTAAACTACATTTTAAAAACTTTTAAAATATCAAAACCTGAAAAGAAACAGGCTCTGTTAAAACAAAACCTGAACATCTATTACTCGAGCAACATAAATTTTACTTCGGGTAAATCACTACCCTGCTTCGAGTCATCTTGTCAATTTCCCGAGACCAACCCGTGCCACAAAACCTGCAACAACCACTTCAACACAACCATGCACAACACCCCACTGTGCATCTGCCCATCCACTCCGGCCACCTCTGACCAACTTAAATGGCCATCTCCCATCGACCACCAACCCCACATCAACATCCAACCCAAAAAAAACCCCATAACTCAACTTGATTTTGAATTCAAGTTTTACATCCAAAACCTGGAAACACATCCCCCCTTATCAGAGCCTAGCCTGTCAACGGCAAGCTCACTCAACTCTGGCCACAACCATCCTTCAAACTCCGGCGACAGCTCCATCATCACAACATCTATCAATACCCAAAAGAGCTTTGAACTCGATCAAATTTTGAAATCACAGCACCAATTTTCTTAAACCCAGTGTTCATACTGAAATCCCAAATCACCATCTCAAAATTGAATTGCAAAACTACTTAATTATGAAGTTTGAATTTTTATCCTATATGAATTGTTGCTCTGCATAACTGATTCCCCAGGTTACAGACAAATTTGTTTAGTTTATATGATATTTTAAAGCTTATCCTATTTTAACATGAACAAGCTATGTCCAATTGTTTTAAATCATAGTAGCAACAAGCTACAGAAAACTCAGGGATCAATATGAGTTTGAAACTTGCAGAAACCCACATGCACAGCCATAAATTAGATCACAGGCAGATATTTATATGTATAACATTCAAAGAAATCTCATATGGATCTATATGCAATTCATAAAACATATACACAATTAAATTCATCAGATAAGCAAGCAATGAAATCCTACTAAACTTACTTAGATTAGGTGTTACTCACCTGAAATTGTGCAGAGAAAACCCAGATTGAAAATGAATGCAGACAGAACTTGATTTTATTTGAAAGCTCCTTTTGAAATCTTTTGAAAATCTGCCTGAAGGCCTTTAATTTGCATGCAGTAGCTTGATTACCTTTAATCTTTGTTTTAAATGATGCTTCCAGATGAAATGCAGGTTGCTTGTATGTAGGTGCAACTTGAAATTGCAGATGCAACTTGAATTTGTTGCATGCAGATGCCAATCTCCAGTTTGAAGATTCATGAATGTAGATGCAAATATCCAGTTTAAAGATGAATGCAGGCCTCTTTATGTTTCCAGACTTTTGTTTGAAGAGGAGAATGTATTTTGAAAACATTCAGGTTTGTTTCATGAGAACATGCAGGCTTTTGTTTGTTTAAAATGAAGGAGTTGAATGCCATGCTTTTGATTTTGTATTATGAGGAGATGAACTTGCAAATTTGAGGAATGCATGTTTCTAATCTTGATTGTTCAGATTTTAAAAAATGAGAAGAGGAAAGAAATGAGAAAGAGGAGAGGAAATGAATATATGCAATGTTTTATATAACTTATCTTTGATTTAAAGAAAATAAAAACTAGAATTTGACACTTGTTAAAAAGAATGGACACATGTTTAACTCAAATCTTAAATTACATACACATGTAAATTTAGCTTACATATGTCTTAATTAAATGATTGGTTATCTTAATTAGGTGTTAAAAATAAATTAAACTAAATGAAAGCATGTTCATATTTTAAATTGTATTTCAAATTTACAAATTAAATTAACAAATCAAATTTATCAACCAACATTTAAAAAGAATTTTCACAAACATTTTGTAAGTTATTTTTAATATACAACTTAAGTTAAAATGAATTTTCAACCAATAAAATATTTATCTTACATATTTAAAATCATTAGTATTTTATTAAACATTTTTGAAAAGCTTAATATTAAAAATAAATCACCATTTCTATTTTCAAAACATACTAAAATTATACTATACTAACTTAACTAAAACAACTTGTCTATTTAAAATATATACATAAATACATATACATTATTAAATAGAAAACAATTTATTAACTTATCAAAAATAATTTCACAAATTAAATTATTAAATAAAGAAGATTATTTAAATCAATATCAAATTTATTAACAAAAATATCAATTCAATATAAATTTAAACCCAGATTATTAAATTTATATTGTCCAAAATTCCGGGTCGTTACAATCCTTCCCCCTTAAAAGAATTTCGTCCCCGAAATTTAAAACAAAGGAAATTTAATAATCTATTTACAGATTTAATTTTAAAACACAGCATATGTTAATCATATGCCAACAACCAAAGCAACCAATTCACACAATCAAAACAAATCTAATTATCCAAAAGAATTTTGGATAAATTCTTCACGAGTTTCCCCGGTATATATATATCGGGATACTCGCTCTATAGAATCCAATCAATCAATACTACTAAACTATAGAGCTCCTAACAACAATTCTATTCATAATATCAGACTGCAAACGAGTCTGACTCAACAAACAAACCATCCTAAACTGCTAGTTCTACAACCAGAAATATCAAACACGTACTCCCTCAGAGATACGTGAAACACTCTGAATCCCAGTTATCCAAACTGGCAATTCAACTCTAGAAATCCAAACACTGATCTAACCAAAACATAGAAGAAACCAAAACACTACGGAGCTAGCTTCTCAAACTTATAGCTCCCTGAATCAGAGAAAAACTTAACCCAAATCCAATCTCCGATTCCAGAATCCAAATTCTCCCGTCTCTTATCCAAAAAAAAACTCTTCGGACGATCCTGGGCTACCAACATCCATCCTGATCAGCTTAACTCTTGCTGATTCCACTAGAAACAGACTGAATCAAAACAATCCAATGATCTCCTCAAGATCACTCAAAAACCAAGAACACACGCCCTGCTTCTTAACAACAGAAGACAGAACAAACTCTCCTTATCCGGAAAAACAAAACAGAAACATTCCCAAACTGCTTCCGCTGCACAACTCTGATCCGAAATAGAAGAAAATGCTGACAAAGAACACAAGCACAGACTAGACAACCCAGCACAGAAATATGGTTCCACGTATCCATAAAAGAAAACCCAGATGTTCCTTCCAACCTGAGTTACTCCACCAACTTCTATCTCAAGGAACCATCTATCCACTAACTGAACCACCTGTTCCAAAAGAATACTTAACTATCGCAAGTCACTTTTGCGATCAACTCAGCCTAAATCCAAAGAAAATGGCTCTCTCTCAACCAAACAGAACAGCTTATGCTGACTTAGCCAACTTACCAGAGAAACAGATCCACTCTACTGCTTCTGAACTCCATTTCAGAAAAACTACTCAGCCAGAAGACTCCTTACCAACTCAGAACACTCTGCTAAACTCAGCCATATCACGGAGCAGACTCACTTCTTATTCCTGTTCCAAAGAAACATCTTCGGAAATATCCATATTCACTGCATCTCATCACGCAGCTACTACTTCCTGAGATATCAAGATATCTTTACTCACTGGCTTCTGCCCTACCGATAGATCCAAACTCAACTCAGCACTTCATAGATGAACTCCGAACCTTTACAGGTTACCTTCAGAGATCGATGAAGTACTCATCAAAACAGAACCCACTCGAGACGGTATTAGATCTACAGTCTCAACAAATACACTTCCAACCTCAAACATTCAAACTCCAACCAATGGTAGTCGTGTTACACACACTTCTACCTCATCTACCTTTATAACTTACATTGGAAAAACCCGAACAGGTAAACCAACAAATAGGTAGAACCATAAAAATATATATACATAAAAATACAAATACGCTCTCTCAAGATAGACACCACTCCAGAGCCTAGGTATTCACTCAACCTAACGCTCCCTAAAGAAAGACACACTTCAGAGCCTAGGTATTCACTCAACCTACAGCTCTGATACCACAATGTCACGACCCGATTTTCCACTCCCAGAAAATCGCGTCATGAATTAAGAAAGAAAGGGATAGAAGAAGAAAAGAAAGAAGAGAAAGAAGAAACAACACAAGAATCTCAACAGCGGAACGAATAAATTATATTAATAACCAAAGTATTACATAGTATACATTAAATATCAGAGTTACACAGACATATACAACACATACTAGACAGTTATAAACACCTGTCTAGTTATTACATCTCAATCACAAACACAAACACTCAGAGATACCAACACAGCGGAATTTATAACTATACGCAGAAGCCTCCTGCTCCATTATGCTCCTTCACAATTCGTCAAAGCAATCCTGAATCCTAACCTGAATTCCCTTGGCTACTCATAAAAATTTGAGTACCCAAGAGTTATGGAAAAACAGAAATAACTCCGGGTCAGACATGGGTCTGGTGTGAGTAACAGGTTAAAGTTGCTTAACTTTGAAAAATCTTTGAAAAGAAAAGGTATCACGTAAGACTTCCCACACATAAACATGGAAAAGTTTTTACCTTACGCTAACCAAAACATTTGATAGGAAATCCGATGATATTATAATAGTGTCTAGGGTTTTCAAATAAATAAGAAATAGCCGAAATTGTTACATTCATTAAATTCCAGCTACTAGCCACAAAAGTGGGTAATACAATCAAAACCGTTGGCACTTATTGGATTTTGGATTCCATCAATGGCAGGGCTACTGGGGTACCGCCCGTCACAGTACGTGGCCTAGATCACCGTACCGAGGATTACTCCCTTCATCCCCTGCAACACAAAGCCGGACCCGTTCCTTACTGAACAGTTCCAAACAAGACTACCCCGCAGTTGTGATCAGCAACCGCACCACTAAGCCGAAAATAAAGGGACCTCTAGACAGGGATAAATCTTGCTCTCAAGTGGGGGCTACCCACGAAGCTTTGCTGCACCTCCCCTGTTTTAGCCATTCCCGGTTGATGAGGCTTGAGGCTACGATTACCTTTATAGAACATATCACTTAGAATGCTCATCGTCCACCTGACGATGTTCTGAAAGCATTCAATCCATACAAGTTCGTTCCGGGTTCGAACGAAACCGAAGGCATTATCTCGTTACACTCGTATTGGAATCACCCTCAGAGTTAACGACAATAACCCTTGCACTCTGAATCTCCATCTCGAATCTATAAGCACTATTCCGTCAAACTCATTACGGAATCACCCACAGAGTTATACTGACGTATAGCCCTTACACCTCGAGTCTTCACTCGCTCCACTTAGGTTAACGACCTAACGTTATTTGGAATCGATGTGGTTTTCGGATCCCGAATATGGAAACCCGATCCCGGTCTCATCGAAATCCAAAGCGTGTCTTTTAAGGTCCAAGTTGTTTTAAGTTTAAAACAATTCAATTCATTATCTAAATATACACAGATAGATAATTCTCAACACAATAGATAATTCAACATTATCATTACCAACAGATAATTCATATCATAATCAGATATCCATACTATCATCCAAAAGCAACCAATGCATACATATCACATACACTACTAATCTCATAACTGAGATTACAAACCATACCAATCAATACCAATCATCAAACATAAGCAACTATCTAATGATCATTCCATTCTATAATTAATTTAAAATGAATTAAATTAATTACTTACTCTCTAATTAATTTAAAATAAATTAAATTAATCACTTCATCATCAAATCCTGCTTATCTTAATCATCAATTGATTATAAATCAATTTATAAATCACCATCTCAATATTCATTTCAATTAATCATTACTGATTAACCATATCTAATTACAATAAGTAATTAGCATTTAATATTTATTATACCTTAATCAATCAATTCCAATTTACATCATTATTTAATTAATCAATGATTACATTTAATCAATCTCTAGATATAAATTAATTACATAAGTAATTAATCTCCAATTCAAACCATATATATTAATCACCCATGATTAATAACCATTCAATAATTAACTGCTTAATTACTCATCCCATAATTAATTATTCTAATTAATTATCTTCAATTAATCCTTGATTAATGTTCAAAGTAATTTAAATTCAAATTACTTCTATAATTAATATCTTTAATTACATCCTGTAATTATTAATTAATTACTTCCTTAAGTAATTATAAATTCCTTAATTACATAAAGTAATTATTCATCAATACACAAATGTTTAGATTAATTAAACTTAATTAATCTAAACTAATCACATTTAATCAAATTAATTACACCAAGTAATTAATTTATTAATTACTTTCATTAAGTAATTAAAACATAAACAATTGATTATTATTATTATAATTAACTGTTAAAATTAATCACATTAATTAATTGTTAAATAATCTAAGTTAATTACCTCATTAACATTTCTTAATTACATAATTAAGAAATTAACTTATAATTAATCATTATTAATTATTAATTAACTAATATTTAATTACAATTTAATTAAACTCTAATTATTAATTAATTAAGTGTTAATAAAACTAAATTAACATTAATTACTTGATTAAATAAATCTCAATCATTAATTAAAATTTAATTAACCATCTTTAATTATAGATTAATTAACCTTAATTAATTAATCTCAAATCTTAATTAACTTAAAAATTATTAATTACTTGATTAATCATCTACATTATTAATTAATTAAATAATTAATATTCCATTTAAATTAAATTAAACAATTTAAATGAAACCAAATTCTTAAGTTCAAAATTTAAAAACATTCTCCTTTATACAAGTATTTTAAACACTTTCTTTCAAATACAAATTCAAATTTAAAAATTTCTTTTTTTTAAAAAAAATTTCAAACTGAACACAACTCAAATTTCATTCTAGATTCAAACTTAAAATTTTAAATCTTTACTTACATCCCATCTTCATTTCAAATGCAACCCATTATTTTAAAACAAATTCATATTTAAACCTTATTTTTTAAAAAACTGAAGTTTGAATTTAAATTCCAGATTTAAATTAAATCAAGCTCAGATTCATTTCCAAACTTCACTTTCCAGATTAACTTGTTTAAATTTTTCATTTGCAATTTAAAATCTGCTTTTGAATTTAAAACATAAAACAGAAACAGTTTACTATTTTGGTTTTAAACATATAGAATTCAAAAATGTTTAAATTTCAAGAATTAAACTATTGATTTCAAATTTAAACTTCAGGTTTAAAACTTCCAGTTGAACTCCATTTAACAATTTAAAATTTACTTTAAAATCTTAACACAGAAAAACAGTTTCTGTTTTTAGATTTAAAACCCAAACTTGAGTTTGAAAACATTTCAAATTATTCAAGACCTGAAATTTTAACTCATTGAATTTGAATTAAATTCCAGGTTAAATCTTAAATCCAGATTTTAGTTTGCAATTGATTTTTACTTCAATTCAATAAACCTGGAAACAGGCTTTCTATTTTTGCTTCAGTACAAATAAAATTTTCAAAATTTAAATTATTTCAAACTTAAAATTTATACTAATTGAATTTATAGTTAAATTCAACTTAAACTTATACTTATTTCAGGTTTTAAACTACATTTTAAAAACTTTTAAAATATCAAAACCTGAAAAGAAACAGGCTCTGTTAAAACAAAACCTGAACATCTATTACTCGAGCAACATAAATTTTACTTCGGGTAAATCACTACCCTGCTTCGAGTCATCTTGTCAATTTCCCGAGACCAACCCGTGCCACAAAACCTGCAACAACCACTTCAACACAACCATGCACAACACCCCACTGTGCATCTGCCCATCCACTCCGGCCACCTCTGACCAACTTAAATGGCCATCTCCCATCGACCACCAACCCCACATCAACATCCAACCCAAAAAAAACCCCATAACTCAACTTGATTTTGAATTCAAGTTTTACATCCAAAACCTGGAAACACATCCCCCCTTATCAGAGCCTAGCCTGTCAACGGCAAGCTCACTCAACTCTGGCCACAACCATCCTTCAAACTCCGGCGACAGCTCCATCATCACAACATCTATCAATACCCAAAAGAGCTTTGAACTCGATCAAATTTTGAAATCACAGCACCAATTTTCTTAAACCCAGTGTTCATACTGAAATCCCAAATCACCATCTCAAAATTGAATTGCAAAACTACTTAATTATGAAGTTTGAATTTTTATCCTATATGAATTGTTGCTCTGCATAACTGATTCCCCAGGTTACAGACAAATTTGTTTAGTTTATATGATATTTTAAAGCTTATCCTATTTTAACATGAACAAGCTATGTCCAATTGTTTTAAATCATAGTAGCAACAAGCTACAGAAAACTCAGGGATCAATATGAGTTTGAAACTTGCAGAAACCCACATGCACAGCCATAAATTAGATCACAGGCAGATATTTATATGTATAACATTCAAAGAAATCTCATATGGATCTATATGCAATTCATAAAACATATACACAATTAAATTCATCAGATAAGCAAGCAATGAAATCCTACTAAACTTACTTAGATTAGGTGTTACTCACCTGAAATTGTGCAGAGAAAACCCAGATTGAAAATGAATGCAGACAGAACTTGATTTTATTTGAAAGCTCCTTTTGAAATCTTTTGAAAATCTGCCTGAAGGCCTTTAATTTGCATGCAGTAGCTTGATTACCTTTAATCTTTGTTTTAAATGATGCTTCCAGATGAAATGCAGGTTGCTTGTATGTAGGTGCAACTTGAAATTGCAGATGCAACTTGAATTTGTTGCATGCAGATGCCAATCTCCAGTTTGAAGATTCATGAATGTAGATGCAAATATCCAGTTTAAAGATGAATGCAGGCCTCTTTATGTTTCCAGACTTTTGTTTGAAGAGGAGAATGTATTTTGAAAACATTCAGGTTTGTTTCATGAGAACATGCAGGCTTTTGTTTGTTTAAAATGAAGGAGTTGAATGCCATGCTTTTGATTTTGTATTATGAGGAGATGAACTTGCAAATTTGAGGAATGCATGTTTCTAATCTTGATTGTTCAGATTTTAAAAAATGAGAAGAGGAAAGAAATGAGAAAGAGGAGAGGAAATGAATATATGCAATGTTTTATATAACTTATCTTTGATTTAAAGAAAATAAAAACTAGAATTTGACACTTGTTAAAAAGAATGGACACATGTTTAACTCAAATCTTAAATTACATACACATGTAAATTTAGCTTACATATGTCTTAATTAAATGATTGGTTATCTTAATTAGGTGTTAAAAATAAATTAAACTAAATGAAAGCATGTTCATATTTTAAATTGTATTTCAAATTTACAAATTAAATTAACAAATCAAATTTATCAACCAACATTTAAAAAGAATTTTCACAAACATTTTGTAAGTTATTTTTAATATACAACTTAAGTTAAAATGAATTTTCAACCAATAAAATATTTATCTTACATATTTAAAATCATTAGTATTTTATTAAACATTTTTGAAAAGCTTAATATTAAAAATAAATCACCATTTCTATTTTCAAAACATACTAAAATTATACTATACTAACTTAACTAAAACAACTTGTCTATTTAAAATATATACATAAATACATATACATTATTAAATAGAAAACAATTTATTAACTTATCAAAAATAATTTCACAAATTAAATTATTAAATAAAGAAGATTATTTAAATCAATATCAAATTTATTAACAAAAATATCAATTCAATATAAATTTAAACCCAGATTATTAAATTTATATTGTCCAAAATTCCGGGTCGTTACAGTTTGATAGCTTATATTGCTTATGCAAATGAGCTATTCTTATTCAACATAAACACCATTTACATCATCATTTGCTAATTAATTTTTGATTATGAAATGAAAGTAAAAATGAAATTTGATGATCTATGTTACTAGTTACAATAGTAAATAGATCGTACTTAAAATAGTTTTTGCTTTGGCTTCTATTTCATGAGAATTATAAGTGGTATAATTGTTGTATTATAATTTGATGGTTTGAGTTATGTTAACTAATAACATAAACAAACCATACATATGATAAACGCAATGATTATTTCACTTAATACCAAAGTTAGAGATCATAAATTATGTATTTGTTGTTTTACAAAAATTTAAGAGTGGATTGACCTCTAAATTGTTCTTTAGTCTAATAGTTTTCGAATCACATTTTTCTAGTGTTAGCCTCATTTCATTTCTAGTTAACAAATCCTCCTCGACTTTGGTACAATTTGATTGAATAGAATTTCAAAATCATCAATTCCCAACGGATCGACCCGTATTCGCCGCGTGCTACATTCGTACACCGTGCAGCTTGCGGTTATTTTTAAATTTAAATTCGTGCGACGGTTTTCTAAACAGATAGAATTTCGTCGACGAACAAGTTTTTGGCACCGTTGCCAGGGATTTGATTCGATTTTGATTTTCTATTTTTCGAATTATTTTGTTTGATTTTGTGTGTTAGTTTGTGATTTTTGTGACATTTGTTTTGTGTGCATGTTGTTCTAGTTTTCCATTTGCATTTGCATCCCCGTTTTTTTTAAATAAAACATTCACAATTTCAAAACAATTTTTTTTTATTGCATCGACATTTTCGTTTACAAGTACATTCATTTTATTTTTATTTCTACAAAAGCATCACTTTACATTTTTCAGTTCACTTCTTTGGTTCACTGTTACTGTTACATTGCCAATAGTCATACTGTTTTAGCAACTGACTTCTGTTTCTTCATCTCTCTGGTTTCTATTGCATTTTCTGCCCACTCAACGTACCCCCTTCCTTCCCCTACCTTTACATTTCTCTGCAATTTCAACTTGCAGCCTTCAACACTTCTGCAACAACTTACATCATCAACCTCCACAAACCATTTTCCTGAAACCCAAACAGACATTTCTCTGTGCCTACTTCACCACCATCCACTCTTCTGCAAACTGCTTCACATCCCATAACCTCTAAACACATCAACCAGACAATCTGCACATACAAATATCAGCCATTGCCAAAACTACACTTCCCACCAGCCATCTTCCCGATCACTTACAATACAATACAACTTGCTTGAACTTCATCAACCATTCTTCTGTCACCCATTCTCCCTGACCACCACTCAACAGTTCAACTTCAATTCAAACTACAAGACTGCTACCACCCAAAGCCTTCTTCACATCACTTCACTGTACGACTGCTACCACCACATCTCTTTTTGTTCAACACAACCTCTTCAATCATATACTCCTCTTTCTAATACACCACTCAAACCATCAATCAACACCTACAGTCACCCCCGCCATCCCTTGTGAAATCACCAAATCAACTTGACACCATTCACAAACCAACGTTCACTGACATTCACTTCAACTTCCTCTGACAACACCATCCATCAATTTCCACTACCATAATCCTCACTTATCTTGCATCATGTTACCCGCCCCTACGGGTAAGCATTTTGAAATTCACTCGAACCATATTGCCACACTTCTGAAATTTGGCAATTTCGAGCACGATGATCCATACATCTTTTTGACTAAGTTCGAACAAGTTTGTGCAACCATTAAACTCCAACAACTTTCTGATGACGGAATCAAACTTCGATTAATCCCTTTTGCTCTTACAGATTATGCTGAAAAATGGTTGTACAGCTTACCTTCGAACTCAATTAAAACATGGGAAGAATTTGTAAAAGCTTTCTTAAAAAAGTTCTACCCCTTGGAAAAAACGGGTAGAATTCGAAACGAAATTGTAAATTTTTATCAATTCAAGGGTGAACCATTTGGAAAATATTTTGAAAGATTCAAAGAGCTTCTGATAAAATGCCCACACCATAACTTTGAAAAATGGACGATTTGCCAAATCTTATACGATGGACTCCAAAACAGCTCACGAACGATGCTCGAATCAATGTGCCAAGGCAATTTTCTTGCCCAACATCATGATGATGCTTGGCAATTTCTTGAAAACCTCGCTGAAAATTCGTCCCAATGGGAACGGTCGAACGAAAAATCATTCTACTCACGATCGAGTGCACACTCGATAGGATCTTTTGTTGCTTTGGAAGCTAAGATTGACACAATGATTAAAAAATTCGATAAAGTTTTCTCATCGAATCAAATGAACCAAGCTTCCCAACCGATGTGTTATAAATGCAATGATCCTAATCATATAGCCGATCAGTGTCCCAACTCTATCGAACAAGCAATGCTTTCAATAAAGCCAAAAACGACACGTTTTCTCCAACATACAACCCTGGTTGGAGAAATCTTCCGAATTTTGCGTGGAGCCAAAACAATCCCAACACGAATACGAATCGTCCCAATTTTCAAGCATTTCCGAATAATGCTTCGAATCCTCCCTTTCAGCCCAATAATTTTCAACCAAACTTTGCGGGCCCGTCCCATAATCAACCGCAACAACCAAATTTTCCAACAAATTCTGCTCATCCTCTACAAGGCGAAAACGTTTAACTTCGCTTGAGAAAACTCTTGAAACGTTGGCTAAGGCAACTACTCAAAGCCTTCAATCAAACAGCAATTTGCAAAATTTATTGACTTCAAATATGCAAAACACAAACCAATCGATTGCAAAACTCAAAATGCAAATGAGTCAATTAGCCACGTCTGTAATTGAACGTGAACGAGGAATATTCCCAAGCCAGCCCCTTCCGAATCCCAGAAATCAAAACGCAAATTCAAATTAAGCCCATGTTGTTCAAGATAGCAACGTCACCCAGTTGAATGCTATCACAACTCTCCGTTCTGGTAAACAAATCGATAATCAAGTCGTTAATCCAAATGATTCACCGGAAACTTTTCTCGACAC
Source organism: Allium cepa (assembly GCA_030765085.1). NCBI lineage: Eukaryota > Viridiplantae > Streptophyta > Magnoliopsida > Asparagales > Amaryllidaceae > Allium > Allium cepa. The sequence goes on along the minus strand of CM060938.1, from coordinate 594,241,587 downwards.
TTCTAAAACAACGAATGACTCAGAACAGAACATGGAGCCAAACGTCGAATCGAACGATAATCAAAATTCTTCTTCTTCTACTCGAGTAGACTCGCCTACTGAGTATCGTGTTCCATTTCCACATCGTCTTCGACAAAAGAAACACTCAGACCAAATGGAAAAGATGTTGGGAATTTTTGAACAAGTAAAAGTGAACATCCCGCTTCTTGACATCGTTCAGCAAGTCCCCACTTACGCAAAATTTCTTAAGGACTTGTGCACCCAAAAACGACACACTCAAGTGCCCAAAAAAGTATTCTTAGCCGCTAGTTTGAGTGAAGTCTTGTCCCAATCCATGCCCGTTAAATACAAAGATCCTGGCTGCCCTACGATTTCGTGTACAATTGGAGACAAGACGATTAACAAATGTTTGATAGACTTAGGCACGAGTGTCAACTTGATTCCATACTCCGTGTACGAACAATTAGGCTTAGGTGAGCTCAAACCCACGAAAGTTACGCTTCAATTTGTCGATCGTTCCATTAAGAAGCCCGTGGGATAAATCAAAGAAGTACTCATTCGAGTAGGGCAATTTATATTCCCCGTTGACTTTATCGTTCTCGAAACACAACCCGTGACGAATCCCTCAATTCAAATTCCGTTGATTTTAGGCCGACCATTCTTAGCCACCTCAAATGCCTTAATAAATTGTCGTAACGGATCAATGAAAATCTCTTTTGGAAACATGACTTTGGATCTTAATATTTTCAATCTTGAAAGCCAATCGAATGAACCTTGTGACCAAACGTTGGAAGTTAGTGCCATTCACGAAAATGTTGAAAACGAAACACTTGATCTTAACGATGAACGTGAGGCCGAGTATGAAAAATTGTTTCACAAAATTCCCAACGATATTGAATACACTCTTCCTTTTGAATCTCTTCCAGTTGAGTCCGAATCTCAACCCAATTCTTCGATCGAAAAAATTCCAAAGTTGGACCTCAAACCGATTCCCGACCACCTTAAGTACGCATACTTAGGTGAAAATGAAACCTGTCCTGTCATCATTTCTAACAATCTTTCTCTTGACCAAGAAGCTTCTCTTCTCTCTATCCTTTCGAAAAATAAGGAAGCAATGGGATGGTCGATTTCCGATATAAAAGGAATTAGTCCCGCTCTGGTTCAACATCGCATCCATTTAATTGACGATGCCAAGCCTACTCGTGACGCGCAGCGAAGGCTTAATCCAAAAATGAAAGATGCGGTGCGTGATGAAATTCTTAAACTTCTCGATAACGGAATCATTTACCCAATCTCCAATACTTCATGGGTTAGCCCAATTCACGTTGTACCGAAAAAGTCTGGACTAACCGTCGTTAAGAATGATTCAAATGAGCTTATTCCAACTCATACTCAAATAGGTTGGCGTGTTTGCATTGACTATCAAAAACTAAATGCTGCAACACGTAAGGATCACTTCCCCCTTCCTTTCATCGACCAAATGCTTGAACGTTTAGCTGGCCATGAATTTTACTGCTTCCTTGATGGTTATTCTGGCTATAACCAAATTCCAATCGCTCCCGAAGATCAAGAAAAAATGACTTTCACGTGTCCATTCGGTACCTTTGCTTATCGACGTATGCCATTCGGACTATGTAACGCTCCAGCGACTTTCCAACGATGCATGGTTGGCATCTTTTCCGACATGATTGAGCGCTTTCTAGAAGTTTTTATGGATGATTTCTCTATCTTTGGTGATTCCTTTTCCCAATTCTTACATCACCTCGAGTTGGTTCTGAATCGATGTAAAGAAAAACATTTGACTTTGAATTGGGAAAAATGCCACTTTATGGTCAAACACGGCATAGTCCTTGGACATATCATCTCAAATAAAGGCATTTAGGTAGACAAAGCAAAAATTGATGCCATTGTAAATCTACCCATTCCTAAATCTGTTAAGGACATTCGATCATTTCTAGGACACGCTGGCTTTTACCGTCGTTTTGTGAAAGACTTTAGCAAAATCGCCCGTCCTTTGACGACCCTTCTTGGAAAAGACGTTCCTTTCGATTTTAACTCTGATTTTATCTCTTCTTTTGAACGTCTTAAGAGCGAACTCATTTCTGCCCCAATCATTTGCACCCAACTGGGATCTTCCTTTCAAAATAATGTGTGATGCTTCAAACTTTGCCGTTGGTGCTGTCTTGGGACAACGCATCAACAAGATCCTTCATGTCATTTACTACGCGAGTATGACCTTGAACGACGCTCAACTCAACTACACAACAACCGAAAAAGAGCTCCTAGCTGTCGTTTTTGCGCTTGAAAAGTTTCAACCTTACTTGATAGGTTCACACATTACGGTCTACACTGACCATTCTGCGCTTCGATATCTCTTCGCTAAAAAGGATGCTAAATCCCGTTTGATTCGTTGGATCCTTTTACTTCAAGATTTTGACCTTACAATCAAAGACAAAAAGGATCCGACAATGTCATAACCGATCTCTTATCTCGTCTTCCGAATGCACCATCTTCTTTGCCAATCAATGAAAACATCCCCGATGAACAACTTCTTTCAATTTCGATCGATCCATGGTACGTTGATATAGTGAACTACTTAGTCACTAAAGAAACTCCCTCATCTTGGTCCAAACAGGACAAATGCAAATTCATGTCCCAAGTGAAATACTTCTATTGGGACGATCCATAATTGTTCAAATATTGTCCTGACCAAATCATCCGACGTTGCATTCCGGATAATGAAATAAGGAGTGTTCTTTCGTTTTGCCACAATCAAGCGTGCGGTGGACATTTCGGTCCTCGGAAAACAGCGGAAAAAGTGCTTCAATGTAGTTTCCATTGGCCTTCTCTTTTCAAAGACTCGTTTGAATTTTGTAAAACTTGTGATCGATGTCAAATGCTTGGACGAATTTCTCGACGAGATATGTTGCCTCTAAACCCCATTCTTACGATCGAAATCTTTGATGTATGGGGTATCGACTTTATGGGACCTTTTCCCAATTCTTTTGGAAACTTGTATATCCTTCTCGCTGTCGATTACGTTTCAAAATGGGTCGAAGCCGTTCCTTGCAAAACTAATGACCATCGAATTGTTGTGAAATTTCTCAAAGAAAATATCTTTTCGAGGTACGACACACCTCACACAATAATCAGTGATAACGGAACCCATTTTTGCAACCGTTCTTTTGAAACTTTAATGAAAAAACTCTCGATAACCCACAAGTTATCCACTCCGCATCATCCTAAGACTTGTGGCCAAGTTGAAGTTTCAAATTGACAAATAAAACAAATCTTGGAGAAAACTGTCAATAAAAATCGAAAGATTGGTCTCAGAAATTGACCGACGCGCTTTGGGCTTACCGTACTGCTTTTAAAACTAACCTTGGGATGTCCTCATTTCGTTTAGTTTTGCGGTAACGCTTGCCATTTTCCCGTTGAAATTGAACACAAAGCATTGTGGGCAATAAAAATCTTTGATCTTGAAAAAGCTGGCGAAAATCGAAAACTACAACTCAATGAACTCGAAGAACTTAGGAACGAAACCTATGAAAACGAGAGAATTTACAAAGAAAGAACCAAAGTTTTTCATGACAAGTCAATCCTAAGGAAACCGTTTTCTCCTAACCAGAAAGTTCTTTTATATGACTCAAGACTTCATTTATTCCCTGGGAAACTTAAATCAAGGTGGATCGGACCATTTGTGGTACGAACTGTTTTTCCACACGGTGCCATTGAAATAGAAAACCCAAAGGATGGATCGATTTTCAAAGTCAATGGTCATCGTTTAAAACCCTTCTTGGAATTGCCTGGTAACCAAGAGGAGGAGCTCATGATCCTTCATGAGCCAAGCTACGTCTAGTAAGAATGTTAACCCTCTTTTGTAAATATGTACACATTTTTCCCCGTTACACTCATTATATCATGCATCGACTGTGGGGCACACAGTCAAAATTAAGTGTGGGGGGAGTCTCATTTTTGAATTTTCATTTTCTTCAAAAAAAAATCTCAAAACTCCTAAATCTCAAAAACATTTTCTTTTAACAATTTTGATTTATTTTTGAAGAAAAACTATGGGATAAGTATAAGTTTTGGTTAATAAATTGAAATTTTTGAAAATTTATTTGTCTTAAAATAAAAATAAAAATGAAGTTTGATTACAAATAACAATGGTTTAACTAGCATATAGGAAGGTTCATCTATGCTAATTATGAAGTATGTTCTAATTGAAAATCTTTGTTTAAAAAGTGATAAATTTAAAGTAAAGGATATAACATTTTTGTCTTCTAAGTTAAATGATGCTAAGATGATTTTGCAAAACTCTCTCTCTTAAATATATATATATATATAAATAACATCCAAAGTATTCACTTTCATTTAAAAGTCCTCACGGTTATGCATGGGTGAATCACTAGGAATCTTTGATTATGTGCTTTCATACTCATTTAAAAGTCCTCACGGTTATGCATGTATGGAATACATGTGAAAAAAAAAGAACAGACTTAATAAAAACCACCTACGGTCAATAGGTGTATGCACGAAAGTGTGTGCACTCGCCATGCTCTGTACTCCCCTCACAAAAGCCCGAAAGGCCGTGCATGGGTGGTATATCTGGCCTCAGTTTACCTGAGCTAGGGTGTAATTTTTCTTGCAAATAATGAGAGAGCAAGCAATTGAAATCCTAGCACTATTTTAACTTGTTTGATTTAACTTGTTATTGAAAAGAAATGAAAATACCACTTTAATAAACTTTGATAATCAACTAAGGATTCATTTCATAATTACATTGCGTTATCAACCGAAACAACTAGATAAACTATGGTCTATCTGTTATGAGAACTTGATTTTATTTGAAATTTTGACAAGTAAATGACTTAAATTTTCAAGACAATGACCAAAACTTGTATTTAACTTATTTGTGTCTATTTAAAAGTAAACCATTCATTTGTAAATATTTCCAAAAACTCGCATTCATCTCTTTGTAAATAAATCTTGCATTTTGTGAATATTTTCACTTTGCATTGGATTTTGTGGGTAGTATCCGCTGAAAACCCTCAGGAGACAACACTTGTCCTACTGAGGACACCCAGAGGTTTAACGGCTTGTTGCATACACTCAATGCAATCATGCTCCCTACGAAAACGGATTTATCTTAGTTTCCTTTATTCGAGGACGAATAAAAAGATAAGTGTGGGGGTATTTGATGTGCACGTAAATGTGCATATATTTACATCCATATTTTATCTCCTTCTATTTAAATAAACATCATATTTAGGCATTTTAACATGTTTAAAACCAAAATTGAATTATTTTCAAACCATCATATTTTCATCTTCATTCAGGGGCAAAATGGTCATTTTTGTGCATGTCAATTTAAGAATTTTTACTTGGACACTTTTTGATCATTTTTGTAGGAATTTGGATGCATATGGAAGAGGCTTATATGAAGATATATGCATGCACAAATGAAATACAAATGAATGAAGAGGAAATTATTCAAGTTCAAGATCATGGAGCACCCCACCCACTTACTTAAAAGTACAATTATGAGCTAAAGGACAACTAAGTGGAGGATAAAGCTTCATGCACAACAAATGATGGATTAATTAGTGGCTAATGGTTACTTGGTGGCCACACTTCCTAAAGGGCATTTTAGGTAGCCCCCTAAAATTAGAATTAGGGTTTTATGCATGTATATATAGCCCTCTTATGTATATGAAACCATCTTCCACTCTTTCATTTTACTTAGGAAATTAAGAAATCAAAGTGTAAGCTCAATGTTCTATGAAATAAAAATGGCTTCCAAGCCTCTTTCTTCTCTTTTTCTACATGCTTTTCTTTGTTTTATTGTTAGTGTTTATTTCTATGCTCTCTTTTCCTTTATGTTCATAGCTTAGATTTACATTTATGCATGTAGTTAGTAGCTAATTTGTTTTGCTTTCTTTGCTTATTTTCTATTCTCTTTTCTTTTTAATGTTGAAATTTATTTGTGTTGCTTCAATGCCACAAATGAGTAGCTAAACCCTTAAATTTAAGGGTGATGAAGCTCTCTAACTTTATGTAATTTCAACATTTTTATGATTTATGATTTCTTTGTTTATGCTTCATGAATGTGAATTTTGATGTGGGTTTATACAAGTGGGTTTGATAGCTTATATTGCTTATGCAAATGAGCTATTCTTATTCAACATAAACACAATTTACATCATCATTTGCTAATTAATTTTTGATTATGAAATGAAAGTAAAAATGAAATTTGATGATCTATGTTACTAGTTACAATAATAAATAGATCATACTTAAAATAGTTTTTGCTTTGGCTTTTATTTCATGAGAATTATAAGTGGTATACTTGTTGTATTATAATTTGATGGTTTGAGTTATGTTAACTAATAACATAAACAAACCATACTTATGATAAATGCAATGATTATTTCACTTAATACCAAAGTTAGAGATCATAAATTATGCGTTTGTTGTTTTACAAAAATTTGAGAGTGGATCATAAATTATGATTATTTCACATTTTTCTAGTGTTAGCCTCATTTCATTTCTAGTTAACAAAACCTCCTCGACTTTGGTACAATTTGATTGAATAGAATTTCAAAATCATCAATTCCCTGTGGATCGACTCGCATTCGCCGCGTGCTACATTCGTACACCGTGCGCTTGCGGTTATTTTTAAATTTAAATTCGTTCAATGGTTTTCTAAACCGATAGAATTTCGTCGACGAACACAAGATTTCTTGTCAACACTCCAAAAATATGTTTAGAAGGATGGGTCCCTTCTTTGGAGAACAAAGGGCTTAATTCCTTTTATGATTGTCTATTGACGTATTCTGTATTAGATCTTCCGTTGACGTCTAAAGGTTTAGAACTTGGGTTAAGTGGCATTCCGACATTGTTGAGCTTGCTTGAGGTCTCTAAAATGGTTTTCTTTTGATTCAACTGAGTTGTCATTGGTGAATAGGCAGTGACTTCCATCGTTGATGAATGGTCTAATTACTTATATTGAATGGATTCCAACCTTATCGAAAGACTTAAACAGTTGAGCTAATTGTTTCAATAGGTTTCAGTGGATGTTGATCCAAGTAAATTGTCATCTTTATCGAAAGGTTTAATGTGATATCCCGGAATATCAAGCAATTTAAAACGTGATAATCTCCTTTATAAATTATTTAACATTGGTAAAATTATTGTTTTCAAACAATAATAATAATGTGTTGTTTATATATATAAATGGATTTTAAATAGAATTATTATAAACAAATTAAATATTTGTTTGTTTAAATATATATATGAGTTGATTTTAAATTGAATTTGAATTTTAATTTGAAATTCAAAAGATAAATATCTTAAAGTAAATTGGATTTAAAAATAATATACATATGACTTTATTAGTATAAAATTAGTTTTTAAAATATTTGCTACATATAAATTAAGAAAGCTATTAACTAAATAGAAATTAGTTATAAAGATTTATAAAACATTTGAAAATATATTTACACATGCAAAATGCAAGTGTTGAGATATTAGCATATAATAACAAATGTAAGTTAATTAGCATATGTAAATGACAAGTGTTAGGTTTTTAAACAAGTGTACTTTATTTTCTTTTTATTTTAGAAATAAATTAAAACTAAGATTATATAATTCTCTCCACTTTTCTCTCTCATTTCTTTTATGAGTTTATTTCCTAAACCAGATCAAAGAAAAAAATCAAAGCCTGTAACAAACCAGTAAACAAAATTACTGTATTTTTATGACCGAATTTCTGTAAGGACAAGGATGGACTTGTTGAAACATCGAGTTATAAGAAGTATTTTTATAAAATTACTTTTGCAATATTATATAAATTTTTAAATGTTTTTAAAATGATCAAAGAGTAATATATCTGATAATAAATAATAATAAATTATGGCTTCATTCCTTTTCGAGAACGAAAAGATTCTAAGGGGGGAAGAATGTGATATCCCAGAATTTCAAGCAATTTAAAATGTGATAATCTTCTTTATAAATTATTTAAAATTGGTAAAATTGCAGTTTTCAAACAATAGTAATAATGTGTTGTTTTTGTGTATGTGTGTGTATATATATATATATGGATTTGAAATAGAATTGTTATAAAAAAATTAAATATGCGTCTGTTTAAATATTTATATTTATGCGAGCTGATTTCAAATTGAATTTGAATTTGAATTTGAAATTCAAAAGATAAATATCTTAAAGTAAATAGGATTTAAAAATAATATATATATATATATATATATATGATTTTATTTGTATGAAATTAATTTTTAAAAGATTTGCTAAATATAAATTAAGAAAGGTATTAACTAAATAGAAATTAAATATAAAGATTTATAAAACATTTAAAAATATATTTACACGTGCAAAATACAAGTGTTGAGATATTAGCATATAATTTAACAATGTAAGTTAATTAGCATTTGTAAATGACAAGTGTTAGGTTTTTAAACAAGTGTCCTTTATTTTCTTTTTATTTTAAAATAACTTAAAACTAATATTATATAATTCTCTCTACTTTTCTCTCTCATTTCTTTTAGGAGTTCATTTTCTAAAGTAGATCAAAGGAAAAAAAATCAAAGCCTGTAACAAACTAGTAAACATAATTAAAGAGATTTAAACAGCAATCAGTACTTTCAAATTATTTCAAACCTGAGGCAACCTAGGAAAGTTTAGCTCAACAAATACAAGCAAATTCAACTCAATTTCTAATCAAGATCAGACAGCAGTTCAAGATTCCAAATTTCAAGCTACAGTCTTCTCTGTTGTTTTTCAAATAGTGAGTAAACTTTTATCTTAAAGTTAATCTGATTATATATGTGATTGCATGAGATAATCCTTGAAATTATGATGAGTAGTATGTTTTGCATGTTGTATAGAGGTAATTACATGCATATATGTATGTGAATATGGATCTGCATGTCTTTGTGTATAGATATATCTTTGCTCTTAGATTACAGGCAAAAAACTAAAACAAAAATCAATATCTCTGCATATGAATCAAATTAAATTAGCATGTTTAAAGAAATTATGTTCGAACTAACTAAACATTTCTTTTAAAAATAATTAAGTGGGGAAGTAGTTAGTATTTCATTGGAAAATTTGGAAATTTCAGTAATGAATATATATATATATATATATATATATATATATATATATATATATATATATATATATATATGTCGAAAATCAATGTTCGAAATTCCATGAATTGTTTTTATAAACTAATTCATTAAAGAAAATAATGAATTTTGATTTAAAAATATGAATTTTTAAGTAGGTTTTTGAGTGGGAATTACGAGATGAAAGGAAACTGGATTTTGAGAATTTCCCGACGATTGGCGATAGAATGATCATCGAGCTTAATGTAGGAGGAGGTCTGGGTGATGGGGGATCCTAGAAAAATGGTGGCATGATTCTTAAGTCGTCAGAGCGGCGAGTCTAAGCCATTGTAGGGTTTTAGACCCATATTAATCGAGGTGGTTTGAGTGGCTATTGTGATGGCCAGGCAGCATCGAGTTAGGCAAGGATAGAGGGAAAAGGAAGTTTGGGAATGGGAGTAGCTCCAGGCGAGGCGGCAAGGGTACCTGAGATCACCAACGGCGGCGCAAAGTAGATTTAAGGTAAGCATGTTTTCTGGGTGAGTCAAATTTGCCCGATTTTGATTTTTGGTGATTTCGATGATTTTCTGGGACCTTGAGGGACGAGGAAGGCGAATGTGGTTTGGGGAAGGGGTCAGTGGTGAAGGTCGAGCTTTCGGACGCGTGTGCACATGCACACGGTGCTTGGACATCAGAATGTAGCGGTAGGCTTTGGGAAGATAGGAAGATTTGATAGGAGAAGAAGTGGAAGATGAGAAGAACTTGGGTTTGATGAAGGGTTCGCTCGGGTTAAGCTCGCGTGATCTTGGCTCGAGATTAATTCGGGTTAACATTTGTTTAGGGTCGGGCTGTTTGTTAAGCATCAATTTTTTATGGGTATTAATGGTATTATCAGGTTTAAGAGCAAAGGTAACTTAATATAGGAAGATAAACCAAGATTTAGAAACACGACAAAGCAAATTTTTGAACAAAGGTCTCAATACAAATTTTGTTTTACAATACAAGTTCTCAATAAGGCATTTATGAAATGTGTACACAAGATTCAAAACTTAAATTTATATATTCAAATAAGATTATGTCGATTTGATTTGAAAATATATGTATTAGTTAATCATTTCAGTAATCCCAAGATAATTTCAAAATAAAATATAATAATTAGATAAGTGTTTAAAATTTATGTGTTAATTAAGTAATTAATAAAGATAATGGTTTATCTTAAAGTTAATTAAGGTCTTGGCTAATAAATGATTAATTAAATTAATGAAGTAATTAAAGGTAAATTAATTAATGATTAAGGATTAATTAATTAATAATTAAGGGTTATAAATTGATTAAAGATTAATTAATTGGAAATTATGGATAAATTAATGTAAGTAATTAGAGATTAATTACTTAAATGGTAATTACTTAATATAAGTAATTAAAGGATTAATTTTGTGAGGTTTAATTAATTTAATTAATTATCAAAGGAAAAATTGATGATTAAGGGTTAATTAATTGAGGATAATTAACCAATGGATAATTACTTAATGGAAGTAACTATGGATAATTAATTTAGGTAGATCTTTAAAGGATTTTTAATAAATGGTGGGAATAAATTAATGTTAAGTAAGCAGGATTAAAGGTAATCTAGATAATTAAGTTGGTAATTAAATTGAGATTGAACATCTGATTTAACTTGTTATGGATGATTGAATGGTATTGAATGATTCGATTTATATCTAGTCTGATAGCTAGTAATGAATTATGATATGCTATGATGGGTTGAATTGTGATATTGTGAGTTGTCTATCGATAATTAATTTGCTGTGCGACTATGATACCTTGTATATTTGTATCCACTTAAACTGGATTTAGAAATGACATTGACTTCGAAGTGACCGGGGTCGAGTAATCAGTAAATACCCGAAACCATTTCGATTAGTAATCAAAATTCCTTATAAATTGGATATGTAAAATTAACAGGCTGGAATGGGATAAAGTAATATGGACATTTAACTTGAGAACTGATGTGTGTGACAAATGACTGACTATAAATAAGTAAGAACTCATAAAAGGTACGAGTTACCCTGGCAATTCATATATGTTATAGCTTGGTATTTCATTTTATATGGGTTAACTCACGCTGGTTTCCAGCCTGACTCGAGTGTTACTATGATGTAATGTTCGGGTCAGACCAAGTATTACATATTTTCAGGTTAGGACTTTCTGGAGCTCATGAGACGAGCTGGATGGTAGGAACGTATGGAGTGTATTCTGCTGTGATATATTGTTATTTATCTAGGACAAGTTATTTTAACTGTCCAATGAATGTGAAATGTTGTAACTCTGATGTATTAATGTAAATTAACTGATATAGTTTTTCCTGTATAACTGTTATTTTATTTGATATTATATTTTGATCCATTGTGAAGGTGAGATTCTGTGCTTCATTTCTGTTTCATCTTCTATCTCGTTTTTTCTTTTCCTTACTATCTAGAATTTTCTGGATCCAGAATTCTGGGTTGTTACATTTGTTATCAGAGCTGAAGGTTAAGCGAGAACCTTGGCTCTGGCGGGTTACTCATCAAGGATAGGGTCAGTGGTACCCTAGAATGAGTTGAGAATTTAAGTGGTAAATATATATCCAAATACGAATTGAATAGAATGAACCATACAAATAAGGTGAATTAGAATTGGTTTCAAACCAAAATAAAATAAAATGGTTATTGTATCAAATATTGGCATGTTTGCTTTCTAATAATGATAAAGCAAAATGATATGTGTTAAGGGAGCAAACTTTTAGATAAGTATGGCTTGTAAATTGAGGTGGGTTTTAAATTGTGAAGTTTTGAATCCTAAGATTAAAAACATTTGAAATTGTTTTCAAAATGTTAAAAGGAATGATAAATAATATTATTCAGAATATTTTTGAATGTAATCTTATTTCAATATAAGAAGTTGTTTGAAAACTTTGTTTGGAATTAAAAACCAAAGGTTGTTTAAAACTTAAGGTATAACTTGGTAAGCAAATTGATATATAAGAGTAAAAGTTGAATTCTTCTAATTTAGTTTAATTAATTGGTTAGGAAGTCCCTCCAGAATTCAGTCTTTGAGAGAAATGGCTAAGAGTGAAGAATGGAAGGCAAGGCGCAAAGAACGGAGAGCAGCTGCACATAAGGAATGGGAAATAGCAATACCGGAGTATGAAAATCAGATTAAGGAAAAGAATGGGCCAGGACCTTATGATAATGTCACCTGCTACACATGTTTCAATACGGGTCATTACGCAGCCAAGTGTGGTAAAACAAGGAAGGAATTAAAGGGCACATTCCAACGATTTCGCTCTGAGATATTATGCTTTAAGTGCCATAAAAAGGGACATTTCCTTGACCATTGTCCTGAAGTAAGGAAGGTGAAGCGTACACCAGTGGAACCAGTCAACGAGTAAACAATTTGCTATCATTGTAAAGGGTTGGGACACATCGCTAGAAATTGTCCCAAGAGACAGAAGAAGAAGATTAAGGTTGTTGAACGTCCTGTACGAGGCGTGGAGGTTATCCAGATTGATGGGAGGGTAGAAACCTTTTGTGGAAAATGCGATAAGTGGGGATATCCTGTTGAAAAGTGCATGTTTGGGCTTTGCCCATTGGTAGGAAGTCCATTGGAAGGATTTTGGTAGAAAATGCTAGGACTCTAAAACCTAGGTGATGATGTAGACATCTAGATGTATGACTTTGTAAGGCTTTTATTGTGATAATGGATATGATAACTGCTAGTGTGCAGTCTATCAATGTATGAAATATTTTTTGGCAGTACGATCTAATATAAAATCACTTTCTTTTATTCGAAAATGGAATTTGAAATTAGTTAAAACTGAAATTTCTGAGGTTTGGTTTCAAAAGTTGAAATTGGGTAATAAATTGGATTTCAAAGGTTAAATTGTTTAAAAAGGATATTAATTATCATTCGAACCTGGAAATAAGTTTATGTAGAAGTAAAGGCAATTTAAAATGAAGTATTTGAAATTTTAGCTCAGAATTAAATTGTTTAAAGAATTTAATTGATAAATTAAAGTAAATATCGATTTGATTTAAAGGAATCAAATCAACACTTGAAATTTAACTCGAATTTATATGATTCGAGATGGTTTAAAGTGAAATGGAATTTGAAGTTAATTCGAACTGAAATTTGATTTGAATAATTTGGGATTGTGATTAAAGTTGAATAAGTAAATTCAAATGGAATTTGATTTGAATTTGAAAGCAAATTGAGGGTAAAATTCAACTTGAATTGGTATTGAATCAATTCAAAAGGAATTGGAAATTTAAATGGAATTGACGAGAATGGAGATTGGGAAGTTGAACAGTTTGACTCTGGACTATTTTTAAAATAAATTGTTTTAATGTAAACTTTCTTAAATCTATTTTTCCAAAGCTATTTACCATATACAATCTTTCTTTTTAAAGACAAACTATTTTACACTTATTTTATAATTATTTTGTAACTATTTAACTATTTTACAACTGTTTTATAAACTAATTACTATTTTTCAGCTACATTATAACTAATTACTATTTTACAACTATTTTGCAATTATCTAACTCTTTTATAACCTTTTGTCTATTCTATAACTACTTAACTATTTTACAGCTATTTTACAAACTAATAATTATTTTTCAACTACTTATCTAATTTAAACTTTTCAAGCTATTTTCTAAATTTAAGCTGGACAGAGTTCAAACTGTTTATGATTTATTACCAATTGAGATAAGAATTGAAGTAATAATCCAAATGAGGATTAAAGCAACTGTGAATAAGTGAATAGAATCATAGATGAATGTGAATGGAAGGGAAATTGTTTTAGCTAATAATCAATGAAGATATATATGCAGGATGTACGTATATTATTCTATTTGCATAGTGATTTGATCTAGATTCGTGCACATAATTTCGAGATAGTATATCGATCCGAATTGAGATTTTTCACTCGATTTTCGGCAACGGACTTGGATATGGATTTTTTATTGGTTCTGGAAATTCTCTATTATAGTTATGGCTATGCAAGGAGAATGATGATTTCTGATCAAGAAACCAGATCTGAGTCCGCACTAGGAAGTCGGATGGACGATACTAGTTTGGAAGTGAAATTGGGTGATCGAGTGAGCGATCAGATTGATATAACGTATGGATGATATGTGTACATCATACGGGTTTGAATGGAATTGATATTGAAAATTTGTGGATAAGAACTGTAAAATGGTTTTTGAAATGAAAAGTATATTTTGTGAAATATATGATGAAATAAAGTGGAAATTAGATATTTCTATGATAGAAATTTTTACTTTATGGAAGTAAGTAATGTGGTAGGTGACTTTATACAGTAATCAAGCTTGAATATTGATTTGGCATAAACGAAGTTATACGTATATATATATATATATATAATTGATAAACTCCCCTTGTTGAATCTATAGCCTGAAGAAAAAGGGTTTTTGAAAGTATTTGAAGTATAAAAAGGGAATTTATACAAGTATGAAATGATCCAAAGATTTTCAAGATTTTATATATATATATGTATGTATGTATGTATGTATGTATGTATGTATGTATGTATGTATAGGATCTTATGAGATTGATTTTGGGAAAAGGTTTTTGTAACCTATGGATCTTGGAAAGGCTTTTGATTTTTGGAGAAATCAATTTTGGAAATTTGGAAACCTAGTTTGAGAATTATCGATTTTGGTATAATCGATTTTGAGAAAAGAGATTTATATGAGATTCATACTAGGTGTATGATTTGGAAGATACTATATGTGTATAGTATAAAGTGTTTTGAAAATGGCTCTAGAGAAAAAAGCGCTCCCTTGAAATGAACTTCTTAGGAGTACCATAGGTTGGTAGTGCCTTGAGCCCTAGGGGGGTTCTAAAGTTGATCTTGTGAGGAAGTCCAGGTAAACTAAAGGTCCCGAGGATTATTGGGTAGCGAAAGTCGAGGGCGCTGATGCCTACAGAGGCATTTGGGTTATGCTGTGATGACAGTGTAACTTGATGTCCCTACAAGCTACTATGGACCATAGCGGAAATCGTGTGGAGGTGAGTGTCAATGGTCTACGCTTGATTTTGCCAGGAAGGCAACGTAACATCGTTAGACTGCGATCTATGGTCGAGTGGAGAAGATTCGTTTATTTGGCAGCGGAATTCAAGGGCACTGATGCCTACAGTTATATGGGTTTTTGCTGCGACAGCAACGTAACCCCGAGTGTAGCTGCGATCTGTAGCGGGTTCCATGGTGTAATCGAAGGGTGCAGAGTGCCTACAGTTATCTATTGATTTTTAAGGGATGGCAACATAACCATCGGGTTAACTGCGACCATAGATGGGGGTGATGATTTCCAGAGCGTTCTCACCAAAGATAATTCCTCTATTTTCAAAAATGTTTTCTATATTTTCAATAAAGTATTTTCCAAGTATTTTCACTAGGTGTTGAAAACGGCTTTACCAAGTACTTATAGATTTTCAGTCCTATGCCTGATCAACGTATGACCGAATTTCTGTAAGGACAAGGATGGACTTGTTGAAACATCGAGTTATAAGAAGTATTTTTATAAAATTACTTTTGCAATATTATATAAATTTTTAAATGTTTTTAAAATGATCAAAGAGTAATATATCTGATAATAAATAATAATAAATTATGGCTTCATTCCTTTTCGAGAACGAAAAGATTCTAAGGGGGGAAGAATGTGATATCCCAGAATTTCAAGCAATTTAAAATGTGATAACCTTCTTTATAAATTATTTAAAATTGGTAAAATTGCAGTTTTCAAACAATAGTAATAATGTGTTGTTTTTGTGTATGTGTGTGTATATATATATGGATTTGAAATAGAATTGTTATAAAAAAATTAAATATGCGTCTGTTTAAATATTTATATTTATGCGAGCTGATTTCAAATTGAATTTGAATTTGAATTTGAAATTCAAAAGATAAATATCTTAAAGTAAATAGGATTTAAAAATAATATATATATATATATATATATATATGATTTTATTTGTATGAAATTAATTTTTAAAAGATTTGCTAAATATAAATTAAGAAAGGTATTAACTAAATAGAAATTAAATATAAAGATTTATAAAACATTTAAAAATATATTTACACGTGCAAAATACAAGTGTTAAGATATTAGCATATAATTTAACAATGTAAGTTAATTAGCATTTGTAAATGACAAGTGTTAGGTTTTTAAACAAGTGTCCTTTATTTTCTTTTTATTTTAAAATAAATTAAAACTAATATTATATAATTCTCTCCACTTTTCTCTCTCATTTCTTTTAGGAGTTCATTTTCTAAAGCAGATCAAAGGAAAAAAAATCAAAGCCTGTAACAAACTAGTAAACATAATTAAAGAGATTTAAACAGCAATCAGTACTTTCAAATTATTTCAAACCTGAGGCAACCTAGGAAAGTTTAGCTCAACAAATACAAGCAAATTCAACTCAATTTCTAATCAAGATCAGACAGCAGTTCAAGATTCCAAATTTCAAGCTACAGTCTTCTCTGTTGTTTTTCAAATAGTGAGTAAACTTTTATCTTAAAGTTAATCTGATTATATATGTGATTGCATGAGATAATCATTGAAATTATGATGAGTAGTATGTTTTGCATGTTGTATAGAGATAATTACATGTATATATGTATGTGAATATGGATCTGCATGTCTTTGTGTATAGATATATCTCTGTTCTTATATTACAGGCACAAAACTAAATCAAAAATCAATATCTTTGCATATGAATCAAATTAAATTAGCATGTTTAAAGAAATTATGTTCGAATTAACTAAACATTTCTTTTAAAAATAATTAAGTGTGGAACTAGTTAGTATTTCATTGGAAAAGTTGGAAGTTTTAGTAATGAATATACATATACATACATATATATATATATATATATATATATATATATATATATATGTCGAAAATCAATGTTTGAAATTCCATGGATTATTTTCATGAACTAATTCGTTGAAGAAAATAATGAATTTTGATTTAAAAATCTGAATTTTTAAGTAGGCTTTTGAGTGGGAATTACGAGATGAACGGAAACTGGATTTCGAGCATTTTCCGACGATTGGCGGCAAAACGATCATCGAGCTTGATGTATGAGGAGGTCTGGGTGATGGGGGATCCTAGAAAAATGGTAGCACGATTCGTAGGTTGTCAGAGCGGTGAGGTGAAAGCCATTGTAGGGTTTTAGACCCATATTAATCGAGGTGGTTTAAGTGGCTATTGTGATGGCCGGGCAGCATCGAGTGGGTCAAGGATAGGGGGAAAAGGAAGTTTAGGAATGGGAGTAGCTCCAGGTGAGGCGACAAGGGTACCTGAGATCACCAGCGGCGGCGCGAGGTAGATTTAAGGTAGGCCTGTTTTCTGGGTAAGGGCAAATTTGCCAGATTTTAATTTTTGGTGATTTCGATGATTTTCTAGGGCCGTGAGGGACGAGGAAGGCAAATGTGGTTTGGGGAATTGGTCGACGGTGATGGTCGAGCTTCTGGATGTGTGTGCACGTGCACACGGTGCTTGGACATCAGACTGTAGAGGCAGGCTTTGGGAAGATAGGAAGATTTGATAGTAGAAGTGGAAGATGAGAAGAACTCGGGTTTGATGAAGGGTTCGCTCGGGTTGAGCTCGCGTGAGCTTGGCTCGAGATTAATTCGAGTTAACATTGGTTTAGGCTCGGGCTGTTTGTTAAGCATCGGTTTCTTTTTATGGGTATTAATGGTATTATCAGGTTTAAGAGCAAAGGTAGTTTAACATAGGATGATAAACCAAGATTTAGAAACACGGCAAAGCAAATTTTTGAACAAAGGTCTCGATACAAATTTTGCTTTACAATACAAGTTTTGAATAAGGCATTCATCAAATGTGTAAACAAGATTCAAAAAATTTAAATTTATATAGTCAAATGTGATTAAGTCGATTTAATTTGAAAATATGTGTATTAGTTAATCATTTAAGTAATCCCAAGATAATTTCAAAATAAAATATAATAATTAGATAAGTGTTTAAATTTATGTTCTAATTAAGTAGTTAATAAAGATAATGGTTCATCATAAAGTTAATTATGGTCTTGCCTAATAAATGATTAATTAAATTAATGAAGTAATTAAAGGAAAATTAATTAACTAATGATTAAGGATTAATTAATTAATAATTAAGGGTTATAAATTAATTAAAGATTAATTAATTAGAAATTAGGGATAAATTAATGTAAGTAATTAGAGATTAATTACTTAAATGGTAATTACTTAATATAAGTAATTCAAGGATTAATTTGGTGAGGGTTAATTAAGTTAATTAATTATTAGAGGATAAATTGATGATTAAAGGTTAATTAACTTAGGATAATTAACCAATGGATAATTACATAATGGAAGTAATTATGGATAATTAATTTTGACAGATAATTAAAGGATGTTTAATAAATGGTTGGAATAAATTAAGCAGGATTAAAGGTAATCTAAGTAATTAAGTTGGTATTAAATTGAGATTGAACATCTGATTTAACTTGTTATAAATGATTGAATGGTATTGACTGATTAGATTTATATATAGTCTGATAGGTTGTAATGAATTATGATATGCTATGATGGGTTGAACTGTGATATATGAGTTGTCTGTCGATAATTAATTTGCTATGTGACTATGAAACCGTGCATTATAGTTGATTTGTATCCACTTAAAATGGACTTAGAAATGACATTGAATTCGAAGAGACCGGAGTCGGGTAATCAGTAAATACCCGAAACCACTTCGATTAGTAATCAAAATTTCTAATAAATTGGATATGTAAAATTAACAGGCTGGAGCGGGATAAAGTAATATGGACATTTAACCTGAGAACTGATGTGTGTGATAAATGACTGACTATAAATAAGTAAGAACTCGCAAAAGGTACGAGTTACCCTGGTAATTCACATATGTAATAGCTTGGTATTTCATATTATATGGGTTTACTCACACTGGTTTCAAGCCTGACCCGGGTGTTACTATGATGTAATGCTCGGGTCAGACCGAGTATTAAAGATTTTCAGGTTGGGACGTTCTGGAGCTCAGGAGGCGAGCTGGATGGCAGGAACGTATGGAGTGTATTCCGCTGTGATATATTGTTATTTATCTGGGACAAGTTATTTTAACTGTCCAGTGAATGTAAAATGTTGTAACTCTGATTTATTAGTGTAAATTAACTGATACAGTTTTTCCTTGTATAACTGTTATTTTATTTGATATTATATTCTGATGCGCTGCGAAGGTGAGATTCTGTGTTTCATTTCTATTTCTTCTTCTATCTCTTTTCTTCTTTTCCTAACTATCTGGAATTTTCGAGATCGAAAATTCTAGGTCGTTACATTTAAATTGTAAGGTTTAAGACTTTGAAAGGTTGTAGTTATTGCTTGCACATGAGTGTTGTAATCCTTGTCTATGAAAATCTTCCGATGGGGTTGAACATGAAAATATGAGTTAAACTAACAAAAACTTAAGCAAACAGTAAGGTAATTAGCAAATCCAAGTACTTCCCTTCATATCTAAGAAAAAGCTTCACTTTTATTAAATTTCCCCAAATCATTCTCGATTAGGGTTACAATTCTTTGATTAAGAAGTTACAAGATCAAAATGATAGAAATTGGACATGACCTTTCGGGTCCTATTTATAGTTGCAGGCGGCCTCTCTTACGACTCCATGCTCTCGACTGGGTCGGAAGGTTTCCCTTTTATATGCAACTACAAACCTTTCGTCTTTATCAAAAGGTTTGCCCCTTATGTGGCATAATGAACATTTTAACGCTATCGAAAGGTTTGTCTTTTTGATGCCTTCATGAAGCTTTCTGCCTTGAGGAAAGGTTGCTTTTCTAATCTCTTTAAGAACCTTTTGACTCTGTCAGAATGTTGCCTTAATGATGCTTTCATGAACCTTTCGGTGTTTTCAAAAGGCTTGCCTTATTTCTACTATTGTGTACCCTTCGACCTTATCGGAAGGTGGCTCTCCTCCTAATTGTTGTGAACCTTTCGACCTTCTCAAAGGGTTTCTCTTCACGTGTTTGTTTTGAATCCTTTGCTCTTGTCGGAAGGTTGTTTCTCATTTGATTGTTGTCGAGTGCTGCGCTTCCCTTTAATGTTTTCGAAAGGTTGTATACCATTCTTTGCTGACATTCGAGTATTGGTTTCTTCATGAAAACCATTTGATCTTGCTGAAAGGTATTCTAGATGTGCTTCAACCAGTTCGAAGGGCTTGCTATTCGTTCGAAAAGGTCATTATGGAGCAGCTAACACTTGCTTTGACCTCTTTATTCTTTTCAAAGGGTAAGAAATTTTTGTACATTAAGAGATTGAACCTTTCTACTCCTTCTAAAGGTTTGGTTTGACTTCTTCTCCTTTGCCTTTGTTGAAAGTCCTCTTGACCTAGTCGAATGGTGGATTTTTGAAGTATTATTCTTCCTATGGACTTTGAAAGATAGCTTCGGACTTTGTCAAAAGCTCCTTGCCGGAAGGTATAATTAACTAGAACATCTGGATTGTTTTGGATCTCTCATTATGCTCCCGTGACCCTTCTTTCATACCTTCGTTCTTTTGAATATTTTATGTTTAACATTTAGCCCCCCTTGTATGAAAGATGATTTTGTTCTTTAGGAAAAATCTCCAATGGATTTCCTTCTTTACTTCTTGTAAAATAGATAATAACTCCTATTAAGGTTGTAACTTTTTTATGAGTCCTTAATGAGAAGTCTTATATTTATCAAGCTAATATTTATGATGCCCTTAAAATAATATTCTTTTTATAGATAAATTGCTCTATAATGACCAAAATCAAACTTCTTATGATTGTGGAATGATATTACCTGATTTGCAGATATCGGCTCAAATAAATGAACCTTTGGAGAAAACATACTACATTCTCCTGATATTCCTTTCTCAAGTTAGACCTTTTCAACCTGAGGAAATTAATTTCATGCTATTGGGGATTCTTCCCTGTTCCTAACCTTTCGAGAATGAGCTTTCGATAAGGTTAAAGGGACTCTTCCTATTAACTTTGCTACTTAGTAAAAAGATTTTCCTATAAACCTTTCGACTTCGTTGAAAGCTTTCTCTATGAACCTTTCAACTTTACCGAAAGCTTAGACCGATCAAGATTTTGACTTAAATTTTGTTTATTTTTTGGTACTCGGGCCTTTTTGTGAAAGCTTGTTTGCTATTTTGTTCAAGTAAGATTAACAAGTTTAAGGACTAATGAAACCAAGTTTTCTTTAAAGTTAGCAACTCATACCTTCTAATTTCTTTCTATACCACAAAACATTATTCAACAAAAATATTAATTCCTTAAACATGTTTTCAGTTAAAAAACATCACTATAGAAATATAACTAATCCAGAACTTCAAAACATTAACTTATATATTGTCATGTATTACATTCCTCAAAATAATCTGTTAGTTTATATACATTAAAAAGGCTATCACTATTCTAGAATTGAACATTAGGGACGATTAACGGAAAAGTAAGGTAACCCTTTAATCATAGTTTATTTTGAAGGGGAGGTTGGCCTTGAGACAAATTGACTGGGTTGATGACGTTGGGTTCAACTCATAGTGGCTGATAAGGTGAATACATGACTAGCATAGGGTTTTCATCAGAAGTGTCCTGAATGGCCAAATCCATCTAGAATGTAGCCGTAGGTAAGTCATAAATCATAGACCATATAACAATTATGTGATGATTTAAGAAATTGGGTTGCTGATGATGCGTTGCTGGATTGAACACTTTGCACCTCTTTTGCCTCTTAGGGTTGATTTTGTAGTCCCATCGCGTAACAACAACAATATGGAACTTCTATGCCAACAGAATCGGGATGAATTTGATGAATATTATAGGCCGCCATTGGTGTTCTTTTTGTGGTGGAGATAAATGATGTAATATTATTATAATTATCATACATGTGAGGGGAGAAGACGAACATGTTCTAGATTGATATTTTTGGTTGAAAAATTTATGTGTTCTCTTTCATACATCTCGAAAATGTAATGGAGTTATTTTGTCATCTTATATGATTATGAATTTCCTTTTGCCTAAAAAGAAATAGCAAGTAGGAATTATCTGATGAATTCCTTCATAAGACAAGCTTTCTATATGAACTATTCTGAATTCATGGACCGTCTCAAAACCCCTAAATTGTTAATATGCTCCATGCTAGTATTTTATATCAGAAGACTTCTCCTTATACTTAGTTTCTTTTTGCTTTGCTATTTCAAAATATTAGTTCTTTAGGTCAAGTCATCCCTAGAGACTATCTAAGTCAGTAGGTTAACCTGAGAAGATTTTACTCTAAAAATGTACCACTCTTAAAGACTCCGAAGTTAGCGAGATATTACTTTCTTCGAAATTTACAAAAGTTATATTTGGAATACCCTCGTCTCCTCTTTGACTTTCTGGGTAAACAGAAGGAAACTTTATTAAAAGAAATTAGAAATCTTATAAAGTATTATCAAACACCCTATAAGGAAATCGGAAATCATCATGAAAATCATTAAGTACTTTCAAAATTCATCAATTTAAACCCTAATTATGACCACTCCAAATTTCTAATAGGTAAATTATAAATACAAAATTCATCAACCATCACAAAAATCAATAAGGAAGCATAAATTCCACTAAATAAGGGAATTAAAAATCCACGAATCAAAAATGTGGTCTGAAATCCATCCATTCTTGTTCAAAATCAGGTGGAACACATCTGGCTCGGCACATGAACTTGTTACACGCTATATATCCAGCTTGGGGCAAGTGAGGTCTAACTTGTCTCATTGGAAATAATACATCTTTGAACGGGATTCCATGGATGGAGCACAATTGACTTAGAGCGGCTTCGTAGATTCGAGAAGCTTGTGAGTCTATCGGGTTAGCTATAACGATGACACCCTCAATGACATCGAGAGCCGGACTGATGGTTTCTGTTGGTAGAACTAGGATATCGGAGAAGAGATTAATTTGAGGATTAGATGCTTCTGGTTGTTCTGCGCATGGCTCGAAGGTATTTTGGATATGTTGCCAGAACTTGATTTGGCTTCGAAACCATCGTGTCTCGCCGCTGTGCGTCTGAGATCTATGTCAGCTACACTCAGTAGACAATTAAGATTGGAAACAATAACATATTCCACCTATGTCATGTGTGAACTAGTGCAGTGCAAAGCAGTGTGAAGCAAGCATATAAAGTTTAAAATCAGAAAAGCAAGAATATAATGATAAGTCTTGGTGTTCTATCCAGAGAGACCGTCATAGCTGACCATCTCAATCAACAAGAAAACTGATCGGTCACGAAAGCTTTAAGAACGGATATAGAAGAAAACTGATCAGTCATGAATGCTTTAGGAACGGATATAGACGTTTTGAATCATGAAGTCCATTGTTCAAGTTTGTTAGCCAGTTTTCTTATTTAGTCCATATTGAGCAATCCGGAAGTTTGTTCGTTCAAGCTTAAGTCCGACAGTCCAAGTTTGCAAGTTTTCTTCTCCTGGGTCATCTTATATTTAGGCAAGGCAACATGAAGTTAAATGTTCAAATGACTTAGGTTAGATTAGTCTTTAGTGTGAATACCAATCCTTATGCTCTACGTCGATCCCTTATCCCAATAATTTTATACCGATCCCAACACCTAAGTTACTAACACTGATCCCTTGCCTAACGACCACACACCTCCTCATCAATGCACTCCTTACCGATCCCTCACCGAACGACCTCACATTGATCCTCCTTTGATGTAACATCCTACCGATCCATTTCCACGGCTATGGTCTACTGATCCCTTCCTTCGCATCCTCCTCATCAATCTCTCGCCAAACCACTTCACATTAAACTTTCATCACTTCACTCGAACCCATACCGAACCCTCTCTAACCAACTCCAGAGATCAACCATCTTCTACGCCATCTTATCCAAACCTTTTTTCTCCACCTTCTTCTCCATCTCCTCCTCACCCTTGTAGGATCATTTTCACCAATGGGGGCAAGGGTGAATAGGGCGATACTAGTAATAATAAAAATTAATGCAGAAATAAAAACAATCACATATAATAAAGTAGTAGAGAGCACACACAAATTTACCAAGCTTCGACAAAACCCTGTCTACATGATGCCCCCAAGGTTTCTACTAGAAATTAAGTAGTCAAACACTTACACACATAAACTTGCGACACCCGCTAATGACAAACCTAACTCTACGCTCAAAACCTGCCACAAATTAGCCACCGAGTTGCAAATTCTCGAACAACACCACCGTAGTTCGTAATTTAGTCACACGGCTAGAAAGTTACACGGTTTAAAAAAAAGAAAATTACAACTGAAAATAAAACTAAAACAAAACTGTATTTTCAAATTTAAGCCCAAAATGGTTATAATAAAGGCCGGCCCAATTAATAATTTAAAAGCGAAGGTTTTCCTTTTTATTTTCTTCTGAGTAAAAATTTTGGCCGCTCTTTGTTCGTTCCTCTTCAAAAGCTAGGGTTTCATTCGATTGAAGCTTCTCTTGAAAAATTGATCGATAAAAATATGGTTTCTCTTAGTGACTTCGTCAGTCGATTCTCTGGCCTTGACTGTTCGCTGATGCTAGAATCTGTCGAGCTTGAATACTTGGATGAAATTTGTATGTGACTTTCTTTTTTGATTTCGATTTTGCTCGACCTTGATTCGAGTTTAGTGATTTATTGTTTGGTATTTTTCTTCAACTCGAATCCTATGAATTTCCCGAAGATGATGTTGGAAATTTATAGGGTTCGAACCACTTAATTTTCGTTCGTATATTTCATTTGAATTCGTCTATTAATTTTTCTCAGCCATACAATTTTGCTTGATTTCTTGTGATGTATTCTGACTATTTCAATCCATAGGATGTTTGAATGTCTTTGGGTCAGTTCCATTGTTTTCTCCTTTGATTTTGGCATTTGAATTTGCTGACCTTAAGACAAAAGTTGACTTCGACTTGTTTAACTCCTTTCTGCTATGACTTGTTCATCGCATCAGTATATATACGAATTTGAAATGTCTTCGAAAATGTTTGACCTATTTTGATTATTATCATGGCATTGACTTGTTCAATTGTTGATTGATTTCACAACACTTTTCTACTGTTATTTTGTTGTTTTTTGTGTCCTCTTGAAGTCTGGCCTATTGTATTGCATCCTGTTTTGATCTTGTTTTCATGTTCATTCGTTCATACCTAAACTGATATATGTGAACTTTGGTTCATGTTGATATGTTGTGTTCATTGGTATGCACTCGGTGATTTTGTCTACTTCATCAATATATATACATGTATATGCATATATATGCATAAATGTATACAAGTGCTTATGTAGTATGTATGGTTCCTTGTATTTAAACTCTTATTGTAGTGTGTTAATGCTCTTATATTAATTGGTGTGAGGTGAATGCTAACTGGGTGTAATGGAGCTTACATTTTTTTAGAGCTTTGTGTAGTCTTGCATTTGTGTAGTCTTGCATTTTTCTTCAAGCTTCATCTATTTTCTATGTTTTATGTTTATATCTGGTTCCTGAGTATTGCTTTGAGTTGAACTGATTTTGTGTCATGTTAAATTCTGGTATAAAATGTTGTCTTCTGCATTTGCTCTCTACCTGATGTCATGTTGTATATGTTCATTGCATTTCATATGAGCATATTTGATTTCATATGGATGTTAACTGGTCCGCTGCTTTGTACATGGTTCGAGTTGAACTTGCCTTCGATTTGTGCACTGGTTGTGTTGCATTGCAGTCTAGTTGCTTCCCTGTTCATAGAGTGTTGCATTCAATTTGACTTGTTGTTATCTCGCCTTTTGGCAAGGCCATGATACAAAAGAATCGACCAGAGATAAAAGACAGTTCATCCTGGAAAGCGTTACACACGGGTTCACTTTGGATGCTGGTAAATTTTGCCGAGTCCGGATCAAGCTACAATTGACATGATACGACAATCAAAGCTATGAAAGCCAACATTACAACTTTCAAGTCAATCCGAGTTCATATTCTCAAGATATGATCGATGCAAGCCAAGAAAATCAACTCATTCGTATCTATCAGTCCATCTCCTTCGCATCGATTTTGTTCGAATACATCTGGGGCATGTTCTTCATATCCATCCTTAATCGCATCCATCAATAGCGGCCTCCTTCGTATCCATCAGAATTGGACTCATTCTCATCCATGGAACACCATTTTGTATAAATCATACCTAACTCACTTCGCATCCCCTGCATCCGCCCTATTTTGTGTCCATCGCTTGAAGAAATTTCGTATCGCTTCAACTTACACACAAGTTCGTACTGATTATTGCCCAGTTCGTATTGATCGGTCAATGGTCGATACAAAACATGCCACCAATATACGATACGAAACAACAATTAATTGGCATTGATATGAAACCGGTCTTCGGTCGATATAATGAATTTAAGTTTATATTGATACGAATTGGAATGGGGATTATCGATACGAAGTGGCCACTATGCTATCGGTATGAAAGGAGGTGCAGCCGAGCGATACGAACAAGGCCAAGCCAGGTTGATATGAACGAGGCACATCCATAGGAAAGACTCGATCGCTTGGCATGAAAAGTGGATCAATCCAAAAAGTTAGTGCCATGTCATTGGGTATCACGTGTCCAAAAGCGATGCGAACAGATCAATGCAAACAGAAGCGATGTGAACTCAGCAGCCTTCAACAAATCCAAATTTGCATCGATCATAACTCAAAATCTGCAAGTCCCAATGCCACCAAATTTTCACAGAAGCTTGCATGCAACCTCCGGAATGTTCATGATCAGTCTAGACTCGATTAGGATAAATCTTGATCGATACGAATTTCATTCGTATCGATCATGAATCGAGTCCAAATGACCAAGGATCGATCATGTGGGCCCACCCACATGAGAGAAGAGGTTTTTCGAGATTTGAACGAGATGTTTGCTGCCTATGCCTATAAATAGTAGCTCAGGACCTATTGAAAAAGGACCTTTGGCTCTTCTACGTCCAGACTCTGTCGAAGTCACTATTGTACTAGTATTTTACAGTTGTAACTCGCTGTAACCAGCAAGCAAAAATCAATAAAGTCAACCATTTCATAGTGGACGTAGGCCATAGGACGAACCACTCTATATTCGTGTGTTTCTGATCGTTTTTCTTGCTTACCATTGGCATGTTAGTTTGATTTTCCTCTTTTTCCATTTATATTCTTAATTTTATCTCTTCAAATACATTCGAAAAGTGTTGTTCCCAATTTTGATACAAATACTTTGGTGCTTTCATTTAGAGAACACAGTTTTTCACCTACTGATTGGATCCACCACCAACATCGGCTTGCAAGAATCTAAGAAGAAGAACCAGATCTCAAGTTCAGAAGTTCTCCCACCCTATTCAGATTTGGACCAAGTCTAGGAAAGAGCTTTGCTATCCATCATAGTCAACACTAGGATTACTTCAATAGCTGCAGATCCAGAAGGACGGGACAGACAGAACCCCGCACAACTTCCTCCTACCAATCAGAATGCTTTCGAACCTTCAGATCTACAAGGCCTCATCACCACGGAATAAATTCAATTGCTAATGCAAGAACTGACACAAAGTCACCGACAGCTTACTCAGCAACTCCATGCCAACGCGGAATTGATCAATCAGCTGAATCGTCAAGGACGAAGTAGATCCAGAAGGGATCAGGCTTCCTATTCATCCACTGAGAGTTTAGCCTCTTCTAACTACCATCATAATTAGACGCTCCCACGGTTGGATGGAAGCTATACATAAGCTACTGGACAGCATCGCACCTTGAGCCTTAGACAACCAAGTGCTGGCCCATCGACCAGCCATCAGACTAGACCCTCCTCCCGAGGAGGCACTGTTCCTTATCATGCTACTGACAACCGCACTGCCACCACTGCTACCGAATTAGGAGTTGATTCCCACAACCTGAAAGATTCAAACGGTCACCAACAAGAATATACTCCAGAACCTTGTGTCCTAGAAGGCCTAGAACCAAGGAGGCGAGACATGGACCGTCGACCACGTCCGGTCCATCCTCACATTGTGGAACCCGACTATACCTTTGCTCAGCATGCCCAGAACATCTAGATGCCGTATATCCTGATAATGATCCATGAAAGTTGGAGTCTCACTAACGACGATTAGGGAATCTCCCGAAGTCATACCCTTTTCACTGATGATATACTCTACGCTGAACCACCTCAACGATTCTGGATGCCAACTCTACCCGTTTATGAAGGGAGCTCTGATCCTAATTAGCATATCTTAAAGTAAGAATGGTCGATGAACGCTGCACGGGACGATGATGCGGTCAAGTGCCGAAGCTTCTTGATTTCTCTAGGGGCCATAGCGACTATGTGGTTTACTCGTTTACCACCTCGATCTATCTCAAGTTTTGATCAGTTGGCGACAAAGCTTTTTGAATAGTTTCGCATGCATTTCACAAGGTCGAAAGATGTGAATACCTTGTCTAATGTCACACAAGCTCATGGAGAGACACTTAGACTCTACTGGAGAGGTTTCATGCTGCATGCGCTGAGATTAGTAATCCCAACGATAACTCAATTCTGACGGCACTGACTAAGGGGATCGATCCCTATTCTGAATTCGGCAACTGGTTGGCCAGAAAAACTCCTGCGTCATTGGACCATTTCTTTTCCAAGGCAGCCCAGTTCTTGAGAAGGGTGTATGCAAAACAGTCTGGGAAAAAGGATGACCTAGGACCCAGTATGGAAGGAATCCAAAGCAATGTTGCTATTAACCGGGGAGAATTCTGGAAAGGTACAATTGAACATACAAAATAAACAGAATCAACAGAAAGGCAATGGAAATAAAAACAGGAAAAAAGATCATCATTGTGGGCTGCCACGTAGAGCTCCTATATTTGACAATTATACTCCCTTAAATATGTCGCTGAAGTGTATTTATGATGTGCAATACTATTCAGCATAAGAAACCTGCTCCAAAGCATCATCGGAAAAACAGATTCAAACGGGTAAGTTTTGTAGATTCTGTGATAACTATGGCCATAACACGAACGAGTGCCGTCATTTGCCGGACATCATTGAGAAGCTGATACATGAGAGAAAGTTGGAACAGTTTGCGCTGGCGCCATAGTTAGGAGGTGCGGGCCCATCGAATCAGAACCATATACCAAATCAGTCGAGACAGGAGGAACTTGCTCGTACCAGTGGGAGTTTGGTGGTAAACACTGTTAGTGGTGGTCCTCATCCGGCAGACCGAAGCTGGAAGGAAATGGAGTCGTATGCCATTTTTATTAGGCATGCGAGCTTCGAATGTTGTAGTAGTTTGGAAGACGGGGCTCCGACGAAGCAAAGAAAACGATGATAGATGACATCATATTTCGAGACCGGGATGTCGACCGAGTAAAAGCCCCAACTATTGATCCAATTTTCATTTCAGCTCTGGTAGGTCCTGCTTGGATGAAGAGGATCTTTGTAGACAGTGAAAGTTGTGTGAACATACTATTCAAGCGAGCCTAAGATCAGATGAAAATGGAAATAAAAGACTTGAAGCCTTATCAGTCTTGTATTAATGGCTTCAATGGGAGCACAACTATACCCACTGGGGTGGTGGAACTACCAGTGGAGTTGGGAATTGGAGAACGTCGGAGAGTCTGGATATTATAGTTTATTGTGTTCGATATAGACTCGCAATACAATGGTTTCTTGGGTCGACCAGCCCTAGTTGAATTCCAGGCTGCCATTTCCCCTTGGCGTTTGACTTTAAAATTCCCTACTGACAATGGAATTGCAGCCATTCAGGGAGACCAGGCTGCTGGACGAGCATGTTGTGTTTCCAAGCTGTGAGAGGCGCAACGAAAAGAAAAAGGAAAGGGCATAGAGGAAACTCTCTGCGTCTGCTTTGTTGAGAATTGACAGCTAATGCCTAGGCCTACGCCCGAACACCCCAACCAAATCCCAAGAGATCTTGACCCGAGAAATACCGAAAGTGAAGACAAAAGTTGAGATATCATGCTTCCCCGGCAGAGCTGACGATCGATGTATCGATTGATGATGATGACGATTCTAAAATGATAAAGATTGTATTTTACCTAAGCCAATAGATGTAGGAGGAATCGGTTGAATTTCTTCGGGCAAACCTCGACAAGTTTGCCTGGACACATTCTGACATGTGTGGGATCTCCCCGAACTTTGCAAGCCACACATTGAATGGCTTCGTAATTGATCTAGGACTTTACTGCTACAATGTCATGCCTTTCAGAATCAAAAAGTCAGGGCAACTTACCAACTATTAGTTAATCGAATGTTCGCAACCAGATCGGAAAAACCATGGAGGTATATGTGGATGACATGCTTATGAAGTCGCGATTTTCCATTGATTATATCAGAGACCTTGAATCGATGTTCAATATCTTTCGAGAATATAGAATGAAACTCAACCCGTTGAAATGTCTCTTTGGGGTCGCATCCGGAAAATTCCTTGGGTTTATCATCAATGCTCGAGGGATCGAAGCTAATCCCAAAATATCTGGGGAATTAGAAGTCTTTAGACTCCAAGAACGATAAAGCAAGTCCAGGGCCTCAACGGGAAAGTAGCAGCACTGAGCAGGTTCATTTCATATCCACTAACAAATGCATTCCCTTCTTCGACCTGATCAGAAAAGGGAAAAAAAAACTTTGAATGGACCATGGAATGTGAGGATGCATTCTGAGCTCTAATTCTACACGTCTCCACACCACCTATTTTGTCAAAGCCCATTGACCACGAGAGATTATACTTCTACTTGGCGATGTCAGAAAATGCAATTAGTGCTGCCCTAATTCGGGAGGAAGATCGGATACAGTTGTCGGTCTATTACATTAGTAAACAATTAATGGGAGTAGAGAGAAATTATCCGAAGCTGGAAAAGTTGGCTAATTGTCTTATCATTGCCTCAAGGAAGCTCCGACAGTATTTCTAGGCTTATCCTATCAACGTCTACACCAACCAACCGTTATGACAGGTCCTTACGCGACTTGAGATGTCTGGTAGGTTACTCAAGTGAAATATCGAGTTAAGTCAGTTTGACATTACTCACACTCTAAGGCGAGCTATCGAAGGGCAAGTCCTAGCAGACTTCATCACTAAATTCACTATCCCGGAGGACTTTCCCGGAACCAGTGAATCTCCCATGTATATCTGGAAGCTGCATACTGTTGGTGCATCAAATGATCGTTGCTCAGACACTGGAGTTGTACTGGAAACTCTTGAAGGCCAATCTATATGATATGCATTAAATTTCTATTTTCGGGCGACCAACAACGAAGCCGAATACGAAGCCCTACTTGCTGGATTGAGACTTGCGAGAGATTTAAGAACTCGTGCTGTGGAAATTTATTGTGATTCGCCATTAGTCGTGTGATAAGTTCGGAGGGAGTACCGGGCCAAAGACCGAAGACTGGCTGCTTACCTTGCTCGAGTTCAGGAAATATCAAATCAGTTCGATTACTATGCCATCTATTCCATACCCCAAAAGCGCAATCAAAAAGCCAATTCGTTAGCAAAGTTAGCTAGTATAGGTGAGACACAGCAAATGGGAGTCGTTCTTGTAACGCTTGCGGATTTTCGTTGCCGAAAAACCGAATAGTTATGGGTTTTAAAAAGAATTTAAGAAAAGAAAAAGAGAGAAAAGATAGAAAATAGAGAGGAAAGAAGATAGACGATTTTTAGAAAACAGAGAATTTTTAAAATAGAACGGGACAGAAAGGAAACAACAGAACAACAACAGAATCTCACAATTCGCAGCGGAACAACATATTATAATAAATGAATAATCTTTAAACAAAGAACTATATCAGTTATTACATTACATTTCATTTCATTACATCATATCATCAGAGTGTACAACATCATACAACAACAAACAGTGCAGCGGAAAAGAAGTACTATATAAACTAGTAATACGCCATGCCATCCAGCTTGCCTCCAGCAACTCCAGAATATCCAGAATATCCTGATAAACCTAACTCTTAACTGCCCGTGTGGAAATTGGTGGGCACCCAGAGTTTAGGAAGGAAAATAATAAACTCCAAGTCAGTCATGTGACTGGTGTGAGAACTCAAAACAGTTTATTTAACTTTAAAATCAAAAGAGAGGAATATTTTTTTTATCAATTCGCAATGCTTTTAAAAATGAGACTACCATAAGGCCTCCCGCACGCACACACATGCAAACGCAGAATCGGAGGAGATTTCTCCTTATGATAGTCAAAGATGCTTGATACGCATTTAAAATAATATTTGATATTATTATTAGTGCATAGTGTAGAGGAAAATCATTTCGAAAATAAAGATATAAATCTTAGCCAACATACGACCATTATCGTATGCCTACTATAGCTACTATCCAAACAGTGGTGACCACCATAAGTGAATAGCAGGTTCTACAACTAATACCGTAAAAGTTTCGTATTGGGAATTGGATTTCCAACAAATGGTCAGGCCAATGAACTTCCCATTGCCACATGAGAATGCCTCTGGATGGACATCCCCGAGAACCAAACCGGATCTCTACCAACACAAGGCCGGGTTACTCCTAACTGAGTAACAACTGACCGAATATGCCATCCCCCGGTCCTTTGGGACCTTTATCAACCGAGCGCTCGTAATCAATTCACACAATCATAAAGTGTTTTCAACATGAGTAAGTATCTGGGCTCCATACCATGACACCACCCTTTTCCAGAAGGAAATGCACATATCCTAAAGGGTGCTACCCCTCATAACCTTGCTGCATCTTTCCTGTTTTGACCATTTCCGGGATGTGAGGCTCGACGAAGTCACGTCCACAAAAACATACTTTATACAAAAGCCATGCTTTGGGTCAACAAATGATCAACACAATGATCACTAAGATAGACGATCAAATAAATGATCCTATCACAAATAATCAACACAATGATCATTTCAGCAACACTCAGCATGTCACATTACCAAATTGGGAATATATCGCTGATAACTTCAACTATATAACCTTTGAGCACATACGTCTCAAAGAAGGGTGTTAAGCAAAGAATAAATTCTCCGCCACCAACAAAAATATATTTGAAAGAAATCGGCTTTATATCTCAACTTGTAATGTCAGACATACAATCCATACAAGTCTGTTCCGGGCTCGAACAGAACCGAAGGCACTTACAAAGAAGTCCTTGCAATCCGGATATTCACAATCCTGACCGGATTTCCCATCACTTAGGGAGTCTCTATACCGTTGCAACTCAGTGCAAAGACAATCGACAGGTCATCCTATCGTTTTCGCAAATATCCGGTCTTCAACACCGATCTTCAAATGCGATTCATAACGACGTATCACATATTCGGAGTGGGTTATACGACCCCATGGTCCTTTCCCGGTTAACCCGAATAGTGAGCGCTTATTCAAAAATAAGTGTGCATTCAAATTCAATCAATTCACATCAAATACCCATTCAAAGGGAAATACTGATAGTCGGCTATTGAACTATCAATGGATATGCATACATCACCAGATTCCAAATAATTTTCCAAATTATTTATTTTCCAAAATATCTTTACAAGATATATAATTTCAACACTTCAAAAATAAATCAATATTTATTTTTAAACAAATTCCCTTTCACATATAAATTCCATAATGAATTTATATTTCAAAATATTCATGCATATATGATTTCAATTATTCATTTCCAATTTATCTTCAAAAAGATAAATTCTAAATATTCACTTCATATTGGAAAATATTTCCATACTTATTTATTCATAAGTAATTTACAAATCTCTTTTATTTTCAACACTTAGAAAATATTCAATATACTTAAATCGAATTAAGTATATATTTCATTCTTTAAGGAAATCATTCACTTATACATATTTATTTGGGCCAAAACGAATGTTGCGTAAAACATCGTTACAACGTCCCAAAATCACTAGTATAGGGATTCGAAATTAAAATAGATATATAAATTCCAATACTATACAAAAACATTTCCTTTCGGAAATCATTTACTATAACAACAGTGTTATAGTCCACCATTCCCTTTTATCTCTCGAAATCGTCTATTTCAACAATCAATGTTGAAATCTATGGTTTCGAATCTCAACACATTTTAAAACATCGTTAGATCGTTTTAATTCTGTTTAAAATATCACATTCTAAAACATTTTCTTTAACGTATTATTCACTATTCAAAAACGTGAATATCCTACGTTAACAAATTTCATCCTTTTTATTCATTTTACTCTAAGGATTATTCACAGTCTAAAACGTGAATATAACTCAATTTATAAGTTATAACAATTAACTTATCAAAATAAATCATTTGTGAATTTATAAAACAACTTTTAAAAATTCCATTTTCATTTATTTCATAACAACTTCCTTTATAAATCTTCTTTATTTACCTATTCGATTTATAATCTTAATTATAAACCAAAAGTCCAAATTATAAGTCAAACACTTATAATTTATTTATTTGGGAAAAATCGTTCCTTTGAACTTTACAAACTTTATAAACCTATTGTTTATAAAATTCCATTTATAACTTCACCGTTATATAATTCTATAAATTTCATTCATTAATGAAATTCATTTACAAATCATTCAAACACTTATAAAAACTCGTTTTATAATGTCTATATTTCAATTTATAAATATCCATTTATAAATCTCTTAATATAAATCAATTTATATTATTCTTTAAAAACATCTTTAAATTCTTTTATAATTTCATCATTTCGATTTATAAAATAATCAAATTTTATAAATCCTATTTTTAAACTTTTTATAACAAGTTCAGAATTCCATTTAAACTCTTTTATAAAGTCATTAATTCCTTATTTTCAAAAATCAGCTTTTAACTATATTTCACAAAAATCATAATTTTATAACTTCTAAAATTATATAACGTTTATTTATTTAAATGGATCAATTCCAAAAATATTTTATATTTCAAAAATCACTTTGAAAATCATTTTAAAATCCCAAAATCTGGGTCCAATGATGCTACACACCAAATAGTCAATCACGACTAACAATGATATCATATATCGATATGACAATTCATCAAATATCAAAATATCTGAAATAAATTAAAAACTGTTGAGGAATCCAGTTGGATCCCTCCAACCTGTTTTCCTGCATCCAAAAACATTAGCACAATACCAATTTCGCTCCAGTACGAAATTATCGCGGTACATGTTTTTAATAAATATTATCCGCTTAATAACGGCGTAATAGGGTCTCATCCGCTAAAGAAAAAAATGCGGGAAATCAACAACTGCAATATATACATATGCCAATATATATATATTGATATTATATATAATACCAATTTCACTGTTTATGAAATATTCGCGGTATATGTTTTTAATAAATATTATCCGCTTAATAACGGCGTATAATGTCTATTTTAACAATCAATAATTTACAGTCATCATTCAAACATGCATTCAAATATTTTAAATCTAACTATTTAAAATAAAATCGAAATTATTCGATTGAGTGAGAAGTTCTCACCTTGGTTTTAAATTCCGTTTTAGCTTTTATTTCGAATAAAATTAAACGCACGTTTAATTTTACCCAAAATTCTCACTAACTCCAAACGACTCCAAACCAACTCCATCGCGTAGTGCTCGTCCATACGATTCCAACGCAACTGAGTTTGCATTTTTTCGACCTCGTATGAAAAAGTTATGTATTTTTGAAGTTACACGTATTTTATTATACAATTTACAACATAAACTTAAATTTTTCTAACCAAAAACAATCCCAGCCCTTGGATCCAACTTGAGTGCATCTGGACCGTCCTCCCCCTCTTCCTCATCACGTTCCACACTACAGGTAATAGGCCGTCACTTGAACCCATACACATAGCAACTAGGGTTTTGATTTGCATCCTCCACACTCGATGAAACTCGATCAAACTACCACCATCTCGAAGACCATTGCAAGAGCTACCTCCACCACCCCCTTCATGAAGCTCGGCCTGTTCTACAGCCCAAAAATCACGTGCGAAATCTGTAGGTTCGGCCCCATGTAGCTCCTCCATCGTCGCTCCGTTTCCGATCATCACCGTATGGAATCGAAGCTCTTGATGCGCTCTACAAGTTTGTAGTTGATCACTTTGGCTAATTCTTGATGGATTGGAAGAGATTAAGGGGAAAAGGAGATTGATTTTCAGCCTTTCAATAGTTAGGGCCGGCTGTAAAAGATGGCTAGGGTTTTGTTGTTTTTTTTATTTTAGAGTGAGGGTGTATTTATAGGAAAAGCAAGCGTAAACACTATTCATCCCGGAAATTCCGAACTCCGATTTAGACGCCGTAACCAGCGTACCTAGGGTTTATCCCGCGTTCCGGACACAATGGAACAGGTTTCGGAAGCTAATTCGGAAGTATGTGCGAGTTATGGCTATAAACGCTCAATTTAAATTAAACCGATTTAAGTCGATTTCTAGGCGTTTTAATTCGTACCGGACAAACAGTAAATCCAATTGACTTGAAATTTGAAACCTTACAATAATATCACATTACGGATCCGATGAAACTGGTTTCGTCGAAATCCGAGACTTTTTGAAAAATGGCTATTTTCACTCGCCAAATTTAAATTAAAAATAATTCGATGCGTTTCGAGCTGCCACGATCAAACGATAACTCCGATTGACACGAAAATTGAAATCCGATAATAACTAACTATTACAGACCCAATGGAACTGGTTTCGTTCAATTCTGAGACTGTTCAAAAATTGGCTATTTTACAGTCGATTATTAAATATTAAAATATTCAATTTTCACAAATTAACTCTTAATTCGATTTTAAAAGTTCTAAAATATTGTTCTAACTTCAATATGATTAAATAAAATTTTCCAAATTATTTTCAATCATTTTTAACTCAATTTTTAATTATTTCCATAATTTAACATATTAAATTATTGTTTTAATTATCTAATTAAATCCAAAAATTCAAATAAAAATTTATTTGACTTAAAAATTCACTTATTAACATTTAAAATTAATTAAATATTCAAATTTAAATTAATAAAAATTCTGGGTCGTTACAGTTCTTGTGGAAACATTATCTTCCTTGAGCATCGATTAGATGGAAACAGATTGGGTATTTGAGGTCATTACCTATAAGGAGTCATGGATGACTCCATTCAGAAACAATCTTGACCATGGGACCCTGCTGGAGTGTGGGAGTGAAAATAGACAAGTTCTTCGAAAAGCTTCGCGGTTCACTATTCAGAATGGAGTCATGTACAGAAGAGGAAACTCTGTTCCTTTACTCTAGTGTATCTCTCACGATGAAATTAAACAAATATTGCATGATGTACATGTAGGTGAATGTGGCAATCACACCAGGAGGCAAGCTCTTGCTAAGAAAGTGCTCCTATATGGATACTACTGGCCGATTGTAAATCGCGACGCATCGGGCTACGCTAGAAAATGGGACAGATGTCAAAAACACGCTCGGTTCTTAGAGCCCCACCTATCGAGATAACTTAGATGGTCAATCTATGGCCATTTGCAGTATGGAGTATTGACATTATTGGTTCTCTACCTCTAGCCAAAGGTAGTGCGAAGTACGCCATCATCGTAGTTGATTACTTTACCAAGTGGACGGAAGGTGAACCACTTGCTACAATCATGACAAAGAAAGTGATCATGTAATGACCCAGAGTTTTTGATAACTTAAATTTGAATATTTAATTAATTTTAAATATTAATAAGTGGAATTTTTAAGTCGAATAATTTATTTATCGGATATTCGATTTAATTTGACAATTAAATCGATAGTTTGATAGTGAAATTCCAGAAATAATTAAATATTGGGTTAAATATGATTGAAAATGATTTGGGAAATTTTGTTATATCATATTGAAGTTAAAGAAACATTTTGGAACTTTTAAAACTGAATTTAAAGTTAATTTGTGAAAATTGAATATTTTAAATATTTAATTATCGACTGAAAAATAGCCAAATTTTGAACAGTCTCAGAATTGAACGAAACGAGTTCCATTGGATCCGTAATAGTTAATTATTATCGGATTTCAAATTTCGTATTTTTCGGAGTTGATATGTGAGCACACGACGTATAAACGCATTGGAAATTTGAATCAAATTCAATTTGAATTTAAAATTGTAAATTGTCAACTCAGCCATCCTACTCCTGAGCAAGCAGACCTACTCTCTGCTAAACCACGTTCTCTCTGTTAATCGCGTACTCTTCGTTCCTCAAAACAATTTGATCAGAGGAAAAAAATAAATGGATCTCTCGTTCAAGATAAAAATTTAAATGGCCGAAGCCCTCTTCTTCTTCGTTAAAAAATCGAAATCCTCTTCAAGTATAAAAAAAAAAGAGCGAACGAAATGGCCGCTTCCCAAATTGAAAAAAAAGGGACGATTCGAATCAATCGCGATTAGGGGATGGGCGATGGAGCTCGAGGCTGGTGATGGTTCGCGCGCGTTGGCCGAGGTGGTTTCGTCGCGGCGAATCGAGGTCAGGTGGAGAAGGCATCAAGGCAGTCGCGAATTAGGTGGTTGTTCGAGCATGGTTGTAGGTCGCGGTGGCTTCAACGTGACATCAGGAAGCAGTAGTTCGCGAGGGCAGTTTTGAGGTTGGAGGAAATATTGGTGATGTGCTCGAGTGCGGCATCAGGCAGCGGCGGCGTGGGGCATCGCGATGTCTGTTGATGGGGGCGTTCGCGAGTCGAGCAGTAAAGGGTATTTCCTATCTTCTCTATCTAATTTATGAAAATTTTTCTTCACAGTAAAGGTTAAAAATGAAATACTGTTTAGTTAGTATAAAACTTTGGAAAGACAGTGATTTCAAAAATGTTGAGGAGTTCAAATAAAGTTTGAATTCTATTTTATTAAAAATGTATGTATGATAGAATAAAAATAAAATGTTATTGTAATAATTTTTAGAAGTTTTTAAAATAACTAAAATAATGACAGTAAGTTGTAAAACAGAAAAGATATTTGTGAAAAAGAAGAATAAATATAGATAAGCTGAAAAATAAATTATAAAAGGAAATTTGTTGGAAATTTAATTTGCTAGGTGAAGTGATTTATTAAAGGAAAATTTGTTAAAGATAAAAATTTTGGTTAACTTATCAAAGAGGAAATTTAGTTTTAATTTATTCTTAGTTAAATAAATTCATTCAAGAGGAAATCGGTTTAAAATTTAAGCTATCAGCTTAAAGCAAAATCATTGGATAATTAAAATTACCAAACGAAAATTGGTTATTCAATTTATTCGAATATTGATAAATTGTATAAACTGTTTATACAAGGTTTTAAAATCACGGAAACAAGCTGAGACGGAAATGGACTGCGAAATAGAAAGCTAAGGTGAGAACTCCTCACTCAATCGAACAGTTTGGTTTAAAATTTTAAATAGTTAATGTTGATTGATGATTGTTGTTTGATTGTGATAGTAGATATAATAGGATATATACTATATATAGCAATATATATATATTGGCATATGTATATATTGGATTGATTTCCCGCCTCGTATAGCCGATGAGACCCTATTGCGCCGTCTATTAAGCGGATAATATTTTATAAAACCCCATATACCGCGATATTCCACCTTTAAGTGGAATTGGTATTGTGCTAACGTCTGTGGATGCAGAGAAACAGGTTGGAGGGATCCAACTGGATTCCTCGCAAATAATTATTTGTTTATAAATATTGTGTTGATTGTTGACCATCATATCGATATATGATGTTTGTTCCTGTGATTGACTATTTGATGCTGTTGTATCATCGGATTCATTTTTAAAATTAAAAATAACGATTTTGAATTTAAAAAGATTTTAAAGTAATTTTTTGAAGTATATGTTTTATTAAATTTTTTGAACTAGATTCATTTTAAATAAATAAAGATTTTAATTTTAAAAAGTTATAAAAATTATGATTTTTGTAGAATGTAACCGAAAGGAAAATTTTAAAATAAATAGATTTACAAAATAGTTTAAATTTTGGATTTTTGAATTATTATAAAGGATAAATATAAAAGATTTTATAAATTGATATTTTTAAATAGAAATATTGGAATTACAAAACTAGAGTTATAGGTGTCATAAAAAGGAGATTTACAACTCAAAGTTATTATAAAATATAAAGGAAGCTTAAAAGTAATAAGATTAACAATTTGGAAAGTTTAACGGGAACGACTTGGTAAATAAATAATACCATAAGTAATTAACTTATAAAATGGACTTTGGGATTTAAAGGGGATATTATAGGAATTGTTAATAAAGGAGGTTTTTATAAGTTGAAAACTATTATAAAATATAAAGGAATCTTATCAGTGATAAGATTTAAAATTTGTGAAGTTTTAAAGGAACGGTTGAGTAAATAAATGGATTATAAGTTCTTGACTTATAATACGAACCTTGGGTATAGAAATTGGGTTTATAAAATTGAATCGGCTTAATAAAAGAGATTTCTAAACCGAATTTATTAATAGAAATGGAATTTATAAACGTTGTTTATAAATTGGAAATCAATTGAATTTGATAAATTGAATATGGAAGTTGGTTA
The DNA here is from genome assembly GCA_030765085.1 of Allium cepa. Lineage (NCBI taxonomy): Eukaryota > Viridiplantae > Streptophyta > Magnoliopsida > Asparagales > Amaryllidaceae > Allium > Allium cepa. The sequence goes on along the minus strand of CM060938.1, from coordinate 594,200,853 downwards.
AAGGTGTTATATTCACTATTTTGAACAGTGAATATATTATTGAATAAAATGGATATGTTTTGGGAAAGGAATGTTTTAAATGGAATTTAAAACGATTTTAAGATATTTTAAAATGCATCAAGTATCGAAACCATAAATTTCAACATTTATTGTTGAAATAGACGTTTTCGAGAAATAGAAGAAAATGAAAACTTAGATTTCAACATTTCATTGTTGAAATAGATGTTTTCGAGGAAATAAGGAAATGGTGGATTATAACATTTTTGTTATAGTAAATGATTTTCGAAAGGAAATATTTGTATACAGTATTGGGATTTATACATCTATTTTAATTTCGAATCCCTATACTAGTGATTTTGGGTTGTCGTAACGATGTTTTACGCAACATTCGTTTTAACCCAAATAAAAGTGAATAAAAGAATGTTTTCCTTAAAAGAATGAAATATATACTTAACTATGGTTTAAGTATATTGAATATTTCAACTTGTTGAAAATAAATAGAATTTGTGAATTACTTATTTTTAAATAAGTATCGAAATGTTTTTTTTTCAATATGAAATGGAACGTTTTTGAGAATTCATCTTTCAAAGGTAAATTGAAAGCGAATAAGTTGAAATCGATTTGAAAATCGTATATCAGTAGATATTTGGGAATTTGGAATTCACTATTGAATTTATAAAGAAGGAGAATTTGTTTAAAAATAAATATTGATTTATTTTGAAGTATGGAAATGAATTTACGAATTTGGAACGTAAGTTTAAAATAAATCGGTAAAGATTTATTTGATGATTTGAAATTTGTTTTCAAAGGTTATAAAAGATGAAAAGTAATTTGAAATTGGTTTCAAATGGTTGAAGTGTGGAAATTATATCGAGTAAAGATATTTTGGTAAAACAAATAATTTGGGCAATTATTGGGAAGGTGTATGTATATATATCTCGTGGATATATTTTTGGGATTAAACAATTTTGGAAAATTATTTGGAATCTGATGATGTGGCGCATCCTTATTGATAGTTAAATAACCGACTATCAGTATTTACCCTTGGATGGTATTTGTTGTGTTTGTTTGAGATTGAATACTACACTTATTTTTAAAATAAGCGCTCGCTATTCGGTTTAGCCGGAGGAGGACGTTTGTGTCATATAACCCATTCCGAATATGCGATACGTCGTTTGGATTGCATTAGAAGACCGGTGTGAAGATCGGGTATTTGTGAAAACGATAGGATGACCTATCGATTGTCTCTGCATCGTTAGCTACGGTATGGAGATTTCCTTTGTGATGGGAAATTTTATCGGGATTGTGGATACCCGGATTGCATGGGCTTCTTTGGGAGTGCCTTCGGTTCTGTTCGAACCCGGAACAGACTTGTATGGTTACATGTCTGACATTACATTTTGAGATATAGAGCAGATTTCTTTTCAAATACATTTCTGTTGGTGGCGGAGAATTTAATTCTCTTAGCTTAACACCCTTCTCTGAGACGTACGAGCTCAGAGGTTATGTAGTTGAAGGTTATCAGCGATATATTCCCAATCTGGTAATGTGACATGCTGAGTGCTACTGTGTGATGATCATTGGTTGGTCATTTGTGATATGATCATTTGTTTGATCATTTATCTTTGTGATCATTGCTTTGGTCATCTGTTGACCCAAAGCATGGCTTTGTTGCACAAAGCGTAGCTTTGTGGACGAGACTTCGTCAGACCTCACTCCCCGGAAATGGTCGAAACAGGAATATGCGGCAAGGTTATGAGGGTCGCGCCCTTTAGGGTATGCCATTTCCTTCTGGAAAAGGGTGGTATCATGGTATGGTGCCCAGATATTTACTCATGTTGATACACTATATCTATTACTGTGTGGTGTTGTTGGAATCGAGCGCTCGGATAAAGGTCCCAAAGGACCGAGGGATGACATATTCGTGTAGTAATTACCTAGTTACAGAGGTAACCCGGCCTTGTGTTGGCAGAGATCTAACCGTAACGTTAGTTTCTCGGGACGTCCCGCCAGAGGCGATCCCATGTGGCAGTAGGAAGTTCCTTAGCCTGACCATTTGTTGGAAATCCATTCATCCAATACGTGCCCTGTACGGTTTTAGTTGTATTACCTGCCATTTACTTATGGTGGCGCCCCACTGTTTAGATGGTAGCTATAGTAGGCATACGATACTGGTCGTATGCTGGCTAGGATTTATATTCTACTTTCGAAATTATTTTCTACACTATGCACTAATAATAATATCAAAAATGATTTGACTTTTGCGTAGTAAGCATCTTTGACTATCATAAGGAGAAATCTCCTCCAATTCTGCGTTTGCATTGTGTGTGTGGCGGGAGGCCTTATGGTAGTTTCATTTTCCAAAAAGCATTGCGGATTTCAAAATTTAAATTTTCTTTTTGCTTGGTTTAAAGATAAGCTGTTTTGAGTTCTCACACCAGTCCCATGACTGACCTGGAGTTTATTGTTCCTTTCCTAAACTCTGGGTGCCCACTATTTTCCACACGGGCAGTCTAGAGTTAGGTTATCAGGGTATTCTGGATTCGGGAGTTGCTGTGCAGATTTGGTGGCGAGCTTGGATAGCGTAGTCTATTATCTATTGTACATAGTATTTCTTTTCCGCTGTTTTGTTGTTGTACACTCTGATGATGTGATGTGATGTTATGTAATGTATAAAATGTGTAGTTCTTTTGTTTTAATGATTATTCATTTATCTATTATATGTTGTTCCGCTGCGATTGTGAGATTCTGATATTGTCTCCTGTTCTGTTACTTGTTTTTCTGTTTCTTCTATCTTTCTCTCTCTTCTTCTACCTCTTTCTTCTTCTTAAACCCTAAAGATTCAGAAGTTCGTTCCTCTTTGGCTGGATTGTTGTGGAATGTTGCCAGCTCAAAGGAGTACGGATTTTCGGGCCTTTACATTTGGTATCAGAGCATATGGTTAAGCGACAACCATGGCTCTGTTGGGTATTACTCATTAGAGATAGAGTCAGTAGTACTCTAGAATGAGTGTGAGTGTAATAATAGATATGAGCGCGTATTTGTTAGTGAATATAAAAATTGTTTTATATTGTGATGATTGGTTTGTTGAGTGGTATATGGATTCTGGTCGGTATAGTCTGTACAACTCTATCGATAGGGATCTCTAAACACTTATACAGAACAATTCGACACGATATTGATTTAAATTGGGTAAATGGAATAATTTTACCTTGATTATATTTTGTATATAAAGGAAATAATTTTTCAAGGATTATTAAGTGTATATAATTGATTGCTTGATTGTTGAAAAAAAAAGTAAATATATATAAGACAATCAAAGTTGTTTGAATAAGTTAAATAAAACTTATTGTAAAAGAATAATTGTATAAGCCAATGAATTATAAGTATGAAGTTATAATTAGAATGATTTACAATTGTAAAATGATCTTATATATAAGAAGTGAGATTTTATAAGTAAGATTTATAAATGTAATTTATAAATAAAAGAAAACTTTTTGAAAGAATATTTAGCACTGATTTCACTATTGTCACTGGGAAATAATAAGGATGATGACTGCAGCATCATCAGTATCATTTTCGAGTTTCTATGTGATGGATTTGCTACAATAATGAATGTAAAATTGAAGTTTTGTTGTAATAAACAAATTTGAAATTAAAATTCAACTTGAAATTGTTAAATATAAGTGAAAAAGGTTTTGAACTTATAATATGAGTTGGAGGTTAATAAAGAAGTTGTATAAATTATAGAATGGGAAAATGTAAGTAAAACCAATTATTGAAGTGGTTAAACAATTAAGTTAAGTAAAATGAAATATGAATTTGAATGTTGATATGAATTTGACTTAAGTAAAAGTTAAATAGAGTTTACTTTATAATTGAAATCCAAATTGGATTGGTAAGTGAAAACTTAAGTTTAATTGAACAAATGATGTTTAATGGAGTATAACTTAAGTGAAGTAGAATAAAAATTGATTTTGTATCAAAGTATAATAATCAAGTGAATTAAATGATGTGAACTTGAGTTATGTAAAGAAAATTCAACTTGAAATGTTAAGCAAGTTAGCGATTGAATTAAAGAATTGAGTGTTATTCAATCGAATGTGAACAAGTTGATATGAAATAATGAATATAAGTGTTAATTCATTAAAAACCAATGATATTGGAAGTTGGATAATTGAATGAAAACCAAATTAATGTAAAACCAATTGGAAATAAAACTGTTGAACCAAATTGAATGTAATGAGAGAAAAATTAATAATTTGGTTTTATTGGATATACATTGGTTGTTAACTTTTGTTAGTAGATTGTATGTAAATTCATTAAGTGTAATGAAATTGAATTAGCGCGATTGAAAGTTATGTAATTGAATTCAAATTGAAAGTGAAGTAAATGAATTTGAATATGAACTGAATTTGATCCAATTTGGAAGTAAACTAATGTGAATATAATTAGTGAATGTAAACTAATCGAAAACGAATGAAATTGAATATGCAACTTCAATAGTAAACTAAAAAAAGGGGTATAAGAAGCATATGTTGAAAGGTTTTGTAATTGAATTGGCAAAATGGTTTGAATGTTGAAGTTGGATACTACTAGCAGGATATACAGGTATATAATGGAATTGGGATTTTGATTTTGAAGTTAAAAAATTGAATTGCTCGACAAAAAGGTACGTATTTCAATTTTAGTATGAGATTTGATGATTTCCTTCTCCAGCCACTTGGCTTTCTCTTTTCTTTTTGATTCTGAGGGGCCGTAGTGCCATTTTGTAGTTGTACCGAGCTAGCCACGCAAAGGAGACGCTGGCGAAATTTTTCGAAAATTTCGGGTGTTAGAAAAATTTTGAGATTTTGAAAGTTTGGAATTTGAATCTAAATTTAAATTTGAATTGTTAAGTAAACAATGTTGTTGGAAACCTATAATTGAAGTTGGAAAGCTAATTGAAATGATAGTGAATCTTTAATAAAAAGATTTGTGTTAAAAAGTTGACAAAACTAATTGGTTTTGGAAAAATAATAAACGGATTACGATCGTTCTTCTTAACTTGCAATTTCGAGGACGAAATCCTTTTAAGGGGGGAAGATTGTAATGACCCAAAATTTTTGATAACTTAAATTTGAATATTTAATTAATTTTAAATATTAATAAGTGGAATTTTTAAGTCGAATAATTTATTTATCGGATATTTGATTTAATTTGACAATTAAATCGATAGTTTAATAGTGAAATTCCAGAAATAATTAAATATTGGGTTAAATATGATGAAAATGACTTGGGAAATTTTTTTATATCATATTGAAGTTATAGAAACATTTTGGAACTTTTAAAACTGAATTTGAAGTTAATTTGTGAAAATTGAATATTTTAAATATTTAATTATCGACTGAAAAATAGCCAATTTTTGAACAGTCTCAGAATTGAACGAAACGAGTTCCATTGGATCTGTAATAGTTAATTATTATCGGATTTCAAATTTCGTATTTTTCGGAGTTGATATGTGAGCACACGACGTATAAACGCGTTGGAAATTTGAATCAAATTCAATTTGAATTTAAAATTGTAAATTGTCAACTCAGCCATCCTACTCCTGAGCAAGCAGACCTACTCTCTGCTAAACCACATTATCTCTGTTAATCGCGTACTCTTTGTTCCCTCTTTTTAAAACAATTTGATCAGAGAAAAAAATAAATAAATGGATCTCTCGTTCAAGATAAAAATTTAAATGGCCGAAGCCCTCTTCTTCTTCGTTAAAAAATCGAAATCCTCTTCAAGTATTAAAAAAAAAAGAGAGCGAACGAAATGGACGCTTCCCAGATTGAAAAAAAAGGGACGATTCGAATCAATCGCGATTAGGGGATGGGCGATGGAGCTCGAGGCTGGTGATGGTTCGCGCGCGTTGGCCGAGGTGGTTTCGTCGCGGCGAATCGAGGTCAGGTGGAGAAGGCATCAAGGCAGTCGCGAATTAGGTGGTTGTTCGAGCATGGGTGTGGGTCGCGGTGGCTTCAACGTGACATCAGGAAGCAGTAGTTCGCGAGGGCAGTTTTGAGGTTGGAGGAAATTTTGGTGATGTGCTCGAGTGCGGCATCAGGCAGCGGCGGCGTGGGGCATCGCGATGTCTGGTGATGTGGGCGTTCGCGAGTCGAGCAGTAAAGGGTATTTCCTATCTCCTCTATCTAATTTATGAAAAATTTTCTTCAGAGTAAAGGTTAAAAATGAAATACTGTTTAGTTAGTATAAAACTTTAGAAAGACAGTGATTTCAAAAATGTTGAGGAGTTCAAATAAAGTTTGAATTCTATTTTATTAAAAATGTATATATGATAGAATAAAAATAAAATGTTATTGTAATAATTTTTAGAAGTATTTAAAATAACTAAAATAATGACAGTAAGTTGTAAAACAGAAAAGATATTTGTGAAAAAGAAGAATAAATATAGATAAGCTGAAAAATAAATTATAAAAGGAAATTTGTAGAAATTTAATTTGCTAGGTGAAGTGATTTATTAAAGGAAAGTTTGTTAAAGATAAAAATTTTGGTTAATTTATCAAAGAGGAAATTTAGTTTTAATTTAGTCTTAGTTAAATAAATTCATTCAAGAGGAAATCGGTTTAAAATTTAAGCTATCAGCTTAAAACAAAATCATTGGATAATTAAAATTACCAAACGAAAATTGGTTATTCAATTTATTCGAATATTGATAAATTGTATAAACTGTTTATACAAGGTTTTAAAATCACGGAAACAAGCTGAGATGGAAATGGACTGCGAAATAGAAAGCTAAGGTGAGAACTCCTCACTCAATCGAACAGTTTGGTTTAAAATTTTAAATAGTTAATGTTGATTGATGATTGTTGTTTGATTGTGATAGTAGATATAATAGGATATATATACTATATATAGCAATATATATATTGGCATGTGTATATATTGGATTGATTTCTCGCCTCGTATAGCGGATGAGACCCTATTGCGCCGCCTATTAAGCGGATAATATTTTATAAAACCCCATATACCGCGATATTCCACCTTGAAGTGGAATTAGTATTGTGCTAACGTCTGTGGATGCAGGGAAACAGGTTGGAGGGGTCCAACTGGATTCCTCGCAAATAATTATTTGTTTATAAATATTGTGTTGATTGTTGACCATCATATCGATATATGATGTTTGTTCCCGTGATTGACTATTTGATGCTGTTGTATCATCGGATTCATTTTTAAAGTTAAAAATAACGATTTTGAATTTAAAAATATTTTAAAGTAATTTTTTTAAGTATATGTTTTATTAAATTTTTTGAACTAGATTCATTTTAAATAAATAAAGATTTTAATTTTAAAAAGTTATAAAAATTATGATTTTTGTAGAATGTAACCGGAAGGAAAATTTTAAAATAAATAGATTTACAAAATAGTTTAAATTTTGGATTTTTGAATTATTATAAAGGATAAATATAAAAGATTTTATAAATTGATATTTTTAAATAGAAATATTGGAATTACAAAACTAGAGTTATATGTGTCATAAAAAGGAGATTTACAATTCAAAGTTATTATAAAATATAAAGGAAGCTTAAAAGTAATAAGATTAACAATTTGGAAAGTTTAACGGGAACGACTTGGTAAATAAATAATACCATAAGTAATTAACTTATAAAATGGACTTTGGGATTTAAAGGGGATATTATAGGAATTGTTAATAAAGGAGGTTTTTATAAGTTGAAAACTATTATAAAATATAAAGGAATCTTATCAGTGATAAGATTTAAAATTTGTGAAGTTTTAACGGAACGGTTGAGTAAATAAATGGATTATAAGCTCTTGACTTATAATACGAACCTTGGGTATAGAAATTGGGTTTATAAAATTGAATCGGCTTAATAAAAGAGATTTCTAAACCGAAGTTATTAATAGAAATGGAATTTATAAACGTTGTTTATAAAATGGAAATCAATTGAATTTGATAAATTGAATATGGAAGTTGGTTAAAGGTGTTATATTCACTATTTTGAATAGTGAATATATTATTGAATAAAATGGATATGTTTTGGGAATGGAATGTTTTAAATGGAATTTAAAACGATTTTAAGATATTTTAAAATGCATCAAGTATCGAAACCATAAATTTCAACATTTATTGTTGAAATAGACGTTTTCGAGAATAGAAGAAAATGAAAACTTAGATTTCAACATTTCATTGTTGAAATAGACGTTTTCGAGGAAATAAGGAAATAGTGGATTATAACATTTTTGTTATAGTAAATGATTTTTGAAAGGAAATATTTTTATACAGTATTGGGATTTATATATCTATTTTAATTTCGAATCCCTATACTAGTGATTTTGGGTTGTCGTAACGATGTTTTACGCAACATTCGTTTTAACCCAAATAAAAGTGAATAAAAGAATGTTTTCCTTAAAAGAATGAAATATATACTTAACTATGGTTTAAGTATATTGAATATTTCAACTTGTTGAAAATAAATAGAATTTGTGAATTACTTATTTTTAAATAAGTATGGAAATGTTTTTTTTCAATATGAAATGGAACGTTTTTGAGAATTCATCTTTCAAAGGTAAATTGAAAGCGAATAAGTTGAAATCGATTTGAAAATCGTATATCAGTAGATATTTGGGAATTTGGAATTCACTATTGAATTTATAAAGAAGGAGAATTTGCTTAAAAATAAATATTGATTTATTTTGAAGTATGGAAATGAATTTACGAATTTGGAACGTAAGTTTAAAATAAATCGGTAAAGATTTATTTGATGATTTGAAATTTGTTTTCAAAGGTTATAAAAGATGAAAAGTAATTTGAAATTGGTTTCAAATGGTTGAAGTGTGGAAATTATATCGAGTAAAGATATTTTGGTAAAACAAATAATTTGGGCAATTATTTGGAAGGTGTATATATATATATCTCGTGAATATATTTTTGGGATTAAATAATTTTGGAAAATTATTTGGAATCTGATGATGTAGCGCATCCTTATTGATAGTTAAATAACCGACTATCAGTATTTACCCTTGGATGGTATTTGTTGTGTTTGTTTGAGATTGAATACTACACTTATATTTAAAATAAGTGCTTGCTAGTCGGTTTAGCCGGGGGAGGACGTTTGTGTCATATAACCCATTCCGAATATGCGATACGTCGTTTGGATCGCATTTGAAGACCGGTGTGAAGACCGGGTATTTGCGAAAACGATAGGATGACCTATCGATTGTCTCTGCATTATTAGCTACGGTATGGAGATTTCCTTTGTGATGGGAAATTTTATCGGGATTGTGGATACCCGGATTGCATGGGCTTCTTTAGGAGTGCCTTCGGTTCTGTTCGAACCCGGAACAGACTTGTATGGTTACATGTCTGACATTACATTTTGAGATATAGAGCAGATTTCTTTTCAAATACATTTCTGTTGGTGGCGGAGAATTTATTCTCTTAGCTTAACACCCTTCTCTGAGACGTACGAGCTCAGAGGTTATGTAGTTGAAGGTTATCAGCGATATATTCCCAATCTGGTAATGTGACATGCTGAGTGCTGCTGTGTGATGATCATTGGTTGGTCATTTGTGATATGATCATTTGTTTGATCATTTATCTTTGTGATCATTGCTTTGGTCATCTGTTGACCCAAAGCATGGCTTTGTTGCACAAAGCGTAGCTTTGTGGACGAGACTTCGTCAGACCTCACTCCCCGAAAATGGTCGAAATAGGAATATGCGGCAAGGTTATGAGGGTCGCGCCCTTTAGGGTATGTCATTTCCTTCTGGAAAAGGGTGGTATCATGGTATGGAGCCCAGATATTTACTCATGTTGATACACTATATCTATTACTGTGTGGTGTTGTTGGAATCTAGCGCTCGGATAAAGGTCCCAAAGGACCGGGGGATGACATATTCGTGTAGTAGTTACCTAGTTACAGAGGTAACCCGACCTTGTGTTGGCAGAGATCTAACCGTAACGTTAGTTTCTCGGGACGTCCCGCCAGAGGCGATCCCATGTGGCAGTAGGAAGTTCCTTAGCCTGACCATTTGTTGGAAATCCATTCATCCAATACGTGCCTTGTACGGTTTTAGTTGTATTACCTGCCATTTACTAATGGTGGCGCCCCACTGTTTAGATGGTAGCTATAGTAGGCATACGATCCTGGTCGTATGCTGGCTAGGATTTATATTCTACTTTCGAAATTGTTTTCTACACTATGCACTAATAATAATATCAAAAATGATTTGACTTTTGCGTAGTAAGCATCTTTGACTATCATAAGGAGAAATCTCCTCCAATTCTGCGTTTGCATTGTGTGTGTGGCGGGAGGCCTTATGGTAGTTTCATTTTCCAAAAAGCATTGCGGATTTCAAAATTTAAATTTTCTTTTTGCTTGGTTTAAAGATAAGCTGTTTTGAGTTCTCACACCAGTCCCATGACTGACCTGAAGTTTATTGTTCCTTTCCTAAACTCTGGGTGCCCACTATTTTCCACACGGGCAGTCTAGAGTTAGGTTATCAGGGTATTCTGGATTCGGGAGTTGCTGTGCAGATTTGGTGGCGAGCTTGGATGGCGTAGTCTATTATCTATTGTACATAGTATTTCTTTTCCGCTGTTTTGTTGTTGTACACTCTGATGATGTGATGTAATGTATAAAATGTATAGTTCTTTTGTTTTAATGGTTATTCATTTATCTATTATATGTTGTTCCGCTGCGATTGTGAGATTCTGATATTGTCTCATGTTCTGTTACTTGTTTTTCTGTTTCTTCTATCTTTCTCTCTCTTCTTCTACCTCTTTCTTCTTCTTAAACCCTAAAGATTCGGAAGTTCGTTCCTCTTTGGTTGGATTGTTGTGGAATGTTGCCAGCTCAAAGGAGTACGGATTTTCGGGTCTTTACAGATCAACTTTGTAGCATGTAACATTATCTACCGATTTGGTCTCCCACACACCATCATCACAGACAAGGAGCCCAATTCGACACAGTTGAATTTAAGAATTTCTGTCAATGATTCCACATCCAGAAGAAGTTCTCCGCAGTTGCACATCCTCAAGCGAATGGAAAGGTTGAAGCTGTTAATAAAGTTATAAAGTCTATTCTGAAGAAACGACTGGAAAAGGCCAGAGGCAAATGCGTCGATGAACTCCCTATGGCTTTATGGGCTTACCGGACAACCCACAAATCTACGACCGACCACACTCCATTCTCTTTTTCCTACGGTTCAGAAGCCGTTATTCCATTTGAGATGGAAGTACCTTCTCATCGTGTGACTTGTTATGATCCGAAAACGAATGCTACATTACTTGCCAAATCTCTGGATTTATTGGATGAGAAGCGTGAAGAGGCTGATTTGGGGGCAACCGCCTACCGAAGTCAATTCGCCAGTTATATAATGCCAAGGTCCGACCTCGAAGCTTTGAACTCGAAGATCTCATCCTCAAGAGAATTAACTCGGTTCCTTCACATATGAAACAAATATGGTAAGGGCCATATGTCATTGAACGAAAGCTCGAAGATGGCACATTCATATTATCGACCATTGATGGTCTCATTCTGCAAAGAGCCTGGAACAACGAAAGTCTACATTACTACTACACATAGCAGGCTCTGTTTATTTATTCAATCTATTTTTCATTTGCAATTTGTTTATGCATTTCGAAATTTGAATATGTAATAAGGCAACTGACTTTGCCGCATTTTCTTATTTCAGAAATAAAATGCAATCTCTTCGAGCAAAAGCTATGATTTTTTGAAATGCGTCATACGACCATCACTATGACCGGAGAGCTAAGTCCCACCATACAGTGAGATTTATTCAAATAGGGAGTGATGTGATCTGACCGGTCACTCGCTAAGTGAAACCCAAGCTCGGGGACAAGTCATCACACTTAAGCCAAAAATGGATTGATACATGACAATCCTCTAACTAACTCCAAATTCCTAGAGTGCGAACTGGAGTATAAACCTCTAAATGCGGTTTTAAAGAGGGTGGATCCATCCACCTAACGACTTCGCCCATATCCAAACCAAGTTCGAGGAGGATGGAACCGTCCATCTAAAGACCTCACTTGTTAACTCAGGGTGGATATGAGTCGACCATCCACGATCCTGATATATCCATCGTTCACGGAGTGCGAACGAAATCCTAAAGCATAAATAGATATGACTGACTATCTGTCAGCCAACTCTAGATTCCCAGAGTGCGAGCTGGAGTATAAATGTAAATACCAAATGGGTGAGATTGACCACCCATCAACTAACTTCGGATTCCCAGAGTGCGAACCGGAGTATAAACATCAACTAACTCCGGATTCCCAAAGTGTGAACTGGAGTATAAACATCGACTAACTCTAAAATCTCCGGAGTGTAGATTGGAGCGTAAACCGTGTGTAAAACGACCGACCGTAAGACGACTTCGAGTCCTCGGAGTGCGGCCGGAATGTAAACATGAATCAGGCGTAAGTGATCGCTCATAAAATAGCACAAGTACAATCCCCAGAGCATGGATGCGATCCCCAATAGATGAGCAAGTGTGATTTGACCACCTCAACTCGTCTTGTTTCAGTCCTGCTTCAGCGAAGTTAAGCTCGACGTATTAAAGGCAAATAATGTTTGTTAACCAATCTTTCCACCTCATCCCTAGAACTAGAGGCAGAACTTAAGTGCCACCCACTGATTGAAACAGTGCACTACCGAGATTCGACTTAATGCTTGATCACGACCCGAAGCCATAGGACTGAAACTTAGCAACTAAACTCGGGTTCGATTTAAAGACCAAAACTCCACCAGAGTATTGAACGGAAGTTCGAGCGTTGAAATACTTTAACAAATGAACACAAACAGAGCTGAAGACGAAATAAAGTTTTATTTCAACTATTCTTTGGAAGAGAATAATAAGTACAAAATTATTTCAAAAAAACCTATTAGCGAGGGCCGAACCCGCGTCGATACATAGGCTACAAAAAGCTAAAGTAGATTCCTATCTATCTACCAAAAACGAGATGAAAAAACATATATATTCCTTCTTTTTTCTTGGCTTCTTCTTTGACGTTGACCCGTTGGAGTTGCCACCTGGTTGCCTCATTGAACCCTTGCCTTTTTACGATTGATCTCTAGTCGGGGGCATTATAGTAACCTCCTCTGAACTCACATGAATTGAAATGCTTCCTAAAGGCGGGGTCGGAGGGATTGGATCTATGTTAGAAAGCGAAGGAGGCGTATTTGTGTCAACAACCATGCCACCAGGAGAAATCATTCGTAAAGGAGCCAGACCAAGGCCAGCCATCCCAGCTCTAAAACTACTAGCCTACGCAGCCGCTTCCATTTCATCATTGATTTCAGCAATGATCTCCTCTTCGTGCATTGTTTGGGTATCTCCAGGGGCGCTAGCAGTTGGACCCGAGGAGCTGGTCACGGGCGCGCCTCCACTTAGGACAAAAAACCGATCAACAAATGGGTCACTGTGATGATCGAGAAGTCCCTCCATCATCTGTTCATCGAAAGTAAGTGTGCTCCCTTGTACCCCATCCGTAGGTGTAGTAGCTGTTGTCGTGGTCGCTCCTTTTATGACAACCTCCTACTCGTGATGCAACTGTTGGGTTGCGGGGGGGCGTGGCAGATGTAGCTCCTATCACTGAATAGAGACAAATAAAAAGAATTAGCGATTAATTCAATCAATGCTTCAAAATTAGAATGAGCACAAGAGATGTTCAGAGTACCTCCCTCAGGTTGACTCGCAGATGGCGAATCATCTTCAGAAACTTGCTCACGAACTGGAGGAAACCGTGGTTGATCGGGGTTGTATGCAGGAACGAAAAGAGGATCAACCACAGAGGTCGGTACGGGCTAGGTTGGTGCAAGAGTTTCAGAACCCACATCTAGATGCGCAACACTAGAACCCTCTCCAGCTTCCGAATACTGAGTGTCGAGTTTCTCGTTTTCATATAAGATCGTGATATCATGGAGAACTTTTCTTTCATCATCGCTCAACACCCGATTCTCCAGTTCGAATTTGTCAACTGATTCGGCTTGATGTTCGGCTTTCTCGTCTTGCACTAAGCGACCCTAAGCATTGTACAAGTGAGTTAGGTAGTTGTCGAGCTAGGTTAGGATTCAGTGTTTTAGCACATTAGCGTTATATGTGACAGGAAGATCTTCGATATCGGCCTGCAACCTGGACTCTACCATCTTCACTTCATTTTCAATCCTGACTTCGACCTCCTAAATCTTAAGTGTTGCCGCGTCTCTCTCGTTCCAGAGCACCACAACCTACTGGCATGCCTCCTGAGCAGCTTTATTTACGTCGTCTTTCTCCTTAACGATTTTGACGAATTTGGCCTTAAGCTCCTCAAGTTCCTAAAGTGCAGCATCACTTTCAGCCATAACAATGCTGTTTCGAGGGCCCATCTCCTCAACCAAGGCAAAATGCGGTTGTCGCATCCTTTCCATAGACTGATTTGCCTCATCGGCTTTCTTATTAGCCTATATTACCGATCTCCTGGAAGACTCACTCTCATCGTGAAACACTTGAATAATGACGTCTTTTTGACCAAGATCAACTTCTAACTTCTCAATCGTCTTCGCTCGTTCGAAAGCCACCACCAATACTTTGGCTGTGGTTTTCGTCCACTCCCTATATTGGTTCTAAACATCATGGATATAATCATGCATAGTTTGTTCCGCCTCACCTGGAATTCTCTTTAAATGCGGAGGGAAGATGAAGTCGTCGAAACAAATATTTGGGAAGTCTTTTTTGAACTGGGCGATTTTGATCGCTCCTTCCCCAATGGGCTCAGTAACGGCTTGTTTAATGATAGTGGGAGTTTCAGCCTCGGTTCTACGGTGCTGTGAATCGGACCTGGGAGCTTGAGAAGATGGTTTTTGGCATGGAAGCTCTAAGTGTTATTTCCCATGACCAGAGGGTTGTGTTGTTGCTCGAGGAGGCGGGGAACATGACCAGGATCGATGTCTGTATTCTCTATTTCTGTCCTCTCCCTATCATAGCGCTCCTGGCTATAATAACCATGGTTGCGGTCTCTATCAAATTCCCTTCTATGGGACTCATAGTATGATCTAGATGACTGGCGTGGCGAGCGAAGGCTTCCAAACATAGATTCTCACCTAGTCATCGTATCTGTAAAATAAGAAGAAAATCAAAATCAGTGATCTCCAGAAATGAACAACTTATGATTGGTAATTGTGTAGTGTCGTGAAGTATATGTATGCATGTGTTAAAACCCCTGACCAACCGGTTATGTCGGCCACACTTGTAGGAAGTGACTCGCTTAAATCTAAGGCACTTTGAAGCCCTTCCAATCCGGTGTCATGTTGGAGCGACACATAGTTTGGAATTGGAATGTCGACGAGCCCTTCAAAAGGATTCTCTATTTGCGAGGGAGGAGCCTCCGAAATTCTAACATCGGAAGCTAGCAAGGACACGACCATGGATTTCCATCTCGAAGACTTATGACATTTATATGCTACTGCCTTGCCTTTCCTCCTTCCTTCTAAATCCTAAGAACTGTCTGGAAGCCCGGCTACGGGTTCGTCTTCACTGGGAGTATTTTCTTCATCGCCTTCCTCAGCAATTGCAATCCCAAGCGCTCTATGCTTAGCCTATCTCGTCGGGGATGCCCTAAGCGATCCCTCAAGTCTTATGCTCTGATTTTGATCGATTAGCCCGATAATCCTCATGTTTTTATCAATAAGCATCGAGTCGATCTCTCTCATCTCGCCCGTCACTTCTTGAAGAATCCATACTATCCCTTTAAATTGGGTACCTTCGGGTCGTGGAATTGCGGCTATAAAAGAAAGAAAATTCTAGACTTGGCACCGGTTACAATTATCTCGATAGCTATTGGAAAAATTGCTTACATCTAACTAACAACCGGCTGGCGAACCCTGGAGGGCACCGGACATTGAACCACTGCGTCTTGAAGTAGCTAAGCCTGGTCCAGGATCCCATCACCACTTGGCAATTCCTAACCGCCTCTAGAAACATGAATGAAGGATTGTCTCCCTAACTCTTGACATTAAACTAATATCTGACTTCTTTCGGAGTCGGGGGCCAAAAAAGATGTTCCATGAAAACAATGAATAGACTGTTCAGCAGTGCATATCCACTTGGGTGTAATTGCGACGGAGTGATTCTAAAGAAAGCTAACACTTCTCGAATGTACTGGTTGAATGGAGGAAGTGTTCCAGTTGTGCACGAATGTTGATTAAAGGCCATGAATCCTTCTGGAGTAGCGTGGGCCCTGTCATTCGATCTAGGTGGCAGAAAGCCGTCTAATGTTAGACCATGTCTTCAGCATATTCGCCCCAACATATCTTCCGAGATATTGGATGGCACGCGATAAAAGTTGCTTCTGGCAGCACGTCCGGAGCTAGGCCTATGTGTTCCCCAGTGTGAAGTGCATGAATGCATTGTACAATGTAGTGCCATATAATACTTAAGAAAATCTATGGAATTTGGGAAAATATCTTAACGACAAGACTTCGAAATTCAATCGGGGTGACCGTCACACTAGTGACATCCGGACATCTGGAATCGATCCAAGTTCAAGTTCATCAGAATTTTGTTAAGTTATAATTCCATCAACGAGCTTCAATAGGCAGTCAAATATGCAGTTAATATTTAAGTTCAGATACGCAAGGCTGAAGCTCGTCGAAGTCAAGTGTTCGATTATGCAAGATTTTGCATTCATCAAAGTTTGAACTTGGATCGATCACCAGGATCACAATTCGTATTGATCGTGGGAAACGATGTTTCATATCGATCGCTCAAAGGTTATTTCATATCTATTCTAAACCTCCGTTTCGTGTCGATCGGCAGAAGGACCTTCGTATCGATCGCCTGGTCCAATATTTCGTATCGATTTCTCCAGATTAATACGAGGGCCCATCTTCAATCCATACAAAACAATTCATTCCATCGATACAAACTTCTTCCTCATCCATAATCGATACGAGTACGTCCTTCGTGTCCATCATCCGTTCTTCTTCTTCCCCAAGCAGATAGCACCCCGTTTCTTCCTTTCTTGACAATGCTTCGACCCAACTCCGGCATTAACATCACCGAAATCGATCGCAGATTTGTACGAATTCGCATAAAATCCAAGTCTTATCATTCTAAGTTGAATTATTTCAACTAATTACCTTGTTTCGTAACAACCCAGAAATTTCGATCCCGAAAATTCCAGATAGTTAGGAAAAGAACAAAAGAGAAAGAAGAAGAAACAGAAACAAGTCACAGAAACCTCAAATTCAAAGCGGATCAAAATATAATATAACATAAATAACGGTTTTTACAAAGAAAAAACTGCCTCAGTACAATTATAAATTTTTATACATCAGAGTTACAACCATTCAATACACTGGACAGTTTAAAACATCATGTCCAAGACAACTATAATATGTACAGCGGTATATGCTCCATACGTTCCTGCCATCTAGCTCGCCTCCTGAGCACCAAAACGTCCTTACCTGAAAATCTGTAATACTCGGTCTGACCCGAGCATTACATCAAAGTAACACCCGGGTCAGGCTAGAAACCAGCATGCGTGTTTCTAGCATGAGTAAACTCATCTAACACGGAATACAAATGCATGCAACTTATATAAAACCCGGGGCAACTCGCATCAATTTACAAATTCACAAGTTTGGTATAATCAATCCGTATTACACACATCAATTTCTAAGTATCGAACTTAGATTAAATGGTCCAATTCACTTAAATCTTTCTATTCCAGCCTATTGATTACGCATATCAGTCTATAAAAATCGAAGTGGTTTCGGGTATTAACTAATACCCGACTCCGGTCTCTTCGAATTCAATACCATCTTAACCCGAATTATTCTAGTGAATGCAATTTAATTTTAAACTACAGGATGTCTCTTTAACACAGCAATTCATCATTGATAGATAACCACATTATCACTGTACAACCCAAACATATCATATTACAAACATCATCAATCATATATCAAAGATATCAACTAAATCATTCATAAGCAAGATTGATTTATCACACCATTTCTAATTAATTTTAAATAAACAAGATTAATTACTACAATTACCTTAAAAAAATACTGCTCAATTATTAATTACAAACAAATTAATTAATTAATTATTCCTTAAATATCCTCTTTAACTACATTAAGTAAGTAGCATTTAATTAATTATACAAACTAATTAATCCTACACCCATTCACATTAATTACACTTACCCTTAATTAATTACTCAAATTAATTATCCAACAATCACTTACATCGATTAACTATCCTTTAATTATTTACACCAAGTAATTTATCCTTAATTATTACCATTTATAATTATCCACATATTAGTTGCATTCCGTAATTATTCATTTATCACTATGTATTTATACTTTATTAATTACCTTAAGTGATGAAATTTCATTAAGTGATTACCTTAATTAATTAATCTAATTAATTGTTTAAACAAATTTCGTTAATTGATTATCTTTAATAAATTAAGTAATTATACTTCAATTACTTTTACTAATAAGATTAAGATAAACCATTTATCTTAATTCAATTCTTAACATATATATATATATTCTAAAAGTAGATATTTGAAAACACCATTATCTGAGAACACTTTTATTTATTTTAAAGTTTAATTACTCTTCCTTTATTACCACTTATTTCAAACACATCTTTTCATTTTGAAATCACATAGTAATTTAATTTCAAAACTTACCTAATATATTCAATTATTTTAAAATCCAACTATTTACAATCATTTAATTTTACATTTTAAACTTGAAACTTGTTTAACAATGCCTTTACTCAAAACTTTGTTAATACTCTTTTGACCAAAAATAATTAAATTAAAATTACCCTGCTAAAATATCACGTTATCAAATAAAACTAGACTGAGCCTATGATAAAACCCTTTGTCAACACTCACGTTTCCCTCCCAGAATTTCAAGATTTAACCCGGGCCAACAAACAGATTACTCGAACAATCACCGAGTACCCCATCCTCTCTCCTTCATCTTCTTCTGGGTCTTAATTTCCAACGAACCCAGACACATGATGATACGTGTGCACATGCACATCCATTCGCCGTCGCTCAGACCAAGTTTCTTCCTCCAACAGAACGGTGTTTCCCCTCCAAGACGCTTCCAGTACCCAAAACCCGATGCCTCCAACTGCAATCGAAAACGACATATATCCACCATTCCTGAAAAAAGTATCGTACCACAAAAGCTTCACGCTCTGACCATCCACGTCGACTGCAAAACCTGCCACCATGACCAGAACTTCGCAAAGAACCCACGATGCCATTCCCATATACCCGATCGAGTTCGATTCAATGACGAAGCCATACAAGCTTCGAATTCATCAACATCTCAAACAGCGTGTTAAACCCTAAAATCCATTCGACCACCAACCACGATCGTCTAGAAATTCCAGCATTATTTTTCTTGTGTTCCCCATGCTCTATTCTTTCTCTACGCCAAAAGTCAGGCTTCCAAATTAACCCAACCACCTGAATTTGCCAACTCACCCAGTTCCGATCATCCCTCAAATCCCCACTAACCACTAACTTAAAAATTAAAATATGATTGTTAAAATTCATGAAATTTCAATACCAATCAGATTACATATTGAATACGAGAAATTTAGACATTTAAATTTTTTGATTTAAAAGAATTCCACTGTTATTTCTAGATTTTGAGTTAACTACTAAACTAAAATTTTTGGAAACCATTTTAGACTAGATAATATACTGCTGAATTTTTTTTAGAAATCGAAGCCAAAAACACTTGCATAAAGAGGATTTGAATTTGGAAAACAGGTTTAAACCTGTTCTAGACAAGTACACAGTTACTATCACACAGATATATATATAAATCATTTTCCTATCAACATGCATAGCGTAATTCATATCATGTTTCAATGATCATCACATGAAATTTCAAATATATATTAGAAATTTCATAGTTTACTCACCTGAAATAAAAAGTAGAGAATAAAGGAGCAGTATAATTTTTTTTTTGAAATCTTTCTTTTGAAATGATCTGGAAATTTGGTTACTTGATGCTGGTTATGAATGCACTATGTTTTGAGTTGATTTAGTTGCTAGATTGATTTTTGAACTTGAATTCATACTGAGTTGAACTTTAAAACTTCTCAGGTTTGTAATATGAACATGTGAAGTTGTTGCTGAATTTGAACTGTTGTGATTAACAGAGTTATACATATGTGCACTCAGGCATGCAAATTAGAAATATACTCAGACAACATTATCTTATCCATACCCATCATAGTTAGGGTTTTTTTTATCATTAATTGAGGCACGTATCAACTATGCATATGATATAATCTTTAAAAAAAAATTAAAGCTTACTCACCATTAAAAAAAAAGAGGCTTTGAAAGCTAGATTAAAAACTGGATTTGCTTTGATTTCTTAAAACTGAAAAGCTTTGAATTTGCAGAAGAGATCTTGATTACTGGAAATTTGATCTTTCTCTGGACTGGATTTGCCTACCAATCTAAGAATTGATCTTGCTTCAATTTGGAAATTGAATGAATTACTAGATTTTCAGTAACAAGTTATTTCTTTTTCTTCTTAGTTTTGAGATTTATTTACATAAAAAGAATTAAGAGTGATTGTTTGCCATTTGTAAACTTAGATGCTAGTAACTTACATTTGTTAATTACATAAGTTTATCATATTACACTTGTTAATAAAATGATTTTAAGATAAACACCGGTAATTATGCAAAATTAATAAATTCTTAAATGTTAATAAAAAAACCTTTTCATTTACATACAAATTATTAAGTTCTTCTCTAAATTTATATATAAAAAGTTCTTCTAAAGAAAATAAATAAAAACCAATTAAAATTAAATAAAATCATATATATAACATATTTTTAAACTAAAATATATTTAAGATATAATTCCTTTAAATTTCAAATTTAAAATTCAAATTCAACACCAAATTCAATTCAAAATCCAATTTAAAATCAGCTCAAACAAATATTTATTTATTTAAAACAAACCCAAATTCAATTCATAAATTTTAAGTAATAATAGAAGTATCCATCAGATTTATTTGCTTATTCGATAAATCAGTATTTTTCAATAGCTAAATTAGAAAATTACCCAATTATCCGATGCCCAAAAATTCGGGTTATCACATTCCTCTCCCCTTTGAATCTTTTCGTCCTCGAAAAGAAACGAAACCAGAATTTATTAAAATGCTTGAAATCAGATAAATTTTTCTTTGATCTTTTTTTAAACACCTTTAAAATCTATATAGTATTGTCAAAATAGTTTTATAAAAATATCATTTTATAACTTGTTGTTTCCACTAGTCCATCTGCGTTCTCACAGAAATTCGGTCATACGTTGATCGGGCGTAGGACTGAAAATCTATAAGTACTTAGCAGACTCATTTTTAACACCAGTGAAAATACTTGTAAAATAATTTTATTGAAAATCATGTGAAAATATAGGAAACATTCTGAAAATAGAGGAGATATCTTTGGTGAGAATGCTCTGGAAATCATCACCCCCATCTATGGTCACAGTTAACCCAATGGTTATGTTGCCCATCCCGACAAAATCCATAGATAATAGTAGGCCTCCGCGCCCCTCAATTACACCATGGAACCCGCTACAGATCGCAGCTACAACTGGGGTTACGTTGCTATCACAACAAAAACCAATATAACTGTAGGCCTCAGTGCCCTCGAATTTCGCTGCCAAAAGAATGAAACTTCTCCACTCCACTTGGCCATAGATCGCAGTCTACCGATGTTACGTTGCCTTCCCGGAAAAATCAAGCGTAGACCGTTGACACTCACCTCCACACGATTTTCGCTATGGTCCACACAGTAGATCGCATCAACATCAAGTTACACTGTCGTCACAGCATAACCCAAATGCCTCTGTAGGCATCAGCGCCCTCGACTTTCGCTACCCAATAATTCTCAGGAACTAGTTTTGTCCGGACTCCTCACAGGATCAACTTTAGAACCTCCCCCTTAGAGGCTCAAGGCAGTACCAACCTACGGTACTCCTGAGAAGTTCATCCAAAGGGAGCACCTTTTTATCCAGATCCATTTTCAAAACACTTTATACTATACACATATAGTATCTTCCAAATCATACACCTAGTATGATCTCGTATAAATCTCATTTCTCAAAATCGATTATCCCAAAATCGATAATTCTCAATAAGGCTTTCCAAATTCCAAAATTGATTTTTCTCCAAAAATCAAAAGCCTTTCCAAATCCATAGGTTCCAAAAACCTTTTCTCAAAATCATTCTCATAAGATCGTTTACATACATATACATATATATATATATATATTTATATATATATAACTTTTAAAAATCTTTGGATCACTTCAAACTTGTATAAAACCCATTTTATACTTCAAAAACTTTCAAAAACCCCTTTCTTCTAGCTATAGATTCAACAAGGGGAGATTTATCTTATATATAACAAAGATACATAACTTTGTTTATCCCAAATCAGATATTCAAATTTGATTACTTTATAAAGTCTCTTACCAAATTACTTACTTCCATAAAATAAATTTCTTCCATAGAAATATCCAATTTCCACTTTATTTCGTCATATATTTCACAAAATATACCTTTCATTTTAAAAACATTTCACATTTCTTATCCAAAAATTCCCAGTATTAATTTCATTCAAACCATACGATGTACACATATCATCCTGTAACGACCCACCATTCATCTCCACAAAATGACGCATCATTAATAAGAAAGAAAGGGATAGAAAAGAGAAAGAAAGGGAAGAAAGAAGAAACAATACATCAGAATCTAAACAGCGGAATGAATAAATTATATTAATAATATAAGTATTACATAGTATACGACAACTATCAGAGTTACATAGATTTTATATCACATACTAGACAGTTATAAACGCATGTCTAGTCATACAACTCAACACAACTCAGAGAAAACACAGAGATACCAAACTCAGCGGAACACTATACATATCTACATGCAGAAGGCTCCTGCTCCATTGCTCCTCCATAATTTGTCAAAGCTAACCTGAATCCCTTGCTACTCGTAAAAATTTGAGTACCCAAGAGTTTAAGAAAAAACAGAAATAAACTCCGGGTCAGACATGGGTCTGGTGTGAGTAACAGGTTAAGGTTGCTTAACTTTAAAAACATTTGAAACGAAAAGGTATCACGTAAGACTTCCCACACATAAACATGGAAAAGTTTTTACCTTACGCTAACCAAAACATTTGATAGGAAATCCAGTGATATTATAATAGGTCTAGGGTTTTCAAGTAAATAGAAAATAGCCGAAATTGTTACATCTATTAAATTCTAGCTACTTGCCACAAAATTGGGTAATACAATCAAAACTGTTCGCACTTATTGGATTTTGGATTCCATACAATGGCAGGGCTACTGGGGTACTACCCGTCATAGTACGTGGCCCAGATCACCGTACCGAGGAGCCATCCTAACTCCCCTGCAACATTAGGCCGGAACCATTCCTTATTGAATAGTTCCGAACAAGACAACCCCGCAGTTGGTGCGCATATCCAACTGTCCACTAAGCCGAATAAAAAGGGACCTCTAGACAGGGAAAAATTTCGTCCTACTTGGGCATGACCTACTTATCCTTGCTGCACCTCCTCTGTTTTAGCCATTCCCGGTTGATGAGGCTTGACACTACGATTACCTTTATAGAACACATCTATCTTAGAATGCTCATCGTCCACCTGACGATGTTCTGAAAGCATTCAATCCATACAAGTTCGTTCCAGGTTCGAACGAAACCGAAGGCATTATCTCGTTACACTCATTTTGGAATCACCCTCAGAGTTAACGACAATAACCCTTGCACTCTGAATCTTCATCTCGAATCTGAAAGTACTACCCCGTTAAACTCTTATTGGAATCACCCTCATAGATTTAACGACGAATATTCCTTACACCTCGAGTCTTCATTCTTTACTTGAGATTCACGACCTATCGTTAATTTGGGTCGATGTGGTTTTCCGTTATCCAAATCTAGAAAACCCGATCCTGGTCTCATCGAAATCCAAAGCGTATCTTTTAAGGCCAAGTTGTTTTAGAGTTTAAAACAATTCAATTTCATTATGTATATACACACAGATAGATAATTCACAAATTCACAACAGATAATCATCATTATCATCACAACAGATAATCCATATTATCATTATCAAAAGATAATCCATATCATCATCACAATGCAACCAATGCATCCATATCACACAACATCATTTATCTCATTTCTGAGATTTCAAACCCTTCAAGGCAACCAATATCATCCATTCATATATAAGCATTGATCTATAATCACACCATCTATAATTAATTTAAAATGAATTAAATTAATTACTTATATCAGTATAAATCTTGCTTACATATCCATTAATTAATTACAATTTAATTAATTAATTATCCTCTAATTAATCACCTAAATTAATCACCCTTGATTAATTATTCTTTAATTACATTCTAGTAATTATCCTTTAATTAATTTTACAAATTAATTACTCTTAACCAAAATCAGTAATTAACCTTTAATTACTTCATTAATTAATTAACTATAATTAATTACCTTAATCCTTAATTAATTACATTAATTAATTACCTTTAATCACTTATTATTGATTAATTAGTCTTGATTAATAAATCTTAATTACATCATTAATTATTAATTAATGATCCTTAATTAAATTTAAATTAATTACTTATTTAAATTTATTACATTAAGTAATTAATCTCAATTGAATCATAATTATTAATCACCTTTGATTAATCACTTTCAGTAATTAACCACCCTTAATTACTTCATCAATTATATTAATTAATTACTCTTTAATTAATTTCTTTAATTAATCCCTTGATTAATTATACAAAGTAATTTAATCCAAATTACTTTCATTCTTGAATCATTTTCGTTAATTAGATCCAGTAATTATCATTAATTACTTCACTAAGTAATTATGCTCCCTTAATTACATTAAGTAATTATTTACCAAAGCATCCAATGTTTAACTTAATTAAACTAAATTAATTAACTTAAACAAATTACATTTAAACTTAATTAATTACATTAAGTAATTAATTCCTTAAATACTTCCATCAAGTAATTAATCTTAAAACAGTTTCTCAAATGATTATCTTTAATTAATTAATCTAATTAATTATTTAAAATTAATCATATTAATTAATTGTTAAATAATCCTTAGTTAATGATCTTCATTACCTGTTAATCATTCATTTATTACTTTTCTTAATTTACTTCTTAATTAATCTCTAATTATAAATTAATCTAAATTATTAATTTATAAATTAAATAAATAAGTTATTCCTCAATTATCTTATTCATTAATCATTTTAATACCTTAATAATCTCTAAGATAATCCATTTCTTTATTAATGACTTCATTAATATTAAAGTCTATTTAGAACATTACATTTTAAATTTAAATACAAATTCCATTTTGAATTTAGATTCAAAATGATTATTTATTTAAACATTAACCAAAATTTAAATTCAATTTATAATCCTTTAAATAAATGTAAATAACATTTGTTACTTACATATGAAACTTATATAAGAAAAACCCTTTAAACTAATTTACTTAATTTTACTTAAAAAAATTAAGTTTTAAATACATTACTATTTAACTTGCAAATTCAAGTTAACAAATCATTTAACTTCCATTTAAAAACCTTTTATAAAAGAACTTTATCAAAAATCAAGTTTAAATATTTGTTTGAAAACAAATTTACTTTTAACAAGCTATTTTAATTTAAACTTGTTTAAAAAACATTCAGAATTTAAAAAATATATTCAAATATCCTGATCTGAATTCAAGAAACTTGAATCCACTATTTATTTAAAACATTTGATTTTAAACTTTGATTTAAACTTGTTTTAAACCTTGATTTAAAACTCTTTATTAAAAATCCAAATTTCATTTCAAAACCTTAAGATTCAAAAGTTATTTGAAAACTGAACTTCACCTTTGAATTTAAAACATTGTTTAAATTATGTTTTCAGATTTTAACTTTTGAATCTAAACTCCATACAAGATTTAAACTTTATTTAAATCTGGCTCACAAATTTAAATCCCATTTAAATTTGTTTTAAATTCAACTTGCAGTCAGGTTTTCAAAAAAACCTGAAACAATACAAACTGACCCGAGAAAATCAAAATTGCTTCGAGTCACAACCCCTTCTGCTTTGAGCCAAACACAAAAATACTCGAGTCGAACCCGAGGCCAAACCCACTGCTCAAAACAAAGATCACCAGAAAAGATAAAAATGCACGGTGCACATGTACCGTGGCTCTAGCCAACTCCGGCCACCCTCCAGGCCTCCCCCACATTGCCGACCATCACCAGACTTGATCACGACCATTGGAAATCCAACAGTAACTCGAAATCGAATTCGATTTAGCTAATCTAAAACCTGGAAGCATAGACAGAATCCAACCCCAAAACCTGTTAAAGCTTCGACCAAGCTTATCCGGCCACCAGAACGCCAACACCACCGGCCATAGCCTCGACTATGCTTCAACAACCATCTCCCAACACCTTGTAGAACTCGATCAACTATAGTGATCAAATAGAGAAAATTCATCAACCCAGACTAAACTAGGTTTACAAATTCCAAATGTCAACCACCACCGCCACCCAGCTCGGATCATCCATCACCTATTTTTTACCAGACACACCGGTCATCCATTGACCACTAGCCTCGATCCCAAACATCCAGATCAATTGGATTGCCACAGATCCTTTAAAAAACCCCAAACTGATCATCACAGAATTGCACTTTTTATACTTAACTAAAAAAATGAGATTTTAGTTTCTAAAATCATTATCTAGTATAGGGATTCAATTCATGTCACTGAATTGTTAAATTTACATAATTGAATTTTACACAGATTCAAACTATCCGGTTTCTTTTAGTTTTTCGAGAGCAGTTTTAAAGTTATTTTAACTTAATAAGATTTTTTTTAAAAATTAAATTTAAAATCAAACAAACATTGGTTGTTTAGATGCTAGGTCCTAACAACAATTATATCCATCAGAAATGAAGTAAGGTATGAGCTTTAAATCATAAATACAAAGGTGTTATAGATTTCAACATGCAGGCAATCATAATTACATATACACAGAAATTTCACAGAACAATGCATATAAAAATGTTCACACAAACATACCTGTAAGATATTAACATGCAACTATATTCAAACTTAAGTTATTTGAAAGTGTTACTCACCTGAAAGAATTTTAAAAACAGAGCCTTCATTTGAAAATCTTTTGACTCAGGAACATTGAATTGCTTTGATGAAGACTGAGTTGCTTACTTATTTTTAAACTGGAATGCTTGCTTCTTTAGTTTGAAACTGCATGCATTAGCTTTTAAAAACTTGAATTGCTTTTAGGAACTTGAGTTGCTTGTTGGTCTCAGAGTTTTAAAACTGCAGTTGTTTTGAATTCCAGATTCTAAAGAAATGCAGGCTTCTGATTTTAAGATGGTGACAGGTTGGCTTGCATGTTTGATTCAATTTTGAAAATGATTTTGCATGTTTGAAGATGCGCCGGTTTGATCATATTTCAAATTTGCTTTGAATAGATTTGAAAATGTGGATGGTTTGCATGCTTTGATTTCTGATTTTGGTTTCAAAGGAAGTGTTTCAGAATTTTTTTGCATTTTAGATTTAGAAAAAGAATAAAAATGAAAGAGGATTTGTTTATATAGAAACTGAAGTACTTATTAATAAGAATAAAAGAAAAAGCTAATTTTTAAAATGCCACTTGTCTCAAATTTAACATTTGTCATATCAGTTGTTAATCACCTAACACATGTTATATTAAGTTCTAAAATGTTTACATTTGTCTTTTAAGATTAATTAGTTAAAATTAAATGTTAATTAGTATTTAGTTAATATGTTAACATAGGTTATGCTTAATTAATTTGTAATTAAAGTTTAATATATGAATATGCTTAAGTAATTAGTATATAAAGATATATATACACACACACACACACACACACACATATATATATATAGATAAATTTTAAACGAATAAACAACTATTTATATAAATAAAAGTTATACAAATAATTTAAAATCCAAAACAAATGAAAAATATCTATATTTTTAATTTCATAACTCTAAATTCAAATTCAAATCAAATTCTAAAACTCGATTTTGAAATCAAGTTATATATATACATATATAACTACACAATTCAATTTTGAAAAACAACTATTTTTATTAAAATCTATTTGTTAAAAACAACGCATTATTATATTTTGAAAATAACAAATTTGATAACTTTAAATACTTCATAAAAGAAATTGTTTCTTTATCAATAAATTATTTATTTTACCCAACTATATTTAAAAAGGAAATCAAAATAAACCTTATTGTTAGTTTTTTTAAATTTAGACTTAAGTTAAAACATATTTTAAACCATTTAAACATTTACCTTTTTTTTAAAATAATATAGTTATTTATTATATACTTTTAAAAAAACTTAATATCAAATAAATCAATTTGAACAAATTACATTTTAATCTTAACAATTTAAAACCATATTTTATTTATTAAATAGCTTTTTTAAAAGTTTAACTTTAAAAATAAAATCATAATTCCCAATTTTACCAAAGATATGTATATTTAGAAAACATGATTCATTTATTTATTAAATTTAAAACAAAGCTTATCTATTTACAATATATACATTTTCTATATACATTACAAATAGAAAAAAATTATTAGCTTTTAAAAGATAAAATCCATCAATTAAATATTTATTAAATTGCATTATTAAATCAATTCAAATTTTTATTAGCTAAAATTATCAAATCAATTTAATTTTAACTACAGATAATTAAATTGATCTTGCTAAAATTTTCGGGATATCACACATCCGTACGCTATTCCAATCTAACCGCTCACTCGATCATACAATCTCACTTCCGAACTAGTATCGTCCACCCGACTTCCTAGTGCGGACTCAGATCTGGTTTCTTGATTAGAAACCGTCATTCTCCTTGCATAGTGATAACTATGATAGAGAATATCCAGAACCAATCAACAATCCATATCCAGGTTCGCCGTCGAAAATCGAGTGAAAAATCCCAACTTGGATCGACATAATTATTTCGAAATTCTGTGCTCGAATCTGGATCAAATCACTATGCGAATAGCATAATATACGTACATCCTACGTATTTATCTCATTGATTATTAGCCAAATCAATTTCTCCTCTCTATCCACATTCACTTTGATTTTCATTCACTTACAATTCTTAAATCCTTATTTGGATTATCACTTCAATTCTTATCTCAAATGGATGTTTAATCATAAAAAGTTCGAACTCTGTCCAGTTTAAATTTTGAAAATAGCTTGAAAAGCTTAAATAGATAATTAGTAGAAAAATAATTATTATATTGTAAAATAGCTGTAAAAATAGTTAGGTAATTGCAAAATAGTTGGAAAATAGTCAAATAATTATTGAAATTTTATATAATTTTTTATAATTGTAAAATAGTAATTAGTTATAAAATAGTTGCAAAATAGTTAAATAATTCCAAAAGTAGTTATAAAATAAGTATAGGATAGTTTTGGGTTCAATAAGAAAGGTTGTATATATAATAAATAGCTTGGAAAATAGATTTATACTAAAACAATTTATTTTGAAAATAGTCCAGAGTCAAACTGTTCAATTCCCAACATCCATTTCCAATCAATTCAATTTAAATTTCCACTTCCATTTAAATTGACTTGATTCCAAATTAATAACTTCAATTTCCATTGAAATTGACTCAACCCCAAATTCAAGTTGAATTAATCCTCAATTCCTTTTCTAAATTCAAATCAAATTCCATTTGAATTTACTCATTCAACTTTAATCACAATTTCAATTGATTCAAATAAATTTCAAATTGAACCAATTTCAATTCATATCAATTTCTGTTTGAATTAATCCCAATTTCCATTTGAATTTGAACTTATTCAACTTCAATTACATTTCAAATCAATCCAATTCAAATTTTCCATTTTTATTTTTAAACTTATCCATCTTCAATCACAATTCTAATTAATTCAAATCAAATTCAATATGAACTAATTCAATTCAAATTTTCAAATGTAAACCATTTCGAATCATATAAATTCGAGTTATATCTTTAAATGTTGATTTAATCCTTTAAATCAAATCAACTTATATTTTTAAACCATTTAATTCTGAATCCAAATTGCATTTTTATCCTATTTCAAAGTTCAAATAATAATTCAAATTCTTTTTAAACAACTAAATCTTTGAAATTCAATTTATCATCAAATTTTAATTTTGAAACCAAACCTTTGATGTTTTATCTTAAACATTCAAAATTTAAGTCAAAATGATTCCATTTTATCTTAATAATGGATATATTACCATACCCCATTTCTTCGTTTAATTGAACAAATCCAATTTCAGCTTAAAGATTATTAATAACATCAGGATGGTATCATTCAAATCATTTTAAAACATCCATCCATCCATTTTGAATTTCCAGATCTCAAACCCATTTTGAGATCACACAAACTCCCAATTCAAATTAACCATTTAACTTCCCAAGTTAAATCCCAATTTCATCTTGAAATTTCCAATTAAGGTTGCTTGTTAAATTATTTAACTTTCCCAAAGTTAAATTCTATTTACTTAATTCAGCCAACCTTGCCCAAGTTGAATTCCCATTTTAAATTGTAAACTTCACATTAATAATCTTTTCACTTATCAGTTCAAAAACTTATCACTTTGGATATCACATCTCTTTCCAAAATTAAAACTCAAGATTTAGAGTTTATTTCAAAATATCTTTGATATTATGTATATCCACACATATGTACAAATTTACTTCTTGGCCCCACCAAGCCAAATTTTAAAATTTAAACCACCCTTGGTTTTAATTCAAACAAATTCTTTTAAAGTTTACAAATAATTTCTTATTCTAAAATAAGATTACATTCAAAGTACTTTGAATAATATTATTTCCTATAACATTTCGAAAACAATTTCAAATGTTTGGATTTAGACTTCAGAACTTCACAATTTGAAACCCACTTTAATTTACATCCTTTCAAATTTACAAGTTACTCTTTTTAAATGGTTAGTTCCTTAAAACATTTTATTGTTTATTAGAAAACAATCGTCCCATTATTAAACACAATAACCATTCTATTTCTCTGGTTTGAAACCAATTTTAATTCATCTTATTTTGAAATTCTTCCCCAACTTCAAGATTTAATTTCAGTTTGAATCCATTCCAAACTTATGCTTATTTAATTTCAATTTGGTTGTATTCTATTACCACTTAATTTAATTCCAATATCTTAACAACCAATTTTCTTATATACAATAATTGGATAATGATTTGCTTTTTATATCAAAACATAAGCTTGTATAAGAATCATTCAGTAAAATCATTTTTAAAACTTTTATATAAGAAAATAACAAGTACGCTCTCATATATATATATATATATATATATATATATATATATATATATATATAACACTCAACTCATCTTAGTGTACCACTGACCTTATTCTAGATGAGTACACCCACCAGAGCCAAGGTTTTCACTTAACCTGACTCTGATACCAAATATAACAACCCAGAAATTTCGATTCCAAAAATTCCAAATAGTTAGGAAAAGAAGAAAAGAGAAAGAAGAAGAAACAGAAACAAGTCACAGAAACCTCACATTCGCAGCGGATCAAAATATAATATAACATAAATAACGGTTTTTACAAAGAAAAAACTGCCTCAGTACAATTATATATTTTTATACATCAGAGTTACAACCATTCAATACACTGGACAGTTTAAAACAACATGTACAAGACAACTATAATATATACAACGGTACATGCTCCTTACGTTCCTGCCATCTAGCTCGCCTCCTGAGCTCCAAAACGTGCTTACCTGAAAATCTGTAATACTTGGTCTGACCCGAGCATTACATCAAAGTAACACCCGGGTCAGGCTGGAAACCAGCGTGAGTAAACTCATCTAACGTGGAATACAAAAGCATACAACTTATATAAAACCCGAGGTAACTCGCATCAATTTACAAATTCACAAGTTTGGTAAAATCAATACGTATTACACACATCAATTTCTAAGTACCGAACTTAGATTAAATGGTCCAATTCACTTAAATCTTTCTATTCTAGCCTACTGATTACGCATATCAATCTATAAAAATCGAAGTGGTTTCGGGTATTAACTAATACCCGACTCCGGTCTCTTCGAATTCAATACCATCTTAACCCAAATTATTATAGTGAATGCAATTTAATTTTAAACTAAAGGATGTCTCTTTAACATAGCAATTCATCATTGATAGATAACCACATTATCACTGTACAACCCAAACATATCATATTACAAACATCATCAATCATATATCAAAGATATCAACTAAATCATTCATAAGCAAGATTGATTTATCACACCATTTCTAATTAATTTTAAATAAACAAGATTAGTTACTTCAAGTACCTTAAAAAATCCTACTCAATTAATTAATTACAAACAAATTAATTAATTATTCCTTAAACATCCTCTTTAATTACATTAAATAAGTAGCATTTAATTAATTATACAAACTAATTAATCCTACACCCATTCACACTAATTACACTTACCCTTAATTAATTATTCAAATTAATTATCCAATAATCACTTACATCGATTAATTATCCTTTAATTAATTACACCAAGTAATTTGTTCTTAATTATTACCATTTATAATTGTCTTCATATTAATTGCATTCCGTAATTATTCATTTATCACCATGTATTTATACTTTATTAATTACCTTAAGTGATGAAATTTCATTAAGTGATTACCTTAATTAATTAATCTAATTAAATTTTTTAAACAAATTTCATTAATTGAATATCTTTAATAAATTAAGTAATTATACTTTAATTACTTTTACTAATAAGATTAAGATAAACCATTTATCTTAATTCAATTCTTAACATATATATTCTAAAAGTAGATGTTTGAAAACACCATCATCTGAGAACACTTTTATTTATTTTAAGTTCAATTACTCTTCCTTTATCACCAGTTATTTCAAACATCATCTTTTCATTTTGAAATCACATAGTAATTTAATTTCAAAACTTACCTAATATATTCAATTATTTTAAAATCCAACTATTTACAATCATTTAATTTTACATTTTAAACTTGAAACTTGTTTAACAATGCCTTCACTTAAAACTTTGTTAATACTCTTTTGACCAAAAATAATTAAATTAAAATTACCCTGCTAAAATATCACGTTATCAAATAAAACTAGACCGAGCCTATGATAAAACCCTTTGTCAACACTCACGTTTCCCTCCCGGAATTTCAAGATTGAACCCGGACCAACAAGCAGATTACTCGAACAATCACCGAGTACCCCATCCTCTCTCCTTCATCTTCTTCTGGGTCTTAATTTCCAACGAATCCAGACACACGATGATATGTGTGCACATGCACATCCATTCGCCGTTGCTCCGACCAAGTTTCTTCCTCCAGCAAAACGGCGTTGCCCCTCCAAGACGCATCCAGTACCCAAAACCCGATGCCTCCAACTGCAATCGAAAACGACATATATCCACCATTCCTGAAAACAGTATCGTACCATAAAAGTTTCATGCTCTGACCATCCACGTCGACTGCAAACCCTGCCACCATGACCAGAACTTTGCCAAGAACCCACGATGCCATTCCCTTATTCCCGATCGAGTTCGATTCAATGACTAAGCCATACTAGCTTCGAATTCATCAACATCTCAAACAGCGTGTTAAACCCTAAAATCCAATCAACCACCAACCACGATCATTTAAACTCCAGCATTATTTTTATCGTGTTCCCCATGCTCTATTCTTTCTCTACGCCAAAAGTCAGGCCTCCAAATTAACCCAACCACCTGAATTTGCCAACTCACCCAATTCTGATCATCCCTCAAATCCCCACAAGCCACTAACTTAAAAATTAAAATATGATTGTTAAAATTCATGAAATTTCAATACCAATCAGATTACATATTGAATACGAGAAATTTAGACATCAAAATTTTTTGATTTAAAAGAATTCCACTGTTATTTCTAGATTTTGAGTTAACTACTAAACTAAAAATTTTGGAAACCATTTTAGACTTGATAATACACTGCTGAATTTTTTTTAGAAATCGAAGCCAAAAACACTTGCATAAAGAGGATTTGAATTTGGAAATCAGGTTTAAACCTTTAATATTCGACCGAGGCCAGTTAAACCTGTTCTATACAAGTACACAGTTACTACCACACAGATATATATATATATATATATATATATATATATATATATCATTTTCCTATCAACATGCATAGCGTAATTCATATCATGTTTCAATGATCATCACATGAAATTTCAAATAGATATCAGAAATTTCAGAGTTTACTCACCTGAAACAAAAAGCAGAGAACAGAGGAGCAGTATATTTTTTTTTTTTTGAAATCTTTCTTTTGAAATGATCTGGAAATTTGGTTACTTGATGCTGGTTATGAATGGACTATGTTTTGAGTTGATTAGTTGCTAGCTTGATTTTTGAACTTGAATTCATACTGAGTTGAACTTTAAAACTACTCAGGTTTGTAATATGAACATGTGAAATTGTTGCTGAATTTGAACTTTTGTGATTAACAGAGTTATACATATGTGCATTCAGGCATGCAAATCAGAAATATTCTCAGACAACATTATCTTATCCATACCCATCATAGTTAGGTTGTTGTTATCATCAATTTAGGCATGCATCAACTATGCAGTTGATATAATCTTTAAAAAAAATTAAAGCTTGCTTACCTTTAAAAAAATAGAGGCATTAAAAGCTAGGTTAAAAACTGGATTTTCTTCGATTTCTTAAACTAAAAAGCTTTGAATTTGCAGAAGAGATCTTGATTACCGGAAACTTGATCTTGCTCTGGACTGGATTTGCCTACCGATCTGAGAATTGATCTTGCTTCAGTTTGGAAATTGAATGAATTACTAGATTTTGAGTAACAGGTTATTTCTTTTTCTACTTAGTTTTGAGATTTATTTACATAAAAAAATTAGGAGAGAATTGTTTGCCATTTGTAAACTTAGATGCTAGTAACTTACATTTTTCAATTACATAAGTTTATCATATTACATTTCTTAATAAAATGATTTTCAGATAAACACTTGTAATTGTGCAAAATTAATAAATTCTTAAATGTTAATAAAAAAACCTTTTTCATTTATGTACTAATTCTTAAGTTCTTCTCTAAATCTATATATAAAAAGTTCTTTTAAAGAAAATAAATAAAAACCAATTAAAATCAAATAAAATCATATATATATAACATATTTTTAAACTAAAATATATTTAAGATATACTTCCTTTAAATTTCAAATTTAAAATTCAAATTCAACTCCAAATTCAATTCAAAATCTAATTTAAAATAAGCTCAAACAAATATCTATTTATTGTAAACAAACCCAAATTCAATTTATAAATTTTAAGTTATAATATAAGTATCCATCATATTTATTTGCTTATTCGATAAATCAGTATTTTTCAATAGCTAAATTAGAAAATTACCCAATTATCTGATGCCCAAAAATTCGGGTTATCACAAGTTTGGTGGATCGGTTTGGGAAATTAATGAGTTAATTTGGTTTTGGAAAAGAAGGTAGTTTTCTTCTTTCTCATGTGCTTTATCGATACAAAAGCAAGTGTGAATGTGATGGCAAGTAGAAAATTTGATTAAGTCCAAGAAACATTTATATGAACACGCGAACAGGCAAGAGACGATTCATCTCCCAGTAACCAAACCCGATTGGAGGGGTCACAAGTTCCATCGATACGAAGAAGCTTATTCGTATCCATCAATCCAGAATGTTCTGAAGCGTAGCTGTTCGTGTCCATCAGCTATCCATCTCATATATCCCTTCGATACCAAATATCTCTTCGAAATTACACATCGATCATTCCATCTCCTTAATAAGTAATGCCAACTTTGTATCCATCACTTTGATGACTACAAGAACTAGTATCCATTGATACGAATCGTCTCCAAAACCACATGCTTCGTATAGATAGCCATCGATATGAAAATTATATCCCGACTTCCCAAATCGATCCAGGAGAGGATCGATATGAAGAAAAAGCTTAAAATGACCGTCAAACACTGTTACAACTCGAATTTCACATTAATTCAGGAGAGGATCGATACGAAATTCAATACAAAAGACTGACAATGCTCGTGAACATGCGAACGTTAACGAGAGTCAGGTTAACTACGTACATATATGATAGACTAACATCCACATTTTTAAAGAATTCACAAGAATTGAATGCTCATCTAATGACAATTACAACAACAAACTACAGTTTGCTATTATTCAACACTCAGTTACAACAGTGCGAAGTACAACAATTCATTATTAATATCACTGAAGATCCATCAAACATTACATCTTTCGACGAAAAGACAACAACCGATCAATAAGTCAGATGGAACTTTTCAGAATAAAGATTGCAGCTTTTCAAAGCACGTCATGTCCTCACAAGATGTACTTTAGGGGGGAAATGTTATCCCGCCTTTTGGCGAGGTCATGATATAAAAGAATCGACTAGAAATAAAAGACAGTTCATCTCGAAAGGCGGTTATACACAGGTTCGCCATAGATGCTGGAAAATTTTGCCTGAGTCCGGATCAAGCTACAATTGACATGACATGGCAATCAAAGCTACGAAAGCCAACGTTACAAATTTTAAGTTAATCCGAGTTCATATGCTGAAGATATGATCGATGCAAGCAAAGAAAATCAACTCATTCGTATCCATCAGTCCATCTCCTTCGCATCGGTTTCGTTCAAATCCATCCGGGGCAACGTTCCTCGTATCCATCCTCAATCGCATCCATCAACGGCGACCTCCTTCGTATCCATATAAATTAGACTCATTCGCATCCATGGAACACCATTTCATATCCATTATACTTAATCCACTTCGTACCCTCGCATCCGTTTGTTTCGTATCCATCGCTTAAAGAGATTTCGTATCGCTTCAATTTACATACAAGTTTGTACTGATTATTTCCCAGTTCGTATCGATCGGTCTATGATCGATACGAAACACCACTAATATACGATACGAAACAACATTTAATAGGCATCAATATGAAACCGGTCTTCAATCGATATGAAGAATTTAAGTTTATATCGATACAAATTGGAATGGGGCAATCAATACAAAGTGGTCACTATGCTATCAGTGCGAAGGGAGGTGCAGCCAAGCAATACGAACAAGGCCAAGCTGGGTCGATACGAACGAGGCGCATCCATATGAAAGACTTGATCGCCCGGCATGAAATGTGGATCAATCCTAAAAGTTAGCACCACGTCATCAGGCGTCACGTGTCCAAAAGCGATGCGAACATATCGATGCGAACAGAAGCGATGCGAACTTAGCAGCCTTCAACAAATCCAAACTTGTGTCGATCATAATTTAAAATCTTCAAGTCCAAAAGCCACCAAATTTTCACAGGAGCTTGCATGCAATCTAAGGAATGTTCATGATCGGTCTCGACTCGATTGGGCTAAATCTTGATCGATATGAATTTCATTCCTATCGACCACGGACCGAGTCCAAACAACCAAGGGTCGATCGCGTGGTCCCAGCTACATAAGAGAAGAGGTCTCCCAAGATCTGAGTGAGATATTTGCTGCCTATGCCTATAAACAGCAGCCCAGGACTTACTAAAAAGGGCTTTTGGCTCTTCTACATCCAGACTCTACTGAAATCACTATTGTATTCAAATTTTACTATTGTAACTCATTGTAACCAGCAAGCAAAAATAAATGAAGTCAGCCATTTTATAGTGGACGTAGGCCATATGCCGAACCACTCTAAATCCGTGTGTTTCAATGCGTTTTTCTTGCTTTTCATTGGTGTGTTTATTAGATTTTCCTCGTTTTCCATTTATATTCTTCATTTTATCTCTTCAAACACATCCGAAGAGTGTGGCGCCCAGTTTTGATACAAATACTTGTATTTGTGTAGTTTAATTTATTGCCATTGCATTTTGGAGTCTCCTCTAGTTATGTATTGGTGCACATTGATGTTCATTGGTTTGGGTTCACTTGTGTTATTCTGGTTGCATTTCTTTTGTTCATAATTGCTTGTGTTTATATAGTTGGTTGTCTGGGTCCTTGTTGGTTTGGTTATGTGTTCATTCTGTCTAGAGCTTCTGTTTTACTGGTGGTTTGGGTTCATTGATGTGTTAAGTCCTGATCTGGTCTGGTCCCGTAAGAGCTGATCTACACTGTGTATTCATGGCTTCATGAGTCTGTTATCATGTGTTCTGGTATCACTTTGTGTTGAGTCATGTAGTTGCATTGTAACTTGCATTCTCTGACTTGCTTGGTTCATTGGAAATCTAGTTTTCATGTTGTACTGGCCTGTTGTGGACTTGAACTGTAGCTCTTACATTTATCTTTTACTTGATTCCATTTAACATGTATGGTGGTCTTCATGTTGCACCTGACCATTGCATTAAGTTTTGTTCCAACTGGACTCTGATTTGTTGCTGCCTCTGGTTGTGATGGTCTCTGGTTCACTCGAGTCTGCACATGAGTTGAATCAAACTTTGGCTTGGGTTTGACCATGTGCTTTCCTATCCCTGTAGTTTTAACAAGCAAGTGTATATTGATGTGCAAGGCCATATGACATATACGGTGATACGCTGTGCATGTCACAAGTTGTTCACGTATGATGAATTCAAAAGAAAATGATGACGAACAACCTAAATAACTGAGGCAAATAATATTTTTAAAACACACATTTTATTTTGCATTGCAAAATATTTCTTTTTCAATTTTACCACGTCGGTGTTTATTTTGCAGATAGCACAAATGCTGGATACAGGCTGGAACAAAGCTGAAGAAAAAAATAAAAGTGTTGAGTGAATATGTAGTGAGGTGCAATATGTAAAGTAAAATTTGTGTTGTAATTGAAAAATGTATAAATGTAGTGAGAGCACAAATCTGTACTATTTGAATTGGTAATAAAATATTTGTTTGAATAAAATATTTGTTTGAATATGAATTTTTGGTTACCCATTCTGTTCAACAAATATGTATTTAATTATGTGGAAAAATAAAATAGTACAATAACAAATACATTTAAATGAATATATATACGTTTATTATTACCAAACAAAAATTATAGGCAATTGTATTCTACAATCTCCCTTTTTTGATAATAACAAAAATATATTAAGATTTTGAGTTTATTAAATGTATTTGGTCATGAAGAATTCCATTAGCTCCCCTTATTTGAATGCCCCCACAACACCAAAGCTCCCCTTTCGCATACGCATGAAAATAAATATTAATATGCAAATGAATCTAGATGGGAACATGCAATTAAAAAATAAAACATTTGAACCTATTTGCCAAAATCTTAACTTTTCTTGCCCCCTTTTATTATCAGCAAAAGAGTAATGGTGTTAAAAAAAATAGAGATAAAGTGGTAGACATTAATACAACATTAATACCTAATCGAGTATATATATTAAATTTCAATAAAAAATCAAACAAAAATCTTAAATACTTTGTTAGTTGCATATTCCACTTTAGAGTGATAGGGGTTAAGTTGATGTAGAAAACCATATAGTTGTATCTACTTGTGGTATATTTATGACACAAATTTGAACACTTACTAACCATTCATAACCATTAGGACTTTTAAATGAGATTAGTTGTGTTCCCAATTTTTAAAAAATGAATTTCAAGTACCTTCTAACCACGCATAACCCTGAGGAATTTTTAATGGGATTAGAATCAACTCGTCTATTAATAAATAATTTTGATATGTGTTCCATAAATGCATAACCGTGAGGACTTTTAAATGAGCGTGAAAGCACATAATCAAAGATTCCAAGTAATTTACCCATGCATGACCGTGAGGACTTTTAAATGAGAGCGAATACTTTGGATATTTTTATTGCTAATCAAATTAAAAAAATTGAATAATTTCACATTTAAAATACCACATTTTGACATACTATGTTGGATTTTGATGAGTGATGGTCGTTAGAAATATGATACAGACAAATATGGTCATGAAATTTTTACCAACCAAAGTTATTACAAATTTGGTTTAAAATTTTAAAGAAATTTTCTAAATATACTATCTCAAGTCATAATATATGATTAATATCCACACTCATCACTTTATTCCATAACTATTTTTCTTTTCGATAATCAGTAGGGAGTCAGAATAGTCAACATAGGCCTTTAAGATCGGATATAAAATCAAATTTCTAAAATGCCTAAAATGAGATGAAATCAAGGAAAACTATTTTCGGGAAAGGTTTTCTTTTTAAAATCAGTTGAAATAAAAATTATGCAGACATTTCCTTTGAAAAATGTGATGCAACTAAAAAAGGTCTCAACATAAAACACGTTCCACTAGCACTTGTTCTATCAACTAGCCTACTAGTGTAATCTGCATTTGAATTCCCCTTTGACTCAAAGTTATCATTAGATATATATCAAAGACCAAACCATGGTGTGTGCAACAGATACCTTATAAATATTTTACAGCTTTTAAAATGATATTCCTTTCAATTGATTGAAACCATGTACACAATCAAGCAGAGAACATAAAATGTATAGATGTAGTAAGATAAAGAAGTATACCCTCGTGTGTCTAGAGTAATCATCAACCAATACAAGACAATATCTCTTACCACAGTGTACTTGGCATAATGATTTTTAAATTTTCCCAATGGATCACCTTTCCTCTTACTAGCTGATTGAAATAAAATTATGGTGCAGGTTTTCAACATTTAATACATTGTTTGTTGCACATTTTGACTCTGCCACCTCTGTATTTCTCTAGGCTAAGGAACTTTGATTTGTCGCCCATAGTGCGCCTGAAACAGCCAGAATCTAGGTAAAACCGTTGTTGTTCCTTACCCTACCACTACACCTACACGAGAGAAGATTTTTGTGACCTATTTGTTTTTATAGGTCCATGATTGTTAGTGATAGAAAATTTTGAAAAAAAAGTTTGTGTAGACCCAAGACAATATATATTTGTTCCTTTTGGCACCCGTATTTATTTAATTCTAAGGGATTTTACATTCATGCCTTTAGGAACTCAAATTGGCATGTTTTTATGTGTTTGGGGTCTAAACCAGCAATTGTTTTGATTGTGTTCAATTTTTCCACAACTCGTGCACTTAGAGTTAACATGATTAATTTCTCTTCTACCATTTTCAGATTGAGTATACCCAAGTCCTCGTATAATAGTATTAATAGTTTGTTTCCTAATAACATATTTAATGATTTTTATTCTTCGGAGAATTTCCCTAAAGTTGTAGACAATTGTTGGAGTTGTGTTTTGAAAGATTCATTCCCATTCAATAACAAAGTGTACTTTTTGATAGAATTTTCTCTCCTAGTGATTCCCTTTCTTTCAAAATTATAATTTCATTTTCAAGCGACTTAATTTTAATTTTTGTGTTTTATTTCTTCTTCAAATGATGGACACTTATCAAAGTTAGGGCTCTTGTTTCGATAGTTTTTAACCAATTGATCAAGCTGTTTATTTAGTTCTATCAAACTATCTTTTTGTGATTCAAGTTTAGTGTACTTCTTCATAAGTCGTTGAAAACAACCATTTACTTCGTGAAAATATATAAGTAATTGTGAATGAGTCAGTTTTGATACCTCGCTTGGGTCATCATCATTGTTGTCAGTTGTATCACCTCGAAGACACAAATATACTTTTTCACTCTCACTACTAGTGCTTTTATTATCATCATCACTTTTTTCCAAGTGGCTGCAAAACTTCTTCTTTTCGATATCTTTCCTTGGCCGAGTCGATGCTGAGGATAATTCGGCTTGATGTGACTAGGTTTATTGCATTTGGACAAATGATCTCCCGCTCTTCTGAGTTGTATAGTACTTTGACTATTCTACTTTTCAATTGTTGATTTTGAGCTGGATTTTCGTATATGTGGTTCTAGCTAATGAATCTCTTTATTAACAGTGCCAGTTCAGTTACTCCATCCTCATCATCATCCTCTTCACTTTCTGTCATTCCTTTCAGAGATACTGATTTCGTTCGTGTATCACCTCCTTCAAGTTCTTCCTTGAATTTGATTTCTAGCTCATAAGTAGTGAGATTTCCGATGAGTTCTTCGACTTTAATTTGTTTTAGATCCTTTAATTTTTGAATGGCGGTGACTTTTGCTTCAAAATTTTGTGGAATAATTTTGAGGACTTTTCGAACTATTTCCAGCTCTATATATGGTTTTCCAAGGGATTTTGATATGTATAATAGATTTGAAAGTCGTCTATACATTTCTTTGACCCTTTCATCCTTTTCCATTGTGAATTTTTCGTATTCGCTACTGAGTATGGCAAGGTAAGATTCTTTGACTTTGGAGGTTCCTTCATGAGTCACTTCAAGTGTGGCCAAATTTCCTGCACAGTTAGACAATGTGAGACATGATTAAATTCAATTTGATCCAATTAGCAGATAATAGAATTCATAGTGTTAGCGTTAGCAAATTGTAGTTTATTTTCAAGATCTGTCCATTGATCCATCAGTTTTTCAAATTCTTGGTTATCTACCATTATTATTGGTGTGCTATATCCCATCTCGACAATATT
Organism: Allium cepa; assembly: GCA_030765085.1. Taxonomy (NCBI): domain Eukaryota; kingdom Viridiplantae; phylum Streptophyta; class Magnoliopsida; order Asparagales; family Amaryllidaceae; genus Allium; species Allium cepa. Next base: position 594,158,063 of record CM060938.1, on the reverse strand, counting down.
CCACACATCTATGGTTTTTAGAAAAATTTCATTCTATTTTTCCAATATGTTTATTCACCATTGAACGTCCGTGGCCTAATTATGGACTGACCCTCAACAAAAGCACTATTAAAGGAAGCCATTTAAAAAAAATCAAAAATTTAATCGGAAGATGGATTTTGTTCCTAGCTCCAATACCACTTGTATGATCGTTTTCACCTTAGAGGGGGGGAGGTGAATAGGGTAATGCTAGTAATAATAAAAATTAATGCGGAAATAAAAACAATCATAGATAATAATGCAATAAAGATCACATATAAATTTACCCAGATTCCGCAAAACCCTGCCTACGTACTGCACCCAAGGTTTTTTTTACTAGAAATTAAGCAGTCAGACACTTGCACACGTAAACTTACGACATCCGCTAATGACTAACCTAACTCTACGCTCTAAACCCTACCACAAATCAGTCACTGACTTGCAAATTCTTGAACTACACCACCGTAGTTCGTAACCTAGCCACATGACTAGAAAGTTACACGGCCTAAAAAGAAAAGAATATTACAACTAAAAATAAAACTAAAACAAAACCGTATTTTCTAATTTAAGCCCAAAACAACTATAATAAAGGCCAGCCCAATAGATAATTTAAAAGAGATGGTATTCTCTTATAGTTTCTTCTGAGTAAGAATGTTGTCCATTCTTTGTTCATTCCTCTTTAAAAGCTAGGGTTTCATTCGATTGAAGCTTCGCTTGAAAATTTGATCGATCAAAATATGGTTTCACTTAGTGACTTCGTCAATCGATTCTTTGGCCTTTATTGTTCGCGGCAGCTTCAATTTTTCGAGCTCGAATACTTGGATGAAATTGGTACCTGACTTTTTTTTCGATTTTGATTTTGTTCGACCTTGATTCGAGTTTGTGATTTACTGCTTTATTTTTGTTTGAACTTGAATCCCATGTATTTGCTGAAGATCATGTGGGAAATTTGTAGGGTTCGAACCCCTTAATTTTCATTCGTATATTTCATTTGAATTCGTCTATTAATTTTGCTCGGTCATAAAATTTTGCTTGAATGCTTGTGATGTATTCTGACTATTTCAATTCATATGATGCTTGAATTTCTTTGAGTTGGTTCCATTATTTGCTCCTTTGATTTTGGCATTTGAATTTGCTGACTTTGAGATAAAAATTGACTTCGACTTGTTCAACTCCTTTCTGCCATGACTTGTTCATCGTGTTGGTATACATACGAATTGGAAATGTCTTCGAATATGTTTTACCCCTGTTGATTATTATCTCGGCCTTGACTTGTTCAATTGTCGACTGATTTCACTGCAACACTTTTCTACTGTTATTTTGATCTATTTTGGGTCCACTTGAAGTCTGGTCTAGTGTATTGCATCCCATTTTGATCTTGTTTTCATGTTCATCCCTTCAAACCTGAACTGATGTATATGAAATCTGGTTCATGTTGATATGTTATGTTCATTAGTCTGCACTGGGTGATTTTGTCTGCTTCATCAATATGCATGTGTATACATATATATATATATATATATATATATATATGCATATACTTATATATGTTTTTATGTACTATGTATGGTTCATTGTATTTAAAATCTTGTTGCAGCATGTTGTTGCTCTTATATTAATTGGTGTGAGGTGAATGCTAACTGGGAGTAATGGAGCTTGCATTTGCTTCGAGCTTTGTGTAAAGATTGTGTAGTCTTGCATTTGTTTCGAGCTTCATCTATTTTCTCTATTCCATGTTTATATCTGGTTCCTGAGTGTTGCTTCGAGTTGAACTGATTTTGTTTCATGCTAACTTCTGGTGTAAAATGTTGTTGTCTGCATTTGCTTTGTACCTGTTTTCATGTTGTATATATTCATTGCATTTCATGTGAGCATGTTTGATTTCATATGGATGTTGATGGGTCTGCTGCTTTGTACATGCTTCAAATTAAACTTTCCTTTGATTTATGCGCTGGCCGTGTTGCATTGTAATCTGGTGGCTTCCATGTTCATGTAGTGTTGCATTCATATTGACTTGTATTTGTGTAGTTTAATTTTTTGCGATTGTATTTTGGAGTCTGCTCTGGTTCTGTGTTGGTGCACATTGATGGTTTGGTTTCACTTGTGTTATTCTGGTTGCATTTCTTTTGTTCACAATTGCTTGTGTTGATATACTTGGTTGTCTAGTTCCTTGTTGTTTTGGTTACGTGTTCATTCTGTCTGGAGCTTTTGTTCCACTAGTGGTTTGGGTTCATTGATGTGATGGGTCTTGTTATGGTCGGATCTCATAAGAGCTGGTCTGTACTGAGGATTCATGGCTTCACAAGGATGTTGTAATGTAATCTGGTATCACATTGTGTTGAGTCTTATTGCTGCATTATAACTTGCATTCTCTGACTTGCTGAGTTCACTGGAAATCTAGTTTTCATGTTGTACTGGCCTGCTGTGGACTTGAACTGTAGCTCTTACATTTGTCTTGTACTTGATTCCATTTAACATGTATGGTGGTCTTCATGTTGCACCTGACCATTGCATTGAGTCTTGTTCCAACTGAACTCTGATTTTTTGTAGCCTTTGGTTGTAATGGTCTCTGGTTCACTCGAGTTTGCACCTGACTTGAATCCATCTTTGGCTCGGGTTTGACCTTGTTCTCTCCTGTCCCTGTAGTTTTAACAAGTAAGTGTATATCGGTGTGCACGGTCTTATGACATATACACTGGTACACTGTGCATGTCACAAGTTGTTCGTGTATGATGATTCAATAGAAAATGATGATGAACAACCTAAATAACCAAGGAAAATAATATTTTCAAAATACACGTTTTATTTTGCACTGGAAAAATATTTCTTTTTCAATTTTACCGTGTCAGTGTTTATTTCGCAAATAGCTCAGATGCTGGACTCAGGCTGGAACAGAGTTGAAGACAAAAATACGAGTATTTAGTAAATATGTAGTGAGGTGTAATATGTAAAGTAAAATTTGTGTTGTAATTGAAAAATATATAAATGCAGTGAGAGCACAAATTTGTACTATTTGAATTGGTAATAAAATATTTGTTTGAATAAATTTTAATTTTTTTGAATATGAATTCTGTGTTATTTATATTATTCAACAAATATTCATTTTTATAGAAAAATAAAATAGTACTATAAAAAATAGATTTAAACGAATATATTTATGTTTATTATCATCAAATAAAAATCATAGGCTGTTGTATTCTACAACCCTCATATCTCGATACTACTTACTAAGCTACATACCTAAAAAACACTCAAACTCATCCAAGCTTGAGATTCATTACCCAATTACATAAGTAAAGAAGAGTTTGTACCTACATATATCAAGTTAAATTAGCGGGCGAGTGTTCGGGCTTTGGAATCGAAGATTAAGGAGGAGCGAATGTAAGGAAATAGCTCGAGTTTGTGTTTCACTTTGAGATTATAGGTTGAAGATGTTAGTACAAAAGGTTTCGTGATGTTATGGGTTCAGTAGTGAGGAAGCTTGGAAATGCAAGGGCAGGTTAAAATGTTAAGGTAAAATTTTGGGAGCAGTAACGTGAAGGGAAGAAGGAAAGAAGGGTGTACTTTTTTACATGTGCGTGTACGGGAAAGGGACCAGTTATAGGGGTGACCTAATCCAAGACAAGGAAAACAGGTCGACAATAAGACATGCCTATCCTAAATCACGTGTCCCTAGTAAGAAATTGGCATTTTCGAATGCCGACCCCTCCACATATAAAAAAAAGGGGAGGAATGGAATAAAAAATGAGAAATGAAATATGATGGACAACTGAAATATAAATGATGTTGCTATCATGAAGGTTGGACTATAATCATAAACATACGGAGTATGATAAAATTTAGCAATGACCTATGAATGTTTGAACATTTCCAGGAGCCAACAATAGAAATGTGTTCGTGGATATGCACGGGAACGACTCGAAAGTTCAACGTTTTGAAATCAATTGGAATTGTAGTTAGGCCTAAAGCTTTCAAGTTCGAGATTGGGTCAAATAGAAGAAGGCCTATAAGTCGACGAAGAAATAAACATCAAGTAGACAGATTCCTTTTTGACAACTAAGACTTTTTCATGTTACTCACAAGACGTACTTTAGAGGGAAAGCGTTACCCGGTACCCTGATCCGACTTTATTGGACTGATCGTGTTGGATAGATTTGAATGTTTTCAAGAAGGATAACCATGAAGCAAGGTATACAGGACTTGGAAGTAGCGTCTAGATAGTTATACGAATCCCGAATTGAATGGAGTTGATAGAAAGACAACATACGATGTCAAAACTATGGAAAATAACTTGGATAAAATAGGGGACCACATAGTCATCTGTTAACTTGGATGGAATAGCGATCGTCATAGTCATTTGTTAACATGGATGGAATAATTAAGGGGTCAGCATAGCTAGGTGAAGCGCTAGGGGTCGGCATGGTTAATTGGCTGGATAGTAAATTGGATGGAGATGTAAAGTTTTAGTACTTTGTTCAATATGATTTGATGATGCTAGAGGAATTGGCATAGCGTTCAACATATGAAGGGATCGGTGTATATCTCTGGCACTAAAGGGTTCGGCATAATGTCCTAAAGCACTAGGGATATGCATAACATTCCAAGCAAGGGATCGGTATATGTGACGATCCGGAAATTTTTAACATTTAAAATGGAATATTTAATTGGTTTTAAATAGTTGGAAGTTGGTTTAGCTTGAATTTCAAATATAACTATGGATTTGGCAATTATATTATTGAATTTAATTTATTAATGATGGGTAAAAATTTTAATCTTCAATTTTAAGCTTGTTAAAAGTAATTTGATGGCTTAGAAAATTTATATTGATGATACTGAAGATAATGGAAGCTTCAGAATTGAATTTGGAAATAATTTATTCAGTTTTGAAATTTTGTTGTTTAAATCGATATTTAAAAATAGCCTTCCGAGGCACAATCTCGGAATTCGACAAAACTAGTTCCATTGGATCCGTAATAGTTAGTTATTATCGGATTTCAATTTTCGTAGCAATCGGAGTTGTCCTTTAACCTCGGCAGCTCAAAACGCATAGAAACTATTTTTAATCGATTCAATTTAAAATTTATTATTTATTTCCGTAACTCGCGCATACGATCAAACTAGGACTCGAAACCTTTTCCAACGCGTTCGGAATATGGATATAACATTATAAACGCCTGGCGGCATGCCTCGATAGGAGTTCGGGATTTTGAGTTAGGCAATGCGAGATATTTTGAATATAAAAATTATAAAAAAATTAAAAACCCTACCTTCCTCTACGCGCTTCCCCTCTTTGATATTTACAGCCGAACCAATTGATCGATCGAAAAAAATAAAATAAAAACAAAATCGAAGAGTAGAATGAAAAAAATTAATGGTCGAGCAAACCCCCCTCTTTCATTTAAAAACAAAACGATTCGCCCAGAAAAGAAAATAAATTTATGGCCGAAGCCCCTTTTCCCCTCTTTTGTTTGAAAAGGAACCGCAGAAGAGAAAAATGGCGACCGTTCAAATGGGAAATTGGCAGCCGAGATTCAATTCAAACTCGGGGTAACGCTGTGGTTTGCACTCGCACTGGTGAGAGGCGCTTTCACGCGCGCGCTCGAGGCCGTAGCGACGTAGGCAACTTTGGCGATGGTGTTTGAGCTCGAGGTGGTTGCACGAGCAAGGACAGCTCACGTTTGGAGCGATTTGGAGACATGGCGATGGGATCTTGTTGGTCGCGAGGCTGGTGAGGATGTGAACACAACGTCGCGCGCGTGGTTGTAGGCAGAGCTTGGGTTTGATTCTAAGGGCCGTGAGGTATCTTTGTATATAATTCGTTTATTAATTATTTGATTGTATATGTACATTTTACGAAAAAAATACAAATAAATAATATAGCTGTAATGTATATAATTATATACAGTAAAGTATATATGAATTTTTTTAATATATATATATATATATATATATATATATATATATACGTGAACATGAATTAGGAGTATAGGATATATATAAATATAAAATTATCCATATAAAGATATATTTACTCATATCGAATCTACTTGTTATTTTCAATGATGTATTATGGATATGGGTTTGATTAATAAACTTGTTCAATTATTTTAGATTGCTAAAAAAATTTAAAAGGAAAATTAATTTAAAATTTAATTCTTGGATTAAAATTGAATCATTAGTTATAAAATTTAAAATCATTGGTTAAAATTAAATTGTTAGTTAATTTAAATTTATCAAATGAAAATTTAATTGCTTGATTGATTGATTCAAATATTAATAAAAATCATATAGTTGTTATGCAAGGTTTAAAATCGAGGAACAAACCGGAATGGAAAATAGATTGCAAAATCAAAGCAAGATGAGATCATCTCACTCAAAATTTTAATAATTGAAAATTTCAGTTATTGATTGATGGTTGAATTGTGATAGTTAAATTTAAAATTGATTGAATGTATGCTTGGATGATTGATTTATAATAATTATTCACTAGATGATATTATATATATAGTAATATATAGTATATATTGGGTTATTGATTTCCCGCATTATATAGTGGATGAGACTCTATTGCACCGCATAATAGCGGATGATATTTTATAAATCCCATATACCCCGATATTCCACCTCAAAGTGGAATTGGTATTTAATTGTTGTGCTAACGTCTGTGGATGTAGGGAAAACAGGTTGGAGGGATCCAACTGGATTCCTCAAATATTTAATTTGTTTCGTATGTTGTATGTTGATTATTTATAATCTGTGTGTGATTATTTGTGATTGAAACCGTTGAAGGCTATAATTTAGCCGAATATATTTCTGATATCATAGGATATCAGGAATAAATAAAATTTGATTTTTGAAATTTAGTAGAAATTTATAGTAAATTAGATTTAGAAAATTGAATAAATTTAAAGGGAGAAATTTGTTTCAAAGGATAATAAATTTGGTGTTGAAATAAATTTAAAAATCAAGTTTGAAAATTGGTTTGGTATTTGTAAATAAATTTGAAAATCAATTTAGAACTTAATTTGGTGCTGAAATGAATATTTGGAAATCGATTTAAAAATCGTATATAATGGATATTTAGAAGTTAAATTCACAATAGGAATTTATAAAGCAAAGGGAAATTCGTTTTAAAAATAAAGATTGTTTTATTTTTAAAGGGTGTGAAAAGAAATTTACGGATTTGGAACGTAAATTTAAAATAAATCTAGAAGGATTTATAAATTGATTTGAATGAACCATTTTAGAATGGAAAGTGTACTTTCCCTGAAAAGCCGAATATACTTTCAAAGTATAAATTAAAAATTTTAGAAATTGTTTTGAAAAAATATTGTTGGAGAAATTATTTGGGAAATGTTTAAATCTTGAAAGTAAAGATTTATTTAGTTGTTTATAGAAATGATTATCTTAAATATTTAACAAAAATTTGATTTAGAAATTGGTTATCTAAATATTTATACCCCATCTACTAATTTTTATTTTAAAGTTAGTTTGGACTTGAAATTTTATATGAGACATTTATATAATATTTTCATAACTAATATTTAAGTAAGTGTTTTAAAATAGTTTTATTTTACATATTTCCGAGTATATATGTTTGGGTAAGTAATTAAAATTATTTTAAAGTATTTTAACTCGGCAGACCTTCAGTGGAAACAAGTAATATCGGGAATCTTATTCCACGAGTGAAAAATGATTGAAATTTGTTTTCAAATAGTTGAAGTGTAAAATTGTATCTTGCAAAGATATTTTGAAAATAAAAAATTAGGAAAATTATTTAAATCTTGGTGTTGTTGTGAATAGTTATTGATAGTTAAATAACCGACTATCAATATTTGCCTTTCAAATGGCATTTGAATTTCGATGCGACCGGGGGTCGGATTCCAAGTGGATATCCGAAAACCACATCGAACCTTTATGATGGTGATAGATCTTTTGTTTAAAAGATCGAAGTGAAAAATTGTTCCGATTTGTTTGAAATCCGTATGAACACTTATTTTTAAAAATAAGCACTCGTTATTTGGATTAGCCGGGAGACGACCTTGTGTCATAAAACTCATTCCGAATGACGATACGACGAAATGGGATTGCATTTGAAAATGGTGTTGAAGACCCGTATTCTCTAAAACAAAAGGATTACCGTCGAATGTCTCTACACCGGGTTGCTCCGGTATAGAGATTCTATCACCCTTTGTGATGGGGATTCCGGACGTGATTAGTGGATATTCGGATTTGCAAGGGCTTCTTTGAAGTGCTTTCGGTTCCGTTGGATCCCGGAACAGATTTGTATGGATGTGTGGCTGACGTTACACTTTGCGATGTAAAACTAGTTTCTATCAAATACATTTCTGTTGGCGGTGGAGAATTTATTCTCTTAGCTTAACACCCTTCTCTGAGATATATGAGCCCATAGGTTATGTAGTTGATGGTTACTAGTGATACATTCCCAATTTGGTAATGTGGCACACGAAGTGCTACTGATCATTTGTTGATCAAAGCATGACTTTGTTAAAAGTGTAGCTTTGTGGACGAGACTTGCTTGTCTAGGTGACACATGATGGAGGGTTCTCGCTTTTTATTAGGTGACACGTGACCTGGAAATTTTTACATTTGAAATGGAATATTTAATTGGTTTTAAATAGTTGGAAGTTGTTTTAGCTTGAATTTCAAATATAACTATGGATTTGGCAATTAAATTATTGAATTTAATTTATTAATGATGGGTAAAATTTTGAATCTTCAATTTTAGGCTTGTTAAAAGTAATTTGATGGCTTAGAAAATTTATATTGATGATACTGAAGATAATGGAAACTTCAGAATTGAATTTGGAAATAATTTTTTCAGTTTTTCGAAATTTTGTTGCTTAAATCGATATTTAAAAATAGCCTTCTGAGGCACAGTCTCATAATTCAACGAAACTAGTTCCTTTGGATCCGTAATTGTTAGTTATTATCGGATTTCAATTTTCGTAGCAATCGGAGTTGTCCTTTAACCCTGGCAGCTCAAAACGCATAGAAACTATTTTTAATCGATTCAATTTAAATTTTATCATTTATTTCCGTAACTCGCACATACGATCAAATTAGGACTCGAAACCTTTTCCAACGCGTTCAGAATAGGGATATAACATTATAAACGCCTGGCGGCGTGCCTCGATTGGAGTTTGGGATTTTGAGTTAGGTAATATGAGATAATTTGAAAATAAAAAATTATAAAAAAATTAAAAACCCTACCTTCCTCTACACGCTTCCCCTTTTTGATATTTACAGCCGTACCAATTGATCAATCGAAAAAAATAAAATAAAAATAAAATCAAAATCGAAGAGTAGAATGAAATAAATTAATGGCCGAGCAAACCCCCCTCTTTCGTCTAAAAACATAATCGATTCGCCCAGAAAAGAAAATAAATTTATGGCCGAAGCCCCTTTTCCCCTACTTTGTTTGAAATGGAATCGTAGAAAAAAAATTGGCGATCGTTCGAATGGGAAATTGGAACCGAGATTCAATTCAAGCTCGGGGGAACGGTGTGGTTTGCACTCGCACTGGTGGGAGGCGCTTTCGCGCGCGCGTTCGACGCCGTGGCGACGTAGGCTACTGTGGCGATGGCGTTCGAGCTCGAGGTGGTTGCGCGAGCAAGGACAGCTCACGTTTGGCGCGATCTGGGATGTGGCGATGGGATCTCGGTGGTCGCGAGGCTGGTGAGGATGTGAACACATCGTCGCGTGCGTGGTTGTAAGCAGAGCTAGGGTTTGATTCTAAGAGCCGTGAGGTATCTTTGTATATAATTCATTTATTAAATTATTTAATTGTATATATAAATTTTATGAAAAAAATAAAATAAATAAATAATATAGCTATAATGTATATAGTTATATACTGTAAAGTATATATGAATTTTTTTAATTTTTATATATACATGAACAGGAATTACGAATATAGGATATATTTAAATATAAAATTATCTATATAAAGATATATTTACTCATGTCGAATCTACTTGTATTTTCAATGATGTATTATGGATATGGGTTTGATTAATAAACTTGTTCAATTATTTTAGATTGCTAAAAAAAATTCAAAAGGAAAATTAATTTAAAATTTAATTCTTGGATTAAAATTGAATCATTAGTTAAAAATTTAAAATCATTGGTTAAAATTAAATTGTTAGTTAATTTAAATTTATAAAATGAAAATTTAATTGCTTGATTGGTTCAAATATTAATAAAAATCATGTAATTGTTATGCAAGGTCTGAAATCGAGGAACAAACGGGAATTGAAAATGGATTGCAAAATAAAAGGAAGGTGAGATCTTCTCACTCAAAATTTTAATAATTGAAAATTTCAGTTATTGATTGATGGTAGTTAAACTTAAAATTGATTGAATGTGTGCTTGGATGATTGATTTATAATAATTATTCACTGGATGATATTATATATATATATATATATATATATATATATAGTAATATATAGTATATATTGGGTAATTGATTTCCCGCATTATATAGCGGATGAGACCCTATTGCGCCGCATAATAGCGGATGATATTTTATAAATCCCATATACCGCGATATTCCACCTCGAAGTGGAATTGGTTTTTAATTGTTGTGCTAACGTCTGTGGATGCAGGGAAAACAGGTTGGAGGGATCCAACTGGATTCCTCAAATATTTAACTTGTTTCGTATGTTGTATGTTGATTATTTATAATCTTTGTGTGGTTATTTGTGATTGAAACCGTTGAAGGCTATAATTTAGCCGAATATATTTCTGATATCGTAGGATATCAGGAATAAATAAAATTTGATTTTTGAAATTTAGTAGAAATTTATAGTAAATTAGTTTTAGAAAATTGAATAAATTTAAAGGGAGGAATTTGTTTCAAAGGATAATAAATTTGGTGTTGAAATAAATTTTGAAATCAAGTTTGAAAATTGATTTGGTATTTGTAAATAAATTAGAAAATCAATTTAGAACTTAATTCGGTGCTGAAATGAATATTTGGAAACGGATTTAAAAATCGTATATCAATGGATATTTAGAAGTTAAATTCACAATAGGAATTTATATAGGAAAGGGAAATTCATTTTAAAAAGAAAGATTGATTTATTTTTAAAGGGTGTGAAAAGAAATTTACGGATTTGGAACGTAAATTTAAAATAAATCTACAAGGATTTGTAAATTGATTTGAATGAACCATTTTAGAATGGAAAGTGTACTTTCCCTGAAAAGCCGAATATATTTTCAAAATAACTTTTAAAGTATAAATTAAAAGTTTTAGAAATTGTTTTGAAATATATTGTTAGAGAAATTATTTGGGAAATGTTTAAATCTTTAAAGTAAAGATTTATTTAGTTGTTTATAGAAATGAATATTTTAAAGATTTAATAAAAATTTGATTTAGAAATTGGTTATCTAAATATTTATACCCCATCTGCTAATTTTTATTTTAAAGTTAGTTTGGACTTGAAATTTTATATGAGACATTTACATAATATTTTCATAACTAATATTTAAGTGAGTGTTTTAAAATAGTTTTATTTTACATATTTTCTAGTTTATATGTTTGGGTAAGTAATTTAAATTATTTTAAAGTATTTTAACTCGGTAGACCTTCAGTGGAAACAAATAATATCGGGAATCTTATTCCACGAGTGAAAAATGGTTTTAAATTTGTTTTCAAATAGTTGAAGCGTAAAATTGTATCTTTGCAAAGATATTTTGGAAATAAATAACTCTGAAAATTATTTAAATCTTGGTGTTGTTGTGAATAGCTATTGATAGTTAAATAACCGACTATCAATATTTGCCTTTCAAATGGCATTTGAATTTCGATGCGACCGGGGGTCGAATTCCAAGTGGATATCCGAAAACCATATCGAACCTTTGTGATGGTGATAGATCTTTTGTTTAAAAGATCGAAGTGAAAAATTGTTGAGATTTGTTTGAAATTTGAATGAACACTTATTTTTAAAAACAAGCGCTCGTTATTCGGATTAGCCGGGAGAGGACCTTGTGTCATAAAACCCATTCCGAATAACGATACGACAAAGTGGAATTGCATTTGGAAATGGTGTTGAAGACCGGTATTCTCAAAAACGAATGGATTACCTATTGAATGTCTCTGCACCAGGTTGCTCAGGTATACAGATTCTATCACCCTTTGTGATGGGGATTTCAGACGTGATTAGTGGATATTCGGATTTGTAAGGGCTTCTTTGCAGTGCCTTCGGTTCCGTTCGATCCCGGAACGGACTTGTATGGATGTGTGGCTGACGTTACACTTTGAGATACAAAACTAGTTTCTATCAAATACATTTCTACTGGTGGCGGAGAATTTATTCTCTTAGCTTAGCACCCTTCTCTAAGACGTACGAGCTCAGAGGTTATGTATTTGATGGTTACTAGTGATACATTCCCAATTTGGTAATGTGGCACACAAAGTGCTGCTGATCATTTGTTGATCAAAGAATGACTTTGTGAAAAGTGTAGCTTTGTGGACGAGACCTCATCGGACCTCCCACCCCGGAAATGGTCGAAACAGGAAAGATGTGGCAAGGTTATGAGGGTCGCGCCCTTTAGGCTATGTCATTTCCTTCTGGAAAAGGGTGGTATCGGGTATGGAGCCCTGATGTTTAACCTTTGTGGTTACTACAAATACTTTTCTTTGTGGTTGTTGGTGTAGAGGATCCTCAGATAAAGGTCTCAAAGGACCGAGGGATGGCATACTCATGTAGTACTTACCTAGTTACGGTGGTAACCTGACCTTGTGTTGGCAGAGAGCTGGTTATGTTCTCAGGACGTCCCTCCAGAGGCATACCCGTGTGGCAGTAGGAAGTTCCTTAGCCTGACCATTTGTTGAAAATCCAAACAAAACAATACGATCCTTGTACGGTTTTAGTTGTATAACCTGCCATTTAAAATGGTAGCTACAGCTGAGATAATATAATGGTACCTATGCTTGCTAAGATTAATATTATACTTTCGAAATGTTTTCCAGTATGAACCAATAATAATATAAAAGAAGAATTTTGCATAGTAAGCATATTTGACTATCATAAGGAGAAATCTCCCCCATCTGTGCGGGTGCATTGTGTGTGTGCTGGGAGGCCTTATGATAGTTTCATTTTCCAAAAGCATAGCGGATTTCTTTTTATTTTCTTTGTGAAAATAACTTTTTTTAAGATCTCACACCAGTCCCATGACTGACCAGGAGTTAATTGTTCCCTTTCTAAACTCTGGGTGTCTACAATTTTCCACACGGGCAGCCTAGAGTCTGGTTAGCAGTTATTCGGGAGAAAAGTCAAGAAGTTGCTGTGGGAATCAAGAGTTGGAGCTAGATGGTGAGGCGTATCACTTACACATGTAATATTTCTTTCCGCTGCTTGTTGTTGTACACTCTGATAATGTAATGTGATGTAATGTAATAACTGGCATAGTGATTCTGTTTAAAGATATTTATTTATCTATTATGTTTGTTCCGCTGTGATATGTGAGATTCTGTTATTGTTTCTGTTTCTTCTTTCTTCTTCTTCTACCTCTTCTTATTTAAACCCTAATGGTTTGGTTTTCCGGCGTTCGATTGTTCGGCATTTGATATAGTGGACGTATTAATGTCGATTTTCGAAAGTCGAAAAAATCGAGTCGTTAGAGTATATGTCTATGAAGTTGGATGGTTCGGCCTAGCATCCTAAACACTATGGATCAGTAGAGCATAATTGAATCAGAGGGTTCGACACTGCTAATTGGAGGAATCAGTAGTGAAGATATAAATGGGTACTCGAACTAAAGATAAAGCGAAAACAAGAACTCCACGCATCCAAATACCTAATATTTGGGACACCGTCATGTTTAAGCATGAAGAAGCTACCATAGAGACCGTTGTCCTAAATTCAACATATGGAGGTATCGGTACCGATTCCTCTCCATTAAGGATTGGGCATAGTGCTCCCTACGGTTGGCCGATCTGTATGAGAAGGTCTTATTGCCGAAGTTCCAAACAGATTGGTGGCCGCCTTCACCTATAGATACAAACCTAGTGGATCATTCTGGGGATCATTATGCTGCTGGTAAATAGCACTATTATTGTAATTAATTTACTCCATTATTCTCTTGTCTCTTGCTATTTCTTACTATAGTCAAGATTGTTGTAAAGAAATAAAGAGAACTTTTAAAGTGGACGTAGGCAAATCAACGCCGAACCACTATAAATCTTGTTGTTTTTTCTACTATGTTTTCTTATTATTTTGAGATATTCCTCTATTTCCATTTAGTTTCTTAATTTTTTCCACTATACAAGCCTATTCTTCGATATTTTTGGCCAATTTGGTTGCAACAAGTATGAAGCTCAATAGTATTCTTAAGTGAAGAGAACTTTTTAATATCAGCATTTCGGGATTTTCTGTTTGACTTATTTGTTATTAACAACTAGAAACCCTCTGGTGATTCATTACATAGTTATCCAATAACTATTAATACGTAGACAAGCTCCATTGTCCCAGTGGTAAGTGATTCGGCTTCGGTGCGTGAGGTCACAAGTTCGAAACTTGCGTAGCATGATTCGAATGTTTATTGGCATGTGTTATGTTGTCCCACTAACATGTTATATATAAATTACCATTTCAAAAAATATATCAATATGCAACCTTTTTGTGCCCCTAGCAGCCAAAAGTAATGCCCTGCCCAAAAATTGGAGAGCTTAGTACCATGGTCTCAATGGATGCATCGATATCATTTCTAAAAACATCTTGACCAGGAATATTTAAAATGATATGTTATTTTAATTGTGATAATTTTCTCATGATTACAACTCTTTCTAATTATTATCACATATTATGTTGTTTAAGGATTTTCTATTTTAATATATTTAGATTAATTAATAAATTAATATATAACGATCTATCGAGTTTATAATAGAAAATTAAATAACTTTATTACAAACAAGATTTATTACAGAGTTAGATATATGTAACAAATTATATAATTGTCCCTGGGGCATACCCCTATCTTTGTAGGAAACTGCATAATATTACATCTGATCAAATCAATCCCATTCAACAACTAGTAAGAAACGACAATAATTATGGGTTTTCTATCTGAAAATGAATTAAAATTTATAAGTTATCATAGTATATGACTACGGTCAACAACAAGTATTATTTGATGCTAAACAAAAGTTAGGCCTCTTACTTATTCGCAAACACACGAGTCTCCAAACTAAGCTTATTAGTCTTACCCAAAACTAGATTTTCCATCCATTTTGAATTTATTTACAGTATTCTACGAAAGAATTCACATTTGACTAATTGTCTACCGAGGCTCGTCTCTATGTGCTATATTATATACGCCAAGCTATGAGCATAACTTTTTTTATTGGTGTCTATCTCTAGGTACCCACTCTGTTGACACCTACCTCTATGTAGTGTCAATTCCATCAATGCTTAACCTAACTTTGGATGTATATTTCACCCTGCATGTCATTAGGATTTAGAGTGGTTCAGCTATGCCTACATCATTTTATATGATGCTCACGGTATTATTTTGTAATGATAAAGATATCAAAGTAAATAATTCTCCAAACCATAGAGGGAATTTAAGAGAAAAGAAAATAATAGAGTCTAGGCGTCGCTTGTCAAAAAAAGTTGATCACTTATTCTTCTATGTGGAGTTGTATTGATTGATGAAGAGATTGTAGATAGGCACCTTAAATCGTGCATTAATATCCATAAAAAACCATCATGGAAATCATGTCAAGATCCGTATTTGTAGGTAGAAGATTAGGTCAACTTGACCTAATTTCCTAACATTGATCGTATGGTTAGTTCCAACTCATTCATATGGACCCGTGTCGATCGATCCAAATATTTCTTCGTGTTAGAAATATTCTTTATAATTGGCCTATGTACCTCTTTGACTTGATCTTTCATGGGAGCAATTCCATCGCTTAATATTGTGAAGAAATTGATTAATACTATGGTTTGATACCGAAAGATGGTATGAATTGGTAGCCGTCCATTCATAATAACTTTTATCGATTGATCCTTTTTTCTTTATTTTCCTATCATTTCTTTTGACTTTCTAAGTAGTTTCTTGGGGAATCTCTCGTGTTTGATGATTCTCGAGTTCTTCACTCATTCCTTCATCTTCTCAAAGTCTGACACCGTCGAATCTTCAAATGCAAAATATACTAGTAACAATGTGAAAATAAAAGATAACCACATCTAAACATAAATAAAATAATTATTTTTAGATATTTTCTATGAAAGTTATTTTATTATACATTAGAAAGTTAATATTACAATTGAATAATTAAGATTATATGCATTTTTTACTTTTACATTTTTTACAAAATAGATTCAATATTTTGAAATTATTACTGAATATATTTTTTGCAAATTAGAAAACCATTATTTGAGGCAATGTTTGATTATCTCCAATAAATATCAATTTTGTTCAAAATACTTTTTTACACAACAAATGTACTCATAACCATGCTAATAGAAAACTTTGATGTGAATGTCAATCCCATTCATATACAATTCCAATCAAATTAATTTTTGTTCTAACAAATAATAAACAATGCCAAAGTACAAAGGTAAGTTAAAAACGATGATAGGCTTTTAAGTTCAAATGTTGATTATCATTGTTTGTTACCTCATAGTATTCAAAAACATATCCAACTTCACCATATAGAGTTCTTTCATTGTTGATGTTGATGTCAACATTGTCAAGAAAAGAACATGAAATAATTATTACAATGATATCTAATATTTTTGAACAACGATACTATGCTTAAATTAAACTTTGGAAAGATTCGTAAAATACCATCTTTAAGTTTTAAAATACACAGCCGCCACCCTTCCAAAAAAATGTTATAATTTTTTTCAAGTTTTAGGATATCCAAGGAAAACTCTACAAACAATTGCAGAGTTGTATTTTCCACGCTACATGGGCAAATATTTGTAAATTTTTCAATAAATATTTGAAAAAAAATCAGCAAAAATATTTGCAGATTTCTCTATAAATATTTAGAGTTTTCGAAAAAAATAAAAAAAGTGTTTTAATCAAAGAAATATGCGATTATTGTTAACGTTTAATTTTCTAAAAAAAAGAATTGTTTTTCAAATGTAATTTAAAACATGTTTTTGGAAACGTTTTTCACTTATTAATTCTAGAAGTAAGGGGTGGAACAAAAATATTAATTTAGCATTTATACAAGCTTGTATATGTTGAATAGGTATTATGATGTCAACAATAGTCATTAAGCTTCTAAATTCAAACTATAACCATTATCTTTCACACGTTGAACATGTGCCATGTAACCAGTGTTATGTCTCCCATATGGAGCGAACATTGACAGTTCGAATTATTTTATTATTCTTATGCAAAGTCCATATAATCGTTTTAAACATTTTGTTTTGCATGTATAAAATGCATGCCTTATGCATGGTTACATTATTTTGCATGCATGAAGCGCATTTCGTCGAATTTGTTATTAGTAGTTGTAATAAAATTATAATGTTTTGATATTGTTGTGCATGTATATAACAACAAAATCTAACATTTAGTTTCAACGAGAAAATTTTATATATAATTAAGGTCCAAAGTTCAAATTCTATTTTAGCAGATAAATTTGCTTTTTTCCTATATATTTTTAGTTCATATATCTTAATAAAGTTGTAAATAGCGATACTAAGAGCATTTCTAAGGGTGTCTTATTCAAGTGTAATATTCAACATTTTAGAAACGCTATGCTCTAACATAGCTGATTACATGTTATATAATGTGTAATCATCATGTCCTGAATTGGCCCCATGTTCTTATTTAACTAGCGTCCAATCTTAGATGCCTATTAGGTGCCTATCTAATAGGCTTCTAGATCATTAACAGCTACTAAAGCCCAAATGGCTAATATAACAGTTATATTTTCCCCTAATTCAATAGATAACCCACTTTCAGTCCTAAAAATTCTCAATATTTTTTCTTCTAAACCACAGTAACTTTATATCAAACAAGGGTCCTATAATACCTTTACCATTCGGATAGTTTAAGCACCTTTGAATTCTACAAATTACGTTTTCGAAGATGATAATGAGCAATACGACATTGTTCTGAGCTAACATTCACCCAACCAATAGTGAAGCGACAAAAACTATGACTTGTACAACATTTATAGTAACCATACCAAAGATTCAATAAAGGGGCACAAACCAAAGTGGCGATAGTTTTGGAAGAAAATAATGAATACCTTTAAAATAAAGCATTTACGTAACACATGTTTATTTTCGGTTATTCAAGGATGACTAGGTAAAATCAATTGGCAAACTCAATTTTACGAATCATGGATTTATAAAATAAATAAAGCAAAACCCTATGGAACGGGAGGTGAAGATCATGTGATATGTTTATTGATTTTCATTTCTTTGTTAGTATATAACCGTCTTTTTTCATTTATTATCTTAAAAGAATGGCAAATAAAAAATTATTAAATCTTTTTGCAAGAGAAATAGTGTTAAAAACCCATACTATTACCAATTTGTGAACTATTATGAGTTTTGTTTGTACCAAAATTGGACACAATACTCTTCGGGTGTGTTTGAAGATAAAAAATGAAGAAATTAGATGTAAAAAGAAGTAGATCTAACAAACACACCAATCAATAGATTAGAAAAGGCATAGAAACACACAAATTTAAAGTGGTTCGGCAGATTGTCTACGTCCACTGTGAAATGATTGATGTTTATTGACATTCACTCACCGATTACAAAACGTTACAATAGTACAAATGTGGTTTAATGATGATTCTGGTAGAATGCCAACGTAGAGAAGCCAAAAGTCCCTTTTCTATAGATTTAAGGTCACTATTTATAGGCGTAGGCAACAAATATCTCGCCCAGATCTTGGAAGACTTCTCGCACATGAGTGGGCCTATGGGAGCGAGTTTAGGTGATTTCGGCTCGATCTAGGGGCGATACGAATTGAGTACATATCGTTCGAAACACTGTCCTTTGAGACTGAAAATTTTCAGGTACATTCTTGGGGTTCTATGCAAGTTCCTGTGAAAATTTTGTGGCATTTGGATTTGTAGATCCCGAGTTATGATTGATGCAAGTTTGGATTTGCCGAACGCTACCGAGTTTGCATCGCTTCTGTTCGCATCATTTCTGTTCGCACCACTTCTAAGCACGTAATGACCAATGATGTGGCGCTAACTTTTTAGGATCGATCCACTTTTCATGCCGAGTGATCGAGTCTTTCCCTTGGACGTGCTTCGTTCGTATCGATCTAATTTAACATTGTTCGTATCGATCCTATGTCGCCCACTTTGCATCGCTCGTTTGCGTTGAGATCGCATCAATAGCTCACACTCCCATTCGTATTGATATTTTGCATCCTTTTTCATATTGATTCCGGAAGCTACTTCGTATCGATAACATAGTAGCCGCTTCATATCGATAGATGGATGACTCTTCTTGTATCAACCTCGGCGTGTACTCTTCCTATCGATCACTTGGCTATTGATATGAAGTGAATGACTACTTCATATCGATTGGAGGTGAGGGATTCGTATCGATAGTGTGTGCTTACTGCCTGTCGCTCCTCGTATCGATGGAGGAAGATCAATACGGAATTGATGGGCAGTGATCGATACGGAATAGACATCTATCAAAGCTTTGATTAGTCATGTTAGTTGTGGCTCGATCCATACTCGATAAATTCATCAGTCTCCATAGTAGACCTGTGTATAATTGATCTTCGGGACGAGCCATCCTCGGTTTCCAGTCAATTCCTTAGTGTCACGGCCTTGCCAAAAGGCAGGATAACATTTGCCCCCCAATGTACATCTTTTGAGGACATGACGTGCATTAAAAAGCTGCAATCTTCATTTTGAAATGTTCTATCCATTTTATTGAGTAGTTGTTGACTCTTTTGTCAACTGATGCAACCTGTTGATTAACTGTTGGCAATATAAATACTAGATTGCTGATTGCCGATGACTATATAATGTACTTGTTGTAACTGAGTATTGAGTGTCGGGAGTCTGTTGTTCACTATTTTGACTATCATCGGGTGAGCACTGAACTCCTATGAATTTTGAAAACCAAATGCTAGTCTGTCATACATGCACGTATGTTAACCTGACTCTCGTTAACGTTTGCACGTCTACGAGTCCTTGTCAAGTTTTTTTTATATAGAATTAAGTTTCGTATCGATCATCTCTTGGATCGATGTGAAATTCATGTTGTAATAACACTTGATGGTCGTTTTAGAGTATCTCTTCATATTGACCCTCTCCTGGATCGATTTAAGAAATTGGAAAATCATCTTCGTATCGATGGTGATAGAGACCAATTCGTTGGCCTTTAAATATATCTCGTATCGACGGATACGAATTTCTGTGAGCTTCAAAGCTATGGAGACAAACTTTCCACTTCTGTATAGATTGATCATTGATGGATACAAACAGCTGCGCTATGGGTCCGAATAGTTCTATTAAGCCTTTGTTGCATTGTGCGTATTGATTGGTTGCCGATGGGTACGAACAATCGTGTTCTGGGTCGACTTGAGTAGATGGTTACGAATGATTGTATCTGTAATCGATGTAGGTTGATGGATACGAAGAATGCCTCATATCGATGATATGGGAGAATGCTCTTCACCGGCTAACATAACTGGGAGACTAATCGTTTCCTTCTATCTTTCATGCCCATATAAATATGTTTGATAGTTAGAAATTTTCTCACTTTCTCTCACTTTTTTCCGCTTTCATATCAATTGAAAATTTGGCAAATAGAAATTGATCTTGCTTTCGAATCGAACCAAACAACAATCCTTTGAACTAATTGCTGAAATTAGGTAAATAACCAACCAAATTCAATCTTAAAATGATGAGACTCGAATTCTCTTGCCATCCCACTAACATTAGTAGCCGATTCTGGTGAAAAGAAGGCCAGAGACGGTCGAAGCGAGGTCGAAGAAGGTCATAGTAGTCTCTGTGGTGATTGGGGAATATGAAGCGTGGAGGGATATAAAGTACTCATGGAAGGGACGCTCTGCTCTGACCTTGCATTGATGGGAGAAGGAAGGAAGAATACTCTCGTATCGATCTGGGATGAGGAATTCGTATCGATCTGGAACTAATGGATGGCATGAGGAAGTTCATGTTTATCTTGGATACAATGTAATTCCATATCGGTGTGAAAGACTTGCACCGTATCGATGGCGGGTGGACCTTCAGATCGGTTGACCGATACGAAATCTATGGCATGATGATCGATACGAAGGCACAACTAATGATCGATACAAAGTAAGGGATTTTGCCTCAATACGAAATGGCCTTGGATGATCCATACAAAATGATGTTGTATGACCGATACGAAGTGATGGTTCTTGGACTGATACGAAGCAAATTTCAGTGATCGATTCGAGTTTAAATTTTTGGCCGATACTAAATTCCTTCCATACTTGATCATTTGACTCCGACGAGCTTCTGCCTTGCATAACTGGACATAAATGTTTACTGCATGTCTGATTGCCTCTCGAAGCTCGTCGAAGGAATTGTAGCTTTGATAAAATTTAACAAGCTTTAACTTTAACTTGGATCGATCTCTGAAGATATGTTGGAAAGAATCTTCTTACGATATGAGCTATCGCTAGATGGCATTCTCCTACCTGGACCGAACGACAGACCACATATTCCCCCAGAAGGGTTCACCGCCTTTAACAGACATTCGTGTACAACTGGAATACTTCCTCCATTTAACCAGTACATTTGGGAGGTGTTATCTTACTTAGGAATTGCTCCGTCACAGTTGCATCCAAATGGATACACATTGTTGAACAACTTATTCATTGTTTTTATGGAACATCTCTTACGACCTTCGACTTCGGAGGAAGTCAGATTCTTGTTCAATCTCAAGAGTCGGGGAGATAACGCCATATTCACATTCTTAGAGGCGGTCAGGAATTGCCAATTTGTGACTGGGACTTGGAACAAACTTAGCTACTTCAAGACCAAATGGTTCAATGTTTGGTGCCCACTAGGGTTTGCTAGCAGTGGTTAGTTAGACAAAAGTGCTGCAATTTCTCCAGTTGCAGTTGTAATCAAAGTTGAGTTTAACATTTTCTTTTCTTTACAACCGCAATTCCACGACCTAAAGGTTCCCAATTTAAAGAAATAGTGCAAATTATTTAAGAGGTGCCTGGTGAGATTAGGGAGATCAACTCGTTGCTCTTGGATGAAAGTTTGAGGGCCGTTGGGCTAATCAACCGAGACCAGAGCATAAGACTTGAAGGAGCTCTTAGGGTAGCTATGGAAAGACGGGCTAAGAATAGGGCACCCGGGATTGTAATAGCTAAACGGGGCTTTGAAGAGGATACGCCCACTAAAGATGAACCTATAGACAGGCCCTCAGATAGTCCTCGAAATTCAGAGGGAAAGAGGAAAGGTAAGGCGGTTGCTCATAAGCTTCATAAGTCTTCAAGATGGAAATCTGTAGTCGTCTCCCTTCTAGCTATCGGTGTTATACTTTTGGAGGCTCCTCCGTCACACACCGAGAATCCTTTCGAAGGGCTTACGGACATTTCGATTCTGGATTATGTGTCACTCCAACAAGATATCGGATTAGATGGGATTCAACGCTTTAGATTTAGGCGAGTCATTTCCTATGAGTATGGCTGATATAACCGGTTGGTCGGGGGGTTGCACATGCATACATACACTTCACAGCACTACATGGTTTCATATCATAAGCTATTCATTTCTAGAGATTAACAACTCTACTTCTCTTTTCATTTTACAAATACGATGACAAGGAGAGAATATATGCTTGGAAGTCTTCGCTCTCTGCACCATTCATCCAGTTCGTATTATGAGTCTCATAGATGGGAGGCTGATAGAACCGCGATGGCGGTTATTCCAGTCAAGAGAGGGAATGCTATGAAAGGGAGAGGGATAGAGAGAGGGAGAGGGAATATAGAATCATTCTCGATCACGCTCCCCGCCACCTCGAATTCCAACACAACCTTCTAGTAATGGAAAACAACCCTTGGAACCTGCGCGTTAAATTCCACCTACTCAAGTGCCAAGGCCTGACTTATAGCATCAAAGGACTGAAATAGAAACTCCTACGGTTACTGAAAAAGTTATCACAGAGCCCAGTGGGGAGGGAGCGATCAGAATCACCAAGCTAATAAAAGATTTTTCAAATATCTGCTTCGATGGCTTCATCTTTCCCTGCACTTAAAGTTAATTCCTATCGAGGCAGAACAAAAAATACATGATTACATTGTCGATGTCTATAGCCAATACCGGGAATGGATGGAGACCGCAGACAAAGTATCAGCGGTAGCATTTGAGCGAGCGAATATAATTGAAAAATTAGGGACCGGTCTCGCTTAGAAGGACCGCATAAACCAGGTGCTTAACGAAGAGAATGGGTCCGCGAGAAACTTAGAGACAGAGGCCAATAAAAGGCCTGATGAGGCAACTCGGCGGATGGAAGAGGTGAGGCATACGCGCTTAGCCTTGGTGGAGTAAAAGGGGCATCAGACAACGACTGTTATGGCCAAAAGAGACGGGGCACTTAAAGATGTTGAATAGCTTAAAGCCAAAGTCAATGAAATCGTCAAAGAGAAAGACGATGCAAACAAAGAAGCCAAGGAAGCATGTGAACATGCTATGGGGATTAGGGATGAAAGGGATGCAGCAATGCTTAAAATTCTGGAAGCCGAAGCTAGGCTAGAGGCTGACATAGAAGATCTTCTTATTACATACAACGCCAGTGTACTAAAGCACCGAAATTTGACTTGGCTTGAAAACTATCCATCACACCTATACAACGCTTGGTGCCGCTTAGTGGAAGATGAAAAAGCAGAGCATCAAACCGAATCTGTAGATGAATTTGAATTGGAGAATCAAGTGTTAAGCGAGGATGAGAGAAGAGTTCTCCACGACATCACCATCACATTTGAAAAGGAGAGACTCGCTACTCAACATTCGGAGGCTGGAGAAGGTTCAGGCGTTGAGCCCCACCCGAATCTACATTTGTGGTTGATCCTCAGTCTGTTCTTGCATATCATCCTGATCAACCGAAATTGTCTCCAGCTTGTGAGCATGTTTCTAAAGCTGCTCCGCCACTTGCGAGCCAAATTGAGGAAGGTATTTGGAAAATTTCTTGTGCTCATTCAAAGTCAAAAGAATTGCTTGAAGTTATCACTAACAAATTTTTCTTTGCGTCTATTCAGTGATACGAGCTACATTAGCCATACCTCCTGCAACCCAAGAGCCGCATCATGCGCAGGAGGCCCTCATAAGAGAAGCGACCACTACACTACTACTGCAACAACCGACGGAGCACAGGGGAGCAAGTTTACTTTTGATGAGAAGATGATGGAGGAGCTTCTTGGCCACCAAAGCAACCCTTTTGCTGATCTACCATTTGTCATGGGTGGAGGCGCACCTGTGATCAGCTCCTCGAGCCCAATTGCTAGCATTCCTGGAGATGCCCTAACAATCCATGAAGAGGAGATAATTGTTGAAATCAACGCTGAAATGGAAGCGGCTGCACGAGCCAGTGGCATTAGAGGTGGGATGGTGGGCCTTGGTCCAGCCCCTTAGTTGATGATTTCTCCCGGTGGTACCGTTGTTGACATCGATGTGCTTTTTTCGTCTTTAACGCCGACCCTACTCCTTCGACTCCGCCTTCGGGAAGTATTCCAATTCATGTTAGTTCGGAGGAATAGGTTACCATAACACCCCCGACTGGAGATTAACCGCCAAAGTGTAAGGGTTCGAAGAGGCATCCGAGTGGTAGTTCCAGCGGGTCTACGCCGAAGAAGACGAAAAAGAAGAAGACGAGAGAATATACATGTCTTCTTGCCTCATTTTTGGTAGACAGGAATTTCTTTTGTCTCTAGTAGGCCGTGTATAGATGTTGGTTTGAAAATTTCTAGTAGGATTATGCAGGGTACTTTTGTACTTATCCTTCTTTTTTTGAAAGAATGGTCGAAATAAAATTCCATTTTGTCTTCAGCACAATTTCTGTGTTTATTTGCTTAAGTATTTTAGCACTCGAACATTCGTTCAATACATTTGCGAAGTTTTGGCCTTTGAGTTGGACCTGAATTTAGTTGTTATGTTCTGAAGTTATAGCTTCGGGTCATGACCGAAAGTTAAGTCAAGTTCCAATACTGCACTGTCTCGATCAGTAGCTGGTATTTCAAGTTTTACCCCCAATTCCAAGGATAAATTGAAAAGATCGGTCGGCAGTTGCATTTTGTCTTCAATATATCGAGCATAACTTTGTTGAATTGAAGCTGAAACAAGACAAGTTTGGGTGGTCGAATCACCCCTACTCATCTATTGGTGATTGCATCCATGCGTTGGGGATTGCACTTGTTTGTCGGCGGTAGGTACGCCCGCCTAAGATTTAGAGATACGTCCGCACTCTAGGGACTTAAGTTACGTTATGGGCAGTTAGTCACACCCGTTTTTGTTTATACTCGAGTTCCTACACTGGAAACTTAGAGTTTCTTATGGGTGGACGTCTCACACCCGGTTTGTGTTTATACTCCATTCACACTCTAGGAACTTAGAGTTGTCTTAGGGGTGGTCGTTTCACACCCGGTTTATGTTTATACTCCAGTTCGCATTTTGGGAATCTGGAGTGGTTAACAGACGGCCGATCACATCCGTTTTGAGTTTCAGTATTTCGTTCGCACTCGAGGAATGATGGATCTACCAAGATCACGGATGGTCGATTCACATCCACCCTGAGTCAACAAGTGAGGTCGTTGGACGGACGGATCCATACTCCCCGAACTTGGTTTAAACATGGGTGAAGTCGTTAGGTGGACGGATCCACCCTCTTTGAAACCGCATTTGTAAGTTCATACTCTAGCTCACACTCTGGGAGCCAGAGTTAGTTAGAGGATTGTCGTGCATCGATCCTTTTCTGGCTTCAGTGTGATGACATGCCTCCAATCTCGGGTTTCACTCAGCGAGTGACCGGACGTATCACAGTCACCCCTATTTGAATAGATCCCACCGTAGGATGGAACTTACTTCTTTATGCATTATGATGGTCGTATGACGCATTTTAAAAATCACTATGCTAGCTCGAAGAGATTGCATTTTATTTTAGAAAAAAGAAAATATGGCAAAGTCAGTTGCCTTATCACAAATTTGAATTTTGAAATGCATAAAGAATTTGTAAATGAAAAGCAGACTGAATGAATAAATAAAGCCTATTATGTGTAGTAAGCTCTGGGCAGAATGAGACGGTCAATGGTCGATAATTTAAATGTGTCATCTCCGAGCTTTCGTTCGGTAACATACGGCCCTTCCCATGTTGGTTTCATATGTTAAGGAACCGGATAAATTCTCACAAGGATGAGATCGGCGAGTTCAAAGGTTCGAGATCGGACCTTGGCATTATACAATCGAGCGACTTGACTTCGGAACGTGGCTGCCTTCAAATCAGCCTCTTCTCGCTTCTCATCCAATAAGTCAATAGATTCGGTAAGTAATATAGCATTCATCTTCGGATCATAATATGTCACATGGTGAGAAGGTACTTCCATCTTGACTGGAATAACGACTTCTGAACCATTGGAAAGAGAAAATGGAGTGTGGCTGGTCGTGGACTTGTGGGTTGTCCGATAAGCCCATAGGGCCATAGGGATTTCATCCATTTGCCCCCGGCCTTTTCCAGTCGTTTCTTCAAAATGGACTTTATAACTTTATTAATGGCTTCAACCTGTCTATTCTCTTGAGGATGTGCAACTGCAGAGAACTTTTTCTAGATGTGAAATCGTTGATAGAAATCTTAAATTCAACACCGTCGAATTATGCTCCATTGTCAGTAATGATGGTATGTAGGAGGCCAAATCGACAGATAATGTTGCGTACCATAAAGTTGATTACTTTCTTCATTATGGTAGTAGCAAGGGGCTCAGCTTTCGGCCATTTGGTAAAGTAATCAACTGCGACGATGGCGTACTTCGCACCACATTTGGCTAGTGGTAGAGAACCAATAATGTCGATGCCCCATACTGCGAATGGCCAGGGACTGACCATCTGAGTTATTTCGGTAGGCCGGGCTCTCGGTATTCGAGCATGACATCTGTCATATTTCCTGACATAATATGATGCATCGCTGGTTACAGTCGACCAGTAGCATCCATATCGGAGCACTTTCTTGGCAAAAGCTTGACCTTCGATGTGATCGCCAGATTCTCCTTCGTGTACATCATGCAATACTCTTTTGATTTCATCGTTGGCGATACACCAGAGTAAAGGAATAGAGTATCCTCTTCTATACATGACTTCATTCTGAATTATGAACCACGAAGCCTTTCGAAGAACTTTTCTTTTTTCACTCCTACGCTCCGATAGGGTTCCATGCTGGAGATAATTTTTGAAACGAGCCATCCATGACTCCTTATCATGAATGACTTCAAATACCCAGTTTATTTCCATTTGATCAATGCTCGGGGAAGATAATGTCTCTACAGGAACAAGTCCCATCTGTTATGCCTTACCGGTGCTGGCTAACTTTGCCAAGGAATCGACTTTCTAATTGCATTCTTGAGGTATGCAATTAATGGCATAATAATTGAATTGATTCAATATTTCATAAACCCAAGCAAGATAAGCAGCCAACCTTCCGTCTTTGGCCTGGTACTCCCCCGAACTTGGCACACGACCAAATTGTGAAACGCAGTAAATCTCCACAGCGATAATTCTAAAATCTTTAGCTAGCCTTAATCCAACGAGCAAGGCTTCGTATTGGGCCTCATTGTTGGTGGCACGAAAATTGAATTTTAAAGCATAGCACATAAATCGGCCTTTAGGAGTTTCAAGTACAACCTCAGCGCCTAATAAGTGGTCATTTGATGCACCATCAGTATGTAGATTCCAGACATATTTAACAGATTCATTGTTTTGAGCAAGTCCTCTGAGATAGTGAATTCAACGATGAAGTCACTAGGACTTGTCCTTGAATGGCTTGCCTTGGTGTGTAAGTGATGTCGAACTGACTCAGCTTGATATTCCACTTGAGTAGCCGACCAGACGTCTTAGGCCGTGTAAGGACCTATGTAATGGCTGGTCAGTGTACACAGTGATAGCATGAGCCTGAAAATATGGATGGAGCTTCCTCAAGGCGATGACAAGTCAATAAGCCAATTTTTCTAGTTTTGAATAATTCTCACTGCTCCGGTCAGTCGTTTTCTAATGTAATATACTGGCCGTTGTATCCGGTCTTCCTCCATAATTAAGGTAGCACTGATTGCGTTCTCTGATACCGCCAAGTAGATGTACAATCTCTCATGATCAATAGGCTTCCATAGAATGGGTGGTGTGGAGAAGCGTTGAACAGTGCTTGGAATGCGCCCTCACATTCTGTAATCCATTCAAAATTCCGTTTTCCTTTTCCGATCAGATTAAAGAAGTAATTCATTTGTCGATGGATTTTGAAATGAACCTGCTCAATGCTACTACTTTCCCATTGAGGCTCTGACTTGTTTTATAGTTCGTGGAGTCTTAAGATTTCTGATTTCCCGGATCTTCTCGGGATTGGTTTCAATCCTCAAGCATTGACGATAAATCCAAGGAATTTTCCAGACGTTACCCTAAAGTGACATTTCAACGGGTTGAATTTCATTCTGTACTCTCGGAGGATGTCGATCATCGTTTCTAGGTCTTTAATATGATCGTTGGAGAATCGCGACTTCACTAGCATATCGTCCACATATACCTCCATGGTTTTTTCGATCCGTTTAGCGAACATATGACTAACCAACTGTTGGTAAGTTGCCCCAGCGTTCTTGAGTGCAAACGACATTACTTTATAGCAGTAAAGTCCTAGATCAGTGACGAAGCTAGTATGTTCCTGATCGAGCAAGTGCATGGGTATATGGTTGTAGCCTGAATACGCATCCATGAAGGATAAGAGTTCATGTCCAGCCTTTGAGTCCACGAGATGATCGATTCAGGAAAGCGGAAAATAATCTTTAGGGAAAGCTTTATTCAAGTCTAATTAATCAATGCATGTTCTCCATTTCCCGTTAGGTTTTCTGATAAGTACAGGATTGGACACCCTTTCCAGATATAATGCATCTCGGATAAACCCATTTGACTTGAGTTTATCTATCTCTTCCTTTAGGGCGGCAGATCTCTAAGGATCCATACTACGCCTTTTTTGCTTGATCGGGACTTATCGCAGGTCAATATTCAATGTGTGGCTCGCGATGTCCCGGTAGATCCCACACATGTTAGAATGCATCAAGGTAAACACGTCGAGGTTTGCCCAGAGAAATTCAACCAATTCCTCTTGCATCTGTTGGCTCAGTAAAGAACCAATCTTTACCATTTTAGAGTCGTCATTATCATCAATCGGAGCATTGATCGTCAGCTCTGCCGAGGAAGCCTAACTGTCTTTACCTTCGTCTTCACTCTCTGTATCTCTTGGGTCAAGATCCCGTAGGAATTGGTTGGAGTGCCCGAGCCTTGGCCAAGGAGTTAGCTAGCAATTCTCCACAAAGCGGACACAGAGGGATTCCTTTGTGCCCTTTCCTTTTTCTTTTCGCTATGCCTCCTATAGCTCAGCAACATAATAGGCTCGTCAAGTAGCCTGGTCTCTCTAATCGACTCCGAATCCATTGTTGGTAGGAAGTTTTAAAGTCGGACACCAAGGGGCGATGGCAGCCCTGAACTCAGCTGGGGCCAGTCGGCCCAGGAAAGTGTTGTACGGTGAGTCTATATCCAATAAAATAATCTATAATATCTTCTCCAGCATTCTCCAATTACTAACTCCACTGGTAGCTTGACCATCCCAGTGGGTATAGTCCCACTTCCGTTGAAGCCATGAATACGAGAATGACAAGGCTTCAAATCTTATGTTTCCATCTTCATATATTCGTAAGCTCGCTTAAACAGTATATTCACAGAGCTTCTACTGTCCACTAAGATTCTTTTCATCCAAGCAAGACCTATTTGAGCTGAAATAACTAGCAGATCAATGGTTGGGGCATCGAACCTATCGGCATCCCTGTTCCAAATATGATGTCGTTTATCATAATTTTCTATTGTTTGGCCGAGGCATCGTCTTCCAAATTCTTACAACATTCGAAGCTCGCATGCCGAATAGAGCTGGCATACGACTCTATTTCTCTCCAGCTTCGATCAGCTGGATGAGGACCACCACTAACAGCATTAATCTCTAGCCTCCCGTTGGTACGAGCGGGTTCCTTCGGTCTCGCCTGATTTGGTATTTGGTTTTGATTCGATGGGCCTGCACCTCCTGACTGTGGTGCACGAAAAAACTGCTACAACTTGCTTTCTCGTATCAACTTCTTAACAATATCTTGCAAATGACGACACTCGTTTGTGTTGTGGCCATAACTATCGTGAAATCTGCAAAACTTTCTCGTCTGAATCTTTTTTTCGGACAATTGCTTCAGAGCAGGTTTCTTATATTGGATAGTATTGCAGGTCTACAAGTACACGTTTTCCAGAGACATATTTAATGGATTATAAGTGTCAAAAATAGGAGCCCTATGTCGCGGCCCATGATTCTGATCCCGTTTCCTGTTTTGATTTCCATCTCCTTTTTGTTGACTCTTTTTATTCTTTATGTTTAATTGCACTTTTCTGGAACTCTCCCCGGTTTGTTCAACAATGACATTGCTTTCGATCCTTTCCACACTGCACCCCATGTCATCCTTTTTCCTAGACTGTTTCGCATCCTCTCTTCTCAAGAAGTGAGCTGCCTTGGAATAGAAACGGTCCAACGACGCAGGAGGCTTTCCGGCCAACCAGTTGCCAAATTCGAAATCGGGATCGATTCACTTAGTCAGTGCCATCAGAATTAAGTTGTCATTAGGATTACTAATCTCAGCACATGCAGCATGAAATCTCTCCAAATAATGTCTGAGCGTCTCTCTAGGAGCTTGAGTAATACTGGACAAGGTATTAACATCTTCTGGCCTTGAGACATGCATGTAGAACTGTTCAACATATTTCCTTGCTAACTGGTCAAAATATGAGATAGATCGAGGTGGTAGACGAGTAAACCACATAATTGCTATGGCCCCTAGGGAGATCGAGAAACTTCAGAATTTATCAACCATTCGTACTTCAAAATGTGCTGGTGAGGACCCAAGCTCCTTTATAAATAGGTAGAGTTGGCATTCTGAATCATCAGGGCGGTTCAGTATAGAGGATAACATCGGTAAAATGGATATGACTCCGGAAGATTCCCAGTCATCATTGGTGAGGCCTTGAATTTCACGGATCATTTTCAGGATGTCCAACATTTGAACATTCTGGGCATGCTGAGCCAAGGTGTGGTCATGTTCCACAATGCCAGGATGGGCCGATCACGGTCGACGGTCCACATCTCACCTCCTTGGTTCTAGGTCTTTAGGAACATAAGGCTCAGGAGTATAATTGTGTTGACGGTGGGTCAGATCCATTCGGTTCCAAGTGTGAACTCCTAACTCAATAGCAAAGTTAGTAGCACGGTTGTCGGTAGTGTGATAAGGAACAGAACCACGTCGGGAAGAGGTTCTGGTATGATGACTGGTTGACGGGCCAACTCTCGGTTGTCTAAGATTCAATGTGACTGATGTCCAATGGCTTGTGTGTAGCTTCCATCCAGCCGTGGGAACGTGGATCGGTGATTGTAGTCAGAAGAGGCTGAACTCTCAATGGATGAATAGGAAGCCTAATCCCTTCTGAATCTCCTTCGTCTTTCATGGTTTTGTCGATTGGTCAATTTCGCGTTAGCACGGAGTTGTTGAGTAAGTTATTGGCTTATTGGCGTCAGCTCTTGCATTAGTAGTTAAAACGCTTCCCTGATGACAGGGCTTTGCGGATCTAAAGGTCCGACAGCATTCTGGTCGATAGGAGGAAGTTGCATGGGGTTCTTCCTGTCCCGTCCTTCTAGATCTGTAACTGCTGAGGTAGTCCTAGTGTTGACCATGGTGGATAGCAAAGCTCTCTCCTAGACTTGGTACAAATCTGAATAGGATGGAAGAACTTCTAGGGTTGAAATCTGGATCTTATCCTAGATTTTCACAATCCAGTATTGGCAGTAGATCCAATGAGCAAGAGAAAAACTCGGTTTTCTCAATGAAAGTACCAAAGTGTTTGTACCAAAATTGGGCATAACACTCTTCGGGTGTGCTTGAAGAGATAATGTGAAGAAATTAAATGTAAAAAGAGGTAGATCTAAGAAACACACCAATCAATAGATCAGAAAATGCATATTAACACACAAATTTAGAGTGGTTCGGAAGATTGCCTATGTCCACTATGAAATAATTGATGTTAATTGACTTTCACTCATTGATTACAAAATGTTACAACAGTACAAAAGTAGTTTAATGATGATTTCGAAAGTAAGTCAACATAGAGATGCCAAAAATCCCTTTTCTGTAGGTCTAGAGTCACTATTTATAGGCATAGGCAGTAAATATCTCGCCCAGATCTCGGAAGACTTCTTCTCTCACATGAGTAGGAACATGGGAGCGAGTTCAGGTGATTTTGACTCGATCTGGGAGCAATACAAATTGAGTTTGTATCGACCAAAACATAGTCCTTTGAGGCTGAAATTTGTCAGGTACATTCTTGGGGTTGTATGCAACCCCCTATGTAAATTTGGTGGCATTTGGACTTGTAGATCCTGAGTTATGATCGATGCAAGATTAGATTTATTGAAGGCTACCGAGTTCGCATCGATTCTAGGCATGTGATGAGCGATGATGTGGCGCTAACTTTCAAGATCGTTCCACTTTTCATGCCAAGTGACCGAGTCTTTCCTTTGGACGTGCCTCTTTCATATCGATCTAGTTTAGCATTATTCATATCAATCCTATGTCACCCACTTTGCGTCGCTTGTTTTGCATTGAGATTGCATCGATAGCCCACACTCCCATTCGTATCGATATTTTGCATCCTACTCCATATCGATTTCAGAAGCTACTTCGTATCAATAGCTTAGTAGCCTCTTCGTATGGATAGATGAATGACTCCTCTTGTATGGATGTCGGCGTGTACTCTTCGTATCGATCACTTGGCTGTTGATATGAAATGAATGACTACTTCGTATCGATTGGTGGTATCGATTTCGTATCGATAGTGGGCGTTTACTGGCTGTTGCTCCTCGTATCGATGGAGGAAGGTCGATACGAAGTTGATGAGAAGCAATCAAAATGAAATAGACATCTGTCAATTAAATGATCGATACGAAGTGCGTATGGGTAGGACCGATACGAAACGATACCTTCTGATATACGAACAAGGTCAACTTTGATGGGTATGAAAGAAGGATGCCTTTGGATGGATACAAAGTAAGGATGTTTGATGGAGTGACATCTAATGGATAGGAATGAGAATGGATATGAAGGAGTTGATTTTCTTGGGTTGCATCGATTATATCTTGAGGATACGAACTCCGATAGACCTGAAATTTGAAACGTTTGCTTTTATAGCTTTGATTGTCATGTCATGTTAGTTGTGGCTCGATCCGGACTCGGACAAATTTCACCAGTATCCATAGTAGACCTATGTATAATCGATCTTCGGGACGGGCCAATCTCGGTTTCCAGTCAATTCCTTGGTGTCACGGCCTTGCCAAAAGGTGGGATAACAAGTTTGATAAGTCAACCGAAGTGTAATTCTAAAAATGCAAAGAGTTTGAGGAACGTTTAAACAAAGGAGAAAAGAAAGAAAAAAGCATCAAAATCATCAAACTGCTCTACTTCGGAAGATGCATCGGGCAAAGAAACGCCATTTACAGGGGAAAGTAAGGTGGATATGCTCACTCAAAGACCTATTGAAGATTATTGACCAATGAGGTCCAAAGCAGCAACAAAAAAGAGTGTATTAGAAGCCGGCTTGAATTCTAGAGTGAACGCTACCCATGAAATTTACAAAGGAAGACATCAAGAAAGAAGCAAGCAACGTGGGAGAAGATTGATTGATGTAATGCAAGTGGATAATGAGAATTAAAAGATGGATGTTGAACGTCTAAAAGCAGAAACATAACGTTAAAAATAAGAGCAATCGGTTATGGATAAGGTTTTGAGGAAATGGATGAAGCTCAAGCCGAATATTGGATGGATTGTAGATGGCAAATAATTATAACTAAATTAACTATATGTAGTTTATTTCAAAATTTCAATTTGTATTATTAGCACCATACTTTGTACTCCTAGAAATCTGTTTTATGTGATTATTAATTAATGTTCTACTGTTTTAGAAATTGTTTGAACTAAGATCCTTCAAAGCGATTCCAACTATGGTTCGTAAGATCTTTTTGAAGTCTACTATGAAGCTTTGCATCTCGAATAAAAGTTAATATTCTATGTAGATGTTGAAAGATTCTTCAGATATATGAATGTCATCTTGGAATATATCTGGAATTTGCTTTACACCATCGTATTTATAGCGATGATGATCCTCATCCATATCTCTTACATCTTCAATGATCAAATTATGTAGAATTATACATGTAAACAAAATTGTTGACATCTTTTTTCAATACCATAATCGACATGGATAACTAATCATTGCAAATCTAGATTGAGGAATGCCAAAAGCTATTTTAATATCTTTTCTTTGTCCTTCTTGCATCTTAGCAAACTTTACCCGCTTCGCTATTGTTGGATTTGGACATGTCTTCACAATGGTGCTTCATTTTGGATTAATCCTATCCCTAAGTTAATAATTGTGTTCATATACATTTTGGACAACAGTAAATGTCATGAGAGTTACTTTGCCAGGTGCCAAATCATTAAATAAGTGCGACCTCTCAATAACATTTAATTCATTATTAAATTGAGATATTCCAAAGAAAGTATGGCAAATTGAGAAATCATACAAAGTAACCTCTTCCAAAATAATAGTTAGTTTTTTCGGTATCGTTATAGGCTATATAATTTGCTTTAGACAGTTCTTTGATTCCTAATGCATATAATCAACACTACCCATTATTCCAAGCCATCCTCTGCTTTTTTGCATTTCTCTAATCCGCATAATGTCATCCTCCTTTGGAGATCTGACGTACTCGGTATGGTAAACATCTACCGCACATTGGTAGAATTTTATCAAGGATTTCTACTATTGTGCTCTTCAAAATCTGGTATGCATCGTCTAACACATCTGCTATGGTGCCACAAGCTAACATCCTTAATGCGACGATCATTTTTCATTATCCGCTGAGACCCTGTATTTTTGAAGCGTTTTGGCTTATGAATGAAGTATTTATTGTTACTTTGATTACCTATCAAAATCCTAAAGAATAGATCTCTTTGTATTTTATAACTTCTCTGCAACTATCTAGCTCATATGCGGAATTTTGGGCCGAAGTAGTCTTGCATGATATTTTTATGGAATACAAAATGATTATGAGTTATATGTTCCCTACCAAAGGCCGATCCTATGCTTTTGGTATATGGAGACATAAGTTCCTTGGTATATGTTTACTTTTTCTTGCGTTTCCTCTACTTCCACGTGCAAAATTTCTTCCTATTCAGAATCACTATCGATCGCCATAACATGTTTGAGAAAAGATAAAGAATTAGTTTTTGTATATGATTGCTCGATGTGAAGAAAGAATGAAGTTTATAATGTGATATTAGGGATGAATATTGGACTTTAAGTGAATTGGAATCTGGTTCAGTAAAGTTTGGGGCATAGGTAGGCAATTATTTCAAAGGGGTATCATCTCAACTGTAACAAGTGGCATAGATATAACAATACCGATTTGAAATTTCACTATGGAATCTGCTTTAATATAGTTTGGAGCATGGGTAGACAATTATTTCCAAATATTTCCATCTCACTTAAACAAGCATCATCAACAAGGAATCCAAATAAATAAAACGGTATATGATACATTGAAATTTTAGAGATTGAATATGTTAAATGATACATTGCATAAATACAGTAAAAACAACTGGGTATATGATAATTGTAGGCTAGAAATACAAACGAAGTATTAATTACTTCGAATAAAACATGGTGAAGTTGGTTTTTAAGCAATGTAATGTCATTTCATAAGTTTGAGGCTAACTTTTTAGCTCTTTGAGGGATCAGCAAGTCGAGCTAACAATGGACCCCACACCGACTTTCGAGACGTCTATAGTAACAATGTTCAAAATTTGTATCAACTATTGTCAAAAAGTCAATATTAGCCTTAAGCCATAGTTGCACTAAAACACAATGAGTTTCATCTCTTCGATAAGAGTTAACTCTTGCTCTTGACCCATTGTTAGAATTACTTGATTTTGTAGTAAGGCTAATTCCTTCTGCAATTTCGGTATGTAGCCAACTGCATGTTGAGGTAGTGGGTTGTCGATCCACCCGTCAATCAACATGTGTTGAATCATCATACTAGATTATGACAACCAAAATAAGGCCATATTTCACAACAGCCATGGGAGATTCATAAGCCTAGAAACAATATATTATTGGTGAGTCCCTTATTATAACCCATTCTTCTTGTTGTTGCTAAAGTTTTATTTTTTTCCAAGTTGGTCATTGCGGATAAGGCTTACACATACATTCATTGACAGTATATGATAAATGAAATTAATGTTAATTATATTAACTTGGTAAGTGATTTTAAAATGAAGAACAGTTTAATTATTATTTATAGGGTTTTGAAAGTAATAACAAGTACACAATACCGCACACTATGCCAACAACGACCATATAATATAATCAATAATGGTCATATAGACAATATCACTATACGTCATGCCAACAACAGCTATATAATGGATCAATAATAGTCATAAACAATCGCTTTACATCATGCCACTAACGACCATATAATAGAATCAATAACAAAACAAATGTCCATATAATAAAATCAACAGTAATACAACAACAAAATGCGAAGATAATAAAAATGAAGAACATCAAATAGTAACCTGGAATGTGAATGCAATAATAAATCCAAATAATGTACATTTCTATACATGATCATATAAAGATAACGCTCATCTTAAGTGTACTACATCGTCATTGTCATCAAAGTCGTCATCATCCTTTACGTCATCAAAAGAAACGGGGCTACAATCACCCATCTAGACTACGGCCAACTGATCCTGTAGATCATTATTTTTTGTGTAACATCCCCCTACTTGGAGGCCTTAAACTAATAGGTATGGATGGTGTAGTCATCCATAGTTATTAATCCTTGGCTACTAAATACGGCGGTGTTAGATACATTGATACACAGATCACAATAATATGGAAAGAAAATTAACAAATCAAAACACATTTCCACATTCCATTCAAAACATTTCATGTTCATTACGTAATCCCACAAACGTTAACCATGTTCAAAAAAATATAGTTATTACACATATGCAAGAGTGACATATGAAGATGCCCTATGGTTGACTAGAGTATATACTAAGGCAATAAAGCAAGTCTACATTTACATCCAAAATACACAGTGGAAAAGGATAGCTCTAAAAAACTAACTGCCTCCTGCACGCCTCTGGAAGCTTTATTCGTCTAAGAGGAGAACCTGGAAACCTTAAATCTCAAACT
Organism: Allium cepa; assembly: GCA_030765085.1. Taxonomy (NCBI): domain Eukaryota; kingdom Viridiplantae; phylum Streptophyta; class Magnoliopsida; order Asparagales; family Amaryllidaceae; genus Allium; species Allium cepa. Next base: position 594,120,472 of record CM060938.1, on the reverse strand, counting down.
ACTTAAAATCAACTGAGTACCCGAAAGTTTAAGGGGAAAAACTTCGAGTCAGACAAAGCCTAGTATGAATAATAATCTAACATCTCAATCCGCTAAAATATCTCATGAGACCATGCCACTTAGAGAAATAGGTTTTCCCTCACATGTATCTTAAATCTTTATAAAACCGTATATTGTGCTCTTGCATCCACAATGGTTAAAACATATCATTTCAAAACTTTATAAATATATGCACACATATAAAACATTCTAGATTTCCCATCCCCGGTTTAATTGGCTACATGTCATATTTATATTTTCTAGGGTCACTATTGACCTATTAGTTTTCATGGGCTTACTAATAACCTTTTTTATACTTCATGGACACCCAGTCCTATTTCATAGTTTTCATGGGATCACTAAGAACTTATAGGCCCCTACCAATTAACTTAATTAATTCATGAGTTCCCCTGAAATTTTGGTGATTCCACTAACTCATCTTGTATCCTAGTTTTCATTGGTTGACTAGGAACCTATTGACACCTCCAATAACTTCTTTCTTATCCTAGCTTTCATGGATTGACTAGGAACTTATTGACTGATATCAATACTCAATCCAGATATAGTTTTCATGGGTTCACTATAAATTAGTTGGCCCCTGCCAACAACTCTTAAAAGAATAGTTTTCATGGGATCACTATGAACCTATTAATTCCTTCAATCAATTCAAAATCATAGTTTTCATGGGTTTACTATGAACTTGTCTCCAAGACAACTTCAAGATTTAGGCATCCTATATTCCGGTCTACCTGACTTCCTAGACGCAATTCTACTCATTCAGGATTTTAATCAATTTATATTCACAACTTGCTTAATCTAGTTGGTCCTTCTGCCCTATATCCATAAAATACAATTATATGTCCTTTATCATGTGAATATACTTATATTTGAAGAAGAAAACGTATTTACAAAATATTATCACTCCTGTGGGTTTAATGGCCTTGCAATACTTTTCATATAAAATATGTTTAATCTCTTTAACCCATACTTTAAACAAGGAATGCTTATTCTCAAAATTGTTTCAAAAGGTCCTTTACTTAGCTATGGGTTTCTCCTTTAATAATGAGTTTGGGTTACAAAACAATTCGACACCTTCCAAACCTTTATTTTGACTTCAATGGATGGCCTCCTTCGAAAGCATTAAATTCTATCTTCAAAAGATTAGGCTCCTGCCTTTCTAATACTTCAAAACCTTTCTTTCGAAACCTTTCAATTGTATCAAAGTATTAACATTGAACTTCAGAAGCATGGCTTCGAAACCAATTGAAAGTACCCATTTCGACAATATTAAAAGACCCTCTTTCGAAACCATTAGAAGTATAACATCGAAGCAATTGGGATTATATTTAAAGCATAATTTTGGATCAAAGTGAACAAAAGTTAAAATACCCCTTTCAAAACCTTTCTTTGTCATTTATAAAAGTATTTGGAGAAAGATAATGGTGTCGAAACCATCATTTCAAATGCATAAAATATCTCGGTAAAATATTAGAAGGTTGGCTTCGAAGCCCCATTCGAAACCATTGCCTTTGAAACACCTTTCGAAAGCTATAGGAAGTGGCTTATATTTATAACAACAAACAGTACCTTTCGACAGCATTGATGTCTGCAATACCGTCGAAAGGCAACAAATTTCAAAAGGGTTTCGACTTGGTAAAAACTACCCATTTCGAATGCTTCGAGTTTGAAAACATAGTAACTCCATTGGAGGCTACTTGCTTTAAAAAGGCGTAAGCTCTCCTTCGAATGCTGGTTTTGAAATACCCTTTCACAACCACTGGTTTCGACTACTTCAAAACCACTTTGTCAATAGGCAAGCATTTTTCTTTTAGAAAACCAAACAATGGTAGCGACACCTTCGGAAGCTATGTTTCGACACCCTACCTTACGCCTTTCTCCAATCCACTACGTACCAATATAAGTGATACCATGTGTATTGGTTTCATAGCTTTGACTAAGAAGGTTTCGACTAGATTGAAGGCGGAAGCTCTGGGTCGAAAGCTACTACCAAAGGAGGCAGATCCAACTTTTCTGAGAAAAGGCTATTTTGACCAAATAAAGTAAACTTTTTGTAACTAACTTGTCCTCTTGTAAACACTTGATCGGTTGTCTTAAACTTTCAAATTATTTTACAAATATTTGCCACACTATCTCAGATCTAAAAACTGAATAACATTTAATAAATAAGCTATTTCCATTTAATATCAACTAAATCATTTAGGTCCTCCTTTCAAAATAATTTGATTTCCATATTAAGTCTTTGTAAAAATCCTCTAAAATTTCATATTTTCACTTTAATCATGTTATCCAACATATCAAAATTTGAGGCCCAAATTCTAAATATAATTTACAAAATGAATTTATAAACCCAAACAACCATATTTTCCTTTGAAAATTCATAGTGATCTTTCCATAGCTTGGAAAATTATCAAAGCCAACTCCAAAATCATGCTTTACATCACATAAAATTTTTCCATGGCATTTAAACATCAATATAAATCGGTTTTGCACTAAAACCTTGTATATTCCTTTTTAAAAATCTTGTTTAAACTAAATATATTATAAATCAAGAATATCCTCATACAATACATAATAGAACGAATTTACCCTTAAATTTGAAAATCAATGATTATAAAGTAGAGCTTGTGATTATTATTCACCGTAGATTAGATAAGGAAATTGGAGACTGCATGAGATTGATTTCTTCTAGCTTGATCCTAAGCTTTAGGTTTGTATTTCCTCTTCTCTTCTTCCTCCTAATGGCTGGCTTGGTTTTAGCTTCCCTATGTTTATTTTTGCTTATGATAAAATGAGCGTGAATAGTGTGGTAACATGAGTATAAGGGGGAGATAATATGGGGCGACTATTTACTCTAATGCCCTTTTGTTTATTTAATTAACACTTAACTATTTATAAGCTCATTTATTTTAATAATCATGGCCAATAAATTTATTAACCAACCTCAATCTGCTTATTCACACTGCAATATTCTATTTAATTTATTCTAATTAAATCTTATGAATAATATCAATAAAAATTAAGGGTGTTACATAGTACTTGCATAAGCTAAACTTGCTGACTGAGCATCTAAGTATGAATGAATGTCTTATGCTAAACTGTGACAATATATCATCCATGCTCATCCGGCCTGCCCGCATACTGTAACTACAAATAATATATGAGTATCAGCCGATTTAACAAATATTGTATAATGAATTGCTAGTTTATTTAATTACCTTGAAAGGCGGGTATAATCCAGCCGTACAAATATTAGTAATATCCTAACCAAGAGGATAAACTCTTGGCTGCTCGATAAGAGCACCACTGATATCGTATGCTCTAAAATAGGCATCTAGACCAAAATACATAATCTGCTAAGAGTACTGTGATGGCATGGGATCAAAAGAAATTGGAGAAGTCTAAACTCTACCAATGGATGGATGAGGACCTATATGTCTGGAGTTCGGTCCATGAGATTAGTTAGGTAATGTGAAGCATTATGGAGCAACTCTAGCCAATAGATATTAAAATCACACCAAAGCATCTACCTATCCATCTCCTCATAGGCCCAATATACATTGTGACTGAATAGAAAACGTCTCTCGACCATATCATCACATGATGACATATCTTATAGAATATGCAACTTAACAGTGGTATGAATTCCAACATCTCTCTCCAAATTCCAAATAGGAAGAAAGGATGGTGTATGTAAAGTAATCCTTCATCTAGAAGCATGATATCCAATAGAAAGAGGACGACGATCAAATATCTAGGCAGACTGTGCCAAAACGATCAAATATCAAGCCTATGGTGCACATAGAATGTTAGCGATACACCTTAAGTCGATCTGAGATCAAGCCTCCAACAAATCCTTTATAAATAGGCTAACAACATGCAGTGGAGTAAATGAGTAAATTTCAAAAATAATTCCATTTTGTATTTTATTAGGCCTATAAATTCTAAAATTATTTAGATCAGATTTAAATTTTTTTTAAATAATATCAATGTTTTATTGAAGATAAATAAAGTTTATTTTATTATTATTTTAATATTACATAACACAATATGTGTATCATATACACATGTGTGTGTACATGCATATGGAACATTGACAGTGTGCATAATTTAGCATGCCCGTGTATAGATATTGTGATTTACACCGCAACTTATGTATTAGCCCTATTATATACATATATTTCATCTAATATGTAATTTTACATATGTGCGTATATTTATATATACATATATTTTATAAATTAACTATATTTATATAGTTAGCAGTATAATATGAAGTAATTGCAAATTTAATATACGTACTACAAATTCTAAGCTTAACTTCTAAATTTTAGATCTAGGTCTGCCTAGTAAATATCTAACAAATTCAAAATAAATTACAATATTAATGTTAAATATATATGTATGTATGTATGTATGTATATTTCAAACATGGAATTTTTTAAATGCACATGCATAGTCATATTTACACACACACACACACCCGTAAACATCAAATTAACATTAAGAACTTTACATAAAGTAAGATATATATACACTTTGGTGTAAATAAATAATTAAATGTACATATAAACACACTTTTGGCCAAAGTAATAATAATGAATTTTTTTTTAATTTTTGCGGTTTAAAGAATTATTTTTTATACTATTGATTTCTGCACTAAAAGCATTTATATATATATATATTAATTTTTTTCGAAAGCAATTTAAAAAATGTATAAATTAGATTAAATAAATATTTGCATATTATATGTATGTATATATATATATATATTACAGATACATAAATATTTTAAAACTAAGGTCTTATTTTAAATAAATTGTGCATGTGTATATATATGCATATGGCTTTAGAAATTAATTCTTTTGTTTCGAAAGCATATTATGTGTGTAAATTTATAAAATATATATATATATATATATATATATATATATATATTAAATATATAATATACATATATTAAAATCAAACTTGATCCAAAATTGTTAAATTATTATTTTTAAAAATTATGATAAGCAAAAATTTAAAATTCTAATTATCGAGTGACACATGAATATATATATATATATATATATATATTGTATGTATGTATGTATATGTGTGTGTGTATGAATATATATGTTCCGACCCACATTTCAGAAAGTTTAAATCGACAATAATCCACACATGTTTAACTTAAACAATACGAAACGTAAATAATCAATGAGGATAAATAAGAAAAATAAGGAAAGAAGAAGAAAACAAACGCAGAATCTCATAGAAGAAGGACAAAATATAATAATCAAATAACAGTTCATGAAGCTGTCTATATTATGCATTTGGTTATTATCTATACAACATTTATTACAGTTATATATACATCAGGGATAAATAAACAATGCAGCAGAATAGCATGATGTATAAAATAATAAAAGTAATAATATACCAAATCTTCATATCCGTTTTTTGGAAAACGATCTTCATTGTGCTGAAAAAACTCAGGGCTGATCCGAGCTTAATGAAAAGACAAAACACTCAAGTCAGGACTAAAATACTCTTATGTAAGTCAAATCAGTATCAATAAATATGAGTGTAACAATGTCAGAGATGTTTGCGGGATTTTATATCTCCTATCCAATATACAATGTGCGTGCAATAACTTAAGGGATGTTACGGGATTTTCCATCTCCTAAGGATCCGTTAAACTAATTATATATAATAGTATACGCTATAGTAGGTAACGTCTATCAGTAAAATAAATGTCAGAATAGCGTTAAGGCTTTACATTGATCCATCTTAACACATTTTTATAGTGCTAAATCAAAGTCATAATGGGCTCGCATAAGGATAAATATGATAAGGCATGTGAGGTAATGCCCAAGGTAGGATTCTATCAGTTTACCCTTTCTCGCTGGTCGTAACCCATCCATGGCCGACTGCGACCATCAATCCGAACAAAAAAGGTGCACCCATTGAGTACAAAATCATGATAGTAATACGAGCGATCAACGTCGCTAGAGGTAGCTAACCTTATTGACCAGACATAGACTCCTTTTTTAGTCATTTTAATTAAGACACAAGTGTCAAGGCTATCCATCATCGTTCTCGTATGTCATTCCAATAAACATACGCCAATTCAACCACTACATTCTGGATATCATCCACTACGTACACGGTTGTCAAAGTTATTCCAATATTGACAGAGAGTATGCCAATAAGTGGCCCCGGTCTCTTTACCAACCAAACGTCGTTTTACACAACTGTTGTTTCTTTTACATTTCGAAAACTATTTATATTTAATATCAAAATATCATATTCGCTTCAAAATCAAAATCCATTTCGAAATCATCATATTTACTCAAAATGTATCGTATCATTTTTGCTTTAATATCTCGATTTCTCTTCCAAAATTGTTTCAAATTTCAGTTTATGTCATAACTTCAATTTAACCTTATTCGCCTTTAAATCCAAGATTTAAATATAAACATTCCACCCTTGACCGGTTTTAATTTTAAGAAAATAGTTTGAATAGTTTTAAAGTAGCTTAAATATTTAAAATAGTTTAATAGAAAATAATTTGAGTATTGAAAATGGTTTATATGGTAAAATAGCTTGAGAAATCAAAATAATTTGAATTTTTAAGAAGATAAATTTTAAATAGTTTAAACTAAAATAATTCATTTGAAATAGTTTCGAAGCAAAACCGATTCACTTTCCAAATTTTCCAACTCAAATCAGTTTCAGTTTCCATTTCGATCTAATTGATTCAATTCTGATTTCAAGTCGAATTTTCCATCAATTCCAAATTAATTTCAATTCCAATTCCATATTAGTTTCACTTCCAATTCCTAATTAACTTAAATTTCAATTCTGATTTAATTTCAATTCCTATTCCTAATTAATTTAAATTCTAATTCCCAAATCTAAACCATTTCGATTTATATCAACTCCGAGTTCGATTTCAAAAATATCAATTCAAAACACTTAAATCAAATTTCCTTCAATATCCAATTAAAAATCCAAATCATCAAATATAATTAACTTCCGAGCTCAATTTCAAAATATCGTTTTATATAACTTTTACTTAGCAATATTCAGAGTTCGAATAATAGTCCAATCTTTTAAAACAAATCAATTTCTGAAATCCACATCATATTTCGATTATAGCTTTAAAAATCCCAACTTCGATTATTTAAATAATTTCGTTTACCAAATTTAAATTTCAACATTTCGAGCTTCAGCCTAAAAATACTTCGATTTCCATAAATTCGATTTTATTTCTTAAAAATGAAAAATCAATTTAAACAATTTCAAATCAAAATTTTAAAATCATTTAATTTAACCAACCTGTGTCCGTATATAATTTTCTATCCTATGGCCAAGTGAATTAATTATTTTAATTTAATTCATGAATGGATATGTATCATTTCAATCCAAATAAATGTCATAGGTATATATCATTTCAACCTTTTCTTAATTTATTCGAAATAATTCATAATTCAATTTATAGTTTTATATACTACAACTAATATATAGGTTGATAACATGATATATCAAAATAAATGAACTTCCAAAATATCAACCAATAGCATCTATCATAACCAATCATCAAAACAATCAATAAATTTCACAACAATTTCACAATTATCAATAATGGGTATTTTACGAGCAATTAAATTCTAATTCAATTTAACTTTCAATTAAAATTCTATCAGTTAATTCAGTTGTCAATTTAAATTTCAATTAAACTTATCAAATAATAATCAATAAAATTTCAATCATTGACGATATAAATTTAACTACATAAAAATTTATTTAAGTCAATTGTGAGCGTATAAATACTCACTTTTGATTTATCGACGATATAAAATCCAAATAAACGCCTAAATTTGAACAATCTCAAAATGTAGCCAAAATAGTTAGGTAATGTCTAGAATTCCGATACGAACGCAATGGACAAAACCGTACGTCGATCCAAGCTCGTATGCAAAAGTTACGCTTAAATTAATAGAACGACATAATTTAAACATAATTAACGATATAATTTAACTATCCATTGCTTACTTCTCTGCTACGTTTAGGAACACATGCAACTTCATAGGAACCCAACTTGCGACCAATCCCCCTCAAAGGCGCATGCAATCCAACGTTCGGAGGTCCATCAGGCTGCGCCAATCCTCTTCACACATCCGCTTGAAAAGCCAACCCCCCGCCACCTCCGTTTGCACACAATCCAAGGAAAACGCGCACGACTACATGGCCAGATATTGGTGATCTCAAGATGCTTTGACATGAATCAACCATTGGATGTGTAGAGCTCGTTGAGCTATAAAACGTTGCTTTTGAAAGTTTTCGATTTTGTTAAACGGATTGAGAGATATTGAGGTGAGAAATGGTGGATTTTCGGCCACTAGAAGAAAATGGCGGCCAGGGTTTTGAAAAAAAATTAATAATAAAAAATTTCGGTTTGCATGCCTTATTTATATAGTCAGGTCCAAAACCGGTAGAACTCCAATTGAAGCATGCCGTCTAGAGTTTATAATGTTCTACCCTCATTCTGAACGCAAAGGAACTAGTTTCGAGGCCTAATTCGATTGTATGCAGAAGATAACTTTTCAAAGTCGATTAAGTTTAATTGAATTCCGAAATAAAATTTCTATGCATTTCAAGCTCGCATGGCCAAACGACAAGTCCGATTGTTACAAAACTTGAAATCCTATAATAACTTACTATTATAGATCCTATCAAACTAGTTTCGTCGAAATCCGAGACGGTTGCCAAAATGGATATTTTTACTCGTTAATCAAAATATAAAATTTCCAATTTTTAATTATTCACGTTTAAATCCAATTTTTAATAGTGGAAGATCTTCATTCTTGTTTAAATAAAATTTAAATCAATTTTTGACATCATTTCCATTTACATTAATTCAAGAATTCAAATAATCTTCAATATTAAATTTAAACAAACTAAATTATCACAAAAATCAATATTAACAAATCATTAAATTTCAAATAAATTTTAGTAATCAACATTACTTTATTTCGCTATAAATAATTCGGAATTTATTATATAACTCCAGTTATTGATTATAAACACAGTTTATATGTGGAATTTCATTTCAATACTCGTTATGGCCAAATCTTCAAAATTAGTCATTTCAAAAATTTATTCAAGTTCATATTCAAATAAATTACACCAATAATTCATTAATTTTTATTTTTATCCATTTTTATTCTATAATTATATCAAATTCCATATTTTTAAAATAGTTAAAAATACGGGTCGTTGCATACTACCCCACTCAAACTTTTCGTCCTCGAAAAGGAGCTAAGTGTAGAATTCAACATACACCATGTTCTCTCAAAATAATTAACTTATAAACATAAACATCTTATTTATAAGCCGTTACTACGTTTCTAATACGCCATTCCGATCGGCTTACGAAATTTACACCTTATATATAAAAACAAGTTATAAAATTTTTAAAACTTTAAAAATTTTCTAACTCTTGGATTTACGGAAAATTTCGATAGAGTCTCCTTTACGTGTCTCGATCAGAAATTTTTTACAATATAATATATAACACAAATATATCCAATATATATCAAATATTACATCTCATCTATGATGAGGCATCCCGAAGGTCAAAAATATAAAATCGCGGTATGTAATCCGAGATCCGTACCTTATTATTAACAATACGAGCGAGTTCACTCGTATTAGGCAAGCAAAAGCAATATAATGCGTAATCGAGCTCCAAAAGCTAGCATACGCCATCCATACCTACTAAACACTCAATAACCAAATGAGAACATAAAAAAAAAAAAAGTAAAACCGATGTATAACATGGATTGTGAAATAACCATAAACGTATATAGCAAATGCAACTAACAAATATCCAACAAACAATATCTGTTTGCACCAAAATTGGGCACAACAGTCTTCGGAAGTTTTTGAAGAGATAATAAATGAAGAAATTAAATTTAAAATGAGGATTATCTAACAAAAACTGCAAATCACAGAAAAGTAAATTGCATGGAAGACGGTAATTTAGAGTGGTTCGGCGTATCGCCTACGTCCACTATGAAGTTTTGTCACTTTATTGCTCGATATTCGAGGAATACAACTTTTTATATTAAAATACAGCAGATAGTAAGTCAAAATTCGAAATCAATGGCAGCAATGATGATATGGAGTAATTTTGGCGGTGTCCGGGCGTGCTTTGTCTCTCAAAATTCTCCGTTTCCCTTTCTGAATGACCAGGGGCTATATTTATAGGCGTTGGATGCTGATATTTCGCTGAAAATTCAGGAGACCACTTCTGGCACGTGAGGGGGCCCACATGCCCGGCCTTAGGAAATTTGGGTCCACTTTGGGATCGATTCGAACTACATTCGAATCGATCAGAAAACCATCCAATCGAGGTGAAATTTGGTGTGGGCATTCTTCAACGTGTATGCAAGTTTCTGTGAAAATTTCATAGCATTTGGACTTATGGATCTCGAGATATGGTCGATTCGAAATTGTGTTCTCTGGCCGTTCGTCTCGTTCGAATCGACTCCTTCATATCGATTCTTCGAATCGATGGTGGCTTGTGGCTTCATGACGAGGAGCGGAACTTTCGTATCGATCCGCTTTGTTCGCCAATTTGATCGAGTCATCCCGGAGACTTCGCCGCCTTGACTTGATGGATTCGGAGGCTTCAACCACACCTGGATTCGAACAATATGTCAATCGTATCGATCGTGTCTTGCTTGGGTTGATCGATACGAAATGACCACACATGATGGATTCGAAGTGAGGTGCTTTCATGGATTCGAATGACCGTGAGTTTGATGGATTCGAACCAGATGGAGGCGAGGCTATCTTCCTTTCGACAGTTTTAAGTGTTATGGATTCGAAGGCGCTGATGTTACTGATGGACTCGAACATCACCCTTTTGATGGATACAAAGGAGGAAGCTCGATGGATACGAAGTAGTACATCCGGACCAATTCGAATGAATGCTTGCTGGTGGTTGCGAAGTAGATGGAGTCGAACCGATGGATACGAACAGAACCTCTGCCAGTGGATTCGAACTAGGGTGTAATCCATGGATTCGAACAAGGGCTATCTCCTTCATCTTGAATCGATCATAGCTTGAGCATACGAACTCGGATTGACTTGAAATTTGATATGCTAACTTCTATGATCTTTCTTGTCATGTCCTATCAATTGTAGCTCAATCTGGACTCGGACAAAATCAGCAATATCCATAGTGAAGCGAAGTATGACCAATCTCTGAGATGAACTGTCCTTTGTTTTCGATCGATCTTTTGGTATCACGGCTTTGCCAAAAATTGGGATAACATTTGCCCCCCAAAGTACGTCTTGTGGAAACATGACGTGCTTTGAAAAGCTGCAGTTTCTCTTTGAACGATTATCGCATTTTTGTCGAAAGTTGTACTCTGTATTACCGTAACCGACTGCTGTGTGATAGTGATTGGATGTTTGCTGTCGCAATCATTATGAGATGAGTATTCAATTCCTGTTGAATGTTGAAAGTTGAACATTGGTCCAACACATGTGTGTATATGTTAACTTGACTCTCATTAGCGTTGCACGTTCGCGAGTCGTTGTCAGCTCAAACTCTTCTCTCATTTTTATCGAATCCCGTATCAATCCTCTCCTAAACCGATGTGAAATTCGAGTTGTATCAACGCTTTATGGTTGTTTTGGATAATCCTCTTGTATCGATCCTCTCCTGAATCGATGTAAATGGTTGAAAAGTAGTTTTTCATATCGATGCGGGTCGAACTGATAGATACGAAATGGTCGTCGTATCGATGTGTTTGTTGGATACGAAAACAACGTTCACATCGATAAACCGGTATTGTTGCGAGTCGATGGTTGTACAATAGACACTTCGAATCAATCAGTACCGCATTGTCTCGTATCGATGTACCCTGTGTTGTTGGATGTGAAATGCTCATTCGTATCAATTCTAATGCTAAAATCGTGATGGATACGAAACCGCTGTTCGTATCGATATGCAGTGGGTGGAGTAATGAGTTTGTTGATGCAAATAGAGGCTTCGAGTCGAGGTTCACTCTGTCTCCAGTTGTCTTCGTTATGCACATCGTATCGATGGATTTCGTTGTCCATTTCGTCTCGATGAAGGCAGAGTCCGATGGATTCGAACGGAGCATTCGAATCGATCCGTGGTTTGACTTGCTGTGGCCGGTCACATGGACCGTAAGGTGAATCAGCCCGGTTGCCTTCTGTGTTGCATATAAATACTCTGGACTTCATCCTTTTCCACTTTTCACTTTTCACTGCCGCCTCATACTCTGTATGCCTTCGTATCGATCTACGAACTCAAGAAACCAGAGGAAACGCAACTGTCTTCGAATCGATTAAACTCGTTCCTCCAATCCTTCAGGTTTTAATCTTCAACTTAGGTAAGTAATCGGCCATAGCTTGGTTGAAAATGATCTTGGTGGTGTCTTTGCGTTGGTCGGAGGAGTGTTGATGGAAAAAATACGATCTTTCGTGTCGATCTGGGGCGCTTGCGTCGAATCGATATAGAGGATAATGTTTTATCTCGAAGTTCGTATCGATTCCATGAACTTAAAGAGGAAATGATGATGTTCGTATCGACCAATGTGGTGAGAAAACGCGTCGATCTGAAATGATCGATGCGATGCGATCGGTGTGAAAACATCGGCCTTAGATCGAATCGAAACATATTCCTGCGATCGATACGAAGAAGTATCGAGTTGAACGCGATCGATGTGAAGCCGAGTCTTTCCTGAACGATACGAACCTGAACACCCAGGATCAATGCGAAACTACTGACGTTAATCGATACGAACTCAAGTGTTGACAATCGATTCGAAGTATGCTCCCCGAGATCGATACGAACTTGGATCCTGATAGATTCGAACAGGGTCCCTATGATCGATTCGAACCTTTCCTTTGATGGATTCGAACAAACTTCCTATGGTCGATTCGAACCCTTCCTTTGATGGATTCGAACAAACTTCCTGTGGTCGATTCGAACCCTTCCTTTGATGGATACGAAATTTTTAGCAATAGATAGCATGATTCCGACGAGCTTCATCCTTGCATATCTGGATTTAACTATTAAACTGTACTCTTGATTAACCTTTCGAAGCTCGTCGATGGAACTATAACTTAACGCCGTGATAAAGAACTTTAACTCGAATCGCTTACCAACATCTGGATGGTACGGTTGTGACGGTCAGCGATGACGGTCACTCCCACTGGACTCCGACTATCTTTGTCGCTTGCAAGTTTTCTTTAATTCTGCAAAATCTTTTCAAGTAATGCACAACACTGCACAACACACATCCTACACGTGGGGAATGCACGGGTCCTTTAGCATCTAATGATGATTTCTGATGAGTTAACATGTTATGGAATCTCCAAGCTCCCAACAGCAAGAGGTACAGAGTTCGCCCCCTTCTGCGCTTGAAATTCCTAATATTCCTGCCGGAGTAATTGATCCAGCTCCAGATGAATTGTCGAATGCTTTATTTATCGAGAACCCTATTGACTTCGTCCAGTCCAATATCTTCGAATCTTTGCTGGGCCGGATATGTCTGAAACATAACCTATCTCCGGATAATGTGTTGTTACCAGGTGCTGATGACAGACCCCATAATCCGCCCGAAGGGTACACTGCCTTCTAACGTCATGCTTGTGTGGCTGGAACTCTTCCTCCGTTTAATCAGTACATTAGAGAGATGCTGTCATTTTTAGGAACTGCTCCCTCACAACTTCATCCTGACGGACACGCGTTGCTGAATAGTGCCTTTATCATATTTATGGATTGTTTCTTTCTCCCGCCGACGCCGTCTGAGATTAGATACATATTTAATTTCAAAAGTAGGGGTGATAGCCCATCTTTTACTTTTCTGGAAGCAGTCAGAAACTGCCAGGTTATGACCGGGGCTTGGACTAGACTTAGCTATTTTAAAGACGAATGGTTTTTTGTTCGGTGCCCCTCAGGTTTTGCTAGGCGATGGCTGTCTAGACGTAAGTGTCGCATGTCTTTCTTGAATAGCTATTCTTAACACTTGTACTAATACTCTGTCCTTCTTATAGCCATCATTTTGAGGCCCAACGGTGCATATTATAGAGGCATTGTTCGGAGCTTACAAGAGGTCCCGAGAGACTTAAGGCATATCGACTCGGTGTTAACTGACGACAACTTAAGGATGTTAGGTTTAATCGAAATGAACCAGAGCATTGTTATTGAGGGTTGGAGAAACCGACTTCGAAGAAATAGAAGAAAACCGTGAAAAGAAAACATGGCATAGTAATAAGAGAAGCGAGCGACGATGAAAGGACGCCAACAGATACTGAGCTAGCGGCTGATCTTTCCCGAATAGAAGAGAAGCGGAAAGGCAAGGCTGTTGTCCCTAAATTTAAGAGATGGAAGTCTGTAGTTGTATCTCGCTCCATCCCCAGAATTACTATCTCTGACGTCGCTCCTTGTCAATCAGGAGATATTTTTAGAGGGCTGGATGACATTCCCATCCTAGAGTATGTATCGCTCCACCATGAGTCTGGGTTGGAAGTACCCCGGGAAGCGTTAGAAATAAGTGAGCCTTTACCCGTTAGTGCAATCGACACTTCTGGTTGGTCGAGGGTTTTTCACATTTGCATACATTTTCACAACACTACATGACTTCCGCATACATCGTAGTGCCTTCACTTGGTGTTTACTTGAGTTATTTCTCTTTTGTAGGTGCTATGTCTGGCCGTCCATCTACATTGGATAAACTCCGAAGAGTGCATCATCCTTCATCCTACTATGAATCTCGTCATGGGGATTCCGATCACGATCGCGAACGGAGGTATTATGGGCAAGAATATGATGCGAGGGACTATCCCCGAAGCTACTCTAGTCAGGAATGCTCGGACATAGATCGGAGATACTGTTCTCCTTCTCGCTCTCCTCCACCACCCAGAAGCCATACACATGTATCTGAGCCTTTGCGACAGCAGCCGTCTTCACAGATTTCGCGGCCTGAATCGCATCGTTCTAGGACTAGGATTGTTACGACCACAGCTATGGAGGAGGCTCCTATTGAACCATCCGGTGAAGGGGCTATCAGAATCGCCCAACTGAAGAAAGATTTTCCGAAAATATGCTTTGACGCTTACATCTTCCCTCCTAACCTTAAAAGAATTCCTGAAGACGCTGTGAACACAGCACTCAGTTATACCCGCGACTTTTATGCCCAGTATAAGGAATGGTACAAGGCGGCCGTTAAAGCTTCAAAAGTAGCCTTTGACCGAGCCAAAATCATTGAGAAATTGGAAGCTGACTTAGCCCAGAAGAATCGTATCGTCGAGGTCCTTCAATCTGTGGCGGAATACTCCCACAGCGCTGAAGTTGAATCGCTAAAAAAGGTCGATGAGACGTTAGTAGAGATGGCAAAAATGCAACAGGCGCATTGCACCTTAGTAGAAGACTTGGGCCATCGATACAAAAATGTTGAGGCCGAGCGAGATGCGGCAGTTAGAGAACTGGAGGAGTTAAAGGCCAAGCTTGTCGACATAAGTAAGGAAAGGGATGATGCCAATACAGCCTCTCAAGAGGCATGTGAGCAAGCCGTGTCTTTTCGGGCCGAGCGCGATGCACGGTCGCAAAGGCCAAGGTGATGGAAACGCAAGTGGAGGAGAAAATTCAGGCAGAGCGGTTCAAGATGGAGGCTGAGTTTGACGAACTCCTGGATATATATATTACTAATGTGTTGGAGCACAGAAATCTCGCCTGGCTAGGATATTACTCTATGCTTCTTTACAGTGCCTGGAAAAAACTAGTGGAGAACAAGAAGATATCTTATCCAGATGAAACACTGGACGAGTTTGAACTTGAATCACGTCTGCTCAGTGAGGAAGAGAAAAGAATTCTTCATGAAGTGATAATCTCCGTCGAGAAAGAAAAACTCGATATTCAGAAGATCGGCGAGGGTTTGGGTGTTGCGCAACACGGCGAGAGTATTGAAATTTCTGTCCCGACTTCGTCCGAAGTTACTGCCGCGATTGATCCACAAATCATTCCTGCCTACAATCCGGATCAACCGGGATTATCTCCCGCTAAGACTGTTGTCTCCGAATCTGTCCAAGCTCCGAGGCAAGGCAAGGAAGGTACTTCTAACATTTCCCTCATGTCTTAAAACGACGATCTTGGAGTGAATTTATTGGACTGACTATTTTTTGCTCTTCTTTTTTCAGTGACTGAAAGTGCTGCGTCCGTGCCCCCAGTACCTCTGGTCCTATATCCAACGCAGGGAGCTATCGTTACCGAAGCAATTACTACTACTGCCATGACCGGCGACAATGGAGAGGGGAGCTCGATGTCATTTGATACTCAAATGATTGAGGAGCTTCTTGGTCATTCTCTTGAACCTTTTCCCGATCCTTCATTCGTAATGAGCGGAGTCACTCCAGGTTTTAGTTCTTTCATGTCGACGACCAGTGTATCCAGCGCAGCTCGGGTGTCTTGAGAAGAAGAGGATTTTGCTGAGATAAGCGCTTAGATGGCCGCGGTGACAACGGTCGGTGGTTCTGGAAGCGGCACCGCCCCATCAAGCTTATCACCTCTGATGGTAACTTCTCCTAGCAGCACTATGACCATCTCAAGTGTTTCTACCCAGACACCAGTCACAGCTCCTATGCCTTCAGTTCGCCCTTCCAAAAGAATGTCTGTCCCTTCGAGCTCTGCGGAAGATGTCGATGTCATGCCAGATTCGAAGGATAAACCGAAGAAGGGCAAAAAATCTCGTAGGAAATCTGGTAATGGGTCCAGTGGCTCGACTCCGAAGAAGAAGCCTCGAAAGAAGAAGGATTGAGCTTCTTGACTTGTAATGCAGTTGTTAATAGCAGTTCTTTTACTTCTTCTTTTGTTCTTTTAGAGCCGTGTATAAGTGTGGATTCGGCCTCCACTTAATCGAAATTTTTTGGTTTGCCATGTAATCAAACTCCTTTTTGTTAGTTGATGGAATTGGAAATTGTTCTTTTCTTTTGCTTAAGCATTGTATTGACTGACTCATGATCACATATGTCGTAAGTCTTGAACATGCGTCCGCACTCCGGGGACTTAGAGCTATTGGCTGCACTTTAGTTCGCGCTCTGGGAACTTAGAGTTGATAATTATACTCTGATTCACGCTCTAGGAATCTTGATTTAATGTTTATACTCCCATTCACACTCTGGGGATTTGGAGTTAGCCTGTATGTTTCGGTTCGCACTCCGGGAACCTGGAATTGATATTTATACTCCAATTCACGCTCTGGGAATGTGGGGTTAGTGTTTATACTCCGGTTCGCACTTTGGTAACCAAGAGTTGATGTTTATACTCCAATTTGCACTCTGGGAATTTGGTATTAGTGTTTGTACTCCGATTCGCACTCTGGGAACCAAGAGTTGATGTTTACACTCCAATTCGCACTCTGGGAATTTGGATTTAGTGTTTATACTCCGGTTCGCACTCTGGGAACTTGGAGTCTGTTCGCGCTCTGGGAACGATTTATTTGACGTTTATACTCCAATTCGCACTCTGGGAATTTGGAATCTGTTCGCACTTTGGGAACAAGTTATTTGATGTTTATACTCCAACTCGCACTCTGGGAATTTGGAGTCCATTCGCGCTTTGGGAACGATTTGTTTGATGTTTATACTCCAATTCGCACTCTGGGAATTTGGAGTTAGAGGAAGGATTGTCGTGTATCAATCCTTGTAAATGCTGATGTACAGTTCTGCCCTCGAGCTCGGGTTTCACTTAGTGAGTGACTGGTCGTATCACAGTCACTCCCTATTTGAATAAATCCCACCGCATTATGGAACTTAGCTCTCCGTGCATCGTGATATTGTACGTCATATTCAATGAATCATAGCTCTAGCTCGAAGAGATGGCATTTTATTGCTGAAATGAAAGAAGCACGGCAAAATCAGTTGCCTTATTACAAATTCAAACTTTGAAATGCAAAAATAAAATGTAAAGGAAGAAATTGACTAAAATAGATAAATAAAGCCTGTCATGTGTAGTAGCGACGGAGACTTTCGCTATTCCAGGCTTTCGGCAAAGTAAGACCGTCAACGGTCGACAACAATGTGCCATCTCCGAGCTTTTGTGAAATCACATACGGCCCTTCCCAATTTGGTTTCATGTGCGAAGGGACCGGATAAATTCTCTTGAATATGAGATTGCCGATTTCAAAGGTTCACTGTCGGACCTTGGCATTGTATATTCGGGCAACTCGACCCCGATATGCGCCTGCCCTCAAATCAGCCTCTTCACGCTTCTCATCGAGTAGATCCAAAGATTCAGCAAGTAGTATGGCATTCCTTTTCGGATTATAATATGTCACACGATGAGAGTGAACTTCCATTTCGACTGGAAAAACGGCTTCAGAACCATAAGATAGAGAAAATGGAGTGTGTCTGGTTGTAGTTTTGTGAGTCGTCCGATAGGCCCATAAAGCCATAAGAAGTTCATCAACCCACTTGCCCCCGGCTTTTTCCAGTCGTTTCTTCAAAATAGATTTGATAACCTTAGTAACAGCTTCAACTAGACCATTCGCTTGAGGGTGTGCTATTGCAGAGAATTTCTTATGGATGTGGAATCGTTGACAGAAATTCTTGAATTCAATACTGTCGAATTGGGCTCCATTATCGGTGATAATAGTATGCGGGAGACCAAACCGGCAGATGATGTTGCGTACTACAAAGTTGATTACTTTCTTTGTCGTAATTGTTGCAAGAGGTTCAGCTTCAGCCCATTTGGTGAAGTAATCAACTACGACGATGGCGTACTTCGCGCCACCTTTAGCTAGAGGCAATGCACCAATTATATCAGCCCCCATATTGCAAATGGCCAAGGACTGACCATTTGGGTTATCTCAGTAGGTGGGGCTCTAGGGATCCGAGCGTGTTTTTGGCATTTATCACATTTTTTAGCATATTCCGCAGCATCGCGATTAACAGTAGGCCAATAATACCCATATCGGAGTATTTTCTTGGCAAGTGCTTGCCCTCTAGTAATCCCACATTCTCCTTCGTGCACATCGTGTAACACTCGTTTGACTTCGTTGTGCGCGATACACCGGAGAAGAGGAATAGAATACCCCCTTTGATACATATCTCCATTCTGAATGACAAATCGTGAAGCTTTTCGGAGAACTTGTCTTTTCTCGCTTCGACGCTCAGGTAATATACCATGCTCAATGTAATCTCGATAGGGGGTCATCCATGACTCCCTACTGGAAGTAGCTTCAAACGTGAAATCATTCTCCATTCGATCAATGCTCGGAGAGGATAGAGTTTCAAAAGGAACGAGTCCCAAGTGTTGAGCTATGCCCGTACTTGACAACTTTGCCAACGAATCGGCTTTCTGATTGTGCTCTCGGGGTATGTATAAAATGGTATAATAATCAAACTGATCAAGCATCTCCCGGACTCGGGTTAGATAAGCAGCTAGTCTTCGATCTTTGGCCTGATATTCACCCCGAACTTGGCATACTACCAATTGGGAATCATAGTAAATTTCCACAGCGATAATTCTTAGGTCATGGGCTAACTTCAACCCAGTAAGCAAAGCCTCATATTCAGCTTCATTGTTGGTTGCACGGAAATCAAACTTTAAAGCGTAGCATATGGATCTGCCCTTGGGGGTTTCAAGCACTACCCCTGCGCCGGAGCACCGATCGTTGGATGCACCATCAGTGTACAGCTTCCATATGTATTCGGAAGATTTGCTAGTCTCAGGCAAGTCTTCAGGAACAGTGAATTCAGAAATGAAATCTGCTAGGACTTGACCGTGTATGGCCCTTCTCGGAGTATATGTGATGTCGAATTGACTCATTTCAATGTTCCAATTCGGTAACCTGCTAGACGTCTCAGGCCGTGTGAGGACCTGTCGTAACGGCTGATTGGTGTACACAGTGATGGGATGAGCCTGAAAATATGGACGGAGCTTCCTCGAGGCGATGACTAGGAAATATGCCAACTTTTCTAGCCTTGGATAATTTCTCTTGGCTCTGGTTAATCGTTTACTAACATAGCAGACCGGTTTCTGCACTCGGTCTTCCTCCTGAACTAACGCAGCACTGATTGCGTTTTCAGATACCGCCAGGTAGAGATATAACTGTTCATGGTCAATAGGTTTTGAAAGAATCGGCGATGTGGAAAGATGTTGAACTAGTGATTGAAATGCGCCCTCGCATTCCGTAGTCCATTCGAAGTTTCGTTTCCCTTTTCGGATCAGATCGAAGAAGGGTATGCATTTGTTAGTTGATTTCGAGATGAACCTGCTCATTGCTGCAACCTTCCCATTAAGACTCTGAATCTGCTTTATGGTCCTTGGAGTTTGAAGATTCCTGATAGCCCAGATCTTTTCAGGGTTGGCCTCTATCCCTCGGGCGCTGACGATGAACCCAAGGAATTTTCCGTATGCGACTCCAAAATGACATTTCAGCGGATTAAGCTTCATCCCGTATTTCCGGAGGATATTGAACATTGACTCTAAGTCTTTGACGTGATCAGTGGAGTACCATGATTTCACCAACGTGTCATCTACATAAACTTCCGTAGTCTTTCCGATTTGGTCGGCAAACATCCGGTTGACTAAGCGTTGGTAAGTTGCTCCGGCATTCTTTAATCCAAAAGGCATGACCTTGTAGCAGTATAGTCCCAGATCAGTTACAAAGATCGTATGTTCTTGGTCGGACACATGCATGGGTATCTTATTGTAACCAGAGTAAGCATCCATGAAAGATAGTGATTCGTGTCCGGCCGTTGAATCCACAAGTTGATCAATTCGGGGAAGTGGAAAGCTGTCTTTCGGACAAGCCTTATTTAAGTCAGAGTAATCAATGCACGTTCTCCATTTTCCACTTGGTTTTCGGACAAGTACAGGGTTGGATACCCACTCCGGATACAGACATCCCGGATAAACACATTCGCCTTTAGCTTATCAACTTTTTCTTTGAGGGAGGCAGATCTCTCTGGATCCATACCGCGTCTCTTTTGTTTCACCGGGATATACCGTGGGTCAATATTCAAGGTGTGTTTCGCGATGTTCGGCGAGATTCCACACATATCAGAGTGCGTCCAAGCAAATACGTCTAGATTTGCTTGGAGAAATTCGACCAATTCCTATTGTGCTTGTGGGTCTAGCTGAGACCCAATTTTTAACATTTTTGAATTATCATCATCACCGATTGGAACACGAATCGTCAGCTCGGCTGGGGAAGCTTGACTTTCTTTAGATTCATCATTATCTTCATTGTCTCTGGGGTCAAGATCCCTCTGGAATTGGTCATGGTGCCCGGGCCATGGCCCAGGCACTAATTGTCAATCGTCGGCGAAACGGACGCAGAGAGATTCCTCAACGCCCTTTCCTTTTTCCTTTCAATGCGCTTCTCGCAGCTCAGCAACATAGCAGGCTCTTCTAGCAGCTTGATCTCCCTGAATGACTCCAATCCCACGATCAGTGGGGAATTTCAAAGTCAAATACCACGGGGCAATCACTGCCCTGAATTCGGCAAGGGTCGGTCGGCCCAAAAAGGCATTGTACGGAGAGTGGACATCTAAAAAAAAAAACTGTAACATTCGAACTCTTTGGCGTTCTCCGACTCCTAATTCCACTGGCAACTCCACCACTCCAGTGGGTATATTAGCACTTCCGTCGAAGCCTTGGATTCGAGTTTGACAAGGCTTTAAATCTTTGGCTTCCATCTTCATTTGATCATATGCTCTCTTAAAAAAAATGTTTACCGAACTCCCACTGTCCACCAGGATCCTCTTCATCCAAGCAGGACCAACCTAGGGAGATATGACTAGTGGGTCTATAGTTGGGGCTTCGACCCTATCAGCATCTCGGTTTCTAAATACGATGTCATCTGCCATCATTCTCTGTTGTTTGGCCGGGGCCCCTTCATCAAGCATACTGCAACTCTCAAAATCTACATGCCTGATCGTATTGGCATATGATTCCATTTCCCTCCAGCTTCGTTCCGCTGGATGGGGACCACCACTAACCGTATTAATAACCAATCTCCCGCCTGTACGAGCGGGCTCCTCCTGTTTCTCTTGGTTTTGCGCACGGTTTTGGTTTGACGGACCCACACCACCAGCCTGTGGCGCCCGCACGAATTGATATAACTTCCTCTCCTTGATCAATTTTTCAATGAGGTCTTGCAAATGTCTACACTCATTGGTATTATGTCTGTAACTCACGTGGAATCTACAGAACTTTCCTGTTTGAATCTGTCTCTCGACGATGGCTTTGGAGCAGGCTTTTTATACTGCATCGCATTACAAGTCTGTAGATACACGTTCTCCAGTAACGTGTTCAGTGGTGTATAGCTTTCAAACATTGGTACCCTAGGCCGCGGGCCATGATTCTGATCTTGCTTCTTATTTCTATTATCACCGTTCCTCGGCTGGGTTTGCTTATTTTGAATATTCAGTTGGACTTTTCCAGAGCTCTCCCCTGACTGTTTAACTACCACATTGCTTTGAATCCCTTCATTGCTGGGTCTCGCATCAACCGGTTTCCTAGATTGTTTCGCATCCTCACGCCTTAAGAATTGAGCGGCTTTGGAGTAGAAACGATCCAACAATGCGGGAGGCTTCCCAGCTAGCCAATTTCCAAATTCGGAATCGGGGTCAATCCCCTTAGTCAAGGCCATCAAGATTGAATTATCATTGGGGTTAGTGATCTCCGCACAAGCGGCATTGAACCTTTCCAAATATCTCCTAAGTGTCTCTCCAGGAACTTGAGTGACACTAGATAAAGTATTAACGTCTTTAGCCCTGGCAATGTGCATACGAAACTGTTCAACAAATTTAGTAGCCAACTGATCAAATGAAGAGATAGATCGTGGTGGTAATCGTGTAAACCACATCGTCACAATTCCCCCTAAAGAAATGGGAAAACTACGGCACTTTACTGCATCATCAGCTCTTGCAGCAGTCATCGACCATTCGTATTTCAGAATACACTGACTAGGGTCGGAACTTCCTTCATACATAGGCAGAGTCGGCATCCTAAATCGCCAAGGAGGTTCAGCATATAATATGTCATCAGTGAACGGAGTATGACTCCGGAAGATTCCCCAATCGTCATTTGTTAAGCCCTAACTCTCGCGAATCATGTGGCGTACTATGGCTGAGAGGTCTGGTGTGGCTATATTTTGAGTGTGGTGAGCCAAAGTGTGGTCGGGTTCCACAGTACGAGGTGGGATCGGGCGCTATCGACGATCCGTATCTCGCCTCCTTGGCTCGATGTCTTCTGGGACATATGATTCTGGAGCATGTTCCTGCTGGCGGTAGTTCTGATTGGAGTGATTTCGGGTATCAACTCCTATGTCAACTGTAGTGGCGGTGGCATGGTTATCCGTGGTATACTGAGGAATAGTAACTTCTTGGGGGGAGGGTCCTGTATGAAAACTGGCAGAAGGGCCAACTATTATCTGCCCAACAGTTAATGCCTGCTGGTGACCAGCAGCATGTGCATAACTTCCGTCTAGCCTGGGACGAGTAGATCTGTCAGTGTAATCAGACGAAGCAGAGCTTTCAGTGGAAGAATGAGGGGCGTGATCCCTTCTGGATATCCTACGCCTTTGGCGGTTTAGTTGATTAGTCAACTCAGCATTGGCGTGCAAATGTTCAGTCAGCTATTGCCGACTTTGGGTTAGTTCCTGGAGTAATGTCTAGAACTCTTGTCGAGTGACCGGGCCGTGTGAATCTGAAGGTCCAGCCATGTCTTGGTTGGCTGATGGCAACTACGCGGGATTCTGCCTGTCTCGGCCTTCTTGATCGCCAACGTTGGATGTGGTTCTTGTGCTAACCATCTTAAGGTGTAGAATCCTTTCCTAGACTTTGGCAAATCTGAATAGAAGGGAAGGAACTTGGATTTGATGATCTGGATCTCTCTCTTAGATTTATTCAATCCGGTATCGATGACAGATCCAAAGAGCAGGAGAAAACCTGGGTTTTTTCAGTGAAAGCACCAAAGTGTTTGCACCAAAATTGGGCACAACACTCTTCGGAAGTTTTTGAAGAGATAATAAATGAAGAAATCAAATGTAAAATGAGGATTATCTAACAAAAACTCCAAATCACAGAAAAGTAAATTGCACGGAAGACAGTAATTTAGAGTGGTTCGGCGTATCGCCTACGTCCACTATGAAGTTTTGTCACTTTATTACTCGATATTCGGCGAATACAACTTTTTCTGTCAAAATACAGCAAATAGTAAGTCAAAATTTGAAATCAATGGCAGCAATGATGATATGGAGTGATTCTGGTGGCGTCCGAGCGTGCTTTGTCTCTCAAAATTCTCCGATCCACTTTCTGAATGACCAGGGACTCTATTTATAGGCGTAGGATACTGATATTTCGCTGAAAATTCGGGAGACCGCTTCTGGCACGTGAGGGGGCCCACATGCCTGGCCTCAGGAAATTTGGGCCCACTTTGGGATCGATTCGAACTACATTCAAATCGATCAGAAAACCATCCAATCGAGGTGAAATTTGGTGTAGACATTCTTCAACATGTATGCAAGCTTCTACGAAAATTTCATAGCATTTGGACTTATGGATCTCGAGATATGGTCGATTCGAAATTGTGTTCTCTGGCCGTTCGTCTCGTTCGAATCGACTCCTTCGTATCGATTCTTCGAATCGATGGTGGCTTGCGGCTTCATGATGACATGGTGCGGAACTTTCGTATCGATCCGCTTTCTTCGCCTATTTGATCGAGTCATCCCGGAGACTTCGCCGCCTTGACTCGATGGATTCGGAGGCTTCAACCACACCTGAAATCGAACAATTTGTCAATCGTACCGATCGTGTCTTGCGTGGGTTGATCGATACGAAATGACCACACATGATGGATTCGAAGTGAGGTGCTTTCATGGATTCGAATGACCGTGAGTTTGATGGATTCGAACCAGATGGAGGAGTGGCTAATTTCCTTTCGACCATTTTAAGTGTTATGGATTCGAAGGCTCATGTTACTGATGGACTCGAACATCACCCGTTTGATTGATACGAAGGAGGGAAGCTCCGATGGATACAAAGTAGTACATCCGGACCGATTCGAACGAATGCTTGCTGGTGGTTGCGAACTAGATGGAGTCGAACTGATGGATACGAACAGAATCTCTGCCTATGGATTCGAACTAGGTGTAACCTATGGATTCGAACAAGTGCTATCTCCTTCATCTTGAATCGATCATAGCTTGAGCATACTAACTCGGATTGACTTGAAATTTGAGATGCTGACTTCTATGTTGTTTCTTGTCATGTCCTATCAATTGTAGCTCAATCTGGACACGGACAAAATTCAGCTATATCCATAGTGAAGCGAAGCATGACCAATCTCTAAGACGAACTATCCTTTGTCTTCGATCGATCTTTTGGTACCACCGCTTTGCCAAAAAGTGGGATAACACTATCCATCCAATCTTATTCACAACAATACCAATTAACACTTCCTATTGTCGATATTCAGTTTATTATACTTTCATTTTCTATCAATATTAAATTAATTTACTTTTAATTCATTGACATTAATTTCATCTATATACAATTTGTTTGCTTTCAATTTATTTACATGGATTTTCTTTCGAAATTAATTGGTTCACCTTAAATTTAGTCATGTTCAATTGGTTAACATTCATTTCCTTAATCATTTAATGGAATTAAATTCAGTTCATTCTTTTTTAAGTTTACATTCAACTACTTTGATTTCAATCCATTTTTATATGATCCACCAATATTCATTACGTTCACATTTGATCGATTACAATTTAATGTATTTACATTCAATTGATTTACTTTCAATTGATTAATGTTTATTTTAATGACATTCATTTTTTTATCATCCAATGAATTTTCATTCCATTTAAACTAGTTAAGTTAAATTTATTTTCATTATCACTTAGTATTTTAATACTAATATTATTTATAAACACTTTAAGTTTGTGATAAACATTTTATAAAATTACGACTCATTTTTATTATTATTCCATAATTAAATTCATATTAAACCATTAATTCACTTATTAGTTTATTTCATAAATTTAAACTCATATTAATAATTTTACTTAAGTAAATTTTATTATATAATTCCAATTTACATTAATAAATTTTCTTTTCTCACAATCAATTTTATTAAAGTTATTAAGTTAACTTCATCTTAAAGTTCATATTCAAATCCATATCATTAATTTTTCTTAAGTGAAAAATCTCTTTTTTATACTTATATTCATATTAAAAAAAATTCTTTTATCACAGTTATTTCATTCACTTTTCTTAAGTTAACTTCCATCTTTTAATTTATTGCATTAACTTACTTCATATGCAATTGGCTAACGTTCGATTTATTTAAAACTCATTTCATTTGTATTAAACCTATTTCATCCAATTTTAAATTAAATCCAATTACTCACATTAATTTTTATTACACTCGTTTATTTTTATTCAATTTCTTTCACAATTCAAATTGCGTTTCAAATTATAATTCAAGTTGTATTCATTCTATTATTTCATTTTAGAGCTTAAGTGGAATTAATTCACTTTGTCAACTCCTCTAGTTTAATTCAAATCCAACTCAACTCATTTAATCATTATTAAGTGAAATTCTATTTCATTTAATCCATTTCTCATTTTATTTCACTATAATAAAAAATTCTCTTCTTATCTTTCACATTTAACAAATTTCTAAAATCAATAAGTTATACAAATTAATTTCTTAAATTTTATTTTATTATTTTATATAATTCATTTCACTTACATTTCGTATTTTATTTAAGCTTTCATGAGTTAAACTATATATTTTTATTTCATTAACTCAGTTTATTTAACATTTCTTAAGTTAATTATTTTATTACGTATCTCAAATTGAAAATTTTCTTTTATTTGTTTAACTAAAAATATTCAACAGTTTTAAATTTTAATTTTACTTTCTTGTTCAAATTTATAAGTTATAAACTTATTTCTTATATTCACTACTTCCAAATTTTAAGTTCAAGACTATTTCAATATATTTATTAAATCATACTTAGGATATTTTTTTCACAATCAAAATTTATTTAATCAAAAATAAATTTCTTTCGGTAGAAATTCTCACTCGGAATCTCGAAAATGAATACTGGCGATGTTGTAGTCATCCTCAGAATTATTTCCCATTACTTTAATTTTTTTTATTTCAACAATTCTTTTATTTTAGTTAGCTTCCAATTCAACTTAAGTATCAAATGCTTTATAAAATAAAATTCATTGAGTATTTATTCTATTTTAATTCAACCAATAATCGATGATAACTAAATATTATCATCTCTTCATTAAAAATTATCATTATCTATAAAATAATTTAGGTAAAATTATTTCATTTACCCTGTTTTAAAACAATATTATGTCAACTAGCCTAGTCTAAGTGGTTAGAATCCCTATCTCTAACAAGGTGTCCCTCGCATCGACCAGAATTCATAAACAACTCAACGGATAAGTAAACACAATATAAAACATTTTATAACACTAATTGTAGTGACCCGAGATTTTCTACCCTTGAAAATCGACATCAATACATTCACTATATAACATGTAGAATATTCAAGTGCCAGAAATACCGATTGCTAGGGGTGAAGAAAAAGAGGTAGGAGAAAATAGAACAGGAACACAAAAGCACACAATCGCGGCGGAACAAGGTATAATATATATACAAAAGATTTTTATATAAGAGAATCAGTAACTATCAGTGTATATATATATAACCATCAGAGTACAACAATCAATACTTCAATAAGGACAGTTATCTACAAATAGTCCTCACTAGTGTTGACTATACAGTCTACACACACATAGCGGAATATAATCAAGTATGAATATACGTATCTGTCATCCAGCTCATCTCTGTAGCTCCATATTATCCTAGCTTGAATTTGTAATACTCGGTCTAACCTAAGCATTATAGTAAAATAAAACCCGAGTCAGTCTGGAAAACCAGGTGAGAAAACACACTCAATTTGAATTATTAAATTTATCAAAGTCCTTTGAAAACAAATGTATCTTGTTAAACCATGTCACACATAAACACGACGGGTTTTCCCCTTACGACAGCCAAAACGTTTAATAGAAAATCCCGCGATATTATAATAGAGTCTAAGTACAAATACCTATTGAAATAGTCGAAATTGTTACATTAATTAAATTCCAGCATACTAAGTTCTACAAACAAAACCGTAAAGGCTCGTATTGGAGAATGGATTTCATACAATGAATGGGCTACTGGGGTACCCCTCGTCACAATAAACCTTTAGAAAAATGTACTGAGGACCTCATCGGGATCCTCTGCCACACAAGACTGGCCTACCCTTAACCTGGATAGTATCGAATATGCTATCACCCCGGATGTTTCCACCCTTAAAATCGACTGCACACTTTTCCATGAACAACCATATCTATTATTTATATATATTTCTGAGGGTATCTAAAAAGGTGATATACATACCCTAATTGGTGCGACCCACTTAGCCTTGCTGCCTCTGCACTATTTTCGTCATTCTTGGTTGATCAGGCATGAGGCTAATGATTACCATTCAAGGGAGTTCGACTTAGAATGCTCATCGTCCTCCAATGACGATGTTCTGATAGCAATTGTCCATACAAGTTATCCTTGGTCCGGACAAACCGAGTCGCCATCTTCACCATATTCATGGTATCACCATTCGTATCATTCAAACCGGATCGAAGTGGTTTCGGATAATTAAATCTGATCCTGGACTCTTCGAAACGTTCAGCGAATTTGGCTAGATTTGATAATTGGTTATTTAACTATCAAATAACATCCATATGCAATCACTTGGTCTTATTATAATTTTCCAAAATTTATTTCAAAATACTTTATAAGATATATATTCAAATTCCTTCCAAATTTTCAATATTCGAGACAACTCAAATACTTATATCCATATCAGGATATTTCAACCCATCTCTTATTTCAACACTTAGAAAAATATTTAAAAATATATTTGTTCTAAACCACTTACTTCTCAACACTTAGGAAAGTACCATTTAATTCTCTTTTCTCAAAACCCTTCATAATTTGTATTGTAAATTCCTTAACTCGTTTATAGCGAATTCTATACATTCCGGGGTTCCTTAATTAATTTCCATTAATATTTCCAAAGTCAAAATTCTTGTCTATAATTCAAAATATCCATTCCTAACTTCTTTTATGAATCCTAATTCATTTTTTTGAAGTTCACTTTTTTTCAATACTTCAAAAAAATTTCTTACATTTTCCCAAATTCCATGTTGAGAATTTCTCTTATAAATCCCATCTACTGAATAAATCCCGTTTCCAAACTTCAAGAAGATTTATAAATAAATTTAAATCATTACAAAACTCTATATATATAATAAGCATTTAAAGAATAATAATTTATTTTTAAAACATGTTTAAATAATTATTTGAAATATCAAACACTCCTCAATAAAACATTAATAACTCATTTCCCATCCATCTTTAATTAAAACAAATCAATTTACAAAGCTTGTTATAAAAATTAGAATTTATTTCAATAAAAAAAAATATTTTAATAATACACTTTCTGAAATATTCCAATACTAACAAGCTTAAAATTTCATAGTTTAGTTAATAAAATTTCCTTTTTAGAAACAAACATAACTTCTAAACAAAAATATATTTTTAAAATCTCAAATACCAATTTAAATTTATAAATCCCTCTCGATTCACAACACATCAATTCCATTCCGATTCCCTAACCATTCTTATTTTCAAAATATAATCCACTATTTTTTCCAAAATCCTATTTGAATATCTCTATATAAATTCACACTGTGAAAATATATTCCAATTTATCAATTGATTTCATTTCCCTTACTTATAAACATCCTTTATAAACTTATAACTCATTTGAGTTTCACTTGTTTATAAAACTAATCCCATTAATAAAATCTCATTTTATAAATCTATTTCTTAATTAATTCCATTTATTTCATAAATCTACTTAAAATATCGATTTCAACTCCTTTTCATATTTTCCAAAAACATCGTTTAAAAATCCATTGTTTAAAAAATCCTTTATATAAATTATTTAAAATCTCTATTAAAAATATTTTTACGAATAATTAAATATAACCCAAAAACAATTATTGTTTTATCCAAATCAATTTCTTTAAAAATGGTCCAAATTTTGATATAATATTTTTATATTTAAAATCTCCTTTTAAATCCTATCAAACTCCAAAAATAATATTTATGGTATTTAAAATACCAAAATCAAGGCCAATGCCACTATAACATCCAAAATTCAATCACAACAAACCTATAACAGATTTATTCACGCACATCATATATCATATATATGAACAACTAATATATTTTTAACAAATCCGGTGGGATACCTTCAACCTGCTTTTCCTGCATCTATAGATAACATAAAATAGCAATCTCACTTCGAGGGGGATACCACAGTAATATAGGGTAATTCGCTCCTATAAGAGAGAAATAAATCCAACTACTAGTGTATATATATACTACTATATATATAATAGCATCCAAATGATAATAATTTATAAATTCATCCAATTAACCAATAATTTAAATTCAACATTTTTAAATTACAACTAGCAATCCAAATGAGTGAGATTTTACACATCTTGATTTTTAGTTTGCCGTACATCCAGATTCGAATTAATTAAATTCCTAGCTATCTTCGTTAAATTCCGAATCAATTTTTATTGCAAAGATTTCGAGCTACGAACCAAACTCAACTTGTTGTATTGATTTTGTACCTTGTATAAGCAAATTATGAATTATTTAAATTATTGATTCCAATTTTAATTATAGTTAATAAACTAATTATTCTCTAATTAAAATCAATTAAAATAAATTTTTTATACCTTCTTCCCGTCATCTCCGCAAATCAACGCTTCGCCATACCATCTCCTGGCTGTTCGACAACCAACACCAGATGCCGAGCACTCATTCGCGGCCTCCCTCAATCCATCGCTCATTTCTGCGCTGTCTTCCACCTCCAACCTTCTAGTTCACGCGGGCCTTCGATTTCCCCCATGTGACCCTCTTCGTCACCTTCGACCTGAACCACCTCCGCGGCCCCAAACCAAACGTGAACCCAAACTACATGTACCCCTCTTCGACCTCAAAGCCGCCGCACCTCCACAAGCCACCACCTCCCATCGTTTGTGACTTCACCTAACCCTAACTCGCCTCCCACGACTTCGTTGTCGCTTGAAAAACAGAGGAAAAGAAGAGTCGCGATTTTGATTTCCCTTTCGTTCAATGATAGTCTGAAGATTTGAAAGTGCAGTCGTGGTTATATATTGCTCGGTATCTTTTTTTTATAACAGGCGATTTCATCATTTTTTCCTCCATTCTTTTTTAAAGGGGGAGGAGATTCCTAAATTTAAAAGAGGAAAGATGTAGGAATGATTTGAAATAAATGAAGGCGGCTCAGTACAGGGTTTAGGGTGGCCTATTCTATTCTAGACTAGGTCGGCTACGATTTGCCATTGATTTGATTAGAATTTTTTGTTTCATATTTTTCAAATATCTCACGTTATGAAGTTCGAACCCCTATTGAAGTGTGTCGTCTGGTGTTTCTAATGTTATACTGCTATTCCGAAACCAATGGAACAAGTTTTGAAGCTTAATTCAATCGTATGGAGAAGATAGCTTTTCAAATCGACTATTTAAATCAAATTCAATTAAATTATTTCAAAGCGTTTCTATTCGGTACGACCAAACGATAAGTCCAAACGCTACGAAATATGAAATCCGATAATAATACACTATAATGGATCCAATGGAACTGGTTTCGTCGAATTCCAAGAGTATGGCCCGGATATCTACTTTAACATGTCGACTAAATCGAAAATTTCAAAAATTTTCTGAAATTGCTTGAAATTTCAGTTGTTTTAAAAACTTATTAACCAAGTTAAAATTTTAAATCCAATACTTAGACCATTTAAATATTCAAAATCAAGCGATGAAAAATCCAATTCGTTACATTCCTCCTCTCTTAAAAGAATTTCGTCCCTGAAACTGCTAAGGTAGAACGAACGACACAAACCCATTAACTTAATAAAACCCCCTTCGTTAAAACTTGACATTCACTTTTTAATCTTTTGGTTTCTAGAAAAACCATTAACTATAATTTCTAATTAAAAGTCCTTTTATTTCAGTTGCAATTCAAAAATCAACCTTTTAAGTTGACAAAATTTTTCAAAATATTCTAACACCCTAAATTTTCGCATTTTTTGGCGAAGTCTCCCTTGTACGGAAAGCCTTTTATAATATGACAAGAAAGATAAAATATGGACATCAAACAACCCGTTCGAAAAACTAAACATATATCAATATTTATATCATTTGCGGTATTTAATCTAAAAACATACCTTAGTTTAGCATGTTTAAGTGAGCGACTTATTGTATATGCAATTATGCACACAACCTCTAGACCAGTAGCCTCCTAGTACCTATACTTACTCAATTTAAATATGTAAGCCCCAAAATATGAAAATTCCATAACATTTCATTCATTTAACAACTTAAATGCACAATTTTTTTTACTAACAACCATGTCATAGCATGAATTTATTAATAACCACAAGGTTCCAACTTTCGATTATTCATTCGATCGATTTTATACATCATTTCATTCAATTCAAATCATTTACAAGACATTATTTGCATTCAATCCATATTTATACCAAACAAAATCATATCCATGCCAAATTGATTTAAAAATCAATTTAGTCACTTCCTATTAATTCTTAGAATTTTATTAACTTCCATTTACGACAAACGACAATTTTTTTCATGCAAATTCGGCGATATTCATTTAATAGAATAATCATTTCAATTTATAGCTATTTAAATTGATCTCAGATTAATTTAATTTAATTTTATTCCATTTCGAATTTATTCTCAATTCAGTCAATTACCGTCCATTCATGTCCACCTTTATTACTTTTAAATCCATTTTATTAAGCTCGGAATCATTCCATGCTAACTTATTAAATAACCCTTTCACAATTTATTTGAGCCGAGATTTCATTCAATAAAAACTTAAGTTAATTCATTTTATTTCCAATTAATTCAGTCAAATACTTAATTTAAAGTAATTTCCTTCCAAAAGTTTAGATAAAAAAATTGATTTCTTATACCCAAGATTAAGTAGTCAAGTTTATCAAATAAAAAGAAAAAAAAATTATTTTTAATAAAGAATATTTGATTATAATTTTTTTCCCTTCACCAATCAATAAAAGGTGATAGTAGAATAATAGAGCATAAGAACATAGTGATATTGTTCTTAAATAAGAAGAAACAATAAGAAAGCTAACGCTGTGACGCCCCACCCCGAGACCCACATTTGAAAATTTCCCTTATTATAAAGGATAACTAGGTATTATACTAGAAAATACTTTAAAATATTAAATAATAATTATTTTTAAATCCTCTAAATTTTAAAAATCATTCAAAAAGATATAGAGAAAACGGTGCTCGGAAACGACTAAAAACAAGCAAAATTCCACTCAAATCGAAATACAAATTCAAAGTAAATTCAAATATTTCAAAATTTGAATTTCAAATTCTTCAAAACTTGGTTAACCAACTGATAGGCATCATAGCCCTCGAAATACTTCATAAATATCACAAAAACTGGAGTATAAGTCAAAAATCGGACGGAAAATGAACATAAAAACTTTGGCAAAATAATACCTAGGTCTGTAATCTTCTCTTTACCGTTCCAATTTTATCGGATGTCCCATAATAAGGGAATTTCACAGTTCGTAAAGTGATTTCGAAACGTTCCTAAAACTCTTTTTCTTCAATTTAATTTATATATAAAACACACAATTTTGCACTTCGAGCGAAGAGGGAGAAGAATTAATTGATTGGATAAAATGCGTGCTATGAACATCTGCATTTATCTAATCACTTAGCTCTCCTCCCTCTTCGCTCAAAGTGCAAAATTGTATGTTTTATATATAAATTAGTTGAAGAAAAAGAGTTTAGGAACGTTTCGAAATCGCTTTATAAATTGCCTTTGAAATTCTCTTATTATAGAGTATATAATTTTTATACTAAAAAATAATATATAATAATTTCAAAATCCCATTTATTTGAAAAACATTTTTAAAACACATTATAATATCTGTGTAGGAAATCTAGAAAGAAACATCAAGAAAACATCGAAATAACGGAAATTACACGAAGTATCATCCGTTTAAAACAAGCTGCGACTCAATATTCGACAGCAGGTTTGAACAAGTTAACAGCGTTCAAAACTTTGTTGCTGCAAAATTTGGTTGGAAGATATTCTCATTTGATTGTTGAATTACAGTCCTGCAAAATTTCATGACAATCTGGGTTCGTTTGCTATTTCGAAACTGCTGTCGAACTTGAACCCACAGCCTGTTGGAATTCAACGATTTAACCTTGTTTTTAGTCCAACTTTGAAACGATGCAGATTCTTTGTTTCAAATGGATTTGAATGATTCATTTTGTAGATTTAAGTAGGAATATTGAACTACATTTCTACGGAATTTCAAGTCATTTTGACACAGTTAACTTGTTCAAACCTGCTGTCGAATATTGAGTCGTAGCTTGTTTTAAACGGATAATACTTGGTGTAATTTCCGTTATTTCGATGTTTTCTTGATATTTTGTTTCTGGATTTCATACACAGATATTATTATGTGTTTTAAAAATGTTTTTCAAATAAACGGGCTTTTGTATTTATTATTATTATGTATTATTTTTTAGTATAAAAATTATATACTCTATAATAAAAGAATTTCAAAGGCAATTTATAAAGCGATTTCGGAACGTTCCGAAAACTCATTTTCTTCAACTTCATTTATGTATAAAACACACAATTTTGCACATCGAGCGAAGAGGGGGAGAATTAAGTGATTTTAGAATTGTATTAGCTCGTTTCACTCTTATTCTCTTTCGTTTTTTATGATGTTTTGAGATATTTTGAGGGTAATGATGCCTATCAATAGGCTAGCCAAGTTTTGATGAATTAGAAATTCAAATTTTAATTGAATTTGAATTGAATTTGAATGACCGTTTTGAGTGATTTATTGAATTTATTTAATATCTCTGTTCTTTTGCATACACTGATGTATATATATTTGATTCGATGTATATGGTGAGGTCGAATGCCACCTTTATTGTATTCATATTGTATTGTACTAAACAGTATCGGTGTATATGTATATAAATGATGTTGATTACTGTCCTGTGATGTGCTTTACATTCAGTTATTGTATTTTGTTCTAATAGATCTGTTAGCCACCTATAGTTTTGGATTAAGCATTTACTGGGTATGTTGATCCACTTGAGATAGAAAAGAAAAATCATATTTCATTTATCGATGTATTCAGTAGATATTTAAAACAAACTTATAGATGGATGCCATTAACCAGCTGTATTCTCCACTTTAGTAGATGGAATTACTTGTTAATTCTGTTTACTAAGGTGGGTCTTGGGGTGGGGCGTTACAGCATGGTATCAAAGTTGTAGTACATGATTTGTGCTTTCCAGAACATCCAAAATTATAAATTCCGATCGAAACGAGGAAGTTATGGCTAATTTTGTTTCAGTTTCAATAATTCACAGATTACAACATTTTTAAGCAACAGATAGCTAGAAGATGTGAGTTTTACACTCAACCTTTCCTTCATGAATATTAAACTTATGATTTAGTGGCTAAAGATGTTAGAACCCTTAGTTTATGATTTCGACGTTGACAATTATATATTGGAAATCATATATATATATATATATATATATATATATATATATATATATATATATCATACAACTATACAGGCACGAATTCAAAGCAAGACAAACCACTAGTGTGACAAGACGATGACTAAAGCACTGAAGAGATTCATTTACAAAGTTTCACGAAGATCGAAGAGAGATAAACTCAAGAATAAACCCAGGAGAACATCACTTAACAAGTTCAGACACTTGAATGCAGAACTTCAGACGTCTGAACATAGAAGATGAACAAAAATAATAATAAGTTCTCATTCATCTGAAAATACCATTCAGACGTCTGAAACTGGGCTCGGGGCAGATAAATCAAATTACAACTGTCATCTTCGAAGAAACACAACTCCATCTCTCCTCCACAACTCTTCACCAGTGAACAGTGACGACTCTTGACTGAAAGAGAAGAGATGTAACTATTAGAAGCAACCTTCTACAACTATATGAACGAGAATCAAGAAGGATCAAAGCACTTTAACTAATTCACTCCACTCTCTATCTTGATCATCTCTTGTTCTAATCATCCACTTGCTATCAAATCTACAAATCTAAGATCATAAACTTCCATATTCTCTCGAACAATATTGATTCAATCATTTAAGAGATATAGGAAGTTCAACTGTACTATATAGTCAAAATCCGTGCAATAGAGAATAGATTCTTGAAAAAGTAACTCTGCTATTGTAAACCTGTTCCTTCGGGTGAAGTAAGGGTTATTTGGTGAAAGGAAATTCCAAAGTGGAGCTTCGGGACTGGACGTAGGACGGGAGGTCCGAACCAGTATAAAATCCCTGGTCTGATTATTCTTATTTACATACTTTACTATTGTTACACTATAGTTTAAATTAGTCATATACTTGTCATTTTTATATTCGATCCACCATACTATAAACTTTCAATTGGTATCATATAGCGATGCGGATTTTGGAGGATGAAACGTGGATAGAAAAAGTACTGGTGGAACATGTCATTTCAACGTACAGTCTCTTATCTCATAGTTTAGTAAAAAAACGAAATTGTGTTTCTCTATCCACTTGTGAAGCCGAATATATTTCAACGGCCTTAGCATGTGCACAAGTAATTTACATGTAACAAACCTTAAAAGATTTTGGAAAAATAATTGAAAAATCCCCGATTTGTTGTAATAACACTAGCGCAATCAATCTATCTAAAAATCCGGTAAATCACTCTAAAACTAAACATATAGATATAAGACATCATTTCTTAAGAGATAATGTCTGAAAAGGAACTATAACTCTAGAATATGTTAACACTGAAAATCAAATGGACGATATCTTTACAAAACAATTAAACGAACAAACTTTTATAAAATTATGACGAGACTTAGGCGTTTGTTCACTTAATGAACTTTTAAACTAAGAAAAATTTCTTATATCCACAAGTTTATTAGTTTGTTAAAAACCTTTAAAAATTTAGACAATAATTTTGCACTATGAACAAGCTACCTATTTTTATATTTGGATTACTGTAAAAACTAACTTTCTGAAGTTTTATAAACATAACAAATATCATAATCAAAATGTCATCTCAGGAAATAACTTCATATAACTCAGGATCGCCATCCTCAAACGTATCCACTCCTTCTCTTTGTACTCCTTCACCTCCTTGTTTCCTACCTTCTACTGACTTACCAAAAAGTCAATGGGGATTATCACCTCTACTGAAGAAAGCCAAACGAGAAAAACCGCCTACAATCCATGAAAAACTTCATGAAATATCACATTATCAATTCTCAATGATGGATGCTCAAAAGGAAATGTACTATAAACAGGAAGGAACAATCAAACATTTAAACTTCTTGGAAAAGGCTCTATATGATATATGTGATCATTCTCCAACAAAGAAGTGTTAACAAAAAAAATCTCCATGCTTTGATGAAACTCCTAAAGAAGAACCATCAACTTCGTCACCCAAATCTCCTTCCTTGTCCCCAGTCAACTATGGTGATTCCACCTACGAACCGAATTTATGGGATCATCAGGAATGGAACCAAAAAAAATAAACTATGGCGTTTGGAGACGATTATATACATATATATTTGTTTGTATTATATTGTATTCTAATTAATAAATAAAGTTTTTCTTCACAAAACTCTCAAGATAAAGCTAATCTAGAGTTTTCGAACGACTGAAATAGATTCCAGACGTCTGAACTCAAGTACAGACGTCTAAAATCACTCTCTGTCTCACATTAATACTTTACAGACGTCTGAGTTTTGATTCCAGACGTCTAACTTTACTTTCTGTTTCTAATTTAGACATCTCCAGACGTCTGATCGACTTTTTCAGACGTCTGGAATGGGAAACGAAAATTTTTCAAACCCTATACTTGATCGATCAACCATTATTTCACCACTTCGATTCATTTCCAAATTAAAATTATCTCTCTCAAAATCTCTAAAATCGAATTTCTCTTCAAATCAATGCCACCACGAACTAAAAAGAATGGAATTAAGAAAAGGAAGCATGGAGAAGGATCTTCCTATCAAACATTGATGGTGACTGCAAGTCAAATCAACAATTGGTTACTTTAGAATCCAACAAATATACGACGGTTTAACGACTTGAAAATTAAGAAGATGCATCTAGGACCTTTCTATAGCCTAATCAAGTTTCCTTCATATGATATGGATGATATATGTAAGCAAGGCGAATTAAAAACCTGTTGACCCGCCTTTCGACAAGGCAAAGGACAGGAGGATTCGACTAAGTCAACTTCACGACTATCGAGGCTAGAATATGATGGATTCAATTTAAAAGGATGAAGTTCACTTGGATATGTCATTCGATCGAGAAGTGGAAAAGTTACACGACTCGATCTGGATGCTTTGGGTCGCTCGGCATCGGACCTCGCTTAGCATTGGACATCGGTCGGCATCAAACCTCGCTCGGCATTGGACATCGCTCGGCATTGGACTGTGCTCGGCATCTGAGCTCGCTCGGCATTGGACATCGCTCGGCATCAAACCTCGCTTGGCATTGGACAGTGCTTGGCATTGAACCTCGCTCAACATTGGACATCGCTCGGCATCAGACCTCGCTCGGCATTGGACATCACTCGGCATGGAACCTTTCTCGGCATTGGACTACGTCAGCATCGGACCTCGCTCCGCATTGGACATCGCTCGGCATCGGACTTCGCTCGACATTTGTGGTTCGGGTTGGGAGTTACGGGTCGTTCGACATTGGTGGATTAGTGTGCTTGAGAGGTACCAGTGTAGGGAGTGGATTAGCGGTGGAGTATGGATATGGTTGATTAAGGTGGGTCGGGATAGGCCGGTCGGTCTTGGTGGATCGGCATAGGCCTTTCGGCCCTTGTGGATCAGTCATCTGGATTCGATTGGTTGGTTTGAACTCAAGAATAAGGAAGTGGGTTTGGCATTGAGTTACTTCGAGTGAAACATAAGGTTACTTCGAGTCTCCCCCAGGATGAAACTGGATCTGCTCGCTTAGATTTTAGGTTCGGTCATAATGGTAATTCTGGTTCGGCAATGGCCTTAGTGGGCCCAAAATACTCAAGAGGCCCAACTACCTGGATTTGCCTATAAATACAACATGTGAGGGTTCAGAAATGGAGATCTTCTTTCTGCTCCCTAACTTTGTCTTCTCTAAGGCTAAGGCGCTCAGCCATTGTTAAACTATGGATTGTAGCTGTAATCGACTATTACACCAATAAAAAGGAAATTCTTGGAGTGGATGTAAGCCGAAGTTAGCCGAACCACTATAAAATCTTTTGTTCTTTACTGCTATCATTTTAATTTTGACTGTTCTTCACATTACTACTCTCTACATATACTATATATGTGAGTTGTGACTGTGATTTAGTGCTTTCGCTTAGATTCGGGTGTTAGCAACCAATTTTGGCGCTAACATTTTGGTGCTTTCACTTAGAAAGCAAGCACTCGGGAATTTTGGAGCTAGGAACTTGGATTCTAAGAAGCAATGGCTAGGACATTGGCAAGGAAGCAAGTGAAGGAAAGAAGTCAGCATGAAGGAAGTCAATAGGCTTCCTTTGGAGCTAATCAGGCCTCAATCTACATCACTAGAGATGAGATGGAGACGATGCTGAAAAGGCAGGTAGGCATGATACAGAACCTACTTTGATAGGTTGGACAAGTAGGAACATAAAGTCAAGGGAATGGACCAATCGCGGCTGCTGGCATTGCAGCACAAGGAACTAGATCTGTAGAAGTTTCTGGAGGTCAAAACCAGGACCAAGCCGGAGAGATTGAAGGAAATTAGCAAAGGCTTGGGGGCAGGCCTCTGGGATTGGACATTGGGAGAGTGGTGATTGAAGCTCAACGAGTTGGGACTAACATGAATGTAAATGGCCAACATGAAGAGTACTATCCCGATACCCCCTAGGACATGGGGGGCAAGGTAGAGATGCAAACAGGGGACTACCCCCCGAATTGAGACAAGCGGATGGATGGATTAATAAGAAGGATTATGAGAGGAGGACTGCCTAGTAGAGGCTTGGAGGAGGTCAGTCGAAGTCCATTCACTCTAGAAATCAAGAATGCGAGGAATCATCTAGAATTCAAACTACCAACACTGGAGGCCTATGGTGGAAAATCAGAGCCAACTATGCATGTAACCAGATCATCAGACATATGGAAGTGCTTGGAGCATCTGAGGAGGTGATGGCAAGATGTTTCCCTTTATACTTGACGGATTTGGCTGCGCTTTGGTTCAGGCAGTTAGAGAATGGATCGATCAGGACATGGGGAGAGCTAGTGGAATGCTTCATGAGACAGTTCAGGGTCCATGTGACGCGACCCAAGAGTGTAATGACTCTGGCATCGATGAGGCAGAGGTTAGGAGAGTCCGTGAGAGATTTTCTTACGCGAATTAATGAGCTATGGCCTCGGTAGATTGCCCGGATCCATCAATGATTTTGATGGAGGCCGTAGTAGGGATTGTGGAAGGCACGAAACTCAAGGATTCATTAGCACGGGATCCACCTTAGGATCTTGGAGTATTCTATCACGAGGCTAAGAGATTTATTCGGCTGGAAGATTCACGCGCCGAGAGGCAGGAAATAAATGTCGTGCAAGGCAAAGGAACCTCCAAGGAACAGTCTGGAATAGACAAAGGAAAGCGGAAGCAGGATGACAAATACGGTGGCCTTGACAAACGAAAGAGATTCCACGAACCCAGATTCAAACAATATACTGACTTGACAGCAAACCTGGAATGGATTTACACGGAGACTCGGAGGCAGCTCCCCTATCGAAAACCACCAGAGAGAGATCCCACGGAACGGGAATGTAGAAGTGGAAAGTATTGCTTATTCCATGAGCTAGAAGGGCATGCTACTGATGAACGCCTCCATTTGAGGGATGAGGTGGAAGAGCATGTTAGAAGTGGTAGATTGCCACAGTACGTGAGGAATTGGACAGCTGCCGTAGGACCTGAGCAACCACTGCCTGCAACCAACAGAACTAATCCTGGATCGAGATCTTGACTCGTCATCAATTGATCATGATGGCATGGGCCAAGTTCAGGACTTGAACTTTGGTCGATTACGTAAAATTCTTAGATTTTAATTTCAAAATAAAATGGCTATTCCACTTACACATGTAAGGGAACCGAAGAGATCCCCATGCATGCTCTGAGATGGTAATAGACCGCTCTGCCAAGAGTGGCAGTACCTAGATTTTTTCTTTGTTTATGATTGAACATTTGGAATTTTAGTTTAAATAAATGAACTTGAAATAAAATAACCTTTGACCGGAGAGTTAAAGGATGAATATTGGAAGTCAATTTGAAATTAATCGCTTTATGACCCTACTCAGAGAGACGGGGTCCGGAGCGCAAGAAGTGAGTTGCTTCGCCGGAGAGCGATACGATCAACACACTTAACAACGTTCCCCATTCACCGGAGAGTGATTGGATCGGAGTTCGATAAGAGCCAAAGTGGCTACAATCGGCCTAGGATTTAGGCCATGACATCGCTTAATGTTCAGGGATGCTGAACCGGAGTGCAGAGGGTGTTGCCGCTTCGTCGAAGAGCGACAGGTTAGACTCACTCGATGTTATTTCTCCTTTACCGGAGAGTGACAGGATGGGATCCAGCAAGAGCCCGGAGAGGCTATGATCGGTCTAGGATGACCAAGACATCGCTGAAATGCCCTCGCTGGGGCCAGAGTGCATGGGATAAAAAGCGGCGTCGGAATGCGACAGGATCTTTCTATTCGACCGTTAAGTTCGAAGTGTACATAGCGAGGGTCCGAAGTGGCCGTTAATGGTCTAGAGAGATCAAAGGATTGGATTACTGATTTCACAAGTTGAAATGGATACTTATTCGGCTTTGAACAGCCACGAACCTGATTGAGAATACTATAGCTATAGATAAAACATGAACTTTGGACATTGGGTTTGAGACTATTCGAAACACACCTTCCAATAGTAAGGCATGTTTTCGGAGGGCAAATGTTGACCCGCCTTTCGATAAGGCCACAGACAGGCGGATTAACCTACGTCGACTTCACAGTTATCGAGATTGGAATGTGATGGATTTGATTTAAAAGGATGAAGTTCACTTGGATATTTCGTACGGTCGAGAAGTGGAAAAGTTACATGGCTCGTTCTGGATGCTCTAGGTCGCTCGGCATCGGACCTCTCTTGGCATTGGACATCGCTCGGCATTGGACATCGCTCGGCATCGAACCTCGCTCGGGATTGGACATCGCTCGGCATGGAACCTCATTCGGCATTGGACATCGCTCGGCATCGGACCTTGCTCGGCATTGGACATCGCACGGCATCGCACCTCGCTCGGCATTGGACATCGCTCGGCATCGCACCTCGCTCGGCATTGGACATCGCTCGGGATCCAACCTCGCTCGGCATTGGACATCGCACGGCATCGCACCCCGCTCGGCATTGGACATCGCTCGGCATCGCACCTCGCTCGGCATTGGACATCGCTCGGGATCAAACCTCGCTCGG
The DNA here is from genome assembly GCA_030765085.1 of Allium cepa. Taxonomy (NCBI): domain Eukaryota; kingdom Viridiplantae; phylum Streptophyta; class Magnoliopsida; order Asparagales; family Amaryllidaceae; genus Allium; species Allium cepa. Next base: position 594,077,593 of record CM060938.1, on the reverse strand, counting down.
CATTGGACATCGCTCGACATCGGACCTCGCTTGGCATTTGTGGTTCGGCCTTGGAGTTACGGATCGTTCCACATTGCTGGATCGTTGTGCTCGAGAGGTACCAGTGTGGGGAGTGGCTTAATGGTGGAGTATGGATATGGTTGATCAAGGTGGGTCGGCATAAGCCGATCGGCCTTGGTGGATCGGTCGTCTAGGTTCGACTGGCTGGTTTGAACTCGAGAATAAGGAAGTGGGTTCGGCGTTGAGCTACTTCGAGTCAAACAAGAGGTTACTTCAAGTCTGTCCCAGGATGAAACAGGATCAGCTTGCTTAGATTTTGGGTTCGGTCACAATGGTAATTCTGGTTCGGCAATGGCCTTGGTGGGCCCAAAATACTCAAGAGGCCCAACTACCTGGATTTTCCTATAAATACAGCAGGTGAGGGTTCAGAAATGGGGATCTTCTTTCTGCCCTCTGACTTTCTCTTCTCTTAGGCTAAGGCACTCAACCATTGTTAAACGTTGGATTGTAACTGTAATCAACTATTACACCAATAAAAAGGAAATTCTTGGAGTGGACGTAGGCCGGAGTTAGCCGAACCATTCTAAAATCTGTTGTTCTTTACTGTTGTCATTCTATTTTTGACTGTTCTTCACATTACTACTCTCTACATATATTCTATATGTGAGTTGTGACTGTGATTTAGTGCTTTCGCTTAGATTCGGGTGTTAGTGACCAATTTTGGCGCTAACAAAACCCTTATCTCTTTTAATGCCAATGATGTTTCTATCGATCAACTAGCTATATATCTTTTTTACGCTAATCTGGATGGTCCATCGGTATGGACTACTGGGAATGATGACGATTGGTTATGGACGAGTGTCTATGGGACAACAATCAAGTTAACCCCCAGTATAATTGGATGATTCTTAGAGTGCTCTTTTACGAGTCAAAATTTATCTAAAATGGAGGACATGCGATTCAAACTTCGTGATACTATCACTCATCAATTATGGGAAAATAAAATGCGTCAATTTTCATCCAAATTCCTTAAGCCATGTGCTAGGCTCCTTACCCGAATGCTTATAAATACCATTATCCCTCGATTAGGTAGCCATGGACAAATTACTGATCTTGAACACAAAGCACTATATCACTATTTGGTCGAACTAAAATCAATTGGGCTCAGTTCATTTTCGATGAACTAAAAGGTTTTTGGAATAGATATCGCTATACAATCATTTACCCGGCTTATATTATGTGAATTCTCAAAGCATTAAACATCACATCGTACATTTCTGCTTTTGAGGAGTTACCTATCAAATATAGTGGAACAAAATTTTTTAATCTTATGCATTTGCCGGTGGAACCACCATCTTATATAACTTTTCTTGAATGGAAAAATGCACAAGATCAACCACCTCCTCCTCAACAATAACAACAACAAGAAGGTGATGTTGAACTACCAAGGCAACCATCTCCACCTCCTCCTTCCTCATTTGAATATCACCCGATATGGAGATTTTGGAAACACGAAGTCAGCGTCATGCTAATGAGAATATTTGCTCACTTAACCTTACAAAACCAAGTGCTCCTATCAAGAAATCAAATTATCCTGGGTAAAAAATAGCAAAGCTTGATCTCACGTTGTCCGCAAGGCTTTCCAAAGTTGAAGACTCTCTTATTTCAGTGGTTTCCAAACTTAATCACGCACTTCAACAAGTCCATCAACCTTTTTCTGACTCGTCTACACCTTATCAAACTTCTCACACGTCGTCAAAAACCGATGATAAGGGGAAAGGGAAATTAGACTCCTCTCGTGATGAACTACCTTGGCTTCATAAGGTAAATATTTTGTTATAATTAACTCCCTTATCAAAGTTCTGGTAAGACACTATCAATATTCCTCTTTTTGATGTGCTTAATGATGTAATCATAACCTTTTTGTTAGTGATATAATTATGTATGTACATCATACTTGGTTCTGCATTATTTTTATAATTCTTCGATTATTTTTGATAATGACAAAGGAGGAGAAAAATAAATATGCAATCTATAGAGGGAGATCATATTTGTAATTGTTATCTAAGTACATTATATAGTTGTCATCATCAGAAAGGGGGAGAATGTTAGAACCCTTAGTTTACAATTTCGACGATGACAACTACACAATGGAAATCATATATATATATATATATATATCATACAACTATACATATATGAATTCAAAGCAATACAAACCACTACTGTGGCAAGACGATGAATAAAGCACTGAAGGGATTCATCTACAAAGTTGCACGAAGATCGAAGAGAGATACACTCAAGAACAAACACAGGAGAACATCACTTAAAAGGTTAAGACGTCTGATTGTAGAACTTCTGATGTCTGAACGTAGAATATGAACAAAAATATAATAGGTTCTCAGATTTCTAAAAACACCATTCAGACGTTTGAAACTGGGCTCGAGGCAGATAATTCAAATTACAACTGTCATCTCCGAAGAGACACAACTCCATCTCTCCTCCACAACTCTTCATCGATGAACAGTGACGACTCTAGACTGAAAGGGAAGATATGTAACTACTAGAAGCAACCTTCTACAACTATATAAACGAGAATCAAGAAGGATCAAAGCACTTTAACTAATTCACTCAACTCTCTATCTTGATCATCTCTTGTTCTAATCATCCACTTGCTATCAAATCTACAAATCTAAGATCATACACTTCCATATTCTCTCGAACAATATTGATTCAATCATTCAAGAGATATAGGAAGTTCAACTGTACTATATAGTCAAAATCCATGTAATAGAGAACACATTCTTGAAAAAAGAAACTCTGCTATTGTAAACCTGTTCCTCCAGGTGAAGTGAGGGTTATTTAGAGAAAGGAAATTCCTAGGAGGAGCTTCGGGACTGGATGTAGGACGGGAGGTCTGAACCAGTATAAAATCCCTGGTTTGATTATTCTTATTTACATACTTTGCTATTGTTATACTATAGTTTAAATTAGTCATATACTTGTCATTTGCATAATTGATCCACCATATTATAGACTTTCAAAAGATGTAGCAATGATTTGAACACACAAATGACAATATTTTTCAATCAAATTTTGTAGAAACAAAGTTCAATATACAAGCTACCAAATTTTGCAGATTGAAGTAGGATTGTTGAGATTTCTTTATGTGGCTTTTCTTTTCGTGCGAACCTACACGTTATTTCTTACTGGAATTCAATGATTCTTTATTTGTTTGTATTAATTATTTATTGAATATGTCAATTCACTTGAATCAGGAAAAAATAATCAACAGTTCAAAAACCAAAAATGCACAGGCCTGAAAACCCTCTTGGGTTCAACTTTCAGGCATGAAAAAGAGGATAAAATTAGCTCGGATTAAGCTGAAATTTGGTATTCCTATAAAATAAAACTTCTTCTTTCAAACAAAAAAGAATCATGCAATTTTGTAAGTTACACCACTTAGTTTTTCGCATTCCTATCAATTTTGTACTCGAGTATATTCGCATTTTACTTTTAACTCGAGATTATACATCTATTTATAGCCTAAGTATTCTTTTATTCCATTAATTTCAATTTTTTATAAGCTATATAAACTTATTTATTCACCATTCCATAATTCTTTTCCCTTAAGTTTTATTCCATTCAAAAATTTATAGCTTATAATTACACCGTCGCTTTATAATTCAAACTTTATATTCAATTCAATTCGATAGCATTTCTAATCCTAATTCCATTTTAATTTAACTTATCTTAAGTTAAATTCCAATTCATAACATTTATTTTCCACATTTCATAAACTCTTTATTTGAGTTGGTTCCTTTTTCCGTTTTATAATTTATATTTATATATCCATTTCATAACTCAACTTTATATTTGATATCTTCCATTACATCCAATTCATATTATTAGTTCACTTCACCAATTTATTTCATCCAAATCAAAATCAATTAAATTTCTAAAATTCAATTCCTTCAACTTAACTTAAGTTAAATCCCATTTTAACTTTCTCAATTTAAATTTAAATTCCAAAATTCAATTTTCACACTTCGTTTCCTATAATTATTATCCTCCGCTTATAAGTTTAAAAACTTATTTCCTGATATTTTCTAGAACATTTAAATAAGGATTCCAGACCCCGTATTTATTTTAGATCACTTTGAAAACAAATACACACACACACACACACACAAACACACACTCTTTTTGGTTTAACAAACCACTTTCTTGGAATTTTAAACTCAACTTGGTTTTATCTAAAATAAATTCCGTTGGAATTTTTAAAACAACATTTTTTTTCAACAAAATCTCCATATCAAATTACTATGGTAGCAATCTGTCACTTAGAAACTCGAAATTGAATACTGATGGTGCATCCGTCATCAACCGAATTATTTTCCAGCGACTGAAGTGAGCTTGGTGCTTTATTACCTCAAAATCCAATTAAAACAATTTTCGTTCAAAAATATTCCAAATAATATTACTATTATTCTTTTCAAAACACTTTGGAAATTATTTATAAAAAAATCTCCAGGATTTAATTTTTAATTTTCAGTTTGAATAAATTTTCAGGTTTAACTCATTTGTACAATATTGTTTAGGTTTTTATAAACCATCCCCAATTTTTATGATCTTTTTTGATTATATAATAACAACCAAACACATCAATATATTATAATAATTTCAAAAAATTATTTCTTTTATATCAAAAATATAATTTAGGTAAAATTAATTCATTTACCCACTTCAAAACCATACGGTGTCGGATTACCGCGTTCAAGTATTTAGAAACTCCTAACGATTTAGCGGCGTCCCTCTATTTGACCAGAATTTATAAGCCAATCGGCCTATAAGTCAACACAGTATAAAATATTTTACATTCACTAATAAATACGTGCTTATATATATTAATATGCTCAACTCATTCTGGGGCACTACTGACCCTATCTATAATGAGTAATCCCTATCAAAGACAAGGTTCTCACTTTACCTTCAGCTTTAATACCATTTGTAGCAACCCGAGATTTTTTACCCTCAAAAATCGACATCAATACGTTCACTGTATAACATGTCAAGTATTTAAGTGCCGAAAATACTGATTGCTATGGGTGAAGAAGAAAAAGGTAGAAGATAATAGAACAAGAACACAAAATCTCATAATCACAGCAGAACAAGATATAATATATATTTTATACAGGATAATCTGTAACTGTCAATATACATGTACAACCATCAGAGTAAAACAATCAATACATCAATATGGATAGTTGTCTACAACTTGCCCTTACCAGTGTTGACTATGCAATCTACACACATATAGCAAAACATAATCAAATACGATTATACGTCTCTATCATCTATCTCGTCTTCTGAGCTTCATAGTATTCTGGCCTGAATCTGTAATACTTGGTATGACCCAAGCATTATAATAAAATAACACCCAATTCAGTCTGGAAAACCAGCGTGAGAAAACACACTTAATTTGAATTATTAAAGTTATCAAAATCCTTTGAAAACAAAGGTATCTCGTAAGCCGCATCACACATAAAAAGATGGAATTTTTCCTTACGATAACCAAAATGTTTTATAGAAAATCCCATGATATGATAATTGTGTCTATGTACAAATGCTTATTCAAATATCCAAAATTGTTAAATTAATTAAATACCAGCATACTAGGCTCTACAAACAAAACCGTAAAGGCTCGTATTGAAGAATGGATTCCATACAATGACTGGGCTACTAGGAAACCGCCCATTATAGTACACCACTAGAAATATGTATCGTGGACCTCACCGGTGTCCCCTGCTACACAAGACCAGCCTACCCTTGACCTGGATAGTACCGAATATGTTACCACCCTAGATGTTCCCACCCTTAAAATCGAGCGTTCACTCTTCCATGAACAACCATATCCATAATTTATATATATTTCTGAGGGTATCTAGAAAGGTGATAAACATACCCTAATTGGTGCGACCCACTTAGCCTTGCTGCAACTCCTCTGTTTTAGTCATTCCTGGTTTATAAGGCTTGAGGCTAACAATTACCTTTCGGTAGCAATTCTACTTAGAATGCTCATCGTCCTCTAATGACGATGTTATGATACCATTCGTCCATACAAGTTGTCCTTGGTCTTAGAAACCGAGTCGTCGTCTTGACCGTCTTCACGATATCACCATTCGTAGAGTTCAAACCGGATCGAAGTGGTTTCGGATAATTAAGCCTGATGCCGGTTTCTTCGAAACGAACAATGAATTTGGCCAAATTTGATAATCGGTTATTTAACTATCAATTAACATCCATATGCAATCACTAGGCCTTATTATAATTTTCCAAAATTTATTTCAAAATATCTTTATAAGATATATATTTAAATCCCTTCCAAATTTTCAATAGTTGAGATAACTTATATACTAATATGGATATCAGGATATTTCAGTCTATCTCTTGTTTCAACACTTAGAAAATATTTAAAAATATATTTTTTCTAAACCCCTTACTTCTTAATACTTAGGAAAGTTCCATTTATTTCTCTATTCTCAAAACCCTCCATAATTTATACTTTAAATTCCTTAACTCATTTATAATGAATTCTAAAAGTTCTGGGGGTTTCTTAATTAATCTCCTTTAATATTTCCGAAGTCAAAACATTTGTCTATAATTCCACATATCTATTCCTAACTTCTTTTATGAATCCTAATTCATTTTTTTGAAGTTAGCTTTATTTAAATACTTTTGGAAATTTTCCTTACATTTCCGTAAATTCCATTTTGAGAATTTCTCTTATAAATCCCATCCACTGAATAAATCTCATTTCCAAACTTCGAGAAGATTCATAAATAAATTTAAATCATTAACAAACTCTCTTTATTTATAAGTATTTAAAGAATAATAAATTATTTTTAAAACATGTTCAAATAATTATTTGAAATATCAAACTTCTTTTAATAAAACATTAATAACTCATTTCCAATTCATGTTTAATTAAAACTAATCAATTTGCAAAGCTTATTATAAAAATTAAAATTTATTTCAATATAAATTTATATTTGAATAATCCACTTTGTGAAATATTCCTATACTAACTAGTTTTAAATTTCACAGTTTAACAAATAAAATTTCCCTTTTAAAAAAAAACTTAACTTCTAAATAAAAATTTATTTTTAAAATCTCAATAACCAATTACTATTATAAATTCCTCTCGATTCACAACACATCGATTCTATTCCAGTTCCGTAACACTTCTCATCTTCAGAATAGAATCCACTATTTTTGCCAAAATCCTATTTTCATATCTCTATATAAATCCACACTATAAAAATTATATTCCAATTTATCAATTGATTTCATTTCCCTTACTTATAAGCATACTTTATTAACCTATAACTCATTTAAGTTTCACTTGTTTAATAAAATTAATCCCATTTATAAAATCTCATTTCATAAATTTATTTCTTAATAAATTCCATTTAATTCACAAATCTATTTTGAAATATCGATTTCAACGCCTTTTCATATTTTCCAGAAATTTCATTTAAAAATCCATTGTTTAAAAAATTCCTTTTTATAAATTATTTTAAAATCTCTATTAAAATTATTATTACAAATAGTTAAATACAATCCAAAAACAATTATTGTTTTATCCAAATAAATTACTTTAAAAATAATCCAATTTTCGATATAATATTTTTATATTCAAATTCTCCTTTTAAATCTTTTCAATTTCCAAAAATAATCTTTATGGTTGTGATAACCCGAATTTTGGCATCTGATAATTGGATAATTTACCGGTTTTATTCAGTTAAACGAATGGAATTCTGATAATTTAAAAATATATATGGATGTATATAAATGGATTTGAGTTATAATAAATGCTGATATGTGAATGAATATTTTAAACAGTTGGAAATAAACAAAGATAAATAGATATGAAAACTCTATAAGTTTGAAATTATAAGTATATGCATATATAGGTATATAAGTGTATAAATATGTATTGTATACTAAGTAGTATATATGGAAATTTGTAAAGGTGTGAGTATATATATATATAAACAATTCAAATAAAATAATGTTTTCAAATTATTATAGATATTTATATGGGTATATAGAAAGCATTTGATTTAAAATTCAATGTATCAAATTTTCAAATTATGATTTTAAGTTAAAATTCTACATTTTCAAAAATACTAAAAATAAATATTTAGTAGTTCAAAAATATAATGACCCAAAATAAGATTTAATAAAGATTTAAATACACTTTCTTTTATATTTGAAATTTATGCATTTTATAAATAAAAAAGGTTTATAAACATTATACATATTAATATAAACACATACAAAACATAAGAGGTATTTTAATAAGCTTAAACATTTGTAAATATCACATTCTTGCATATTAACACTTGTAAGAAAATGATTTCTATGCATTGACAAATGTAAGATATTTCAACAAGTATCTAAATTTGTATTTTATTTTTAACAAAAAGATAAAACTGAGTTATATTAACATCTCTCTATCCCTCTCTTTCAATTTCTTTATTTCTTCATTATCAAACAAAGAAGAAAAAAGAGAAAAGAAAATGCCTGTATCATAAACCAGCGAAAAAAATCAAAATCAAAGAATTCAACAGCAATCAAAATCTAATAATCAAACATGCTTCAGCTCATAACAATCAACTAAGATCAAAGGCAAACTGCAGTTCAAATCCAAGCTTGCAGCTTCAAGATCAAATCAAATTCCAGATTTCAAATAAATAAAATATAATCAAGCCAGTCCTCTTTTCTAACAATTGCTGGTGAGTAAACTTTTATCCTAATATTAATATGTTTATATATGTGACTGCATGAGAAAATCCTTGAAATTATGATGAGTAGTAAGTTTTGCATGTTTGTTTAGAGATGATTGCGTGTATATATGTATGTGAATATGGATCTGCATGTCTATGTGTATGGAGATATCTCTGTTCTTAGTTTACAGAGACAAAAACTAAATCAAAAATCAATATCACTTCGCATGAATCAAATTAGATTAGGATGTTTAAAGGAATTATGTTCGAATTAACTAAACATTATTTTTAAAAATAATTAAGTGAGGAACTAGTTAGTATTTCATTGGAAATTTGGAAATGACAGTAATGAACATGTATATGTCGAAAATCAATGTTCGAAATTTCATGAATTGATTTCATAAACTAATTCGTTATTGAAAGTAATGAATTTTGATTTAAAAATCAGAATTTTTAAGTGAGTTTTTGGGTGGGAATTATGAGTTGAACGGGAACTGGCTATTCTTCAAATTCCGACGATCGAGGTTTTAGGGGATGTCGAGTTCGTTGATGGAGCAAGATCTTGGGTCGAGGTGTTTGGTAAAATGGTTGGAGATTACATACGTCACCAAGGAGGCACGGCGAGGAGATAATGGGGTTTATGAGCTTTCTGATGGATGTTTTTCCAATGACCACTACATCCGACTATGCATCAAGTTTGACTGGAGTATGTTAGATTGATGCGTGACCTCATGGCATAGTTGTGGGTGGAAAGACTTGTGTTCTGGTAGACTTACGCGACGGTGTGGGGGAGATATCGACAATGGGTTGGATTTCGGCGGTTTTCAGCTTTCATGTTTTTGCTTTCCGACGTGATTGATCGTATTGGAGGGGTCGAGTCCACTTAGGGTTGTGACGACGACTTAAAGGTAGCCTGAGCGATGACCGGAGTGGTTGGGTTGCGGCGTGCACGTGCACAGGGACAATAATTTATCAAATGTGTTTATGTTTGAGTTTGAGGGTGAGGGCACCGTGCTCGGATTCGTTCGTGAGGTAATGAGGTGATTGGCTCGAAATTTGCTCGAGTAGCTTTGTCTGATTATCGGGTTTATAAGGCAAGTAAACAATTTAAAAAAATGATAAATAATATATATAGGGGTGACTCAAGTCTTTGCTTGGGTAAGTTGTGGATTGACTCAGGAAACATTGGTTTAGGCTCGGGTTTCTATTGTGTTTAATAACCAGATTTTGATATTAGAAGTAGTTTTGTCACCAGGTTTCCAAGGTTAAAACAAAAAAATAAATGAATTGTGAATAAGTTATTGAAAGAAAAGGGAAATAAGAAATGTTAACATGTTTCAAAGTAATTAAAGAGAAATTAATTAATTAATGATTAAGGATTAATTAAATTAATAATTAAGGGTTATAAATTAATTGGTAAATTAGATATTAATTACTTAAATGATAATTACTTAATGTAAGTAATTAATGGATTAATTTGTTAAAGTTTATTTAACTTAGGATTAATTTGTTAAGGGTTAATTAATTTAATTAGTTATTAAAGATTAAAATTAATTAATGAATAGTTAATTAAAGGTTAATTAATTGAGGATAATTAACCAGTGGGGTAATTACTTAATGAAAGTAATTATGGATAATTAATTTAGATAGATGATTAAAGGATGATTAATTAATGGTTGTAATTAATTTATGTTAAGTAAACAGGATTTAAAGGTAATCTAAGTGATTAAAGTTGGTGATTAAATTAATTGGAGATTAATTAAATTAATTAGGAATTATACATCTAATAAATCTTACTTATGGATGATTGAATGATATTGGATGACTTGGATTGTGAATATCTTTGATATTGATTTGTGATGTACTGTGATATGATATGATGGATTGGACAATGATATTGTAGGTTATCTATCGATAATGAATTGCTGTGTGAATTATGACATCCAGTATTTAAATTGATTGTATCCACTTAATCTTGATTTAAGATGACATTGAATTCGAAGAGACCGGGGTTGGGTATCAGTAAATACCCGAAACCGCTTCGATTAGTAATCTAAGTTCTTTATAAATTTGAAGTGTGGAATCAAATAGGCTGGAATGAAATAAGTAAATATCATGGATATTTAAACTGAGCAACATTTATTAGATATCATTTTATAATATGTTCTTGACTTTAACAAGTTAAGAACTCGTAGAAAGGTACGAGTTACCCTGGTAATCACATAAGTCATATAGCTTGGTATTTCATATTATATGGGTTTACTCACGCTAGTTTCCAGCCAGACCCAGGTGTTACTTTTATGTAATGCTCAGGTCAGACCGAGTATTATAGATTTTTCGGTTAGGACGTTCTAGAGCTCAGGAGGCGAGCTGGATGGCAGGAAAGTATGGAGTATTCTATTGAGTAATATTGTATATCTGGGATAGGTTATTACTGTCCAGTTTTGTGTGAAATGGTTGTAACTCTGATGTATTGATGTAAATTAACAAATACTATTTTCCTTTGTATAACTGCTATTATTTGATATTATATTTTATCCACTACGAATGTGAGATTTTATGTTTGTTCTGTTTCTTCTTCTACCTCTGCTCTTCTTTACCCTAACAATCTGGGATTTCCGGCGTTCGGATGCTCGGCACTTCTACAGTGAACGTATTAGTGTCGAATTTTTGAGGTCGAAAATTCTGAGTCGTTACATTTGGTATCAGAGCGAGGTTAAGCGAGAACCTTAGCTCTGATGGGTTTACTCATTAAGGATAGAGTCAGTAGTACCCTATAATGAGTTGAGTGTATATATATATGAGAGCATACTTTTTATTTTCTTATATAAAGGTTTAAAAATGGTTTTAAAAATGAATGATTCTTATACAAGCTTATATTTTGATATATAAAGCAAATAATTTTCCAATTATTATCTATTAAGAAAAATTGGTTGTTGGTCATGGAAAATGGAAAATGAATCTGAGTGATATATATATATATATATATACACAAATAAGGATTAAATAAGATGAATTAGAATTGGTTTCAAACCAGAATAGGGAATGGTATTAGATTGAATAATGGGATGTTTGTTTTCTAGTAAACATTGATAAAGCAAAATGAAATGTGTTAAATAAATGAATTTTTAGATAAGAATGACTTGTAAATTGTGAAATTTTGAATCCTAAGTCTAGAAACATTTGAAATTGTTTTCGAAATGTTAAAAGAAATAATATTATTTAGAATATTTTTGAATGTAATCTTATTTTAAAATAAGAAGTTGTTTGAAAACTTTTTTTGGAATTAAAAACCAAAGGTGGTTTAAAACTTAAGGTATAACTTAGTAAGCAAATTGGTATATAAGAGTAAAAGTTGAATTCTTCTAATTAAGTCTAATTTTTAGGTTAGGAAGTATCTTTAGAATTCAGTCTTTGAGAGAAGTGGCCAAGAGTGAAGAATGGAAGGCAAGACGCAGAGAACGGAGGGCAGCTGCATGTAAGGAACAAGAAATAGCAATACAGGAGTATGAAAATCGAACTAAAGAAAGGAACGGACAAGGACCTTGTGATAATGTCACCTACTACAGATGTTTCAATAAGGGTCATTACGCAGCCAAGTGTGGTAAAACAAAGAAGGAATTAAAGGGCATATTTCAACGATTTTGCTCCGTGGTATTATGCTTTAAGTGTCATAAGAAGGGACATTTCCTGAACCATTGTCCTGGAGTGAGGAAGGTGAAGCATAAACCAGTGGAACCAGTCAACGAGTCAACCATTTGCTACCATTGTAAAGGGTTGGGACACATCGCTAGGAATTGTCCCAAGAGACATAATAAGAAGATTAAGGTTGTGGAACGTCCTGTAGGAGGCGTGGAGGTTACCCAGATTGATGGGAGGGTAGAAACCTTTTGTGGAAAATTCTATAAGTGGGGGCATCCTGTTGAAAAGTGCATGTTTGGGCTTTGCCTATTGGAAGGAAGTCCATAGGAAGGATTCTGGTAGAAAGTTCTAGGACTCTAAAACCTAGGTGATGGGTAGACATCTAGATTTATGACTTTGTAAGGGTTTTATTGTGATAATGGATGTGATGTTTGAACTGCTAGTGTGTAGTCTATCAATGTATGAAATATTTTGTGGTAGTACGATCTAATATAAAATCACTTTCCTTTATTTGAAAAGGGAATTTGAAATTAATTCAAACTGGAAATTATTTGAGAATTGGTTTCAAAGATGAAATTGGATAATAAACTTGTTTATAAAAGATTAAATTATTTGAAAAGGATTTGAACTATGATTTGAACCTAGAAATAAGTTTGTGAAGAAGTAAAGGTTAATTTTATTTAAAGGAATTAAATCTACATTTGAAATTTAACTCAAATTTATAATTCAAGATGGTTTAAAGTGAAATGGAATTTGAAGTTAGTTCAAATTAAATTTTGATCTGAATAATCTGGAATTTTGTTTAAAGTTGAATAGTTTTAAATTCAAATGGAATTTGATTGAATTTGGAAAAGAATTGAGGTTAATTCCACTTGAATTGGATTTGAATCAATTTAAGAGGAAGTGGAAATTTAAATTAAATTGATTGGAAATGAAGGTTGGGAAATTGAACGGTTTGGTTCTGGACTATTTTCAAAATAAATTATTTCAACATAAACTTTCTTAAATCTGTTTTTTGTAACTATTTACTATACAATCTTTTCTTTTTAAAGCCAAACTATTTTATACTTATTTTACAATTATTTTTGGAACTATTTAACTGTCTTACAGCTGTTTTATAAACTAACTACTATTTTTTCAACTACTTATAGCTAATTACTATTTTACAACTATTTTACAATTATCTACCTATTTTACAATTATTTTATAACTATTTGACCATTTTCCAACTATTTTATAATTACTTAACTGTTTTACAGCTATTTTAAAAACTAATAATTATTTTTCTACTACTTATCTATTTTTAATTTTTCAAACTATTTTCTAAATTTAAGTTGGACAGTGTTCAAACTTTTTGTGATTAATTACCAACTGAGATAAGAATTGAAGTGATAATCCAAATGGAAATTGAGGCAATTGTGAATAAGTGAATAAGAATCTAAGGGAATGTGAATAGAAAAGAGAAATTGATTTAGCTAATAATCAAAGAAGATAGATACGTAGGATGTACGTATATTATTAAATTCGCATGACGATTTGATCCAGATTCGAACACATAATTTTGAGATAGTATGTCGATCCGAGTTTGGATTTTTCACTCGATTTTTGATGGCAAACCTGGATATGGATTTTTGATTGGTTCTGAAAATTCTCTGTCACAATTATGGCTATGCTAGGAGAATGACAGTTTTTGATCAAGAAACCAGATCTGAGTCCGAACTAGGAAGTCGGGTAGACGATACTAGTTCGGAAGAGAAATTATGTGATCAAGCGAGCGATCAAATGGATAGTGCATACAGATGCTATGTGTTCATCGTACGGGTTTGAATGAAAGCGATACTGAAAATTTGTGGATAAAAACTATAAAATGATTTTTGAAATGGAAAGATATATTTTGATAAATAAATGATGAAATAAAATGGAAGTTGGATATTTCTATGATTAGAACCCGTTTTATATAAAAAAGGTAATGTAATGAATAACTTTATAAAGTAATCAAACTTGAATATTTGATTTGGAAAAAAAATAAAGTCGTATTTATGTGTTATATTGATAAACTCCACTTATTGAATCTATTGCCTGAAGAAAAGGGTTTTTGGAAAAGTATTTGAAGTATAAAAAGGGAATTTATACAAGTATGAAGTGATCCAAAGATTTTCAAGATTATATATATATATATATAAAGGATCTTATGAGAATGATTTTGGGAAAAGGTTTTTGGAACCTATGGATGTTGAAAGGCTTTTGGTTTTTGGGAAAAATCATTTTTGGAGATATGGAAAGCCTAGTTTGAGAATTATCGATTTTGGGATAATTGATTTTGTGTAGAGGAGATATATATGTGATTCATACAAAGGGTATGATTTGGAAGATATTGTATGTGTATAGTATAAAGTGTTTTGAGAATGGCTTTGGGGAAAAAGATGCTCCCATGGAATGAACTTCTCAAGAGTGCCATGGGGTGGTACTTCCTTGAGCCCTAAGGGGGGTTCTAAAGTTAATCTTGTGAGGAAGTCCGAACAAACTGAAGTTCCTGAGGATTATTGGGTACTGAAAGTCGAGGGCGCTGATGCCTATAGAGGCATTTCGGTTATGCTGTGATGATAGTGTAACTCAATGTCGCTGCGATCTACTGTGGACCATTTGGGTTATGCTGTGACGACAGTGTAAATCAATTTCTTTATTTCTTCATTATCAAACAAAGAAGAAAAAGGAGAATACAAAACGCCTGTATAATAAACCAGAGAAAAAACAAAATCAAAGGATTCAACAGCAATCAAAATCTGGTAATCAAACAAGCTTCAGCTCATAACAATCAACTAAGATCAAGGGCAAATTGCAGTTCAAATCCAAGCTTGTAGCTTCAAGATCAAATCAAATTCCAGATTTCAAATAAATAAAATTAATCAAGCCAGTCCTCTTTTCTAACAATTGCAGGTGAGTAAACTTTTATCTTAAACTTAATCTGTTTATATATGTGATTGCATGAGATAATCCTTGAAATTATGATGAGTAGTAAGTTTTGCATGTTTTTTAGAGATTGTTGCATGTATATATGTATGTGAATATGGATCTGCATGTCTCTGTGTATAGAGATATCCCTATTCTTAGTTTACAAGGACAAAAACTAAATCAAAAATCAATATCTCTTCGTATGAATCAAATTAGATTATGATGTTTAAAGGAATTATGTTCGAATCAACTAAAACATTATTTTTGAAAATAATTAAGTGAGGAACTAGTTAGTATTTCATTGGAAATTTGGAAATGACAATAATGAACATGTATATGTCGAAAATCATTGTTCGAAATTTCATGAATTTATTACATAAACTAATTCGTTATTGAAAATAACGAATTTGATTTAAAAATCAGAATTTTTAAGTGGATTTTTGGGTGGGAATTACGAGTTGAAAATGAACTGGATATTCTTCAAATTCCGGCGATCGAGGTATTAGGGGATGTCGAGTTCGTTGATGGAGCAAGATCTTGGGTCGGGGTGTTTGGGAAAATGGCCGGATTGAATGTACATCACCATGGAGGCATGGCGAGGAGATAATGGGGTTTTAGGAGCTTTCTGGTCAATTTTTTTCCAGTGACAACTGCATCTCCGACGATGCATTGAGTTTGAAAGGAGTATGTTAGACTGAAGCGTGACGTCATGGAACAGCTGTGAATGGAACGGTGGGTGTTCTGGTGGACGTACGTGGCAGCACGGGGGAGATATCGACGATGGGTTGGGTTTCGGTGGTTTTCAGCTTTCATGTTTTTGCTTTCCGTCACGATTGATCATGCCGGAGGGATCGAGTCGACCTAGGGTTGTTACGACGACTTGAAGGCAGCCTGAGCGATGATCGGAGAGGTTGCGGCGTGCACATGCACGGGGACGATGATGTATCAGATATGTTTATGTTTGAGTTCGAGGGTGAGGGTATCGTGCTCGGGTTCGTTCGCAAGGTAATGAGGTGATTGGCTCGAGATTTGCTCGGGAAGCTTTGTCTGATTATCGGGTTTATAAGGAAGTAAACAGTTTAATAATAATAATAAATAATAAATAATAAATATGTGGGTGACTCGAGTCTTAGCGCGGGTAAGCTGTGTATTGACCTGGGAAACGTTGGCTTAGGCTCGGGTTTCTGTTGTGTTTAATAACCAGATTTTGATATTAGAAGTAGTTTTGTTACCAGGTTTCCAAGGTTAAAATAAAAAAATGAATTGTGAATAAGTTATTGAAAGAAAAGAGGAAATAAGAAATGTTAACATGTTTCAAAGTAATTAAAGATAAATTAATTTATTAATGATTAAGGATTAATTAAATTAATAATTAAGGGTTATAATTAATTGGTACATTAGAGATTAATTACTTAAATGATAATTGCTTAATGTAAGTAATTAAAGGATTAATTTGTTAAAGTTTATTTAATTTAGGATTAATTTTTTAAGGGTTAATTAATTTAATTAGTAATTAAAGATTAAAATTAATTAATTAATGATTAAAGGTTAATTAATTGAGGATAATTAACTAGTCGGGTAATTACTTAATGAAAGTAATTATGGATAATTAATTTAGATAGATGATTAAAGGATGATTAATTAATGGTTGTAATTAATTAATGTTAAGTAAGCAGGATTTAAAGGTAATCTAAGTGATTAAAGTTGGTGATTAAATTAATTGGAGATTAATTAAATTAATTAGGAATTATATATCTAATAAATCTTGCTTATGGATGATTGAATGATATTGGATGACTTGGATTGTGAATACTCTGATATTGAGTTGTGATGTACTATGATATGATATGATGGATTGAACAAGATATTGTGGGTTATCTATCGATAATGAATTGCTCTGTGAATTATGATACCCTGTATTTAAATTGATTGTATCCACTTAAACTGGATTTAAGATGACATTGAATTCGAAGAGACCGTGGTAGGTTATTAGTAAATACCCGAAACCACCTCGATTAGTAATGTAAATTCTTTATAAATTTGATGTGTGGAATCAAACAGGCTGGAATGAAATATGTAAATATCATGGATATTTAAACTGAGAAATATTTCTTAGATATCATTTTATAATATGTGCTTGACTTTAACATTTTTAGAACTCGTAGAAAGGTATGAGTTACCCTGGTAATCACATAAGTCATATAGCTTGGTATTTCATATTATATGGGTTTACTCACGCTGGTTTCCAGCCTGACCCGGGTGTTACTTTGATGTAATGCTCAGGTCAGACCGAGTATTACAGATTTTCAGGTTAGGACGTTCTAGAGCTCAGGAGGCGAACTGGATGGCAGGAACGTATGGAGTATTCCACTGAGTAATATTGTATATCTGGGACAGGCTGTTACTGTCCAGTTTTGTATGAAATGGTTGTAACTCTAATGCATTGATGTAAATTAACAAATACAGTTTTCCTTTGTATAACTTCTATTATTTGATATTATATTTTATCCGCTGCGAATGTGATATTCTGTGTTTGTTTATGTTTCTTCTTCTACCTCTGTTCTTCTTTACCCTAACAATCTGGAATTTCCGGTGTTCGAATGCTCGGCACTTCTACATAAACGTATTAGTGTCGAATTTTCGAGGTCGAAAATTCTAGATCGTTACATTTTTATTCATACGAAGAGATATTGATTTTTGATTTATTTTTTGTTTCTGTAAACTAAGAACAGAGATATCTCTATACACAGAGACATGCAGATCCATATTCACATACATATATATACGCAATCATCTCTAAACATATACCTATATATGTATATACTTATAATTTCCTACTTATAAAGTTTTCATATCTATTTGTCTTTGTTTATTTCCAATAGTTTAAAATATTCATTCAGATATCAGAATTTATTATAGCTCATATCCGTTTATATACATCCATATATATTTTTAAATTATCAGAATTCCATTTGTTTAACTGAATAAAACTGGTTAATTATCCAGTTATCAGATGCCAAAAATTCGGGTTATCACAATGGTATTTAAAATACAAAAATCAAGGACAGTGCTACTATAGCATACAAAATTCAGTCACAACAAATCTATAACAGATTTATTCACACACATCATATATCAATATATATATGAACAATTAATATATTTCTAAGGAATCCAGTTGGATTTATCCAACCTGTTTTCCCTGCATCCGCAGATGTTAGATATCATAAAATAATAATTCCACTTCGAAGGAGATATTGTTGTAATAGTGGGTCATTTGCTATTATGCGGGTTGCATAGGCTCTCATCCACCCCAATCTACGGGAAATAAATCCAACTACTAGTATATATATACTACTATATATATAATAACATCCAACTTATAATAATTTATAAATTAATCCAATCAACCAATAATTTAAATTCCAAAATTTTAAATTATAGCTAGCTATCCAAATGAGTGAGATTTTACTCACCTTGAATTCTAATTTATTGAACATCCAGATTCGAATTATTTAAATTTCTATCTGTCTTCATTAAATTCCGAATCAATTTTTATTGCAAGGATTTCCAGCTACGAACCAAACTCAACTAGTTTTATTGATATTGGAGCTCGTATACGCAAATTACGAATTATATAAATTATTGATTCGAAATTTAATTATAGTTAATAAACTAATTGTTCTCTAATTAAAAATGATTAAAATTATTTTTTATACCTTCTTTTTGTCGTCTTCGCAAATCAACGCTTCCCCACAAAATCTCCAGGCTGTTCGACAACCACCACCTACTGCCGAGCACTCATCGCGGCCTTTCCCAATCCATCGCTCATCTCTGCCATGTCTTCCAACTCCAACCTTCTGGTTCACACAGGCCTTCGATTTCCCTCATGGGCCCCTCTTTGTCACCTTTGACCTGAACTATCGCCTCAGCTATAAACCCAACGCGAACCCAAACTTCATCAGTGCTAAAACCCTAAAGTGTGCGACCCCAAAACCACGTAACCCTCCTCGACCTCGAAGCCTTTGCGCCTCCACAAGCCACAACCTCCCATCTTTCGTGACTTTGCCTAACCATAACTCGCCTCCCTTGACTTGTTGCCGCTCGAAAATTAGACAAAGCGAAGAGTCACGATTTTGATTTCCCTTTCGTTCGATGATAGTGTGAGGATTTGAATGTGAGGTTGCAACTTTATGTTGCTCGATATCTCTTTTGTAACAAGCGATTTCATCATTTTCTCTTCTTCTTTCATTTTTGAAAGGGGAGGAGATTCGTGAATCAAAAATGGAAAGATGTAGGTACAATTTGAAACAAATGGAGGTGGCTTCGTACAATGTTTAGGGTGGCCTATTCCATTCTAGGCTAGCTCGGCTACAATTTTCCATTAATTTGATTAGAAAATATTTATTTTACATTTTTCAAATATCTCGCGTTATGAAGTTCGAACCCCTATTGAGGTGTGCAGCCTAGTGTTTCTAATGTTAACCGCTATTTTGCACCCAATGGAATAAGTTTTGAAGCTTAATTCGATCGTATGGAGAAGATAACTTTTTAAATCGGTTATTTAAATCAAATTCAATTAAATTATTTCTAGGCGTTTCTATTTCGTACGACCAAATGTTAACTCCAAACGCTAAGAAATTTGAAATCTGATAATAATACATTATTACGGATCCAATAGAACTGGTTAGTCGAATTCCAAAACTATGGTCCGTATCGCTTTTTTAACACGTCGATTAAATCTACGATTTCCAAAAATTTCTGAAATTGCTTGAAATTTCAATTTTTTTAAGACTTATAAACTAAGTTAAAATTTCAAATCCAATACTTAGACCATTTAAATATTCAAAATGGAATGACAAAAATCAGTGTCGTTACATTAACAAGTATGCTCTCTCATATTTGTACACTCAAACAAACTCATTCTAGGGTATTACTTCCCTGTCTCTAATAAGTCAAACCCCACAAAGCCAAAGTTATCGCTAAATCTTGCTCTGATACCAACTGTGATGACCTACATTTCAGAAGGCTTAAACTGATAATAATCCACACATGTTTAACTTAAACAATCTGAAACATAGATAATCAATGAGGATAAATAAGAAAAATAAGGAAAGAAGAAGAAAACAAACACAGAATCTTGCAGCAGAATGAAAAATATAATAATTAAATAACAATTTATGAAGCGGTCTATATTATACATTTTCTTATAATCTATACAACATTTATCAGAGTTATATATATACATCAGGGATAAATAAATAATGCTGTAGAATAACATGATGTAGAAAATAATAATATCTTTAATAATAGTTGTAATAGCTCTGGTGTCACACTTTTTTGGTATCAACATGAATTACCAAAAATGCCCCTCTATATATTATCCAATCTTAATTACTTAAAAATAGGATCTAATACAAAATTTCATTTGCAAATTCAAATGCCCATAAAAGTAGGATCTAATTACTAAACATGCTTTAAAATTCAAAACGTTTCTAAAAATATGATCTAAAATCAAACCTTCTTTACAGAATCAAAATACTTCTTTACAATATAGCACTTGAAAATAAAAAAAGATATTTTTTTGACTGATTTAAACATATACAATTTATAAGAAAAACAATTCATGCGCGAATCGCGTGCCATTACACTCGTTAATAATGTACCAAATCTTCGTCTCTGTCCACCGAAAAACAATCTTCATTCTTGTTTAAATAAAATTTAAATCAATTTCCGACATCATTTTCATTTACATTAATCCAAGAATTCAAAAATCTTCAATATTAAATTTAAACAAATTAAATTATCTAATAAATCAATATTAACAAATCATTAAATTTCAAATAAATTTTAGTTATCAACATTTTTATTTCTATCTAAATAGTTTGAAATTTATTATTTAACTCCAGTTATTGGTTATAAACATAGTTAATATATGGAATTTCATTTCAGTACTCGTTGTCGCCAAATCTTCAAAATTAGTTATTTCAAAACTTTATTCAAGTTCACATCCAAATAAATTACACAATTAGTTCATTAAATTTTATTTTTAACCATTTTTATTCAATAATGATATCAGATCCCGTAATTTTAAAATAGTTATACATACGGATCATTACAATATATATATATATATATATATGAATATATATATGTATGTATGTATGTTTGTATGTATGAAAAAGAATTTTTTATCAATACACGTGTAAACACATTCATCCAATGTTGATACACATATGGATTTGTGTTAGCATACATAAATAAAGACAACATAATGACATGATAAATAATATATAAATATAAATGAACATAAACTAGATTATTACCAATCTATGATCTACAAGTAGCATCTCGTAATGTTAAATCCGATCACTCCTTGAAATCACTATCCAATCCTTCAAAAAGAGCTACCAAACAGAAAGCAACAACCACTTATCTTCGATTTGTACTTAATTTATGTATCTAGAAGCTTGAATATGAGGAGCAGGGATAGAGTAGGGTTGGCTTGATCTGTTCTTAGGAGAAAAAAATGAAAAGGAAATAAAGTAGGGGTAGAGATGAATATATAGGAATATATTAAGGAGCAAAAAGGGATATAGTTCCACCTTTTTCTCTTACGATTTCATCACCTTTTGAATCATAATTCAAGCCTCTTTGCACCTTCCTATGGCCAGCTATAATAGCCCTTATATGGGCCTCCTAACTATTTCAATCCAGAAAAAATAAATATGCATTTGATTCAAATTCAAACACATATTGGTATATGTGTGTATTTAACTATATGTACATACTATTTAACATCGATTATTAGAAATAAAATTTTATAATTAATATTTCATAAATATTAATTAATTTAAAATTATTATAGTTAATTAAATCATGTAGTAGTAGCAGTATTCAACATTTCGGTTGAATGACTCTCAGATGTAAGTTCAAAAAGTGATTAATATCGAATAATTCGAATGTTAACATTCACATATCACTTAGCAAGTGGTGTGAAAGTATGATCAAATTTATCACTTACATAGCTTCTGTAAAATCCCATTTTATTTTTTAACATTACCTAGCAGTGATAGTTATTTATATCAATTCTCTTCGTCAAAACTATATTTGTTAGGACTAATGGTGTTTTCTAATGGTTAAAATTCCAATATCATCCATATTCAAATTTATATTCCAAACATGAATTCCTTAGTTCAATAATAATTATTATTATTAACCAAACTGTTCTGTCTGGAAACTTTGACATTGATTTGACTTCAGTTGACTATGGTACTAACCCCATATAACCAAGGAGACAAATTCTCTCTAGAATAGTGTCTCACTTTGAATGCTTCCTCTCAACCAAATTATAGTCATTTGAAGGATACCATGCATCGATTCAACTATAATCAAAGCAGAGTTTCCACATTAATGTTTGATGGTATTCTTAAGTCGAAGGAATTGTGTTATATTGCCACATCAAATTTTTTATTTGACCTTAGTTATATTAGCCAATAGAAACTATCGAGTGATTCATTCCATAATTATTCAATAAATATCGGTATGCAACCCTTGGTGCATCCAATAGCCATGAGTAATATACTATCCAACATTTGAAGAGCATTACATACTCTAGTCTTAATGGATATATTGATATCTAGTCTCAATACAATTTAACTAGGAATGTTTAAAATGAAAGGTTTCTTTGATGGTGATAAATCACTCATAATCGTAACCTATTGTAATTACTATCAAAATACATACCATTTATGGATTTTCTATTAAATATACTTACACATATATTAAATAATTAGCATAACACATTATATCAAGTATATAATACAAAGAAAACACCTTTTATGAACAAGATTTATTATTAAGTTAGATATATGTAACAAATTAAATAATTTTCCCTAAGCCATACCCCTAAATCCATCAATCTCCCACTTGCACTTGGAGCCAATGACGCCATCTTTATCCCATCCCTTTAATCAATTTGATTAAAATTGGTAAAGCTAAACCCTTCGCGAATGGATCTGCTATATTGTTTTAATTTTATATTTTGTTAGTCAACTCTCTCTGATGCCGACACACAATCTTTATCATGTGGAACTAGCCAGAGTATCTTTCTGGACTACTAATGATTTCCTATCATCACATTATTATTATATAATAGTAATGTAGCATTCTTGATAATTGAAATCACCCCTGCTCAGATATAAGTTTGTGCATTTATATTTATACATTGTTTTTCTCATAGAACTACTCAAGGCAAAATACTTAGCTTTTTCGTTGAATCAGCCACAACTTTTTGTTTGGAACATTTTTAACTTAAAGGTCTTTAACTAAGGTTTGATCATGAATTTAAGATTGGCACTCTTGATATTACTTATGAAATTTGAGTCCAAATACTCCTTCATAAAGACTTCGTTGTCTCTATAAATAGTCCTATACTATTTCATAAATATTCAAGAACACTCTAAACTACCATGTTGTGGATTTGACATATGCTTCATGTATCAAATCCGTTAGGAAATTGCAATATTGTAGACAATACAACATGTATGATAATTCATATTGCTAATGCATAAGAATCCATCTTAAATGTTCCATATATCATTTAGGACATTCCTAACATTCTTTATACTTATTACAAAAGATATAGTTTACAAATACAATATTGAGTATTAAACAATTAAACTACTACAGATTTTAACATAAGTACATCATTACAATCAACGGTGTGTTATTTACTTATTGTCTATATACATCTATGTACCTTTTAGTAGTCCTTTCTTATGCACAAATGGTTCCTCTGTACGATGACTGAAAATCAAACTAATCGATATTTCTATCAAATACTTATTCATTTCTTATGTTTACAGAATTATACTTTCGTATTATTTCATGGATTGTATCCGAAACAAACTCACAAACTAAAAATCGCTCTCACTGACTTCGGGACACTTTGGTTGTTATGTGCAAACAGTATTTAGAATATTCTGTTTCAACATATATATACCAAAACATAAAGTCAAACCAAATGGAAATTTTGTGAGTAAAAGCCGAATCTACTTGAGCATATTGAATGGTTGTTACGCAAATTAAAAGGGACAAAAATTTATGATTTTATTCTTGTTAATGTTATTCATTATATTCCAATTGCATTATTCTTTCTTTAGAAGTGGCATTTGTTATAGATGAATCATATCCCTTCGGATATAACTATCAATGTCATATTTTGATAACATACATAGAATCCTTTCGGATTTGTGCAGCATACCATAGGCAAAGTCGATACTCTTAATGGTTTAATTATCTACCGAGGATCATCTATTCTCAACATTGATAAGAAACTCACAATTTATCTTTAATGTGCAAGAATATTTATTAGACATTCTAATGCATTATGTTCATTTAGGTTTTGTTAATTTCATTTCATCTCTCATAATCAATTTTATCCTTGGATCGAATCTAAATCCATTTTACAATCAATAATTAATAAAAGAAATTTCTTCATCATAAAGTTGGTATTTCTTGAACCAACAATTGCCTTTCAATGTAATAGAATAGGTATTCATATATAGTTTATGAACCGCCTTATATATGAAATTGATTTGGTCAATTTGGCTTCAGTTTAACAAACTCATGTTTAAAATATGAACTGTTCATCCAATGAAGATCATTCCCAAACTTCTTTTAAGGTGATCCATATAAGATCCCTGATGTATAATCATTACGTGTAGTCTTTCGACTGGAACAACCTGCCAACTCCTTGGCCTAGGATATGTTCGGTTTTTTATAAACTCTTATCTCGTATGATTTTTTAAACTATTCGTTCGATTAAATTAATTTCAAACTTGCGTACACTATTAAATACATGGCCATGTAGAAAGAAGTTAAGTCAACTTCACACACCATTAATCATACTTTGTTCAACAAATTTTGATTACTCCTTATTGATACATCATTATGTGTCATAGGGAGAAGTGACTTTAAGATTGAATCTTTATTCATTTTCGATACGTTCAGAACATTTTCCAACATACTCACTTATTCGATCAAATCAAATCATTTTATTTTCTATTGCATGTAATTTCATTTACTTTAGTTTTTCATTATGTGAACCTATCATAGAGTTGCTACATGTGTATCGAATACACATATTCATATTTTTGATAACTCATCAGTGAATACAATAAAGTGCGTGGAATCGTTTTGGTATTAGTAGACATTCGGTTAAATATATCGATATGTAATAATCAATATAGTTAATTAACACTTATGATGCTCTCACTGACTGAGTGCATTGCTCTTAATCATTTGAGATATAGTTCAATAGTGCCATATGATTCATAATTCTATAATTAAAGAATTATTTCTCCAAACCATAGCTTAGTTCATAATTCAAAATAATTGCAACAAATTTGAACACATCAGTTTTTCTAATGCACCATAAATACCACTATTATAGTTTTATTTATAACAAATATATTATTCTTATTAAAATAAAATTATGTCTATTTTTTAACGAACATCGAAAAACAGTTATTATTTCATAAATAATGTTTGCTGTATTTTGCAAATTTTTTTTACGTAATTTGATGTAACCAATAAGTTTTAAATGGCATGTTCCCACTATTTCCACCATTACTATATAGCTTACAAAATATGAAGCTCCATTCATAATAGAGGCTATTTATTCCATCTTTTAAATCAAAATTCAAGCCTCTTTGCACCCTTGTAATACCCCATAAAAATTAATAAGAAATTAATTAATAAGAAAGGAATCAATTAAAAATTAATAATAAGAGTAAAAATAAAAAAAATTGAAAATTCATAATTGGACCATGGAAGTTATGCCATTGCATTTGTGGCGATTTTCTTATCAATTTCCATATATAATGTTTTCAAAATTGGGACCAAATGAAAAAGTTATGAAAGTTTGAAGTTTCCTGATTCAGAATAATTTTATTGGAATTCAAATTCAAATAAATAAATAATTCTTATATTTGAAATTCAAAAAGTGAACTTGGGTTCTAAGTAAACATTAAAATTAATGTTAACGCTAAAAGATAAACAAGGAATTAAATAAATTCACAATGGTAGAAATTAAACGGTTCCAAAAATAAATAATCTAGTCGACCTCTCCCAAGGACCCATCAACCGCTAGTGGTTGACTGCCTAGGGTAGACCGGTTGATTAGTGAGTGGTTGTGGTATTTAAGGATTTCTGCATTTGAATGTTAGATTTTTATTATTTTTAAACTGACTTAAATTCAACGATTTTGGTGCTTTCTAACCACTATAAATAAGAGCCTAATCTTCTCACTTTTATTCACAAATTATTTTGGAAACCAAGCGAAGCTCTACCAATTTCTCCTTCTTTAAGATTCAAAAATTCTTTAGGGTTTCAAGTAAGGAATATTAGGTTTTAGTATTTAATTTTTAATTCTATTCTCCTTCAATCCCTGATATTCTGAATCTAATTTATATAGAACCTACTTGTTATATATTTCTAAAGGACGAGATCCAAAAAGAGATTTATCGGACGCAAACAAATCCAATAGGAAGAGGTAAGGACCTTTATATTAGTGTAAATCTTTGTTTTTCCTATTATAGTAATTGTATAGTGTATACGTCTGATATATGCCATTGGGGAATTTTGATTATGCAAATATCATACTAAAAACTCAAAATTACCCTAAAGCGAAATTCGATTCTTAAGTTCGAATCTTAACTATTTCATATTAAAATAGTAGAATTATGTAATTATTGCAATTTAATGTTTTATATTCTATTTCACTTCTTATCTTTTTCTTTGGGTATGATTAAGTGTTTTGAAAAGAATAAACTGGAAATGGCGTGTAAGGTATAGATTCTTTTACTTGTGGTTTGTACCACTTATTTTTGCAATTTAAATAGAAATTCTATTTTTTAATTTTATACAAAGAAGTTGAATAAAGCATAAAAGTATTTGAAATATAAGTATTTATTAATAGTTGATTCCACTATTTTAGTATAAAATAAATTGGTTATGGATTATTTTATACAAGTCTGTTAATATAATTACAGATATTAGATATATGGAAGGGGAATTTCACTAGAAGGACAAACTTTGCAGTCTAATTAGTTTCTAGCACACACATCCATAGAAATTAATTTCAAGGCCAAAATCATTAGAATAATTACATTTAAGGATAAGTCAGCAGTCCAATTACTTTCAAGGACATAATTTCATAGGCTTTTAGGCCTTATAAATTATTTATTTTGCATTTGTCCTTAAAAGTAATTATTTTAGTTGTGTGTCCTGGAAACTAATTGCACTTGCTAAAGAGGCCCTTGTGGCTAATTTCCACTATATGGAATGTGTGTTGATATGGAATTGAGCTTGTATAAATTTGAAGTTTTGACATTTTAACATTAGTTTAAGGTGCAATCTTCACACGCTTATTTTAGACACACGCGCGCACATGTGTATGTGTGCATAATGTTAGTGTAAATAACATACAATTATAACGTATTAATTGTGTAGTTAATATAATATTAATTATCATTAAATATCCCTTAGAAAAATAATTAATCATAAAGGAGAATAAGAGTTTTTTCTTATAAGTCCATGATTTGTAATGTGGTGAGATGTAGGATGATATATGAAGATGGTCTTTTAGATTATGACTAAATTATAGGGATATGTGGTCAGTCAAAAGCACATAGAAGTCTGCCCAGCCAACCTAGCTAACATAAGTGTGACTTTGGAGCCGATGTAAGACATTTCCTATAATAAGTAATCACGGAGGACACAAGGTTAATCCCATTTTTATACGGTAAACCTACTCGGTTAATATGTCTACTAGTAACTAAGAATAGCCAGACTAATGTTAGGTGCCACAATTGGGTTATGGGTCATAATAAGAAAGACTGGCTTTGGGGATTGAAGATAGTAAGTGGCTAGTTAAGGGCACATCTCTTCCCCATAATAGAAATATTAAATGGTCAGGATAAATGGTTAGGCACGGTAGAGGATATCTCGATGAGGGTGCGATGTAGATTTGTAGTAGCAAGTGACCTGGAGAGATTACGTACAATGTCAGCTAGATAGTGCCGAAGAGAAATCCGCCTTGGGGTAGTTAGTAGATGACAGAAGCCTGCCTTAAATGAGGTATTAAATGGTCAAAGTCTACCTAGTTTTCGTTAGAAATGTATTAAATGGATTGGCTACTATCTCTTGCATTGTCAAGACGTTACTGATGATAAATATGTGTTTTTTAAGTTGAAAGAGCAATGGACTAAAAATTTCTTAGGGGTTATGGTATGAAAACTTATAATTTTGTTAAGATACGTAAAACATACTTTTATTTAAATTATACTGCCCAAGTAGTGTTCTAGAAAGACTTGAGATATTATTTACCGAACATTATTGTTAACGGTAAAAATGGCTTTAACACTAACACCCGGTGTATGCCGTGATGAAATGAAAGCACCACCCGTTTGCACGGGAATTAAAGTAAAAAGAAAATCGCAGAAAAAGTAAAATAGGCAGAGATTTTTATAGTGGTTCGGCTTCTAATATGCCTACATCCACTTTACATCCTCCATTATGTTTTTCGAGCTCACTTTACAAGATTACAACACTTTTACAACACGATATCTTGATCACAACACTTTTACAACACGATCTTACAATTACAACACGATCAGAGAAAGAAGTTTGAACTTTGATGATGAATTGCTCTTTGGATTCATGGTTAATGAGGTTGATCTCTAGATGAAGATTCTTCAGTGTTTGAAGTGTTTGGAGAGTCGAGAAATCAGCAGAGTATAGGCGCCTTGAAATCCAAAAAGTCCTTCTCGAATGTGGAGTTGGTGGAGTATTTATAGGCGACTTCGGAGTTAGGTCGGCTGGAGCGACCTAAGATAGGTCGTAGGCCGGTTGGAGCGACCTAAGGTGGGTCGTTGGCGACCTAGAGGAGCGGCAGAAGAAGGAGGGCGACCTTAGGGATAACGGCATTAGAATGTATGGCCTGGAGCGACCTAAGGGAAAAGGCGGGGTATGCTTTAGGTCGTGTGCAACCTATGGGTGTTAGGTCGCGAGCGACCTGATTTTGATGAGGTGAGACTGGTTAGGTCGCGAGCGACCTAGGTGATGGCGGGTTAGGTCGTGAGCGACCTATGGGTTCAGGAGAAGAGTTAGGTCGCGAGCGACCTAACTTTGTTGAGGAGAAGCATAAGTTGCTTAGCAGGTAGGTCGCTTGAGTCATTGAGCAGTTAAGTCGCTGACTGCTGAGTTGCTCTAGGTCGTAGGTCGCTTGGATTTATAGGTCGTTAGGTCGCGAACTTTCCTGTGAGCTGTTAACTCGTGAAGTCTTAGGTCACTAAGTCGTGAGGTTTGTTAAGTCATGAACTCTGTTAAGTCGTTAGCCCCCTTCATCAGTTAGGTCGCTAACTTGCTTCATTGGTTAGGTCGCTAGGTCGCTTCATTGGTTAGGTCGTTAACTAGTTGAGTCGCTGGATTACTTCACTCTTTAAGTCGTATACCGTTTTGGACGAGGCGCTGCCCCGCACCCCGCCGGGGGCGCTGCCCCACTGGACCCCTGCGACCTGACCGGGCAGGTCGAACACCGTAGCGGTGGCGTTGCCCCCGCACTCCAACCATGGGGGGTTGGCACCCCCTGGACCCCCCTTCCGTAGGGGATCTTAGATGAAAAATCATTCAACAGAACTTGCTTTTGTTGAGATGTTGAGTTGACCAATCTTTGAGACGAGCTATCTCGCTTTTCTTGGTCGATCTTTTGATATCACAGCCTTGCTGAAAAAGGCGGGATAACAATTATTGTTCTGAGTCCCTCCTCATTATAGCACAGTTAGAGACGTTGATGCATATTTTCAAAGGTGGTGGTGGAGACATAGACTTGTGACGATTACTATTTATCTACTTGTATTATTTTCTTTATTTTTGATGTACCCATTAAGTGGTGTTGTAACTTTGGAATATTGTACTTCGGATATTTGACGCTTGTTTATGGCTTGCTTTATGTTTTTATGGCATTTGAATTCTAAATAAAATGGGTATTGTTCTAGTATTATATTTTATCTTTCCGCTATGAGTTTTCGAATGTGTAGATAAAAAGTTCTGTGTATTGTTCTTTTTACCAACCAACAGCCTGCTTTGAAATGGGTCTAAGTTCGAATGAGCATTTTCTGGGTCGAAATTTAAATGTGTTTCGTGGCGGGTTGTTGCATTTGATATCAAAGCATAGATTACTCAATCAATGGGAACGTGTAAAATATGAGTGACATACTTTTTATCTTTGGAAGTATTTTTCAAAAATCCTATTATATATAAATATATACTTATTTTAAACATATGCATAAACACTAGGAAAATCCTATTTTTAATGTTCTATAGTAGTTTGGTCTTCTACCAAACTCCTGTTTTTAATGTTCTATAGTTGTATTGTATATATGTAGTATATATATTATAAATTTGATTAATAAATAGTGCTATGACCCACTATAAAGCTGGCTCGCCTTGTAAAAAAAGTAGCAGGCAAATCTTTACTTTAGCAGATAATACTATCTTGAAATATAGATGGAAAAAATTGTAACTCCAAAATTAAAAGGGTAATAAATGCGCAATAAATAGGGAGTTGCAAGAATTTAAAAGGGATA
Source organism: Allium cepa (assembly GCA_030765085.1). Taxonomy (NCBI): domain Eukaryota; kingdom Viridiplantae; phylum Streptophyta; class Magnoliopsida; order Asparagales; family Amaryllidaceae; genus Allium; species Allium cepa. The sequence goes on along the minus strand of CM060938.1, from coordinate 594,046,554 downwards.
AAAATATATTAACGGTACCGATTAAAGAGATTATTAAAGTACTTATAGAAAGATAAGGAAGACATAGTAGGGAAAATTTGAGTGAATAAATAAATGTCCTTCAAATTTGTCCATTATAATAGTAATCATTTATTATGGACAATTGACATTTATAGAATTAGCGAATAAATATGTTAGGTGGTAATTAAATATTATAAGGTGCCATAATCATCATTTTGGTAAATTGTATAGTCTTAATTATACAGACAAAGGTTAATGGCCTAGCACAATATATAAAAATAGATGGAAGGTAAGAACCAGTGTATTGTTAACATTCAGAAGTAAGGAATGATAGAAGTAAAGCCCGATGTAGTGGAGTAAGTTACTTCAAAAAGGTGTACATTAATCACCTCAATGGGATAATCGGATTTTTATAAAAATTGAGTAGGAAAGAAAGAAAGTTCACAAGAAAGGACAACTAAAGTCAGTTTTTAAATCCAACCCTATGGGAAATAATTAGATAAAAGATTTTTTGAAACTAATTTGAAATACATTCAAAGGAATTATTGCGAAATTGTTTGTTTGAAAAATGAGAAAAATTGAAAACTCATTATTTAGAAAACGTGTTGAGTTAAAAGTTTCTAATTAAAATATTTTTGTTGAAAAAGGATTTTTCGTTTCTGAAATTTTAGTTTAAAATTGATCGAGTTAAAACATTTGCGATTTTTGGCACTACAACAAAAAGGGCTTTCATAGCATTTTAAACGCTATTATAGCCTACTATAGTGTTTCAGAGAATGCCATGGAACACATACTATGGTAGGCCTTTAGCTTTACATAACATAAACTATAACGTTTTTCTTCCTTTATTAAACCAAAACTCTAAAGGAAATATTGTCCAGCAGCTAATTTCTATAGCGTTTGTTAGGCACATTTTATAGCGCTTTATCATACTATTTTATAGCATTAAGTTTATATTCAATACCGTTCCTTATCATACTTTTATAGCGTTTTCGGTTCTATTTCCATAGCATTTCTCATCATATTTGTATAGCATTTCATTTCTATTTTGACAGCATTAGTTATTATACTTGTATAGCATTGTTCATGTTTCTATAGCATTTATGAAATTACATTGTAGCTATTTTTTATGCATAATTCCTGAATCCCATACATAGTTTATATAGTGTTTGTTAATCAATAGCGTTTATCTAATGCTATTCCATGTAATATTAATTTATAGCATTTATCAGTTTCGGTTTCATCTTTTTATTACGTCGTACATACATACATAAATACATATACACATATACGTATATATATATATATATTATACCTCTTCTCATTTCTTATCGCAGACAACAAATACGTTAAATTGCAGCATAATATTTCATATAGATCACTCAAATAATTTCACATATTCACACTAAGCATTTCATACATATAATTCAAGCACCATCAGTTGTTCTTTAAAACTCAACAAATACATTACTAAGAAACTCAATTAAACACTGGAAATATTTCAAAGACTGTCCATCCCTGAATTAAACCACGAATAACTATTTTATCACACGCAATTCTATAAGGTAGAAAATCAGTACATCAATAAGGATTCATTTCCCATCAGTTATCTTCATGAGGAGAATAGTCTAATAATATGACCATCAACTATGACTACTTCCAAAGAGGACCCAACGTGGCTATATTGCAATTTTTTTAAATTCTGGTGCCCAACACTTTTCCTTGAGCATAGCTGTAAAAAGAAATCAAACTCAGGAAGTGATTGTACTTTCCAGAACATGCAAAAGGCGCAATAGAACAAAATATTAAAACTTATTAGCTGGTATCTACATGGAAAAGAGAGTGCAACATATGAACAATGACCAAAACATAGAACTTGACTCGCTAGATCTAGAACAACGGTAGATATGGTAGGAAAACAAGCAGACATACATGTAGGGAAACGATATTCTGAACTATAGCTAGAGCATAACAATGAAAAATACTTTTAGTTGGGAAAGAAATAGACCGAATGGTTACATGTATGTAAACGCGTCTTAGACCGCGACATGTAAGGAAATCAGCAAACTAAACAACATGTGTAGTGCAGAAAGGAAACCCAATGTGCCAAGCATAGAACACTAAAATTACTTGCTATATCATAATCTGATTTGCGGTATGAAAAGAAATGCAAATACATTTTAATTCCGTTAACCTATATGTCTACCTATATAATACAACTTCAAGTGGTCGGATTTATCATGGATTGTTGATGAATGTGTTCAGGGTTCATTTTGTGAGGCCAGGAAAATAATTTCATAAAATAACTTAGTTTACCTTTCGAGTAGTGGTATAACCAATGGCCTTTACCTAAAAAGTGAAACATCAAAAGAATTACATGCTACAGTAAGGTTTTAAAGAAAGGCAACTAGTACTTTATAAAGATCACTATGGATCTGATGAGTGCTATAACACTAAACTACCATAGATCTTGTATCAACAAACTGGAAAACAAAGCTCCTTTTGCTTCTCCGATTTGGAAGAGAAAGGAGCAAAATGAGTTCTATTCTCTAAGATCAATTATTTCTTAAAGATTCACCAATTTCATTCTAAATCCTAACAACGAACAAGCAAAGTGTTAACTCTTTACAGCAGATTATATATGGCATCATTGTTACCAGTACAAGCCAAATCAAAAGAGAAGGCAGATGCAAAATAACCATGTTGACAAATATCATAGATATAAAAAGCCTTCAAAATCAATCATTTATAGATCATAAAATGGAAAGCCATAAATTTTACAACGCTTAACAAGGGTGCTAATCCAATATGCATACCTATGGTGAGAATGCACTAATGTTGTAGGCTTAAAAAAATTAACAAGATAGAGAGAATTGTAAGAATTTTTAAACTTGCAGTTGGGACAAGAAGAGATTTTTCTTCTTCTAATCAATTAACAAACTTTAACAATGATTACATATATAAAAGAAAGCGGTGAATGCTAAGAATTAAATTATACAATCAAATATGATTACATTTTAAAAAAAAATTATATATAAAAGAAATTATTTATACTAACTAGAACATGATTCTATATCAACCTTTAAGGCTGGCCACGCCACTGCAAAGCCTACAACATCTTTTAATGCAAATAAGATCAGAAGTTGGCCTCCACAAAAACGCATTGGTAATTTTACCATTCACTACCCAAACTTTAACGGGTCTCTTCCAAGTTGAACAAAATGGACCACTTCATTTGGATCGGTTGAAGCCACAACTCCTTCGACGACTATAATTCATGTTCTACCAACATCAATCAGCTTGCATCTGCTTTTGGTGCTGGCCTTCCACTCTATCAAACAAGAAAGGAAAAGTGATGGTTTTAATATATATATTTTAATTAACAAATTGGATAACAAGTTGCTACAATTATGTTTAAACATATTACCATATGAGATGTTACGTTCTTATGACTAGAAACAAATGATGCGGCTTTAGCTTTCTCGACAAACACTTTTGATTTTGGCAAGCAAATGGCTTCTCCAACATATATCATATTATTTATTGGCCTCCATAAAAAGGCATCAGGTTTCCTTGGATTATTAATAAAAATTAACGTAGTTGTTGACCCAAAAAATGCATCAACACCCTGAATTGGTTTTGAAAGCACCACCCATGTCATTACAGAGCAATATCACATATCACAGATATAGAAATGAATCAACAAAAGAAAATAGACATAAGATTTTTATAGTGGTTTGGCTATTAACGAAGCCTACATCCATGTTATATTGTAGATCGATTACTATCACCAAAGCTGTTTGATTACAAGGATTTGGCTATTTCCTAGTTAGAATTAATCTCTAGAGTTAGAATCCACTGAAGAATCACGACGTATTCCTTCTGAGATCGTTAAGAGGGAGGTAGGAAAATAAAAAATAACCCTAGCAGAGCTTCAACTATCAGTTCGGTGAGAACCCCTTTATGTTGCAGGTGGCATGGTATTTATAGTGGTCTGAGGGTTCCTCCGCCAGGCCCATCATTATCAGCTTACAGCATTAACTACAGGCGACCCAAGAGGATCTAGCCCGTGAAATAAACCGACACCATGGGTCGTTGGCAACCCATAGTCTATGGGTCGCTAGCGACCCATAGACTTGGTTCATTTCATTAGCCAAGTTTTGCCTGCTTCCTTCATTTTCCATAACTCGTTTTCTTGCAGTATTGAAGAAGTGCATGGGTTGCTGATGATCCAGCCATAGAGTGTAGGATCGATTTCACCCTAGAGGGGGGGGGGGTGAATAGGGTGATAGTGTTAATTATAAAAATTAATTGCGGAAGCTTATAAACTAATATTAACACAGATCACAGAATATTACCAGCATAGAAATAAATAGCAGAATAATAAAATGCAGAACAGAACAACACATAATTTACCCAGCTTTGGCAAAACCCTACCTACGTGCTGCCCCCAAGGTTTCTACTAGAAATTAGAAAGTCCCTCGCTTACACACGTAAACTCGCTATACCCGCTATTGACTATCTTAACTCTACGCTCAAAACCCTGGCCACAACTCAACCACCGAGTTGCGAATTCCAAAACTACTACACGTAGTTTGTCCCCTAGTCACATGACTAGAAATTAAACGGTTTAAAAAAGAAAATTACAAATTAAAAACAATTTAAAACAAAATAACCCTGATTTAAAAACAATAACCCTTTAAATAATAAAGGCCTTTTATCAAAGCCGTCCCTTTTATAATTTGGCCCGTTCCCTGTTTCTTTCTATTTGCTCCGTTCGTTGTTTTGAGATAGTGGCGGCTTTGTCCTTCAATCCAAATTAGGGCTTTCGTTCGTGATTCAAATTAGGGTTTTCGAAGTGCCGACTTTATGTTGATCGATTCGATGATTATTCGCTTGTAGCCTTGATCGATTGTTTTCCTTGTTGCTCACTTCGGCTGCTTCGTTGATCGAATTCTTTCCTTGCTTCGGTATGTAATTATATGCTTTTTCTTTACTGATTTTATGCTTTCTGGAATTCGATACTTTGCCGATCATGATCTTAGGGTTTATATAGGATTCGAAATCCTATTTTTGCGTTCGTATAAAATTGTTTGAATTCGTCTTCGGCCGTTTGATTTCACTTTGATGTTTGAGATGTATCTGACTTGTTCAATATGAATATGCTTTCGTTGCTTGATGGTCACGTTGTTGTTTCGTGACTTGGTCAATTACATTTGCTACCAAGGTTTTGATTTTGTGACTTCTGTATACTACGACTCTGACCATTTTTGTGCTCATCTCTGATAGCACTTTCCAGTTTAGTTCGAGTTGTTTTAATGTGATTTTTACACTTGTCTTCATATGCCCTTGACTTTGTTATACCTTGCTGTGCATTGCATTGATGCTTTTGGCCTTGACCACCTTGATGCTGTAACCATTCTGGTTCATGTTGAGCATGATTTGTCATCTCACTTGACTTGACTTTGGCCATTTCCGTTCATCCCTGTAGGAGCTTTGTACAAGTCTCTGGCCATTTGTGTTTTATTTCATACTTGGTTTGTATCGTCTTGAGCTCGAGTTGCTTGTATTTTCCATGTGTACAGACTTCATTGGTGCATTTGTATGTTGTGTGCCCTGGTTTGAACCATGCTTTGTTTCACCGTATATTAATTTCGTTGCCATATTCACTTGCATCTATATTGTCAATGTCTGCTTCATTCTGATTGCATACATGTTGATGCTTGTGGTAGATGTACGGTTCACTATATATATATATATATATATATATATATATATATATATGTTGCCTTCAGTTGCATTGAGCTCTGTTGTTTACTTCATCAATATTGTCCCTGGTTTTGCTCGATGGTCTTGTGGTACTGCTTGCAGTCATATTGAATTGGGTTTGTTCATGTTGCATCGACTTGTACTGGTGCACTTCTATCTGCTGTCATATTAGTGGCATTGTGCCTCTTTGTGTATGCACTTGCATACTGTTGCTATGTTGGCTTGATGGTTGAAGTCAATTTATCTTGATTACTTGTTGGAGTCTGGTCGATGTTGTCTTGATTTGTTACTGCTGTGTCTTTGATGTCGTACACTGTCATGTACAATTGTGTTTCATTTGAGTTGTCTCCACCTCTGGTATGCTGCAGCTTGGTCTTTGTTGCATTCATGTTGATTTTTGAAATTTCACTTGAGTTGAATCCAGTTTCAAAACTGGGGTTTGACCTTGTGCTCGTGTCGTGATTTGTTGCACGCGAGTTGAACCCGGCTTTTCATTTGGGTTTGACCTGTGCTCACCTGTCCTTGTAGCATTATCAAGTGTATATATCGGTGTGCACGGCCTTGTGGCATATACAGTGATACACTGTGTATGTCACAAGTTGTTCGTGTATGATGAATTCAAATTTAAATGATGACGAACAACCCAAATAACTAAGGCAAATATTATTTTCAATATTCACATTTTATATTGCAAAAAATATTTCTTTTTCTATTTTACTGCGTTAGTGAATATTTTTTACAGATTGCTCAGATGCTGGATTCTATCTGAAATAAGGTTGAAGATAAATACGAGTGTGAGTGATATGTAGTGAGGTGCTGATGTAAATGTGAAATTATGTTGTATTGTAATCAAAGTTGTATATGTATAGTGAGAGCTTGAAATTGTACTATTCAAAATTGTAATAAATATTTGTTTGAATAAAATATTCGTTTGAATTCAAAATCTGTGTTATTTATTTTATTCAGCAAATATTTATTTAATCTGTGAAAATAAATAGTATATTAACAAATACATTTAAACGAATGTATATATGTTTATTATCATCAAACAAAAATCATATAAGCGCATATTCAACATAGAGGACTATCCTGGATTCCAAAATTGGAGATGTTTTCGTGGGAATTCATCATTATCCCTACGTATCGATGGCAAATCACTAGCTGCTTACGTTCACATACTTGTTGGGCTGCAGGGATGTTGGTCTCTTGGATTCATTGACTCTAATCGTCGCCTTAACCGTATAGCTTGGCCCTTATCGAACTCAATCGTAACTTCTCTGGTTAGTTCCTATATCATCCTGCTAGCTTTAGGTAGCCTAGTTTTCTATTGTTATCTGCTGGGTTGAATACCCAGATAACATTTGCCTCTTAGAGCATGTCTTCGTTGTAAACAAGTCATTCTCTGGAAATTATCGTTTTCCATATCCATTTGCCAACTTTCAAGTGGTTTCACTTGAGCTCTATGCACAGGTTAGCACGATGTCGTTGGCTATTTTCCTTTGGTTCTGGTCAATGTCGCTTGCAACAACCTGTAATTTTTTTTCTTACAGCCTCCCGGCAAGCATTGGAGTGACAAATTGTCACGATTGACCGAATTTGAAGCGACTATGCATAGCTTTCTTTTTTAAACATACGAATTCCAAAGGTATATAAATATATTTATTCTATGTATTTGTTTATTTAAATTCTTTTTCATGGGTCACTAGCGATCCATTTGAGATGGGTTGCTAGCGACCTATCTCTAGGAAAATTTTCTGGAAGCCAGGCCGGGTCGCTTGCGAATTGATTACTTAGAGAATTTTTTTGCTTTTCCCATCTCTTACATATACCCGAGCCAGCATTATCTCCCCTATTTGAGCCGAGCAATTACAACCCCTTCGAGCGAACTTCCTTCCAGCGATTCATGTTTAATGAATCTACTCCGATTCGACTACCCATCTTGATCCTCTCATCGCCAACTCACCCAAGCATCAACTTCAGTTGCCCATATCATAAAGTCATAATCGATCCATCATCCTACTCGAATTCGAGCCGATCCATAGACTTATTTTAGCCAACCTATTGTTTGCTTGCCCACGGCCTTGACCAATAGCCCACCAAGCTTGATTCGTGATCCTTCTTGTTCCATTAAACTAATTTAAGGTGGGTTTGCTTGGTTGAGTTGGTAATTGCTGCGTTGGTAGATGTACGGTTCACTATATATATATATATATATATATATATATATATATATATATATATATATATATATATATATATATATGTTGCCTTCAGTTGCAATGAGCTCTGTTGTTTACTTCATCTATATTGTCACTGGTTTTGCTCGATGGTCTTGTGGCACTGCTTGCAGTCATATTGAATTGGGTTTGTTCATGTTGCATCGACTTGTACTGGTGCACTTCTGTTTGCTGTCATGTTGGTGACATTGTGCCTCTTTGTGTATGCACTTGCATACTGCTGCTATGTTGGATTGATGGTTGAAGTCATTTGATCTTGATTACTTGTTGGAGTCTGGTCGATGCTATCTTGATTTGTTACTGCTGTGTCTTCGATGTCGTACACTGTCATGTACAATTGTGTTTCATTTGAGTTGTCTCCACCTCTGGTATGCTGCAGCTTGGTCTTTGTTGCATTCATGTTGATTTTTGAAATTTCACTTGAGTTGAATCCAGTTTCAAAACTCGGGTTTGACCTCGTGCTCGTGTCGTGATTTATTGCACGTGAGTTGAACCCGGCTTTTCATTTGGGTTTTACCTATGCTCACCTGTCCTTGTAGCATTATCAAGTGTATATATCGGTGTGCACGGCCTTGTGGCATATACAGTGATACATTGTGTATGTCGCAAGTTGTTCGTGTATGATGAATTCAAATTTATATGATGACGAACAACCCAAATAACTGAGGCAAATATTATTTTCAATATTCACATTTTATATTGCAAAAAATATTTCTTTTTCAATTTTACTACGTTAGTGAATATTTTTGCAGATTGCTCAGATGTTAGATTCTATCTGAAATAAAGTTGAAGATAAATACGAGTGTGAGTGATATGTAGTGAGGTGCTGATGTAAATGTGAAATTATGTTGTATTGTAATCAAAGTTGTATATGTATAGTGAGAGCTTGAAATTGTACTATTCAAAATTGTAATAAATATTTGTTTGAATAAAATATTCGTTTGAATTCAAAATCTGTGTTATTTATTTTATTCAGCAAATATTTATTTAATCTGTGAAAATAAATAGTATATTAACAAATACATTTAAACGAATGTATATATGTTTATTATCATCAAACAAAAATCATATAAGCGCATATTCAACAATCTCCCCCTTTTGATGATAACAAACATATATTTAAGATTTTGAATGTATTAAATGTATTTGATCGTTCAATTTGCTCCCCCTATTTGAATGCTCCCTCTTTACACAATACTCCCCCTACATATATGCATACAATTAGAAATATGCAAATGAGTCTAGATGCAAATGGAAAATTATTTGACCTTTGCTTGATTTTATTTGACAAAATCTTAACCTTTCTCTCCCCCTTTTGTTATCAGCAAAAGAATAATAGTGTTAGAGAAAATATAGATAAAGCGATCGATATTAATTCAATATTAAAACTCAATTGAATATAAATATCAAATTTCAATAAAAAATCAAACAAAAATCATAAACATTTTGTTAGGCGCATATTCCACTTTTAGAATGATGGGAATGAAGTCATCATATAAAACCATACAGTTGTGTCTATTTGTGGTATATTTATATCAGGAATTTGAATATCTACTAACCATGCATAACCGTTTGGACTTTTAAATGAGATTAGTAGTATTCCAGTTTTATTTTAAAAAAAATGAATTCAAGTATCTTCTAACCACGCATAACCGTGAGGACTTTTAAATGGGATTAGAATCAACTTGTTTATTTTAAAAATCAACTTTTGATATGCGTTCCATACATGCATAACCGTGAGGACTTTTAAATGAGCATGGAAACACATAACAAATTCCAAGTAATCCACCCATGCATAACCGTGAGGACTTTTAAATGAGAGTGAATACTTTGGTAATTATTTACTATTATATATTTTTTATTTTTTTTAAAAATGTGAAAATGAAAAACGAACAATTCCTATTTAAAGTACCACATATCGACAAACTATATAGAATTTTGATGAGTGATGGTTGTTAGAAGTATGATAGAAATAGAGATGGTCATAGAATTTTTACCAACAAAAAGTTTTATAACTCTTGTTTAAATTTCTAAAGAAATTTTCTAATTATACTTTCTTGAGTTATAATATATGATAAATATCAACACTCATCACTTTTTCAATCACTATTCATCTTTTCGATAATCAAAGGGAGTCAGATTAGTCAGAATAGTCATTTAAAATCAAATTCAAAAATTATTATGAAATTAATTTTTCAAAATGACTAATCTGAAAATATGGTCAAAAATGATTTTCTCGAGGGGTTTTATAAGAAAATTTTCTGCTATTTGAAAATTATTTGAAATGAAAAATATGCAGATATTTTCTTTGAATGAATGATGCGGTTACTAAATGTTTCAAAAATCATGTTCCTTTAGTAATTTGTCTATTAACTAGATTACCAGTGTAATCTGCATCTGAAATTTACTTTCACTCAATTATCACTCGTTGAATTTGATTGACCAAATCATGAAGTGTGCACCAAAAATTTCAAAACCAATTTTAAACAACAATTTAAATGACATTCTTTTAAATTAGAATTGAAGCCGTGTTAATAATCAGAAAACGTGAATATAGAGTTAGCCGTATGATAACCAAATGTATTATCATCCAACAAAAACACTATTTTTAAACCAAACTAATATATATGAAGTAATTCCAAGAATCTAGAGAATTTTATAGTGTTTTTGTCATTAGAATATAATTGGGCCAACTATGTTGAATAAGTCAGAATCAGTCAACCATCATAATTACTCCAAGTTATTCTATTTAAAAATGATTGATCAATATTCTGAAAAAGTCAGACTCAAAATCTTCAACTTTTCAACATCTCAATATTGGCTGATTTTAATTCAGAATATGGTAGATTATCACAATTAATATATCATTTAAATAAATACACCTTTACCTGTTTTTACCTTTACGATATTTTTCGTTGTTGTCTATTGTGATTCTGTCACTATTAAACTAGGCTAAGGAACTTTGCTTTGTCGCCCGTTGTGTTTCTGGAACAGCCAAAATCCAGAAAACACTGTTGTTGTTCCTTAGCCTGCCACCACACCTACAAGGGAAAAGATTTATGTGACCTATTTGTTTTTATAGGTCCATGGTTGTTAGTGGCAGAAAATTTTGAAAAACAATTTTGTGGAGACCCAAAACTATTTATAATTGTTTCCTTCGGCACCCAAATTTGTTTAACTTTGAGATTTTTTATATTTGTGCCTTTTGGAACCCAAATCGGTATAGTTTTCACATGTTTGGGTCTATACCAACAATTATTGTGATTGTGTCCATATTTTCTACAAATTGTGCACATAGAATTAACTTGATTATTATTGCTTTCAACAATTTTCAATTTATTATATCCAAGTCCTTGTCTAACCGTATTAACAGTTTGCTTTCCTAGTAGCATATTCAACGATTTTTCACTTTTGGAAAATTTATCTAAAGTAGTAGACAGTTGTTGGACTTGTGATTTGAGAGATTCATTTTCGTTTAACAACTGTGTGCACTTTTTAATAGAATTCTCTCTCCTAGTATTTTCATTCTCTTTTAAAATCAGAATTTCATTTTCAAGTGATTTTATATTGATTTCCGATTTTTTAATTTCTTCTTCGAATGTTGGACACTTATCACACTTAGGGATCCTACATTGATAGTTCTTAACTAATTGATCAAGTTGTTCGTTGCATTCTATCAAAGTATCCTTTTGAGATTCAAGTTTAGCATATTTTTCCCTAAGTCGTTCATAATAGCCATTTATTTCATGAAAATATATAAGCAACTCAGAATGGGTAAGTTTTGATACCTCACTTGGCTCGTCATCGTCACTGTCAGTTGTATCACCTCGAAGACACATTTCTGCCTTTTCGCTTTCACTACCAGTGTTTTGATCATTCTCATCTATTTCATCCCAAGTGGCTGCAAAACTTTTCTTTTTCTGTTTCTTTCCGTGGCTGAATTTAATTTGTGGACAATCGGGCTTGATATGGTCGGGTTTGTTGCAATTGTAACAAATAATCTTTTGTTCTTCTGAGTAGTCTAGTGCTTTGGCTATTCTGCTTTTTGCTTTTTGAATTCGAGCTGAATTTCCATGTTTCTGATTCCATTTTTTGAATTTCCTTTTTAACAGCTCTAATTCTTCTGCACCATCATCATCGTCATCGTCATCACTTTTAGTTGTTCCTTTGAGAGCTATCGATTTCTTTCGAGTATCTCCTCCTTCACGCTCTTCTTTGAATTTTATCTCTAGCTCATATGTGGTGAGATTTCCGATGAGTTCTTCAACTTTGAGTTGTTTTAAATCTTTCGATTCTTGAATGGCAGTTAATTTCGCTTCAAAGCTTCGTGGAAGGACTTTGAGGATTTTCCGGACTATTTCCAATTCGGTGTATGTTTTTCCGAGAGCTTTTGATTTGTATACGATATTGGAAAGTCGTCCGTACATCGCTTTTACATTTTCTTCCTTCGCCATTGTAAAGTTCTTGTATTCGCTGCTTAGCATGGCCAGGCGAGATTCTTTGACTTGAGATGTTCCTTCATGAGTCAATTCTAGTATGTGCCATATTTCCTGCGCAGTTAGACAATGTGAGACACGATTAAATTCAAATTGATCTAATGAACAGATAATAGAATTCATAGCTTTGGCATTAGTATTCTGTAATTTATTTTCTAGTTCTGTCCATTGTTCCTTAGGTTTCTCTATTTCCTGATTATCTACAGTTATAGTTGGAGTTCTATAACCTGTCTCAACAATATCCCAAGCGTCAATGGTTTTTAGAAAAAATTTCATCCTATTTTTCCAAAAAGCATATTCACCATTGAACATTGGTGGTCTAACTATCGACTGACCCTCTGCAAAAGCATTATTAAAAGAAGCCATTTTAAAAATTCAAATTTTTAAAACAAAACTGATTTTTTCAAAAAAAAATCGAATTTTTAAAACAAATGTTGACTTCTAGACCTTGCTCTGATACCACTTGTAGGATCGGTTTCACCCTAAAGGGGGGTGAATAGGGTGATAGTGACAATTATAAAAATTAATTTGCGGAAGCTTATAAACTAATATTAACACAGATCACAGAATATTACCAGCACAGAAATAAATAGCAGAAGAATAAAATGCAGAACAGAACAACACATAATTTACCCAGCTTCGGCAAAACCCTGCCTACGTGCTGCCCCCAAGGTTTCTACTAGAAATTAGAAAGTCCCTTGGTTACACACGTAAACTCGCTATACCCGCTATTGACTATCCTAACTCTACCCTCAAAACCCTGGCCACAACTCAACCACTGAGTTGCGAATTCCCAAACTACTACACGTAGTTTGTCCCCTAGTCACGCGACTAGAAATTAAAAGGTTTAAAAAAGAAAATTACAAATTAAAAACAATTTAAAACAAAATAACCCTAATTTAAAATCAATAACCCTTTAAATAATAAAGGCCTTTTATCAAAGCCGTCCCTTTTATAATTTGGCCCGTTCCCTTTTTCTTTCTATTTGCTCCGTTCGTTGTTTTGAAATAGTGGCGGCTTTGTCCTTCAATCCAAATTAGGGCTTTCGTTCGTGATTCAAATTAGGGTTTTCGAAGTGCCGACTTTATGTTGATCGATTCGATGATTATTCGCGTGTAGCCTTGATCGATTGTTTTCCTTGTTGCTCACTTCGACTACTTCGTTGATCGAATTCTTTCCTTGCTTCGGTACGTAATTATATGCTTTTGCTTTACTGATTTAATGCTTTCTGAAATTCGATACTTTGCCGATGATGATCTTAGGGTTTATATAGGATTCGAAATCCTATTTTTGCGTTTGTATAAAATTGTTTGAATTCGTCTTCGGCCGTTTGATTTCACTTTGATGTTTGAGATGTATCTGACTTGTTCAATATGAATATGCTTTCGTTGCTTGATGGTCACGTTGTTGATTCGTGACTTGGTCAATTACATTTGCTACCACGGTTTTGATTTTGTGACTTCTGTATACTACGGCTCTGACCATTTTTTGTGTTCATCTCTGATAGCACTTTCCAGTTGAGTTCGAGTTGTTTTAATGTGATGTTTACACTTGTCTTTATATGCCCTTGACTTTGTTCTACCTTGCTGTGCATTGCATTGATGATTTTGGCCTTGACCACCTTGATGCTGTAATCATTCTGGTTCATGTTGAGCATGATCTGTCATCTCACTTGACTTGACTTTGGCCATTTCCGTTCATCCCTGTAGGAGCTTTGTACAATTCTCTGGCCATTTGTGTTTTATTTGATATTTGGTTTGTATCGTCTTGAGCTCGAGTTGCTTGTATTTTCCATGTGTACAGACTTCATTGGTGCATTTGTATGCTGTGTGCCCTGGTTTGAACCATGCTTTGTTTCACCGTATATTAATTTCGTTGCCATATTCACTTGCATCTATATTGTCAATGTGTGCTTCATTCTGATTGCATACATGTTGATGCTTGTGGTAGATGTACGGTTCACTATATATATATATATATATATATATATATATATATATATATATATGTTGCCTTCAGTTGCATTGAGCTCTGTTGTTTACTTCATCTATATTGTCACTGGTTTTGCTCGATGGTCTTGTGGCACTGCTTGCAGTCATATTGAATTGGGTTTGTTCATGTTGCATCGACTTGTACCGGTGCACTTCTGTTTGCTGTCATGTTGGTGGCATTGTGCCTCTTTGTGTATGCACTTGCATACTGCTGCTATGTTGGCTTTATGGTTGAAGTCAATTTATCTTGATTACTTGTTGGAGTCTGGTCGATGCTGTCTTGATTTGTTACTGCTGTGTCTTTGATGTCGTACACTGTCATGAACAATTGTGTTTCATTTGAGTTGTCTCCACCTCTGGTATGCTGCAGCTTGGTCTTTGTTGCATTCATGTTGATTTTTGAAATTTCACTTGAGTTGAATCCAGTTTCAAAACTCAGATTTGACCTTGTGCTCGTGTCGTGATTTATTGCACGTGAGTTGAACCCGGCTTTTCATTTGGGTTTGACCTGTGCTCACCTGTCCTTGTAGCATTATCAAGTGTATATATCGGTGTGCACGGCCTTATGGCATATAGAGTGATACACTATGTATGTCACAAGTTGTTCGTGTACAACGAATTCAAATTTAAATGATGACGAACAACCCAAATAACTAAGGCAAATATTATTTTCAATATTCACATTTTATATTGCAAAAAATATTTCTTTTTCAATTTTACTGCGTTATTGAATATTTTGCAGATTGCTCAGATGCTGGATTCCATCTGAAATAAAGTTGAAGATAAATACGAACGTGAGTGATATGTAGTGAGGTGCCGATGTAAATGTGAAATTATGTTGTATTGTAATCAAAGTTGTATATGTATAGTGAGAGCTTGAAATTGAACTATTCAAAATTGTAATAAATATTTGTTTGAATAAAATATTCGTTTGAATTCAAAATCTGTGTTATTTATTTTATTCAGCAAATATTTATTTAATCTGTGAAAATAAATAGTATATTAACAAATACATTTAAACGAATGTATATATGTTTATTATCATCAAACAAAAATCATATAAGCGCATATTCAACATAGAGGACTATCCTGGATTCCGAAATTGGAGATGTTTTCGTGGGAATTCATCATTATCCCCACGTATCGATGGCAAATCACTAGCTGCTTACGTTCACATAATTGTTGGGCTGCAGGGATGTTGGTCTCTTGGATTCATTGACTCTAATCGTCGCCTTAACCGTATAGCTTGGCCCTTATCGAACTCAATCGTGACTTCTCTGGTTAGTTCCTAAATCATCCTGCTAGCTTTAGGTAGCCTAGTTTTCTGTTGTTATCTGCTGGGTTGAATACCCAGATAACATTTGCCTCTCAGAGCATGTCTTCGTTGTAAACAAGTCATGCTCTGGAAATTATCGTTTTCCATATCCATTTGCCAACTTTCAAGTGGTTTCACTTGAGCTCTATGTACAGGTTAGCACGATGTCTTTGGCTATTTTCCTTTGGTTCTGGCTATTGTTGCTTGCCACAACCTGTAATTTTTTTTCTTACAGCCTCCCGGCAAGCGTTGGAGTGACATTGTCACAATTGACCGAATTTGAAGCGACTATGCATAGCTTTCTTTTTTAAACATGCGAATTCCAAAGGTATATAAATATATTTATTCTATGTATTTGTTTATTTAAATTCTTTTTCATGGGTCACTAGCGATCCATTTGAGATGGGTCGCTAGCGACCTATCTCTAGGAAAATTTTCTGGACGCCAGGCCGACTCGGTTGCGACTCGATTACTAAGAGAATTTTTTTTGCTTTTCCCTTCTCTTACATATACCCGAGCCAGCATTATCTCCCATATTCGACCCGAGCAATTACAACCCCTTCGAGCGAACTTCCTTCCAACGATCCATGTTTAATGAATCTACTCCAATTCTACTACCCATCTTGATCCTCTCATCACCAACTCACCCAAGCATCAACTTCAGTTGCCCACATCATAAAGCCATAATCGATCCATCATCCTACTCGAATTCGAGCCGATCCATAGACTTATTTTAGCCAACCTATTGTTTGCTTGCCCACGACCTTGACCAATAGCCCACCAAGCTTGATTCGTGATGCTTCTTGTTCCATTAAACTAATTTAAGGTGGGTTTGCTTGGTTGAGTTGTTAATTGCTGCGTTGGTATGACGGTTTAACACCCAGACTTAGCTTGTGATGTTGAATACAAGATTTTGTGTTGATTGTGGTTCTTTGGAGGAAGATAGGATATCGGGTCTTAAGTCATCTCTTGGAATGACATTCGAGTTTTAGCCCAAGGCTTGATGCATTTTTCTATCTTATTCTATTGAACCAGAATCAGCTTCGTTTTCCCCATTGCATGCTTAGTGTCCCTGCAATGAGAAGAGTTTTCCATCTCGCTTTGGACGATGGATCTATTATCGATCATAAACCTATAACAGGTAAGTGCGATAGTAGTACAATTAAAAGTAGAAAGAGAAATTTCACAGGAATTTCTTCTCTCCTACCACTATGAGCAAACTATCTACACGGGATAAGATGTTTGCGACACTTCGAACATCGAATTTACCCCACGAAGATAGCACATTGCACTTGCCCCAGTTCACACTTGAAATCCTACATGCTAATCACAAGTTCATGTTACCTCGGAGTTCGAGTGTGATAGGAGAGCTCACGAAAATAGGATAGAGTTGCCAATAGAGTTTTCTAACCTTTTACGAATGCGAGTTCAGTCATATAGAATGAAACATCCATCCACACGTCAGATGCCGACTAGACAAAGTCCGACGCTTTCTGAAGTTGAATCATCATCCACCTCGTAAGCCGATTTTGGTTAACTAGTTTCGATTAGGCCCATTGTTGATCACATGCCTCCCAACTTTCGAGTCCTATTCAACCCACCTGAAAAAGCCCCGTCAATGGTCTCAGCCATGATCCTCCATAATATACAAATATAAAAAGTGATTCCCGAAGTGGACGTGCACCTGCCGGAGAAAGATGAGTTTTCGTACATGCCTCCCTTAGGGTTCACAGCTTGCATCGATATATGTGTTTGAATGGATTCTTGCCCCTTTTAAATATTTCCTTCGCAAGACGCTCTCAAACTTGGGGATTGCCCCCATTCCAGCTTCATCCAAATTGTTATTCCATCCTCACTTGCCTACACATCCTTTTTATGTGGACGTTCAGTCGCGCTCTGAGTTTCGACAAGTTGCGGTAGTTCTTGTCTCTCAAGAGGACAGATGATTGCCCCTCTCTGACCATAATCGATGCCTGATGGAATCGGAAGATCATCTTGCATCTGAAAAGTATTTTATCGTAATTTAAGAAGCAATACTTCTTCGTTAGGTGCCCTCGTCGATGGATGACAGAAGATAAGTTTTCTTATTCTCTGCTTGTCGAGTTTGAAGTGATGTGGCAGAGTTTCTGACTGATTTCATGCCCTTTGTAGTAATCCCAAGGCCAAACAGAGACGGCTCTTGATGAAACTTGTCAAACTCTAAAGGGCATTGATGCCGAGGTGCGGTGCGCTAGAGTTTTGCTTACTAACGAGAATTTGCGCGAATTCGAACTATTAGCTACGGACAGATCCATTGCTCAGGTTGAACTTCCCTTTCCTGGCCGAGCCAAAGTTCACGCAAGGCCTTCTTCGTCTTCACATGGTTCTGATGAGGGTCATGAAATAGGCGGCCCCTCCGAAAGCTTGCCCAACGAGACTCATAAGGAGGATATCATGGCCGTTTTAAGTGGTTCCGCTAAAATGTCTCCAATCCAGCAGGAACCGAAAGTCAAACCCTATCACAGAGAAAGGAAAGCTGTGATGGACTCAGAGAAGGAGGAGGGGGTTTTGAAAGCAGCAGTGGTGAAACCACGGCCAATGATTAGGTTTTTTAGAATCCGAAGGTGAAGACTCGAAGTCAAGCGACAAGACGTCGGGCATGAGTCCCATTCTTCCAGATTCACCCTCTTTCGACACCAATGATAAAGACAAGGCCCTGGAAACAAGCAAGCATCAAGATTCTCTTTCAAGGCTGCCAGGGTAGACCTTGGAGACGTCGGTGATGTATGCGTCGACTTCAACTCCCTTATGAAGGACGACCTCAAATTTGACTTGACGTCGTCCTGTTTGCGACATCTAACAGCCCAACTTTGCCTATAATAGCTGGAGCCAGTCTGATTGCCCCTTTAACAGTAGTTCGCTCTGGTTGTAACGATGCCTTAGGCCCGTATTAGGAATGCACAACAAAACACACTAGGATTGCACATATTATTATCTTTCATTCTATCGCATGATCACTTGACTCATTGTATGTTTCTGAAGTCTTTTTGTGCATGCTCTTTTCTAGGCATGATGAGAGGGCGTGGTTTCTATAAAGACTTCAAGACTTCTATCGATTCGCAGTGGCACCTGAAGCATTCTTTCAGTCGCTAGGAATTCCAGAGGACGGAGGATGAATAAAGGCGAAGGAAAAATCTTGAGGTAGATTCCCTCCACTGGAATGAAAGAGATAGGCCCACTTCGTATGGTGGCATGTATGAGAAAAGATGGTCTTATTATGAAAGGGAGGAGTCGTATAAGAAGCCAAAGTTTGATCACCATTCCCATGCTTCCGAGCCCGTTCTAAAGCATAATTCCATGGGATAAGAGGTTCCTATCTCTTATACCCTAACTCCGCGACCAATACATGTTCCATCCCCTTCTACTGTTGCTGCTGCCCCTGGCACTTTGCACCCTCATCGAAGATCGACCTACACTCTTCCTACAGGCCTGAAGCTTAAGGCGGCTCTCCTGGGTTGGTTCCTGAAGGGCATTACGTTTGATATGGATATCCTCCCCATTCGTAGGACTCTTATATATCGCACCTCCATCCTATTCAAGATGATTTGGAATATGCTGAGAAGTTAGAGAAGCTTTGCAAGTATTTAGCAAACACCAATAGGAACAACAACCAGAAGATTCTCTCCTTTGAAGCCGAAAACGATGACGTTGAAAGGTGTTGACCGACCGAGATGCCAAAATCAAGCAGTTAGAGAAGGAGAAAAAGACGAAACTCTGGGACGGTAGGAGGATTGCTAGTTTAGTGAAGGAGATGGAAAACACGCATGAGATGTCCGAAATTTCTTGGAGAGACAAAATGAAGAAGACTCATGTGGAGAAAGCTAAGCTTAAGGAAGATGTGTTCGCTTGCAATGCTATCATGGAAGCTCAAAGGAAGACGATCGCTAAAAACAATCTGATTGTTGAGGGGCACAATAAAACAATTTCTGACCAAGCCGAGACAATTACAAAATTACAGGCTTAGGTCGCATAACTCAGTGCCAACAAAATTGCTGTAGAGGTGGAGAAGGCTGAGGTTATAGAAAATTATTTGTATCTCCAGCATACTTTTGACCATAAGACGGAGAAGATAGATGCGATGATCCTAAATTTTAAAGTCAACTCTTTGCTGCATCAAAGGAGCTTTTGCTACCTTGGCCGGAAGTTTATACACACTCTTGCCCACGTTTCGAAAGAAAACTTGTCCTATTTTGCCGCACTACAAGAATAAAAGTGATATCCGATAGCTAAAAACCGTCGACGGCCGTCGGTGGGATGTCGGAAACCATAAAAGGCCATCGAGATACGTATCTAGTTTAGTAATGCTTTTCGACGTCATCGGTGGCCTTTTTTATGGCAACTAACGGCAATTTAGGACGGTTTTCGACGACTATGTTGGACACATGGAAAGTCAGAATGACCAAATTGCCATCCGAAGCCCTCGAAAATGGTCGAAATCTGCCGTAGAGAGCCGTCGAAGACCGTTGGAATATGATGACCAATATGCCTCACTAAGCAAATTTAAATTGAAAATAAAATTTTATGGTTCTAAATTATGTATTAAATACATGCAACAATTTAAAGTAATTAATATGAGGTAAACTTACCTGGAACTCCTCATTATTCCAACATGCGACCCAGGCCTCCCACACGCTATCACTCATCCTGTTTGGTTTTTTCCTGCTCTTCTCATAGTAGACAATGTAACCTTATAATTTTTGGCAATTTTACTATTCCAATGGCACTGCACCAGGGAAAGATCAATCTCTTATAAGTCCATCGAACCCAACACGTTGAGAAAATGAAAGTTATATAATTTTATAAATAGTCTAGAATATATAAGGTGAATTAGTATCAAATAGAAAGTAAAAAATATAATTTACACTTACGAGGAAGTCCTGCCAAATGCTCTCTCTGACATTATCGGGTATCTTTCTCCACTTGGGCTAGCAGGCAGTCATCCTGCATTTATATGCCTATTTGGACATGGAGAGCACTGTTGCTGATTGCTCGAGCTCGAAGCCACTGTGTGAAAAATAAAAAACTTTAATAAAGCAAGACTAATCTATAATAAATCGTATAGAAAAATATTGTTAATATTGAAATAAATTTAATACTTACGATCCATCAGCTTTGGCCTGCTACCAGACCATAGGAGGAGTTGCCTCCTATAATGGGCCACTGCCATCACCAGCTGGAGGCGCACCAGTCCCTTTCTAAGAAGAAGTGGGAGATCCTGTATGGGATGAGCTACGTCTACGAAGAAAAGTAATATGTATATAGTACCTGTTACAGACATAACATATATGAGAAATATAACATTTAATTATATGAACATACATTATGGAAGAACATTAAAGGCTTACGTGAAACATATTGTGAATAAACATATCATTTGCAGAACATATCATTATTAATGAGAAAATGTAACATAAATAAACACAGAAATTACCTTCTCCCAAACTATAGATTATTAATCAATCCTCATCGTTTTCTGATTCAGACTCTATTTCATACTCTATGTTTTGTTCCTCTGTAGTCATAAATGCTTCTATTAAAGCATTTGATTAATCGTTTAGAGGTCCAAATTCAGTTTGATCATCGGTTATTATTATTCCAATATTTCCCTCGATATCTGCTTGATAAGCTTCTTTGTTTGGAATTTTCTATCCATCAAATGTAAATCTTGCCTTTGTTTGAAAAACAGCCGACCGATCTTCTTTATCTCTTCTTAGAGATGGGTATGGAGAATAATAAACTTTAAGAGCTTGTTTGGCAAGTATAAAGGGATCGTACTTATAATTGTGCGAGGTATGCTTTATTTCTATAAGATTAAACTTTAGGTGTACGTTGATTCCAGAACCTAGAACATTGCTAAACCAATTGCATTTAAACAAAAAACTTCTTATGCAGGTCTTGTGAAATATGTCAATTGCAAAACCTGGGTTAACACGCCATCATTTTCATGATCATTTGGACCATCACTACCTTTAACAAATACACCGGTATTGTTAGTTAATTTTTCAGCACCGTTTTCTTTCGTGTTAAGTTTATATCCATTAACGAAGAATATTGGATAAGTGTTGACTTTCCATTTTTTTCCTATAGCTAGATGTTCATCGACCCCACAATTTGACGTGTCATAAACGTAATTTGAAAACCAAGTAGTGAAATCTTTGATGATATCGCCATTTGGATGTTGTGATTCGTAAACACTGCAATTATAGAAGAAATATTGCATTAGAATTAACACACATGTGTGCTATTTTAAATGCGCATATGTAGATGATATAATGCATTAAGAAGAATATATGTATATTACCTAACAAATGGTTCAACTTCATCACAATTGAGAAGAATATATGTGTGTGCTACATGCTAACCTCTATCGTCCAACCATAATTCCACACATTTACCATCAGGTCGACCATGTTTTTTAAAAATAAATAAAGTCGCTTGACAATCATCTTGATCAATGCCTTCATCTGTTTGCACAAAAAATGGGCAAACACCTCCAAGTCGTATGATTTAGTCGATTTTAAGTTGTTCTTAGTGATTTGGATGATTTATGCAAATATGTAAAAAGCAGGGACTAAACTGTAAAAGACACACAGATTTATAGTGGTTCAGCCAGAACGTGCCTACGTCCACTTTATATGTTATTCTCCTTTTCTATTCAGATTACAAGTACAAAGCTTTGATTACAAGTAACTGAAAGTTGTTTTAAAGATCTATCCGTGCTTGAGCTCTCAAACTTGTCCCTCATTGTTGTACCCCTGCCCGTGTATTTATAGAGTGAGGCTGAGGGTAGGGGTCCTGGATGTATATAGCTAGTGGTGGGCCTGGGCTGAAGTGATCTGGCCTGGCAACCTTGGTTCGGTAGTGCTTTGGTCCGGTAGTTGGCGGAGCGTTGATTGGCCCGGCGTTGCCTTGATTCGGCAGTGGATGGAGAATGAGTTGGTTCGGTAGACATGGAAAGAGGGGAGGTTTGGTGGGACTTGGTTCGGTTGGTTGTGGTTCGGTGTAGAGTGGTGAGATGGATTGATTCGGTGGCATGAGGAAGTAGGTAGGATCGGTAGTGAGTGGACCGGCTAGGCATGGAAATGGAGTTGGACCGGTAGTGCCTGGACCGGTGATGCTTTGGCTCGGCTGTTAGTTGGTCCGGTGGTGGTCTACCTTGCTTCTGGTTCGGTGGTGGAAATGCACACACAACATTGATATTCCAATTTTGACCAAAAAATGGGATAACACTTTGCCCCCCAAAATATGCCTTGCGGTAGGAAGGCGTGTTTTGTAATGCCATGGCTGGATGTTCATATCCTGTTGACGTCCTACAAAGGAATTTACAGTTTTATGTGACCTCAAATGACGACCGTTCGGGATCGAGATATTTGAGATGAAGTGCGACCGTTCATGGTCAAGCGCCTAACTTCAAATGACGATCGTTCGGGATCGAGCCATTTGAGGTGAAGTGCGACCGTGCACGGTCAATTGGCGGACCTCAAATGACGACCATTCGTGATCGAGCCATTTGAGGTGAGGCGAGTTGTGCCATTCGGGGCGAGTTGTGACCGTTCGAGGTCGTGTGCCGTTCGAGGCGAGTTGTGACCGTTCGAGGTCGGGTGCCGTTCGAGGCGAGTTGTGACCGTTCGAGGTCGGGTGCCGTTCGAGGCGAGTTATGACCGTTCGAGGTCGGGTGCCGTTCGAGGTCGGGTGCCGTTCGAGGCGAATGAGTGTACCCGGGGGGACTTAATATTATCAGTGTTGGAGTTATTGTTTGGGGGAGTTTCCGAATCAAAGACTTCGGCAGTTCACTGCCATGCAAGAGATGCTCGTGGACCGTTCGCGATCCAACCGGCATACAAGTAGATTTTATTTATAGAATTGTAAATATTAAAGCAATAATCATATGAACCTTACAGCAGAAATGTCCAAACAGGCAGAATTTAAATGTTCAAATCAAAATCAAAGCAAAACACAAAATGAAGATGTTAAAGCGTAAACTCTTACTATAACCCGGTTGGTAGTCATTCAGAGCATGCCTATGGATCGTGCGCAATCGCTCACATGTGTAAATGATTTAACCGTGTTAGTGAGAGGTTTACAACATGTTCATCATTATTTTAATCAAGCAAACAATGGATAATCAAACGGTGCCCCGATCCTGGGTCACCTCTAGCCGATGTAGACGGTGGTCGCTCTGGCTCCACTGCTGGAGTTCGCCTCCTCACATACTGAAGGAGCATACTGTTCCTGATATGCCCTTCCACCTCATCCTTCAAATGCCTACAATCATTAGTGTTATGACCGTTCAATTCATGAAATACACAAAACTTGTCTGATTTTCTTTCGTCAGAAGTTGGATCCCTTTGCATCGGTCTACGATACGGAACCTGCTCTTTAGTATCATGATAAATTCGTTCCAGACTCTCATTCAGCTCAGAGTAAGTGGTGAATCGCGGCTCCCTCCGTTGCCGCTTTGACCTGTCCCCACCATTCTCAGTCTTTCTTTTACCTCTACTAGTTTTCGTGCCTTTCTCAGGGGTATTTCCTCCTTTGATCGCATAAATATCAATTCCTTCTCCTTCTTCTCTTTCGACATTCGCATCCTCCAATCGTAGAGACTTTTCCGCCTCATGATAGAATTCTCCTAGATCCACGGGTGGATTCTTAGTTAATGAATTTTTGAACTCTGTTCCGTCAGCTATCCCGGACACAGCCGCTATCATAACCATGGATGGACCTGGTCGATCCACCGAAGCTGCTGCCGCATTGAATCGCGTTAGGTAACTCCTCAAAGTCTCTCCGGTTTTCTGCTTTAGGGTTGCCAAAGTCATCACATTCTTGGGTCTTGTAATGTGGACCCTGAATTGCCTCATAAATCTCTTAATTAAATCATTCCATGTTCCGATGGATCCATTCTCCAATTGTCTAAACCACAATGCTGCAATATCCGCCAAGTACAATGGAAAGCACCGGGCCATAACCTCCTCTGATGCCCCCAGCACTTCCATATGCCTCATATACTTCGTTAGATGAACCGTGGTGTCCATTCTCCCGTCATACATGTCCAGCGATGGTAACTTGAAATCCGGTGGGTTTCTAGCTTGTCTGATTGCTGGAGTAAAAGGACTCCTATTAACATCCTTCAAATCTTTGTTTACCAAGCCGCCTCTCATAGCTTTTCTAACCATCTCCGCCAACCTGTCATTGTCTCCGAGATGCAATCTTTGTTCATTACTTTCAACCTGCCCCCCGAGACCACGAGGGAATTCTAGGATCTGCCCCCTTAACTGAGCGTTCACTCCTCTGTTGCTCCCAGGTTGTGCAGATGCTCCTCTTTCTCTCTCCGAAATTGGATCTATGTTCTCCATGGGTGTGCCTCCTAATCCACGTGCTATGCCGGATGGTCCTGCTCCGTTCCGAACTCCATCCGCTTCCCTATTATGTGCTCCAAGTTGTCCAATCGACTGAAACAAATTCTGAATCAACTCCTCTTGTCTTTTCATAATTGTTTTCATCTCATCCCTGGTGATGAAGACTGAAGTTTGGTTCTCTCCTGAGGAAGCCCCTTGACTCCCTTCCTGCTGACTTCTTTCTGGTCTCTGTCTTCTACTTGTTTTCCTTCCAAGAGCCATAATCTCGGATAGACTTCTGGTTCTTAAAAAGAGTCTCTCAACAAATCTTTGCGAGGCAATGATTAAAGCGGTCCTGAGTTCAACTCTCAGTGAAAGCACCAAAAATGTTTGCACAAAAAATGGGCAAACACCTCCAAGTCGTATGATTTAGTCGATTTTAAGTTGTTCTTAGTGATTTGGATGATTTATGCAAATATGTAAAAAGCAGGGACCAAACTGTAAAAGACACACAGATTTATAGTGATTCGGCCAGAACGTGCCTACGTCCACTTTATATGTTATTCTCCTTTTCTATTCAGATTACAAGTACAAAGCTTTGATTACAAGTAACCGAAAGTTGTTTGAAAGTTCTATCCGTGCTTGAGCTCTCAAACTTGTCCCTCATTGTTGTACCCCTGCCCTTGTATTTATAGAGTGAGGCTGAGTGTAGGGGTCCTGGATGTATATAGCTGGTGGTGGGCCTGGGCTGAAGTGATCTGGCCTGGAAATCTTGGTTCGGCAGTGCTTTGGTCCGGTAGTTGGTGGAGCGTTGATTGGCCCGGCGTTGCCTTGGTTCGGCAGTGGATGGAGAATGAGTTGGTTCGGTAGACATGGAAAGAGGGGAGGTTCGATGGGACTTGGTTCGGTTGGTTGTGGTTCGGTGTAGAGTGGTGAGATGGATTGATTCGGTGGCATGAGGAAGTAGGTTGGTTCGTTAATGAGTGGACCGGCTAGGCATGGAAATGGAGTTGGACCGGTAGTGCCTGGACCGCTGATGCTTTGGCTCGGCTGTGAGTTGGTCCGGTGGTGGTCTACCTTGCTTCTGGTTCGGTGGTGGAAATGCACACACAACATTGATATTCCAATTTTGACCAAAAAATGGGATAACATCATCATTACGCGTATCACTTTCAAATGATAAGTTCACATGATCACTAAAATAATGAGAGAGAAAAATGAAGCTTCTTCTTCGATATGATTTGCAAATCGAACCTTTAACTCGTGCTTTCTGTCTCACTTTTTCTTTAGATGATTTAAGTACCTATTGAGAATTATTCCAAATTAAAATTTATTTATACATGTAATTAAACTAATACTTAATGTACTAAAGATTAATGCTTCTCAAATGGATACATCCAACTATATTTCACAGGCCCTTGAAGACGTGCTTCAGATGGAAGATGAACAAGTAAATGCTCCATTACATTAAACAAACTTGGAGGAGATATTTCCTCTAGTTTACGGAGCAGTATAGGGATTTCTTCCCCAAATTTACGTAAACGATCAACTTTTAACGTAATGGAACAAAGCTCATTATAAAACAAACTAAGTTCTTTTACAACCATCCAAACTTTTGTGAGCAATAGTTCTTTAAAAGCAACCAGTAACAAATTTTCCATCATAATATGACAATCATGGCTTTTCATTCCACTAAGTCGGTTGTTCTTATAGTCGACGCATCTACGAATATTGGAAGAAATACCATCAGGAAATCTTATTCCTTCCACCCATTTTAAAAGTATTTTAACTTTGTTATTATCTAGCTCAGAGCATGCTTTTGGTTTTTTCGTCTCATTTGGCTTGATATGAAGCTCAGGGCGATTACATATTGCTTCCATATCGCATCTTGATTTCAAATCATCATTCTTCTTCCCCTTAACATTCAAAATTGTATTAAAAATGTTGTCAAACATGTTTTTCTCGATGTGCATCACGTCAATATAGTGACGAAGTAGTAGATTCCAATAAGGCAACTCCCAAAATATTTTTTTTGCACAATTTATGAACCATTGATTTGCCTTGAATTTCAATTTTTTTCTCCGGTTTCATGTTTCTTTGGAAATCCTTTACCTTGAAAGCATTGCATATGTAGGAAAATCGCTAATAGTCCGCAATAAAAAAGCAAACATACAAATTTTTGTTGAGATGCCGTATGTTTCAACTCCTTCGTATCACAGTATTTCCAACTCTTCAATCAATAGCTGTAACTAAACATCGATTCCTTGTGTCAGATCATCAGGGCCGAGGACGACAATTGTGAGAAACATATATGGAGTGTTCATACACAGCTAAGGAGGTAAGTTATAAGGTGTAACAATTATAGGCCAAGATGAATATTTAGAACTAATTTAGAAAATGTTGAAAATCCATCCGTACATAAACCAAGTCTAACATTATGGCTCTCCGCTGCAAAATCGGGATATTTCTAATCAAAATGCTTTCATGCTTCCCCATCAGCTAGGTTTGTTAACGTACCTTCTTCCTGTGTTCTAACACTATGCCATCTCGTATGATGCATGGTTACAGAAGATGCATATAACCTTTGAATCCTAGGAGTAACTGATAAATAATGGA
Organism: Allium cepa; assembly: GCA_030765085.1. Taxonomy (NCBI): domain Eukaryota; kingdom Viridiplantae; phylum Streptophyta; class Magnoliopsida; order Asparagales; family Amaryllidaceae; genus Allium; species Allium cepa. The sequence continues at coordinate 594,018,756 of CM060938.1, read as the reverse complement.
TACGTTTATAGGGGACTTCTTTTCTCTTCTTATTTCTTGGTTTGTGCCTTTCCCGATTACATATTTTACAATTCTTAAGATTGATATCTTCTTTCCAATACAATATGCAACCATTTAAACATGTATCTATATTTTGATATGGTAAACCAAAAGCCGACATAAGTTTTTTCACTTCATAATGATTTTCGCACATTAAATTATCGGGAGGCATATGCCGCTTCACAGCTTGTATAATAGCTGTAAATCCAGCTTCTGTGAGGTTATATTTATATTTCATCGCAATGTGTTCAGTGGTTACTGATAATTGGCTGCCACTTCTACAACCTTCCCAGAAGGGTTTCTCCGTGGAATCCGATAAATCATAAAAAAATTGCTCCAATTTGGTTCTTCTTCAACATTAACATCATCATCGACAAATTGAGTGGTAGGGAACACTGAATGTGATGCATCTTCAACCATATGTTCTACGAGGTTTGTCATAACAATTTTATTACTCAGTACCTCCTCTGACTGTACGGAATTATGTGCAACAAGTTCTCCATGATGATCCCATACCAAATAGTTCGGCACGAACCTGTACTGACGCAAATGTACTAGAATCATTTCTGGTATCAATTGCTTTAACAATTTGCACCTACTACATGGACAACGAATTTCTTCATTGTTTCCATTATTACTTAAAGCAAAATCAATAATTACATGTATACTATTATTAAAATGTTCACTTATTGAGCCTCCAATTTTTCTTCGTTGTTGATGCATCCAACTAATGCACACTAATTTCTTATCGCACAAACTAAATAAGTTAGTATTCAACACTTATAGGATAATAACAGTAATTAACATTCAGTAAACTATACTACACAATCAATGAGACAATATAAACAATTAAACTAACAAATTAACCTTAAATAAACAAATTCATGAAATTAGGGTTTATGAATAATACCTAAACTAGAGAGGATTAGAGGTTTGGAGGAGATGAGATTCCAAATTGACGAAGAATGAGGCGATTTCGGTAGAATTTCAGGCATTCAAAGTGGAGATGGAAATGGTGGAAGAGGGTTTGGAGATTTTGGGAGCAATTGAAATATTTCTAGTTTGGCCTAGGGAAGAAGATAATAATGATTTTCCGACAGCTACCAACGGCCGCAAACAGAAAAATTCTAACTGCTTCCAATAGCTAATTATATTATTCATAACAAAGTCTAGAATATACTAGCCATTGGAAGCCATCAGAATTTAGCCATCGACGGCCATCCGTACCTATTATCGGAATATACTTTTGTTCTTGCAATGACGGCGACATTTATTCGGACCAAGAGTTACGGGAAGCGTATCTCAACAAGGAGTCCAAGAAGGCGTTGCTTGAAGGTCAAGAGATTCTTCAGATTGAAAGGGAGGGAGAGGCGAACGAAGTGGCTTTGGTCACTTCCACTGACGTGGGCGAACTATCGGGGCAGCTTTATAATCAACCAATGAGCTCAAGGCTCGACGCAGTTTCCTATGTGGTAGAGCCTTCCAAAGAAGGCAAAGGGGATGAGTTTGAGGTTACCGTTTATGACCCTTCCACTGGTGCAAGTAACGCCTATGCTTCGCCCAACTTCGGGGAACCCTACCTTACACCATAGGAGCAAGAGTAGTTTAATGCTTTTACTTTTGATCTCATGGGTCCATACACTTGTCCAGTTGTCACGCCAGCTACTTCAACGCTCATGCACGCGGCCATCTTTACATCCTCCGAGATTGTATCCGTCCTTGCTCCTATTCCCACCTCTGTATCTAGCTCACAACCAAGACCAGAGGCCAAGAAGATTGAGGAGCTCCATGGCATGGATGAGTCTTCAGCATTTCTGGAAGGTACTACAATTTCCACTAAGGCCAAGGAGCAGGAGATACAGGCGGTGCAGCTGCATAAGACTCCTTATGATTTGGTTGCTATTAAGAAGGAGAAAGTGGAAGCGGCCAGGGCCTCGAAGATAGCCCGAAAGTCAGGAAACCTAGGGAGACAAGCAGCTCTTCTGAGAAACATTTGGATGAATAGGTGGAGATTTCCATTGAGCTTCATGTTGATATTATCGGCAGCGACACCTCTCCCGAAAGAGGCAGAACCTGGTGACTAGAGGTGGAAAGCAGAGCACTGGCACAAAGCGTTGATCGACCGACATGAGGAAGTACCGGATTTTTTCATGCAGCTTGTGGGAAACTAAGCTCATTTCGTTTTTCACGTCTTTTCGAGTCATTTTCCTTTTAAGTCGTTAAGTGCAGAATCTGCTCTTTGTATCCTTGTTATAGAGTCCGTACATATATTTTTTTGGCGGTTGTTGTGTGGGTATGGCCCCCACATTTTGATCCTGTGTATATAAGACTGCAAGCAATACAATGATATTTGGACTTTATCTTTATCTATCTTTTCATGTATATTCTGTGTGCATGTCTGATTTCATACTTTGCTAGTTCAACGATCATAGCCGAAGTCCTTCATTTGAAGAGATGGAACTGCAATGGAACTTTTGATAATTTTCAAAACTGCTTAATTTTGTTTAGGAACCTTGTTTACTAATGAGATGGAGATTGTGAATTTATTGTTTTTTGGAGTGATAGGGCTTGTGGACTTCTTGCATTTAAGTGAGTCTGTCTTCGTACAGATACATGCCCCTTAGTTCAGAGGGTTGTTCATTCCAAAACAAACTTCAAGTATTCGTCGTCTCAGGAGCAACACGAGAAGTGTCAGCTCAAGTGTGTGGCTTCTTGGGTTCCTTGGCACTTTCCATCTTCGAGCACGGCGAGGTGTTGGAATTTAGGGTTCCTCAACGTTGCTCTCTCCGAGTAGCGCAAGAAACTTGAGTTTTGTGTTCCTCGGCATTGCCTATCTCCAAGCAGCGCGAGAAACTTGAATTTTGAGTTCCTCGGTGTTGCCTATCTCCAAGCAACGCGAGAAACTTGAGTTTTGAGTTCCTTGGCGTAGCCTACCTTCAGGCAACATCAAAAACATGAATTTGGAGTTCCCTGGCGTCGCTTATCTCTAAGAAACACCAAAAACTTGGATTCGGAGTTCTTCGACGATGCCTATCTCCTGGCAACGTGGGAAACTTGAATTTGGAGTTCCCCGGCGTTCTCTATCTCTAAGCAATGCGAGAAACTTGAATTTGGAGTTCCTCGGCATTGCCTATCTCTGGGAAACGTGAGAAACTTGAATTTTGAGTTCCCTGTCGTTGCCAATCTCCGGGCCACATCCAAAACTTGTATTTTGAGTTCCTCGACATTTCTTATCTCCGAGCAGCATGAGAAACTAGAAGTTGGAGTTCCCCGGCATTTCCTATCTCTGTGCGATGCAAGAAACATGAATTTGGAGTTCAGTGGCGTTGCCTGTCTTCGGGCCACGAAAGAAACTTGTACTTTGAGTTCCTCGGCGTTGCCTATCTCCGTGCAGCGTGAGAAACCTGAACTTGGAGCTCCTCGATGTTGCCTATCGCCGGGTAATGCAAGAAACTTGAATTTTGGAGTTCCTCTACATTGCCTATCTCTGGGCAATGCGAGAAACTTGAGTTTGAGTTCCTTGGCGTTGCCTATATCGGGCACCGCAAGAAACTTGAATTTGGAGTTCCTCGGCATTTCCTATCTTTGGGCAATGCAAGAAACTTGAATTCGTGGCCTTTCTGATGCAACCGAGGCAGCATCATTTTTAGGAGATCCAAGATCAGGTTCCGGCGATCTAACGGTCTGAGTTGGTTTACTTCCGCTGACTCGTCGGGTAATTATCATAAACATAATTTGGATGAATCAAGAAGCAAAGTTTATTAATAAAAGCACGGTAGATTCTTTGCCTATTTACAAAGCCATCGGCATTTCCATAATGACTTATTTGCTGAAAATTTGAAAATACACAAAGTTGCTTTTAAATGAAATATCGACGGAGCGATTCGCTGTTCCAGGCTCTTGGAATTGTGATCCCATTGACAGTTGTCAGCTTGAAGGTCCCATCACCAAGCTTTTGATGAATGACAAATGGTCCTTCCCAATTTGGTTTGAAGGCTCCTAGGATAGGGTAAACTCGCTTGGGCATAAGATCGTCGACTTCAAAGGTTTGACCCTGTACTTTGGAGTTGAAGTATCATGCGACCTTTTTTGGTGGGAGGCAATTCTCAAATCTTCTTCTTCTCTCTTTTCATCGACCATGTCTAGTGATTCGAGTAGGAGTTTCTCATTTTTTGACCAAAATTCAACCTTCAGTGTGACGGGACTTCCAACTCAACAGGAATCATTGCTTCTTAGCCATATGCCAACGCCAACGGGGTGTGGCCGGTTGCTACTTTATGTGTGGTTTTGTAAGCCCACAGTGCGAGTCGAAGCTCATCAATTGAGTTTGCATTTGCTTTTGTCAATTTCTTTTTGATGGTTGACTTGATGATCTTATTTATTGCGTCCACTTGTCTATTTCCTACGGATGAGCCACTGTGGAAAAGCTCTTTTCAATCTGAAAGTGCTTGCAGAAGTCTTTGAACTCGATGCTTTCAAACCGCGTTTCGTTGTCTGTGATGATTTTTTATGGCATTCTGCAAATGTTGTTTTTAGTAACAAAGTTAATAGCTTTCTTTTTAGTTATGGTGGCCAACGGTCCCGTTTCGTCCCATTTCGTAAAATAATCTATGACCACTATTGCATATTTGGCTCCTCCCTTTACCATCAGAAGGACGACAATCAAGTCGATTCCCCTTATCGTGAACGGCCACGGGCTGACCATCTACGTCAGCTCCGTTGAGGGAGTTCTCTTGATTTTGCTGAATCTTTGACATCAATCGCATCTCCTGGCATGATCTGCGACGTCGTAGTTTACTGTTGGCCAGAAGTACACGTACCAAAGGACTTTCGTTGCCAGTGTTTGCCCCCTAGTGTGATCTCCGCACTCGCCTTCATGCACTTCTTCTAGGATTCGTTGTGCTTCAGCATCGCTCACAAACCTAGAAAGAGGGGTCGAGAATCCCCTTCGATGGAGTATTTCATCATGTATCACGACGCCTTCCTAAGTAATTTCTTTCTTTGGTTTCGGTCTATTGGAAGAGTTCCTGTCAGGAGACAATCTTTTTTTGGTTTCATCCACGTGTCTGGTTCCACAATGGTCTCAAGAATCCATTCTATATCCATTTCATTTATGCTTGGATTGGTTAGAGTTTTGACGGGGACCGCCCCCAACGACTGGGCTTCCCTAGAGCTTGCCAACTAAGCCAAAAAGCCTACCTTGGTGTTTTGTTCCCATGATATGTGAGTTATAGTGTAGTGTTCGATGTCTCTCAGTAGCTCTTGCATTTGGACAGATATGGGGCCAGATATTGATCGCACGCTTGATACTCTCCTTTCACTTGACAAACAACCAGTTGGGAATCGCTATATAGATGAATGAACTTTATTTTGAGTTCCTTAACGACTTTCAGTCCTATGATCAGTGCTTCATGTTCTACCACATTATTCGTAGTCAGGAACTCCAGGCATAGAGCATAGCTAATGACTTGTCCCTCGGCGTTTTCGAGCACTGCTCCTGCACCCGAACAGAAGTTGTTTGAGGCTCCATCAACCAAAAGCTTCCATTGTATCTCCGCTTGTGACTGAAATTCCTTTTCATTGTCTCTTATTATAAATTCAACAGTGATGTCGACCAGAGCTTGTCTATTGATTGCTTTCCTTTGGTGGTAACTGATATCATATTGACACAATTCTACGTTCCACTTAAGTAATCATCCGAACGTCTCTCGCCGGTACAAAACTTGCTTTAGTGCTCGTCGTTCAATACCTTAATTGGATCAGCCTGGAAAAATGGATGCAATTTTCGAGATGTGATCAAAAGGCAATAAGCTAGCTTCTCTAGTTTCGGGTAATTCTTCTCCGCCTCGGAGAACCACTACTAATGTAGTACACAAGTCATTGGATTCTCACTTCTTCCTGCACGAGAGCCATGCTTAATGTGTATGGGAAAATTGCTAAGTAAATGAACAAGTCTTCTCCATCGACTGGTTTCGATAAGATTGGCGTATTTTCAATGCGTCGCAGCAGTTCTTCGAAGGTCGTTTGACAGGCTTCGCTCCATTCAAAGTTTTTCTTCCCCGACTTTAGAGCATTGAAGAATTATACACACTTATCTATATCTTTTGAGATAAATCGATTTAATGCTGTGACTTTTCCATTCAAACTTTGAAGTTCTCTCTTATTCTTAGGGGCCAGGACTTCCCTTAACGCTGCTACTTGCTCTGGATTTGCTTCGATGCCTCGTGCGCTTACTATGAATCTCGAGAATTTTGCGGAGGCCACCGCTAAGTGACATATAAGTGGGTTGAGCTTAATTCTATATTTGTGGAGCATCTCGAACATTTCAGCGAGATTATCTAGGTGGTAAGCGACTACTCGGGATTTGACAAACATATCGTCCAACTAAATTCCATAGTTTTACCAATTTGGTGCTTGAACAAAGTATTCACTAGTCTTTAATACATGGCCCCTACATCCTTCGAACCAAATGGCATTACTCTATAACAATATAATCCTAAATTAGTGATGAAGCTGGCATTTTCTTTGTCTGGTTCATGCATCAGGATTTGTTTATGGCCCGAGTATGCATCCATAAATGACAACAAATCATGTCCCGCTATTCCATCCACCATTTGATTAATTCTGGGAGCAGTAAGCTATCCTTTGGACATGCTTTGTTGAGGTTCGAAAAATCAATACAAATTCATCATTTTCCATTAGAGTTCTTGACCAGGACAGGGTTTGATACCAATTCAGGGTAAGTTGCATCTCGAATGAAGCCGTTGGCCATTAGTTTATCCACCTCTTCTCTCAATGCCTTGGACCGCTCTGGGACCAAGCTGCGCCTTTTGGGTTTGACTGGAGTGAATTGGGGTCAACGTTGAGGGAATGACAGGCAATTTCAGGTGATACTCCATACATATCGACATGTGTCTAGATAAATACGTCCAAGTTGGTGGGAAGGAATTTGGTCAATTTCAACCGCATCTTGTTTCCAAGACGCGACTTGATTCTTAGGACCCACGTGGGATCATTCATACTGAATAGGACAGACACTGTCACCTCAACCGGTGTTGTCCGATCCTCCACTGAGCTCTTCTTCCTAGGGTCCAAAGTCTTGTCGAATCGGCTATGTCACCAAGCCAGGAGCGGTTCTGTAGTTGCTATTCAGAGGGTTCACGGATGTGGAGGGCCTTCCCCATATCCTTTCTCCTTTCTTCTGGATTCACTTAATTACAAAATATAACATTCTCGTGCAACACTTTGGTCTCCTTTCACAATCCTAATTCCATGCTCGGTAGGGAATTTCATCGTGAGGCGCCATTGATCCAACGCTATCTTTATGTCGGCTAACGCAAGATGCCCAAGAAATGCATTGTATGCTGACATTTCATCCACAATCACAAAATTCTGAATACGGGCGACTCGTCATTCTCCCTCTCCAAGTTCTACAGGTAGGTCAATGGTTCCTATCAGCTGCTTGGGTTCTCCAGTAAACCCTTGAATCTTTGTTTAGCAAATGTAACGTCCCGCCTTTTCGCATGCTTTAAATCGACACATGTGCCAATTCAAACCATACGGAAGGGCGGATTGTTATGGGGTAAATAAGAAAACAGAGGAGAGAAAAACAAAACAGAATCTCACAGCGGAAGGATAAAATATAATAATCAACATATAGTTCATAAAATTGTTTACAAAACATTTGATTCTTCTTTATACAATAAATATCATAGTTCACATACCAATAAATATCAATGCAGCGGAATACAGTGTAGTGGAACCATATAATATATTATAATAATAATAATATTGAAATCTTCGCCTTCGTCCTCCAGAAGTAAAGTCTTCGATCCTGAAATACTCGGACTGACCCGAGCGAATTGAAAGGACAAAACACTCGAGTCGGAACTAAAAGATCTTATGTAAGTTAAATCAACAGAGGTAAATATGAGTGCAGTAACTCAAGAGATGCTCGGGATTTACATCTCCTAAGGATCCGTTAAACTATTTACTATGTAGTATATTTCGCTATTATAATAGTGTCTAATTGTAAAATAAACTCACTTTTAAATAGCGTTAAGGGGTTACCCATATAGCCCTTAACACAAAATATATTCCCATAGTCTATACAGCACCGTATTCTCCCCCGTACTGGGCGTCGTTAGAGGGCACTCCATAGGTATGGTACAAAACCAAATCGTATAAGGCGCGCTAGGGTAGGTGATACGGCACAACTAGGCAATGCAAGGGTAGATATACCAATTGCTATCGGGGCTGGTGGTAACGCGTAGCAGCTACTACGCCCACCTCGAACAACACCCCCAAAATCAAGATCAAAAGTGGCCACCAAATCAATCCAAAAGTCAGAGTATAATATCGAAGGAGTGCGTTCAATCAGAGGAATGACCTTATTGGCCCGAGAATCGCTCCTATTTTACCCACCTTATGCCAACTCACGGGAGTCGGGTCCACGTATTTACCTCAAAGGAAATGCCACCACCATCCTACTTCATTCTGGAATCTCAACCACGTACATGGTTGTTAAAGCGGTTTTTGAGGTTAGCAGAGAGTAAGACAACTTCCGATCCCGGTCTCTTCAACAACCAATCGTTATTATAACGCCGCGGTTGTTTCAAAATAATTTAAACTTTAAAACTAGGATATAATATATCTTTCAAACCGTACAAATACGATATTGTTTATATTTTTAAAACCCAAATCAATATGATATCATTTTATTTTATAAATATCCCTTTCCCAAAATCATAATATTTTCAAATATATATACCTTGAAACCATAGCTTTGAAACATAACTTTTAATATTTAATGGTTCAAATACTATTTTACTTCATAAAATAAACAGCTTCTTTAAATTTCACAATAAATTCCAATATCAATTTGAACCCCCAAATAAACCATTTTAATTCCCATATATTTCACAGCTTAAATATTCTATATTTCAAAACTTTATAGTTCGTATATTTCAATCTTTAAATATTCCACTATTTCAAAATGGATTCTTTGAAAATTTAATATATATCAAATCCATTTCCTATTATTTCAGTTTGAAATATTTACTTAATAAATCAATATTATTTAAGTAAAACCCATAAACTTCAATAACAGGATATTCTTTTAATTAAATTATCATGAAAATATTCTTTAAATAAATTTGATATTCGTTTAAATCATCTAATCAAAAATCAAGTTATCAGATCATACCCTTTAAATCTTAATTTATTTACATTTCAAAACAAATTTTTCGAGGAAATTCTTAGTTACTTTAATTCAAATCATATTCACATTTATCTTCAACCTTACTTTTATTTGAGTTACTATAAACTCTATATACAATAGAATTTCAAATATATTCTTAATCATATTATATAAATGAAATAAACTTCATTATTTTGCTTATTTTAAAATTCGAAACAAATTTATACATAGCTAAATTCAAGAATTTTTTTTACTATATATATATCAAACTTTAATATTTATTAAACCCTATTCTTTACAAAACCATAGAAAATAATTTCAAAAATAATTTTATATATATACTGCGGTGCCTGTATATAATTTTCTATCCTATGGTCAAGTAATACAGATATTTATCATTTCAATCCGCAATTTAAAATAAAAATTGCGGTTGTATATCATTTCAAACCGCAATCCCGAATGAAATCAAAATGCATAATAACTTGCAGTTTATACAGTATAAATACAGCATCCATTCATCCATCATATCAACCATCAAACATTTATCAATTTATCATCCAAATCAAACAATCCCATCAATAAATAATAGTTAATTACTGATAGTTAATTTTTCAATAATGAATTAAATAACTGTTTAACTGTAGTTTATATGCAATAATAAATAAATTTAACTAGCAGTTTATATGCAATAATAATTTAAATAAAATTTTAACTGGCAGTTTATATGTAAAAATGAATTAAATAACAAGTAAATTATATGAATGCAAATTAACCGAGATAAGGATGAAATATATGCCAAACAGCTATAAATAAATTTCTAAACACATCATAAATCAGTTTAACAAACATAAGAAATTTTAGAAATTGTGAGTGGGTTAAAACACTCAACTTTTGAATTTAAATTGAATTTAAATCCAATTTAAATCCAAAAAATTGACCAGTCTCAGAATTCGTCCAAACTAGCACCTAAATGTTTGAAATTTTATTATGATCCTAACAAAAAAAAATCGTGCGTGAAACAGAGTTCGTATGTATAAGTTATAGCGATAATTGCGAGTTGAAATCAAATAGAAAAATAAAACAAAAGAACACATTTTATCACCTTTTATTTGCCACGCCATCAACTTCTACCTGCATGCACAACTCTCTACTACAGCAACATTTGAACGAACCCGATAGAAACCCTAAGACGCTGATCATTCGTTGACACTTCGCCGTCGCCTGGCACAACGCAACCATTGCTCAACTCGCCACCAACCTCCGCTCTCATCCACGACTCTATCTCGGCCAACCTCAACGCCGAACCACTGTGAAAACATCCAAGCCGCCGCCTATATATGCAACCCTAATCGAATTTTAAGCGACGATCCGACCGTCAAAACTCTGAACGAACACCACCGATGAACTCCCCCCCGTCCACTCTTCAAAACCCAGAAATGGTTTGTCGATCCGACAAGTTTGATCGCGGCGATGATGAACGACCGTGGATACACCTTTAATTTCAGAGAAAATGGTAACTCGAATTGAAAAATGAATTGCACCAGCAGATTACGCACTTCGAGAGCTCCAACATATAATTTTTTCAAATTTTTCTGAGGACTTTGGATTTTTGACTTTGATTTTGAAATGAAATTAGATCTATGGTTTTCATCCATTGGACAAGAGGAGTTGAGAAGAAGATATACGTACGCAAAACTAAGAATTGTGGAGGCTAGGGTTTATAACCGGATATTTATAGACAAATTGAAATAAAATAGATGGATCGGTTTGATAGATATACGCGCTAACGCCAACGTGGCCCAAAAAGACCGTTCTGACCTCGGAACGAAATTGGATAAACCCATATATCAAAATAGGTGTTTTAAAATATTTTAAATGCAATGGAAAAGGTTTCAGGTTCAAATTGCATCGCATAGAGAAGTTATGCTAAAAACAATATTTTCCAAATTGATTTCAATTGATTTCAATCGCATAAATTTCAAGGCTTTTCGAGTCCGACCGATCAAACGACAATTCCGATCGCTACGAAACTTGAAACACTATTTTAATTCACTGTTACGGATCCGATGAAACTAGTTTCGTCGAAATACGAGTCATTGGCCAAAATGGCTATTTTTATATTAATTAAATAAATTAAAATGCATTAATAAAATCCAATTTTTTTAAAAAGAAATCTTAAATTTGACAAATTTTATCACCTTTATTATTTCTCAATCATTTAAAATGTTATAAACCAATTTAAAAGCCAATTTAAAGTTGATTAACTTCCCATTTCAGTGTCATATTTTCAATTTTATTAAATATAGAAATTATCAATTAAGTTTCCAAACATTTCATTGAATTAAATCTTCATTCTTATTATTCAATCCATTATAGCCAAATAGACGAATTAACATACATAAATATTTTTTAATTTCAACTAAATTTTCAATTAACGTAATATTAAATATTTAATTTTACTTAATTGCAAAAACTCAATTACCTAAATTATTTATATTCAAATAAATAAACAAATCTTGATTTACTATCTTTTCATTTACCAATAGTCATATCATAAATGGAATTTACACTATCTTCAATTATTAATTACCATCAGTTACGATCTTAACATTTGTTCCATAAATTTATTTGCCCTAAATTTGTTACTGCATTATCAAATTCCAATTTCGTAATCGCATTCAATCCATTAATTGGTATTGCATTGGCATTTAAATTTATTAGCTTATATCAATGCTATTATCATTAACTGCCAATGGATTTCCAATTTTAGCCACTACCCTAAATAACTAACTAACGTATATTAATCTACACTATTCCCAAGTTACAAATTTTGAATTAATCACTATTCATTATTATTGCTTCACTGGTTAATTCCATATTTGCATTGGTTTTTTTTATATTAAATTTATTACGCATATTAACTAAGGTTTTAAAACAATTAATAAAATTTCCTTAATATATAGAATTTAACGACTCTTAAACATGGTATTACATTTCTCATAAATGTAACATTTAATAAAATTAAATTTTCAATTCCATCAAAATAGGTAACCTATAAAATTTTGATATCATCAGCTGTCAATCACATTCTCACAAGTTTAAATCATTTCCAATCCAATGTTGTAATTTCTCACTACCATTGATTATCCCAAATCACCATTCACTATATATTTTGGTCAATTTCACACGTTAATTTAGATTTTAAATCAAATAAATTAATCTACCTTGGCTCCATTCTTTATTACATTAATTGTTACTTTAATTTACGATTCTCACTCCGTTATTTTATTTATTTACCATTAAGGTAACGTTTATTATCAATAACAACATTATAATTACTTAACATTTAAATGAACTTTATTTACAATAAATTCACTAACCAATTAATTGGGTAATTTATATTAATTATTAACGTACCTTAAAATTTACGCTTATGTTTATGTTATATTCAATTTATTTCATTTCATTAATTAATTCAAATTTTATGCTCGTTTTCTTCCATTTGATTTATAGCCTAATATAACATTTACATTAATCCATTTCATTTAACTTATACAAATTTAGCTTTGACTAACTTTATTTCCAAAATTTACAAGCTGTTACTTTTAATAACTAAATTATTGCATCGGATAATTTAAATGCTTACCTTTATAAGTTTTCATTCCCAAACAGTATTTCAATTAATACAGGACATTGATTTAATCCAAATTCACTATTTAATATTATTAATTCATTAAATTAATTCACATATTTTCTCCTTCTTCCTAAATTAAATCGTAAAATTAAATTAAACTAACCAATTTATTTATCAAAATTTACGGGTCGTTACATTTTCCCATACTCAAAACTTTTCGTCCCCGAAAAGGAAAAGAAGTGAAAAGAAGGGTTAAGAAATCAATATATCTTACTTAAAATATTAAATTTATAAACAAATAAGTTTATAAAATAAAATAGTTTAAAATAAAATATACCAATTTATACCTATTTAAATCTTTTATTTATAAAGTTTGGAAATCATTTTCAAAAAATTTCAATGTCCAAAATTTACGAAAAATTTCGATAGTCTCCCTTGTACGGAGAGGCTCGGGAGAAAATATAATATCTAAATATACAATATATAACATAGATTTTCAAAATAAAATATCCCAACACGGGAAAAACAATATAATGGCGCTATAAAACCGTAATCCGAAACGTACCTATTTGTCGGGCAATAACGCTTGAATTATGAAACCAAAAGCAGTAGCAATTGCTTCCATAACCTGAATTTCACTTATATAATCCAAAAGAGTTAACAATTATATAAATGAAATATTAAAGTTGTTTCAACGATAAACAAACAAATCAATACAATCCAACAACTACTTGCAACAAGTCATACAACCATCACATAAATTTTTATACAAATCAAACATTCATTCATATCAAACGAACAATTTGTTATTCGAGTTCAAACTTTAAACTGCACAGAATGAAAAAAATAAACTATCAAGTGCATCATTTACTCAACAGTCTTAGATGAAACAAAATAGATTATTTATTCTTCCAAATAATTTTAAAATTCTTTACCCAAACAACCATAAACCAAAACAACAACAACGATTAGTTTATTCTTATTAATTCTATTTATTTTCATTTATTGCCTACAATTATTCATTTTCATTTATTCAGGTCATGTAAGTTTCTTTTTATTGCATTACATTTATGCATTTCACAATTTCATTCATTTATTTAATGCTTACATTTCTATTATATTTAATTATAGTAACATTTTAATTACACTTAAATTTATAACTTTATAACATCAATTCTTATAAATAAAGAATTTCATTAATTCATTTACTTAAGGTTTACAATCATTTATTTATATTGCTTACCTTCCTATTATATTAAATTAGTAGCATTCCAATTTAAACTTAAGTTTATCACACTACAACATCCATTCTTTTTTATTAAAGAATTCCATCAATCACTTTCATTATGTCAAGGTAATTACTTGTATAATATCTATTACATTTTCTTATTAACATTTTCAACTTTTATATCGTTTGGTAAGTTATATATATGACTTTAAGAATGTAATTGAAAGTTATACAAGTTTTTTCTCAATTCTTTTAATTAATTGATGGTTCAATAATTTCATCTTTGTTTTATGAGTTATAATTTCAAATTGTCTTTATTTTCATTCATAACCTAGCATTAAATTACTTATTTTAGTTAAAGTCTCCAATTATTTATTAACTTCCATTTTTACCACACTAATTGAAACTGTAAAATAACGGAAACTTAAGAATTTAAATACCGTGTTTAATTTCAAATCATTATAAAGATAATAGTTAAATATACTCTTACAAATATATATATATATATATATAAAATTATATTTAAAATAATTTAAAATTTATATTTGTTTATCAAAACAACTCTGCAGTAAAACTACTACAGTGGCCTTCTCCACTATGAAACTCGAAAATGAATGTCGATGATGCGTGCACTCATCACCGAAATTATTTTCCAGCGACAAAGAGGGGAGTACATAACTTATATAATTTCAAAATTTCTTTTTAAAAAAATTCTTTCAAATTATATTGAAATATTTATATCAGAAAATACTTCTAATAGTATTATTATATTCGAAAATCAATTGAAAGAATTTCCATACCCCCGGAACTTAAGTTCTAAATTTCCAATTTTATTTATTTATTTTAAATCTTATTTCAACTATTATCTGTAAATTCCGTTACCTAACAACCAATATATTACAACCAAATATAATCTTCATAAAATTTATTTATATATATATAGAAAATATAACAGGTGAAATTATTTCATTCGCCTATATTAAAAACAAATATTATGTCGGTATGTCCTATTAAGTGTTTAGAAATCCCTATTGATGTCACAGCGCCCCATGCACCAAACAGAAATTATAAATACAAAACGGAATAGATAAACACAATATTAAAACTTTTTATAACACTAACAAATACCCTCTCTCATATATATACACTCAGCGACTCCCATAGGATATTACTACCATATTAGTAAAGAGTCAAACCCCACAAAGCTAAGGTTTTTCGCTAAACCAAAGCTCTGATACCAGATGTAACGTCTCGCCTTTTCGCACGCTTTAAATCGACACATGTGCCAAACGGAAGGGCGGATTGTTATGGGGTAAATAAGAAAACAAAGGAGAAAAAAACAAAACAGAATCTCACAGTGGAAGGATAAAATATAATAATCAACATATAGTTCATAAAACTGTTTATATAACATTTGATTCTTCTTTATACAATAAATATCATAGTTCACATACCAATAAATATCAATGCAGCAGAATACAGTGTAGTGGAACCATATAATATATTATAATAATAATAATATTGAAATCTTCGCCTTCGTCCTCCAGAAGTAAAGTCTTCGATCCTGAAATACTCGGACTGACCCGAGCGAATTGAAAGGACAAAACACTCGAGTCGGAACTAAAAGATCTTATGTAAGTTAAATCAACAGAGGTAAATATGAGTGCAGTAACTCAAGAGATGCTCGGGATTTACATCTCCTAAGGATCCGTTAAACTATTTACTATGTAGTATATTTAGCTATTATAATAGTGTCTAATTGTAAAATAAACTCACTTTTAAATAGCGTTAAGGGGTTACCCATATAGCCCTTAACATAAAATATATTCCCATAGTCTGTACAGTATCGTAATCTTTCTCGTACTTGGCGTCGTCAGAGGGCACTCCATAGGTATGGTACAAAACAAAATCGTATAAGCCGCGTTAGGGTAGGTGACACGGCACAACTAGGCAATGCCAAGGTAGATATACCAATTGTTATCCAGGCTGGTGGTAACGCGTAGCAGCTACTACCGCCCACCTCGAGCAACACCCCCAAAATCAAAGTCAAAAGTGGCCACCGAATCAATCCAAAAGTCAGAGTATAATATCGAAGGAGTGCGTTCGATCAGAGGAATGACCTCATTGGCTCGAGAATCGCTCCTGTTTTACCCACCTTATGCCAACTCACGGGAGTCGGGTCGATGTATTTACCTCAAAGGAAACGCCGCCGCCATCCTATTTCATTCTGGAATCTCCACCGCGTACACGGTTGTTAAAGTGGTTTTCGGGGTTGGCAAAGAGTATGACAACTTCCGATCCCGGTCTCTTCAACAACCAATCGTTATTATAACACCGCGGTTGTTTTAAAATAATTTATACTTTAAAACTAGGATATAATATTTCTTTCAAACCATATAAATACAATATCATTTATATTTTTAAAACCCAAATCAATATGATATCATTTTATTTTATACATATCCCTTTCCCAAAATCATAATATTTTCAAATATATATAACTTGAAACCTTAGCTTTGAAACATAACTTTTAATACTTAATGGTTCAAATACTATATTACTTCATAAAATAAACAGCTTCTTCAAATTTCACAATAAATTCCAATATCAATTTGAACCCCCAAATAAACCATTTTAATTCCCATATATTTCGCAGCTTAAATATTCTGTATTTCAAAACTTTATATTTCATATATTTCAATCTTTAAATATTCCGCTATTTCAAAATGGATTCTTCGAAAATTTAATATATATATCAAATCCATTTCCTATTATTTCGATTTGAAATATTTACTTAATAAATCGATATTATTTAAGTAAAACCCATAAACTTCAATAACAGGATATTCTTTTAATTAAATTATCTTGAAAATATTCTTTAAATAAATTTGATATTTGTTTAAATCCTCTAATCAAAAATCAAGTTATAAGACCATACCCTTTAAATCTTAATTTATTTAAATTTCAAAATAATTTTTTCGAGGAAAATTCTTAGATGCTTTAATTCCAATCATATTCACATTTATCTTCAACCTTACTTTTATTTGAGTTATTATAAACTCTATTACAATAGAATTTCAAATATATTCTTAATCATATCATATAAACGAAATCAACTTCATTATTTAGCTTATTTTAAAATTCGAAACAAATTTATACATAGCTAAATTCAAAATTTTTTTTTACTATATATATATATATCAAAATTTAATATTTATTAAACCGTATTCTTTCCTAAACCAGAGAAAATCATTTCATTATTTTATATATATACTGCGGTGCCTGTATATAATTTTCTATCCTATGGTCTAGTGACACGGATATTTATCTTTTCAATCCGCAATTTAAAATAAAAATTCTGGTTGTATATCATTTCAAACCACAATTCTGAATGAAATGAAAATACATAATAACTTGCAGTTTATACAATATAAATACAGCATCCATTCATCCATCATATCAATCATCAAACATTTATCAATTTATTATCCAATTCAAACTATGCCATCAATAAATAATATTTAATTACTGACAGTCAATTTTTCAATAATGAATTAAAAAACTATTTAACTCTAGTTTATATGCAATAAAAAATAAATTTAACTAGCAGTTTATGTGCAATAATAATTTAACTAAAATTTTAACTGGCAGTTTATATGCAAAAATGAATTAAATAACAAGTAAATTATATGAATGCAAATTAACTGAGATATGCATGAAATATATGCCAAACAGCTATAAATAAATTTCTAAACACATCATAAATCAATTTAACAAACATATGAAATTTTAGAAATTGTGAGTGGGTTAAAACACTCACCTTTTGAATTTAAATCCAATTTAAACCCAAAAATTGACCAGTCTCAGAATTCGTCCAAACTAGCGCCAAAATGTCCGGAATTTTATTACAATCCTAACAAAAAAAATCACGCGTGAAATGGGGTTTGTATGTATAAGTTATAGCGATAATTACGAGTTGAAATCAAGTAAAAATAATAAACAAAAGAACGCATTTAATCGCCTTTTATTTGCCACATCATCAGCTTCTACCTGCATGCGCAACTCTCTGCTACAGCAACATTTAAACGAACCCGATAGAAACCCTAAGACGCTGATCGTTCGTTGACACTTCGTCGTCGCCTGGCACATTGCAACCACTGCTCGACTCACCACCGACCTCTGCTCTCATCCACGACTCTATCTCGGCCAACCTTAACGCCGAACCACCGTGAAAACATCCCAGCCGCCGCCTATAGATGCAACCCTAATCGAATTTTAAGCGACAATCCGACCGTCAAAACTCTAAACGAACACCGCCGATGAACTCCCCTCAGTCCACTCTTTAAAACCCAGAAATGGTTTGTCAATCCGACAAGTTTGATCGCGACGATGATTAACAGCCGTGGATAAACCTTTAATTTCAAAGCAATAAATCAAATTGAAAAATGAATTGTACCAGCAGATTACGCACATCGAGTGCTTCAACATATATTTTTTTCAAATTTTTCTGAGGACTTTGGATTTTTGACTTTGATTTTGAAGTGAAATTAGATCTAGGGTTTTCATCCATTGGAAATGAGGAGTTGAGAAGAAGATATATGTACACACAACTGAGAATTGGGGAGGCTAGGGTTTATAACCGGATATTTATAGACAAACTGAAATAAAATAGATGGATCAATTTGATAGATATACGCGCTAACGCCATCGTGGCCCAAAAAGCCCGTTCTGACCCTGGAACGAAATTGGATAAATCCATATATCAAAATAGGTGTTTTAAAATATTTTTAATGCAATGGAAAAGGTTTCAGGTTCAAATTGCATCGCATACAGAAGTTATGCTAAAAACAATATTTTCCAAATTGATTTCAATCGATTTCAATCGCATAAATTTCAAGGCGTTTCGAGTCCGTCCGATCAAACGACAAGTACGATCGCTACGAAACTTGAAACACTATTATAATTCACCGTTACGGATCCGATGAAACTAGTTTCGTCGAAATCCGAGTCATTGGCCAAAATGGCTATTTTTATATTAATTAAATAAATTAAAATGCATTAATAAAATCCAATTTTTTAAAAAGAAATCTTAAATTTGACAAATTTTATCACCTTTATTATTTCTCAATCATTTAAAATGTTATAAACCAATTTAAAAGCCAATTTAAAGTTGATTAACTTCCCATTTCAGTGTCATACTATCAATTTTATTAAATTTAGAAATTATCAATTAAGTTTCCAAACATTTCATTGAATTAAATCTTCATCCTTATTATTCAATCCATTATAGCCAAATAGACGAAATTAACGTACATAAATATTTTTCAATTTCAACTAAATTTTCAATTAACGTAATTAATTTTACTTAATTGCAAAAACTCAATTACCTAAATTCTTTATATTCAAATAAATAAACAAATCTTGATTTACTATCTTTTCATTTACCAATAGTTATATTATAAATGGAACTCACACTATCTTCAATTATTAATTACCTACGATCTTAACATTTGTTCCATAAATTTATTTTCCCTGAATTTATTACTGCATTATCAAATTCCAATTTCGTAATCACATTCAATCCATTAATTGGTATTGCAATGGCATTTAAATTTATTAGCTTATATCAACACTATTATCATTAACTGCCAATGGATTTCCAATTTTAGTCACTACCCTAAATAACTAACTAACGTATATTAATCTACATTATTCCCAAGTTACAAATTTTGAATTAATCACTATTCATTATTATTGCTTCACTGGTTAATTCCATATTTGCATTGGTTTTTTTTATATTAAATTTATTACGCATATTAATTAAGGATTTAAAACAATTAATAAAATTTCCTTAATATATAGAATTTAATGACTCTTAAACATGGTATTACATTTCTCATAAATGTAAAATTTAATAAAATTAAATTTTCAATTCCATCAAAACAGGTAACCTATAAAAAATTTGTTATCATCAGCTGTCAATCACATTGTCACAAGTTTAAATCATTTCCAATCCAATGTTGTAATTTCTTACTACCATTGATTATCCCCAATCAACATTCACTATATATTTTGGTCAATTTCACACGTTAATTTAGATTTTAAATCAAATAAATTAATCTACCTTGGCTCCATTCTTTATTACATTAATTGTTACTTTAATTTACGATTCTCACTCCGTTATTTTATTTATTTACCATTAAGGTAACGTTTATTATCAATAACAACATTATAATTACTTAACATTTAAATGAACTTTATTTACAATAAATTCATTGACCAATTAATTGGGTAATTTATATTAATTATTAACGTACCCTTAAAATTTACGCTTATGTTTATGTTATATTCAATTTATTTCATTTCATTAATTAATTCAAATTTTATGCTCGTTTTCTTCCATTTGATTTATAGCCTAATATAACATTTACATTAACCTATTTCATTTAACTTATACAAATTTAGCTTTGACTAACTTTATTTCCAAAATTTACAAGCTGTTACCTTTAATAACTAAATTATTGCATCGGATAATTTAAATGCTTACCTTTATAAGTTTTCATTCCCAAACAGTATTTCAATTAATACAGGACATTGATTTAATCCAAATTCACTATTTAATATTATTAATTCATTAAATTAATTCACATATTTTCTCCTTCTTCCTAAATTAAATCGTAAAATTAAATTAAACTAACCAATTTATTTATCAAAATTTACGGGTCGTTACAGCACACATATACGCTTTTCATGCCTATCTTCATTTGATCGAAAGTACATTTGAAAATTATATTAACCGAGCTTCCACTATCAACCAATACTCGTTGGACTACTGCGGTCCTGATCCCTAATGTTGATACCATTGGATTAAGAGTTGGAGCCTCAATTCCTTCGGTGTCGCGGTCGCAACATACTATACCATTGCTCAGCACCTTCTACTGCTTGACTAGAGTTTCACCGTCTATTGTCAAACATGATCACTTGGGGGCATGCTTTAGTGAGCTTGCGTATCTCTCCATCTCCCTAACTCCTTTGTGCAGGATGCGGCTCCCTAGATATTCGATAATGAGCCTTTGGCTAGTTTGTTTTCATAGCCCTTTACATATTGCTAAAGCTTGTTGTCGTGGATTTATCCTTCGATATGGTCCTTAAGGTGGAGGCATTCGTTTGTGTTATGTCCATGTGTCTCAGTGAAGCGGCAGAATTTTCCTGAGCGATCCTGTTGTTCTGTTGCTCCTGTTTGAGGGGTTTTCTCTACTTTTCAGTTTCTTGTGTTTCGAGATAAATATTTTTCAGAGTATCATTTAGGAGGGTATAGTCTTCTGGTCCAAACTCTCCAAATTGTTTTTGCGGCCACTGCCATTTTTCTTATTTAAGTTCTGATTTCCTATCTTTTCGTTTCCATTCTTCCTTACAGCCCCTTGGTTATTACCGGGCTTGCGTGAATTTTTATTAATCATCATGCCATTTTATTTAGTGTTTATCTATTATACTCCAGCTGCCTTTCTCCAGCTTCTATGCCTCTTCCAACCTCAAGTACTGGCTTGCTTTATGGTTGAAATCTTTCATGTTGATGGGTTGTTTCATCCTGATCCATTTTGCGAACTCCATCTTCGGATGAATAGCATGGACTAAAGCCATGAAATCCATATATTCAATGGGATTGCTCACCTCTGTTATTGTTGTGTTGAATCTGCTTATAAACGATCTCAATGACTCGTTTCGCCTTTGAACCTGTCCAGGCAGAGACATGACGTCCTTCGGTTGTGCGATATGAATTCTGAACTGATCAAGGAATTTTGCTGTAAGTTGGTCGAAGGTAGAAATCGATCTAGGGGAGTCTAGTAACCACATAGATGCAACGCCTTCAAGAAAAATGGGGAATCATCGACAGCGTGCGGCTTCCGGAGCATTTATTCCATCCATATACTAACCATATTTGTACAAATGGGGTTTGGGATCCTTAGTTCTGTTGTGGGAGGGAATGGTTGAAATAGTGAATTTTTCTGGGTCGCTTTCATTCAAGATCCCATTGGTAAAAGGGGTCCGACTTGGGGTAAATCTCCACTCATCATCCTTTTGACTTTTACTTTCATCCATCAGTTGCTTGACCATGTCTGTTGTATATGCCTCTGATGTCCAACAGTCCTGGAGGCGGCAATCAGTCACTACGCCAAGTGTTTGGTTCGGTAAACGATGTGTGGGTTGATGTCTAGGCTCTCCTATTTTTAGGAGAGTCATTCTAGCAGGGTCCCGTTGGCTTGCATTTGGCCTAACTGGGGCGGTTTGATTGTTTCTAGCCTTATCAAACGCACTGGCATCCTCCTCTACCTAGTTGCACTGCTCTCCTCCTTTCGAATTGGAGAGGTTCATAGCTACATCCCTCCAGTGGGGTTTTGGCCCGATGATTCAAATACAAATTTGGTTGTCTTCCATCAATTGGGGTATTCTCATTCTCCTCCGAATTGCACCCATTATTACCCTTCTTAATGGCTGCTTTAAATTTCTTCAATGCAAGCCGAAACAGAGGAGTTTTCCTGCTCTACGGTAGTAGCTATTTCAAGGATAGCCCATGGGGCGGGTTTGATTATAGAGTTATTGTTGCGTTGAGCTTTTCTATTAGGGCCTTTTGACTGTCTTCCATTAATTGATTGATTTCTTTGGCCATTTTATTCAAATCATCCATGGTGACAACTTCACGCTGACAAGAGGACCTTGGAGCTTGATTTCCTAAGTTAGCAGTTGTTGGAGGTTAACACCTTTCGCGGCTATTGCTACACCTATAGACCTTCCAAAGGCAGTTTTTTTCCTTCCAGGAGCCGTTGACTTTTAAAACAGCGAGTTCTTCAAGAAAATGCTAGAGATCTAACTTCTGGATCTATGCAATCCAAAGTAGATAGCTAGATCTAGATCCTGGGTTGAAATTGGAGATCTAACTTCTGGATCTATGCAGTCCAAAGTAGATAGCTAGATTTGGATCCTGGGTTGAAAGTGGAGATCTAACTTCTGGATCTATGCAATCCAAAGTAGATAGCTAGATCTAGATGCTTAGTTGCAAGCACCAAAATGTTAACCCAATAAATGGGCCAACACCCTGGTTTGGTTTTGATAGCACCGGTCCTATCTTTACAAGAAATATCACAGATCATAGATATACAAATTAAGTAGTAAAAGAAAATAGACAGAAGAATTTTATAGTGGTTTGGCCATTAACAAAGCCTACATCCATTTTATAGTTTTATTATAGACCGATTGCTATTACAAAATTGTTTGATTACAAGGCTTTTGTTATTTCCTAGTTAGATTGCATCTCTAGAGTTTGAACCCATCGGAGAATCACTGTGTATTCCATCTGAGATCATTATAAGGGAGGTAGGAAAATGAAGAATAATCCCAGCAGAGCTTCAATAATCAATCTGGAAAGACCCCCTTTATGTTGTAGGTGGCACGCTATTTATAGAGGTCATAGGGTTTCTGGGCCAGGTCCATCATTATCAGCTCTCAGCATGAACTACAGGCGACCTAGGAGGTTCTAGCTCGCGAAATGAACCAACACCATGGGTCACTGGCGACCTATAGTCTATAGGTCGCCAGTAACCCATAGACTTGGTTCATTTCATAAGCTATGTTTTTCCACCTTCCTTCGTTTTCTGTAACTCGTTTGTTTGTGGTTTTGAAGAAGTGCATGGGTTGCTGACGGTCCGGCCACAGAGGACTATCCTGGATTTCGAAACTGTATATGTTTTCATAGGCATTCATCATTGTTGCCATGCGTTGATTGCAAGTCAGTAACTGCTTACATTCACATACTTGTTGGACTGCAAGGATGCTGGTCTCTTGGCTTCGTTGACTCCAATTGTCGCCTTAACCGTATAGCTTGACCCTTGTCGAACTCTAGTCGTAACTTCTTTGGTTAGTTCCTGAATCATCCTACCAGCTAAGGTTGCCTAGTTTTCTGTTGGCATCTGCTGGGTTAAAAACCCGGATAACAATGGCCGATAATCCAATAGGAATGCCATTCACAGCTGGTTTGGATCGCTAGAGTATAAGCGTCCTTCAACAACTACTTCTTCACCTCCAATTTAATCATATGGCTTGCACGAAGGTTCTGTGCTACTACTTTTACTCTATTCAAAAAGAATATATATTTATGAAATTAGCAATTGTATACTAAAATTAAAAATATAAATAAGGTGATATTTAATTTACCGTGTTGTTGATTTGATCTAGCTTATGCATAACAACTTTATCGGTGGGCCATGCTACTAACATACCCACAGCCTCTCCAATATGTATTGTATTAAACATGGCTCTCCATTAAAAAGCATCCAGTTTCCTTGGAAACTCAATAAAAATTATCGTTGCATTTTGTCCTAGAGGAATTCTATGTGCAAGCTCATTTGGATTACTTGACAGGACTCTTCCTTCGGCAGCTATTTCATTGCTTTCATTCCAATCAAATAAATCACATTTATCAAATATATTTCCATAATTGCTCTGCAATTAATTAAAAGCGTCTTAAGTTAATTACTATATTAAAAAATAAATTTTTAAGTAATATCACAATGATAATATATTTGATGTTTAATAGCAAAGTATAATATGCACACATATGTAAACCTAAAATTATGCATATGATAATATTTGATGTTTATCTGAGACATGGATTCTTTTCTCGAGATGCATTAACCTAAAAAATCAAGTGTGTGGACTATGGATTAAAATACCATATGAAAAAGCCAAATCAAACAATACTTCTTATATTACCGCACAAGTAGAATAACTAGTAAAGATTGATATGTTATATACCATATTTTCTTTAATATACGGACCTCCTCTTCCAATTGTTAAATTCAATCATCTTTAGCTTGTAAGAGCAAGAACTTGGTATACTTTGCACCTCTTCCCATTGCTCGTAGTCATCCAGGTCTATCCTGTCCCAACACTTGGGAGGGAGCATCTTCTCTCAAAGAACTACTGGGTAAGTTTGATTGCAATTCACTTTCAATTTTTTTGACTTTTTCCTACAAAAGTTAACTTTTTCCACATGTAAGTAATAGATAGAATGCCAATAAATAATAGAAAGACAATACCGTACAATTATTATCAATACCGTGGTGTCTTAAAATAGTCTCTAGAACATTTATATTAAATACTTTTCCCTTTTTTAGCATTGGATTTAATCCAAATTTGAGTTCTAGAAATGAGGGTGTGACCACCACTCTCCTTTCTTTACATTAAGAATGATAAATAAGGTGAATATGGTTGAATAGATAAACGTAACACGTTACACTAATTAAACTAATTGTTCTTTCTAAGCATATCTTTTACTAATCGAGCCATTCCTTTGCAATTTACTGTATGTAGCACTTGAAAACTTCTAATAGCTTTGAATTGATCACTTTGTCCCTAAGATGAAAAGATATAATACACCAGTTAATTATAATTATTACATAATACAATTGAATTTAGTATTTATTTACCTTAAACTTTGAGTCTGTTTTCCTTTTTTAGAAAATCCATCCAATCCTTCATATTTTCGAAAATATCAGGTTTGAGCTTAGTCCTTTCCTCCATGTTCTTCACTTCCAATAATTGCTTAACAAACCTGCTTTTTGAAGCCCTCTATATGCATCCCATTTATTGGAAAAAAGGCACTTTCTGCCACTCCTCA
Organism: Allium cepa; assembly: GCA_030765085.1. NCBI lineage: Eukaryota > Viridiplantae > Streptophyta > Magnoliopsida > Asparagales > Amaryllidaceae > Allium > Allium cepa. The sequence goes on along the minus strand of CM060938.1, from coordinate 593,992,982 downwards.
TCCAGTTTAAATCTAGCGTGCAAAATTCAAGACAGATAAAATAAATATAAATAAATAAAAAGAATATCTTAATTCCATCACAATAATCTAGCCTGTCTAAAACACCATCCTTGCACATTTTAATAATATTTAATTGGTATACTTTTTGCCATTATTACCAATTGTTTTTAAGACAAACAAATCATGGATAGTACTTTTAACTCCATATTTACATTATAAAATAAAAAATTAGACTGCACATGGTAACAGCATGACTATTTCTACAAGCAGCAATGCTATGGCTATGGCTATAAATGCCAGATAATTCATATTTTTTCCCTAATGACCACTATTCAAAAAGCATGTGTTTTACAAGTTGGAAATTAAATAAATTCTTCTAAAACTATTTCTGGAAAAGCATATTTTTTGTTAGTAGCATTTATAGGTCAAATGATTGGTCGACTATGTTTCTATAACATGAGAGGACTAACTAAACAACCATCCACTACATATTAGTTTAGCCTATTGATAGTTTAAAATTCTGTTTCAGTTCTGGTCTATTAATTAGTCGCCAACAAACTCAGTGCACCCTATTGAAGTATCACAATAAAGAATTTTTCTACTGGTCAGAAAATTATATTCAATCTGTTGACTAATTTTCCAAACAACTTGTGAAATAAAATAGCGAGTGAGTGTAACCTTTATTGTTTAAAATTCAATAGATAATCAATAACTTAAATGTCTAAAGTTAAACAGTGTTATCCCGCCTTTTGGCAAGGCTGTGACACCAAGAACTTGACTAGAAACCTAGGATAGTTCGTCTTGGAGATCATTAATACACAAGTCTACTATAGATACCTGTAAATTTTGTCCAAGTCCAGATCGAGCTATAATTGATATGATAGGACCAACAAAGCTATGAAAGTTAACATTCCAAATTTCAAGTCAATCGAAGTTAGTACGCTCAAGATATTGATCGATCAAGGTTGAGAAATCCAACTCTATTCATATCCATCCAATTTCGTATCCATTCCCCAAGAGACATTCAGTTCATATCCATCACCCACTAACTTCCTTCGTATCCATCAAAATGAAGCTACTTTATATCCATTATGTTAACAACACTTCGTATCCATCAACCAATGTCTATTTCATATCGGTCTCCCTCCATCCATCTCGTATCGATCTCCCACCATCGATACGAACGACAACAACCACCAATCGATAAGAAGAAGGCAATATGAAGCATCGGTATGAAGGCGTCCTCCAACCATCGATACGAAATAGCATGCAAGCATCAATATTAAAAGAGCCATGCAGGACCGATGCGAAATCGTATCAATATGGAGACGGTAATGTTATACAAATCCAAACTTGCATCGATCATAACTCGAGATCTACAAGTCCAAATGCAACCAAATTTTCACAAGAGCTTGCTTACAATGTCAAGAATGTGCCGGATAAATTTCAACCAAAAAGGATCAATTCTTGATTGATACAAATTCCATTCGTATCGCTTCCAGATTGAGTCAAAATCACCTGAACTCAATCCCGTGGATCTACCTACATGAGAGAAGAAGTCTGCGAGATCTAGGCGAGATATTTTCAGCCTACGCCTATAAATAGCAGTCATATGCATCCGAAAAAAGACTTTTTGGCCTCTCTACACCGATACTCTGCCAAAATTTCTATTGTACTTCGATTGTACTGGTATAATCCACTTGTAACTAGCGAGTTATAATCAATAAACATCAATTTTTTCATAGTGGATGTAGGACATAAGTCGAACCACTCTAAATTCGTGTGTTTCTGTGCATTTTCGTATTTATTGATCGGTGTGCTTGTTAGATCTGCCTCATTTTACAATTTTCTTCATTTTATCTCTTTAAACACATTCGAAGAGTGTTGTGCCCAATTTAGGTACAAACACTTCGGTGATTTCACTGAGAAACCCCTGCTTTTCTCCTACTATGTGTATCTACTACCTTCGTTGGATGGCAAAAATCTAAGGAGAAGATCCAGATCTGTCGTTCAGTGGTTCCTTCTATTCTATTCAGATTTCTCTAGATCTAAGAGGAACTACATTCGGCATGGTTTTCATATCTAGAAAATATAATGATTTTCATATCCATATCTTCGTATCCAGAAAATATGATGATTTTCGTATCCATATCTTCGTATCCGGAAAATATGGTGATTTCTGTATCCTCGCCTTCGTATCTAGAAAATATGGTGATTTTTGTTTCGATCACTTTTCGTATCAATAAGCATTCGTATCGATCGACTTTCATATCGATCAACATCCGTATCGATCACTTTTCGTATCGATCAGCATTCATATCGATCGACTTTCATATCGATTAACATCCATATCAATCACTTTTCGTATCGATCAACTTTCGTATCGATCCAGATGCGTCCAATTTGTATCGATCCTCAAATACACTTCGTATCGATACTGCTATGTCCAATTCGTATCGACACTCAATTTCATTTCGTACAGATCTAGCTGTGTACAATTCCTATCGATCCTCGAATACACTTCTATCGATCCGGCTGCATCCAATTCATATCAATTCTCAAATACACTTCGTACCAATCCAGATGCATCTAATTTGTATCGATCATCAGATACCACTTCGTATCGATCCTGTTGTACGCCTTTCGTATGATCCAAGTACTTACTTTTTGGATCGTTCAATTTCGCTACATTTGTATCGTTCAAACATTACTAAGAACGATATGAAATTTCAAACATCAACAGTGCAGAGTGCTCACATAGTGAATTCAAAGCATGATTTAATGAAGGAACATTTCATCCACGCTCCTAATCGTTCCATGATTGAACGGGACATAGGGAGTTACAGTAGCAAATACTGAATTACAATCATGGAATGGGTAAAGAAATACTACTAAATTCATCACTGATTCTACTTCTTATATTGCTGAAGGGAATGAAGAAGCTGGCAGCCAATGAATTTATCCAAAGCCCACAGCCATTTGCTGCCAATACCCATAAATAAATTCATCACCAGAGCTTATTTCTAGACTTTGATAAGAGAACTAGTGGATAGCCGCGGACGACTACACCAACATGTCCAGGCCAATATTGATTTAATGAATTAGATGAAGGATCAACTTGGTGAGATAAGGAGGAAACCTACTCCATACTCTAGATCGAAAAAATCCTCTTCTTTAGATGGCTACCGTGGACGCCAATGCCATAAGGCTGCTTCGAAAAGGATAGCTTTGACAATACATTCAACCCCCATAAAACGAAGGGCCAGAAACCCCCGACCTTTATCAATCAAGAACTTTGATCAAACTGAACCATGTGTGTTAGACTTCCAACTGTGAAGGGCTGGACCGAAGTGCAATAGCGAGCATACGATGCCGCTTCACTTAGTAATGAGATTTAATCCAATCTCTTTTGAATTATTTCTATTTTAATTTCGTTTATGTTGCGAAAAATGAATGATTTGTAAACTACTTGCATATGATGTAAGTAACCGAGTACTTATGGATGAGTGCAAAAAAAATCTCCACGAACTATGATCAAATCATTGAGGTATCGTCATGACGAGCATGATTCAACCACTCATCAGCTGCTATATGCACCTGACTTAGGGGCAGGGCATCAAAGCAAAAGAGACTGACAAGGTCAGGACTCCAGTACAAAGTGGATGCAATCGACCATCACTCATCCGCCTATGCAATTTAATTAGGAGATTTGAGAAAGTCTTGGAGTTATATATCCCAACAATGCACTCTACATATCGTACTTGAAGCTCACCAAAATACTTATGCTTCTTTTGATGCCCAGTAAAATAGAAATCACACTAAGGGTAGACGTGATGTGACCGTCCATGCATCCAATCCTGCATTAGACACTTGGGGTTATTTAAGAACACATGTTTATATGATATGACCATTCACTCCCCAGTTTGCATCTGTGATTCAGCAAAACAATCGTGCCTTAAATCGATTTCATTAAGGGCCAACCTTCAATTTAAAATCATCAACGATTGACTGCCTACTCACTAACCATCATGAGCTGTCATTTCAAATCTCTTCCTCAGCTCAATCGAAAGAACGCAAAGTATAAAGTGGACACTACTTGTCCGTCTCCTCTCTAATTCTTGCCCTTGACTTAAGGGAAAATACAGAGCTCAAAGTAGATGTAGTTAGACCATCCTCTCCTCTGCTCGAGCATAAAGCTTGCTAAAATACTAATCTTACTCCTTAGACTTGGCAAAAGCAGAATCCAAACGAACATGTACGTTATTCGACTGTCCATCAACTAAGTCTTATCCTTCGTTGAGGGCGGATAAGTGGACGGTGATCGAGATCCGACCAATCACTTGTTAAGTGAAACTTGAGCTCGAGGGCCGACACACTTAAATCAAAAGGGATTGAAATACAACAATCCTCTAACTAACTCCAGATCCTAGAGTGCGAGCTGGAGTATAAACTTACGGACATGGGTTTGAGGAGGATGGATCCATCCATCTAACAACTTCGCCTGTGTTCAACCTAAACCCTAGGAAGATGGATCAGTCCATCTAACGACCTTGCCGTCCATTTTTACAAGCTCGAGGAGGGTGGAATTGTCCATCTAACAACTTCGCTTGCCTACTTAAGGTGGATATGATACAACCGTCCATGTACCTGATTAACTTCTTGTTCCAAAAGTGTGAATGAAATCCTAAAGCCTAAACAGATCTGATTGACCACCTGTCGGCCAACTCCAGATTCCCGGAGTGCGAATTGGAGTATAAACATCAAAATGGGTGTGACCGAACACCCGTAAAACAAATTAAGTCCCCGGAGTGCGGACATAATCCTAAAAAACCAAATGGGTGTGACTGACCACCCATCAACTAACTCCAGATTCTCAAAGTGCGAACTGGAGTATACCCATCAACTAACTCCGGTCGAAAGCGCGGACTGGAGTATAAATACCAAATAGGTGTGACTGGCCACCCATCAACTAACTCCATATTTCTAAAGTGTGAACTGGAGTATAAATATCAACTAACTTTAGATTGCCAGAGTGCGAACTGGAGTATAAACATCGACTAACTCCAGATTCTCAAAGTGTGAACTTGAGTATAAACATCAACTAACTCTAAGTCCCCAGAGTGTGGACTGGAGTATAAACACCAACTAGGTGCGAATGATTATCCATCAACTAACTTTGGTCCCGAGAGCACGTACTGGAGTATAAACACTAAATGAGTGTGACAAACAACCCATCAACTAACTCCAGTCCTTAAAGCATGGTTTGGAATATAAATACAAGAAGGGTTGCGATTCAACTCCCCTTCTATCAACTCTGATTCCTTAGCAAGTTCTGTAGTACAAGAAGCGGATGTGGTTCGACTATTTGCTTTCCAACTCTTCCCCTGACATGGAGGAACACTTATTATAAAAATCGAATGTGATCCGACCATCTAGCACAAAGCGAGAACGACACGACCGTCCATGCATCAACTCGTGTCCCCGGCACGGGACCCATAACATAATTTTATAGGGATGCACTTCAACCCTACAAGACAAAATTTCTTCTTTGATTCGACAGGGAGAACCATATTCGCAAAATGGACATAATTGAACGTCCTATTCTAAATGGATGTGATTATCCATCCTACTGCAAATGAATATGACATGACCGTTCATCCGCTAACTCTTGTCAATGATCTTGCAGTTTGTGCATGCAACATGGATGGATATGACCCAACCATCCGCCAATCAACTCCTTCCTACAGTTCAGTGGGAGAATCATCAAATTAAAGTTGTTGTAATGTGATCGACCACACCTCGACTTTTGCCCTTGACTGGGGGTAGAGGAATTGACCAAGGAAAATGCGGTCAAACCATTTTCTATAAAAAAAATCTTAGTCCCCAGAGTGTGGACAGGGGTATAAACATCAAATAGATGTGATGAATGGCCCTTCAGCTGACTCTAATTCCCAGAGTGCGATTACGAGCATAGACAAATGAATGAATGTGATTCGACCATTTATTCACCAACTCCGACCTAAGTCAACGGGTGGAGTATAAACTAACTACAGATGCAATTAGACCATCCACAAACTAACTCTGCTTTCCTAAGATAGGGGGCAGAAGAACAAATCACCGAAAGAAGAGAATCGTGACTCGCTACATTTCCACCTTAGCGTCCTTCACAACTTAAAGCAACGACTACAAGGAGGCCATAATGCCAATCAATCAGAATCACGCCCGAAGTTACGGGAAACCAATTATATCATACCGCTAGATCGCCGGGCAATATCATTCTACACCTTTCATATCATACCATTAGATCAACGGGAAATGAGGTACGAGCATTCTACATCGTGTCATTGAATCGAGGTCAATATCAATCCTCTTTGACTACAAATCGATGTGACTCGAACGTCCATCAAATACATTTGACCAACAGAGCATGGATAGGAGAATAAACCAAGAGTGAGTGTGACTTAACCATTCATCCTCCATCGCCTTCCTTCGATCCATCAAAAAGAGCATGAGACCAGATGAGCATGACCTGGCTGCATTTAAGCTGACATTATCCCTAGTTCCGATAGGAGAATGTAAACCAAAATGGATTTAGTTAATTTCCTAACGCCAAAAAAATGCAATGTGACCACTTTTATCATGATTCGATTAAAAAGGCAATTAAAAACAGGGTGCAACCTAAACATCTATACACCAATTCTTGCCCTAGGTTCGACAAGGGAAGCATCAATCCCACATTGGATCTGACTGGACGATTCACTCTTCGGTTTCTGCCCAGAGTATGGCGACATAAGCAGCGAAGTGAATGTCATTAAACATCCAGAACTTAGCTCATGTTTGAATGTCGGTGATGCAACAAAGTATTCTTCCTAGAGGAAAGAACTAGGACATAATGTTGGATAAGGCACAACTCAGCCTTCCATCGTTTAACTCGATCCCATGGTTCGACGAGATAGAACGGGAAACTGAAGTAGACATTATCTACCTTGCCACTTATCGAGATATTCCCCAAACTTGGAGGCACGCGAGAGAAATAAGATGAACGTAATTTGATAGTTCATCAAACAACTCTGACTCTTATAGCTTGGACTACAGTATAAACACAGCAGAAGGTAGGGTCGATCATTCACACAATATGTCCATCAACCCAAGACTGGAGGCACGAGTCTGATCATCCAAGAGCTGGAAACAACTACTCAATCCTATAGCTCATGCCTAGTATTTATAACAACTTGAAGTTACGACCGAGAGGATGCATAGAGATAGAACCATTAGATCGACGCCCGGATTTATGGGTAACTGATCATCATTCTGACCCTTTTGATGAGCAATGGATCGCGGGTACATTGAATGGAAAGCGCATTGCTCGGAAACACAAGTAGATTCAAACTCATAGCTAGAGCCATCTATGCTGCAGCACGCGATACAAGGCTAAACTCTACTAAGCCTTTGATTCAACGTCCCTACGAGCCTGATCGTTTACCATTGCAAATAAGCACACAAAGCGCCTACAACCCATCATGAGTACTAAAGATTAGATCACAACTCAGTGTAATGATGACAAAAGAGTAAACTGTGTTGCTCCGGCCGAATCTTGACGTGTTCGCTTGGACTCAACTCATATATACATATGGACTCTCACCAGCTATTGAGAACCCTACGTTAAATGTCGACCCGAGGTATGTCTCCATGAACAACAACAAAGCGACATGGATGTAGAAAGTTCTACTGCACTTAAAGAGGAGGCAAATATACTCAAAACTAATAGGTTTATCCACGATGTCCTCTACCCAAAATGAGTAGCCAATCCTTTACATATGAGAGAAACAAATGGAGAGTGGCGGATGAACGCTGACTACTCAGATTTGCAAGAGGCATAGTGTAAAGGTACGGATTTTCGACTCCTGAAGGTCGCGTCGTCCACTGTATCAACTGACGAGCAATCGAATGTCGAAAAACCGAACCGTTAGGGTTAAAGAAGAGGTAGAAGATAGAAGAATAAAGAAAGAAGAAGCAACAGAACAATATCAGAATCTCACAATCGCAATGGAATAACATATAATAGATAAATGAATATCTTTAAAACAAAGAACTATATCAGTTATTACATTACATCACATTACATTACATTTTCAGAGTGTACTACAACAAACAGCGGAAAAGAAATACTATATACTAGTTGATACGCCAAGCCATCCAGCCTTCTCCTGATCTCCACAGCAACTCCTGAATTCCATAATGACTTGATAACCTGACTCTAGACTGCCCGTGTTAAAATTGGTGGGCACCCAGAGTTTAGGAAGAGAACAATAAACTCCAGGTCAGTCATGGGACTGGTGTGAGAACTTAAACAGTTTATCTTTTAAAAATCAACAAAGAAATATTTTTAATATAGATTCGCAATGCATTTAGAAAATGAGACTACCATAAGGCCTCCCACACACACAATGCAAACGCAGAATCGGAGGAGATTTCTCCTTATGATAGTCAAATATGCTTGATACGTAGAAAGATTTATTTGATATTATGTGCAAAGTGTAGAAAAACATTTTGAAAGTATTATATAAATCTTAGCCAACGTAGAAATTCCGAACTATGCCTACTGTAGCTACCATCTAAATAGTGGGGCGCCACTATAAGTAAATGGCAGGTTCTACAACTAAAACCGTACAAGGTGAGTATTGGAGTTTGGATTTCCAACTAATGGTCAGGCCAAGAAACTTCCCATTGCCACATGGGTATGCCCCTGGAAAGACGCCCAGAGAACCTAACCGGATCTCTTCCAACACAAGGCCGAGTTACCCCTAGCTGGGTAACTACTGACACGAATATGCCATCCCCCGGTCGTAACCGACCTATATCCCGGGATTCACCAACAACCACAAAATAATAAGTTTGCAGAAACAACATAGGTTAAGTATCAGGGCTCCATACCATAAATACCACCTCTATCCAGAAGGAATGTCCTACACTAAGGGGGCACGATCTCCTAATAACCTTGCGCATCCTTCCTGTTTTGACCATTATCGGGGTGTGAGGTCTGACGAAGTCTCGTCCACAAATCTACGCTTTTCATAAAAGCCACGCTTTGATCAACAAATGCTCAACAACACTTCGTATGCCACATTACCAATTTGGGAATATATCACTAGTAACCATCAACTACATAATCTCTGAGCTCGTACGTCTCAGAGAAGGGTGTTAAGCTAAGAGAATAAATTCTCTGCCACCAACAGAAATATATTTGATAGAAACCAGCTTTACATCTCAAATTGTAACGTCAGACACACATCCATATAAGTCCATTCTGGGTTCGAACAGAACCGAAGGCACTTCCAAAGAAGCCCTTGCAATCCGGATATTCACTAATCACGTCCGGAATTCCCATCACAAAGGGTGATAAAATTTCTATATCGGAGATCAGCCGATGCAAAAACATTCGACGGTAATCCTTCCGTTTTCATAAATATCCGGTCTTCAACACTAATCTTCAAATGCTATCCATTACGACATATCACTTATTCGGAATGGGATTTATGACACAAAGATCCTCTCCCGGCTAAACCGAATAACGAGTGCTTATTTTCAAAAATAAGTGTAGCATTCAAATTCAAGCAATCATAACAAATACCCATTTAAAGGTAAATATTGATAGTCGGTTCTTTAACTATCAAAGCCAAAAAACAAATATCCAGCACCATTACAATCACTAGGCCTTTTTTATTAATCTTCCATAAATTAAATAACTTGCCAGATATTCACTTCAATTTATCTTTAAAAAATATATTCACTAAACCATTTCAATTTCAAATTGGAAAACATTTTCCAAATACTTATTTAACAATAAGTAATTCACAAATCTATTTATTTTCAATACTTAGAAAATATTCAGTATGCTTAAAACACGATTAAGTATATATTTCATTCTTTAAGGAAGACATTCTCTTAAACACATTCATTTGGGTTAAAATGAATGTTGCGTAAAACATCGTTACGACAGCTCAAAATCACTAGTATAGGGATTCAAAATTAAGATAGATATATAAATCCCAATACTATACAAAAACATTTCCTTTCAGAAATCATTTACTATAACAACAGTGTTATAGTCCACCATTTCCTTATTTCTCGAAAACATCTATTTCAACAATGAATGTTGAAATCTATGGTTTCGATCTTTAACACATTCTAAAACAACTTCAAATCATTTTAATTCTATTTAAAATATCACTTCCCCAAAACTTTTCTTTAATATATTATTCACTGTCCAAAATCATGAATATACTTCGTTAACCAAATTCATCATTTCTACACAATTTATTTTAAAGGATTATCCACTGTTCAAAATTATGGATAATCTCCTTTCGTAATCTAAAACAATTGACTTATCAAAACAAGTTGATTTCGAGTTTATAAAACAACGTTTATAAATTCACATTTATATACTTTATAAAAAAACTTCAACTTATAAAATCCATTAGTTTACAAATTCTATTTATATCTCATTTAAATGCCGAAATCCAATTTATAAGTAAATTTCTCATGAATCTTTCATTTTACAAAATCTATTCATTTTATAACTTCATAATTTATAAAATCTATAAATTTCATTCATTTATGGAATCCATTCATACTTCTTCTAACACTTATAAAAACTCGTTTTATAATTCCAATATTTTAAATTTATAAATATTAATTTTATAAATCTTTTATATAAACCGTTTATAATAATTTAAAAATCCCAATTTAAAACATTTTATAAAATCATTAACTCCGTATTTCAAAAATAAATTTTCAACTATATTTCTCAAAAATCATAATTGTTATAACATTAAAAATTATAACGTTTATTTATTTAAAAATGAATATATTCCCAAATTCAATAAAATGTATACTTTCAAAAATCACTTGAAAATCCTTTTAAATTCAAAATCGTTACTTTAACACTTTAAAATTTTCAAAATAGGCCCAATGCTGCAACAACACTGAATAGAGCAATCACGGCATCCAAAACATCATATATCATATGATAACAGAATATGTCACAATATCTGTAAATAAATCAATATAGGTGAGGAATCCAGTTGGATCACTCCAACCTGTTTCCCTGCATCCACAGATGTTAGCACAATACCAATTCCGTTCAATACGGATTATCGCAGTATATGGGATTCATAAATATTATCTGCTATTATGCGGCGCAATAGGGTCTCATCCACTATATAGTGCGGGAAAATCAACTCCAAGTACATATATAATACCAATTCCAATCATGATGGGATATCGCGGTATATGTTTTTAATAAATAACATCCGCTTAATATACGGCGCATAGGGTCTATTCCAATACAACAGATAATAATTTATCATTCAAACATACAATCAAGCAATTTTAAATCTAAATATTTTAAATCTAAATTGAAATAATTTTGATCGAGTGAGAAGTTCTCACCTTGCTTTCAATAACCATTTCAGTGTTTTATTTCGAATAAAATTAAATGCGCGTTTAATTTTACCCAAAATTTTCACTAGCCCCAATCAACTCCAATCAAGCTCCATCGCGTAGTGTTCGTCAATACGAAGCCAATGCAATTCGTTTCGTCCAAAATGGACCTCGTATGAAAGAGATATCGCGTTACAAAGATTACACGAATTTATATAATATAAATTTACATTTTCTTTTATTTTTTTTAACCTAGATTTCATCTTGGCCGCTTATCTTTGCACACCAGATCCGGGCTGCACATGTTTATCTTCTCCCCTTCATTATTTTCGAACGCCAGAGAACCCATTTGTGCCGCCCCCAAACCCTAGATCTCGCGGCCAACACGAGCACCTTTACAACGATCAGCTGGTGCCATTCAACAGCACGTGATCGCCTCTACTCTCGCCTATGAGCACGTCGAGCTCGATCATCATCTGGCCTAGGAAAACATGTATGAAATGCTTGCGTTTGAATGCGAATTGCCGACGATTGGGATCGTTTCAAAAGATCATAGCCGTTGGAATTAAAGATCTCTTCGTCCTCTACAATATTGTAGTTGATAATTTTTCAAAACGATGTGTGGATTGGAAGAAATTCGAAGAGGAACAAAATGAATTTTCGGCCATTGAAATTGTTAATGGCAGCTGTAAACCTAGCCAGGGTGTTGAGTGAAAAATTGTGAATTGTGTGGCCTTTTATAGAAAATTACGCGACACTATTCAGCCGAAATTTTTCCGAACTCCAAACGAAGCGTGCCGCCTGGTGTTTATAATGTTTTACCCCCATTTCGAACGCAATGGAATATATATTGGGAGCCAATTCGATCAAATTTGAAAGGTAAGTTTTCAAATCGAATTATTTAAATTCAAAATTCACTCGAATCGATTTCTACGCGTTTTAGCTTGCCCCAGACAAAACGTAAGTCCGATTGACACAAAATTTGAAACCATACAATAATTTAACATTACGGATCCGATGAAATTAGTTTCGTCGAAATCCGAGACTGTTTGAAAAATGGCTATTTTAACTCGTCATTAAATGTTAAAATATTCAATTTTCACGATTTAACTTTTAATTCAATTTAAAAGTTCGATAACATCATTCTAACTCCAATATGATTTAATACAACTTTATAAATCAAATTTAATCACATTAAACACAATTTCCAATTAATTTTGCAATTTCACATATTAAATCATCGATTTAATTATCCAATTAAATCTAGATACTCGAAATAAAAATTTATTCGACTTACAAATTTTACTTGTTAATATTTAAAATCAATTAAATATACGAATTTCAATTGATAGAAATTCTGGGTTGTTACACATAGTAAAGCATAGCTTTCCACTTCCAGGGATCAACCAACTAATGGACTCGACCATCAGACATGAATTACTCTCATCCATGGATGCAAACTCCAGATACAATAAGATACCCAAGCATGTCCCAGACCAAGAATACAACTGTTTCGTTACTGACCCGGGCCTACAGTTTTATGCTGCAATCCTTGGATTCAAACTTGAGAACGCTTATGCTACTTACCAAAGGACGATTAACAGATCATTCAAAAATCATATCATCCAATGGACGAAAGTATATGTGGTTAATATACTCGTGAGATCACGACCATCAAACGACCACATCGATGACTTGACAAAGATATTCGGTGCTCTCCGACAACTACAGAATCAAACTTGATCCTTTGCAATACTCTTTCGGTGTTGTATGAGAAGAATTCTCGGGTTCCGTAATCAATTGTCGTAGGATTGAGGCTAATGTCAGAAAATTCGGTAGATTAGAGTCATCCATGCACCGTGGAAACCAAGCAGGTACAGAACTTAAAACAAAAGATTACCGTCCTAAGCTGATTCCACTCTAGGACCATCTACAAGTATATTATTTTCTTCAACCTGACCAAGAGAGGGAAAAGAAATGTTGAATGAGCTAACAACTTCATTGATGCAATTCTAGCTCTGATAGATTGCTCAGAGAGACCTCCCATTTTATCCAAGTCTTTGGATCGTGAAGATATATACCTCAATTGGGTCGTTTCAACACACACCATAAGCATCGCGGTGCTATGTGAAAAGAAACTAATCCAATGAACAATATATAATGAAGTATAGCTATGGACAAGCTCGCCCCGTTAACGTCTATATCGACCAGCCGTTACGATAGGTCCAATAGCAACCTTAGATGTCTGAAAAGTTACTCAAATGGAGTATCGATCTACGCCAATTTGATGTCACTTATCTCCTTCGAAGAGCTATCCTTGGCCAAACAATTAGCATACTTCATATCCGAATTCATTGCTTTAGATGACTATACAGAGAGCAGTGGAGAACTGGCCAATCGATGGAGAATATACACATATGGAACCTTCAGTAATCAGTTTTCTAGCGTCGAAGTTGCGTTAACGACTCCCGAGGGATCATCGATCGGCTACACCCTGAAACTCAACTTCATAGCAAAAAATAACGAAGCTAAGTATGAAGCCTTGGTCACCACGCTCAAACTTACATGAAACTAGAGTGGAAAGTTTGCATATCTTATGTGATTTCTAATTAGTGGCATGCTAAGGCATAGAGGATTATCGGACGAGGGGGCAACGTCTTGTTCCTTACCTTAGATGGATCCATAAGCTACTAGCTGACTTCGAGAATTACACCATTATAGACATCCTCAGAGAACAAAATGAAAAAGCCAAGTCACCCGCCAAGCTAGTCAGTTCTAGGTGACTCTGTCCCAGTTGAAATACTTATTATTCCAAGCATTGACATATGACAGTCATCTAGATCTTAAAGATGGATGTAGTAAAGGAGTCACGGATGACTCCTATCAAAGATTATCCACAATCGGGGATTCTTCTTCAATAAAGGAATGATAAATGGCATACCTCTTGAAGCATCACTGCATGCTTATGTCTAGATAGTTCAACTCCATCGATATAAAGCATTACTCTTGTATCCACCAATCCGAGAACCAATATTACGTATCCATCGATACAAAGCATACATTCCAACATCTTAGATCGATCCAAGAGAGGATTGATACAAAGAAAGGACTTAAAACAACCATCGAACGTTGTTATAACTCAAATTTCACATCGATCTAGAAGAGGATCGATACAAAACTCAATCCAAACAAAAAATAAAGAACTCGATAACGACCCGCAAATGTGCAAACATTAACAGGAGTCAGGTTAACATATGTGCATGTATGCCAAACTAACATTCAATTTTCGAAGTTAACAGGAATTGAATGCTTACCTAGTGACCATTAGAATGATGAATAACAAATCGCTAGAACTTAACACTCGGTTATGCATGATCATCGACAATCAACAGTTTGATATCTACATCATCGAAGATCAATCAAAGGTTACATCTTTTAACGAAAGGATAGCAACTAGTTAGCAAACCGGATAGAAATTCTTAGAATGAAGGATGCATCTTTTCAAAGCACGTCATGCTCACACAAGACGTACTTTGGGGGCGAATGCTATCCAGCCTTTTGGCAAGACCGTGACACCAAGAACTTGACTAGAAACCAAGGATAGTTCGCCCTTGTGACGACCGCCCATGACTCCCGCACTAAAACAAGAGAATGGTGCGCTGAAAGGCATGCCAGGCAGCCATGGGCAATAGTCAGGGTAAGATAAAACAGAAACTCTATCGTACAACTCACAGCGCATGGACAAAATACAATAGAGAAATATATGTATATAGCGAAGCTCATAACAGAATATCATCATATAGACTTCATAAAGGTTTGATACAAGCATCTGAACAATCAATACATCAAGCCTCACTACATAACACTCAAAACATATACAAACAACGGAACATCCAGTACATATAGTAAGAAAACTAATATGCTAGCCTCCAGCTCGTCTTCGTCATCAACAGCGTTGGTAGCCAAGAACAGCACCTGTCACCTGCTACCTAGTCTGCCCATCCCAACATGGATGAACAGCCTTAGGTAATAAGAGTTGAACATAAAACCTTGAGTCAGACAACAGTCTTAGTGAGCAGTAAATTAACTATCAAACATACCAAAAGAGCATAAAGGATGAAAGGAATAGGAACTCAACCATCCCACTCCACCTCATCCTACAGTGATAGCCCCCAGACCCACTAAGCAGAAACAAGCATAACAAAGCAGACATTTAAAGTAAAGTAGTTATCACTCGAGTCAAGGTCGATGTTTTCCAAATACAAACCCCCAAGGCCTAAACCAAGATCAGATAAGCACCCAGAAAACACCGCTCTTGAGGCCGAATGATGATACAACCAAACATCCATGACTCTGGCTACCACTGTTATCATTGCTTTGAATTCACCGTTAGTTGAATGACTGCCTGTCAAGGGCTAATGGTCGTCGCAGCCCGTGCCTAGGAATTTTCGCAACTACCCAGAGTACTAGCACGTCATCGCAGCCCGTGCCTGGAACGTCGTCGCAGCCCGTTCCAACGTACTCTTGCTTTGAGCATGCTAGAACCTTCAATAACGATAAAATCTCAGCCTTCTAGTCATCCTCCTCGACGACTATTCCCATACTAGCTCAAGCGCCTCTCAAGCTAACCATTATCAACCAACTCGAATCGCATCACCGAGTTATCAACATGTTTGGGATGATCCCGTCTGGATTAAACCAAGGCTTTCTCACATCATACTTTGCTTCATCGCATCATAGCAAACTCCTATCTCAACATCATGGTTTGCCTCATCGCATCATGGCAAAGTCCCATCTCAACATCATCATCAAATCTATCCATATGAGCTTCAACATCCGCTTTATATGCCACAAGCAGCTTTGCTTATTCAAGAGCCTTTCCACTTAGCTTTTGAATCATCTTCGACCAACTTGTCCAAATCAAGTTATCGATCAACTAATCAATCAAATCAAACATTAATCCAAGCAATCAATCATTCAAACAAGATCTAAATAAACGATTACAACAATAATGGCAATTTCGTAAATAAAGAGTTCAAATCAAACATGCATTCTAACAAGTATGAACAATATCTCTACAACTTGATGAATGAACTTGTATAAGTTAACATGTAGTAAAATAGGTGTCAAAACTTCATAGATGATAGATCTACATGCATACTTAGGGAAAATGCAAGAAATCACTATCTTTAACACATAAACAAGCCACCAATCCAATATACTCCCTTGGGTCCGTGTGAGAGATAACTACCACTCACCGAATCACCTAAACACCTCAAAAACAACCAACTTCAGATCTGGACAGCAAAGATCTAAGCTTGATCCGGCAAAATCTCACTTCAATCGATGAAATCTCTCTTTGTTGGATGAAGATCTTCAACTTTGGCTCTTGGATCTTCGATTTGATCTTCAATTTAGATGGAAGGAATCACTAGATTAGAGTGTAGAAAAGAAGTGAAGAAGTGTTGTAGTCGAGCTCTCAAAATGGCAGCACTTCGTCGCTTCAAAATCTGGTGCCAAAAAGTAAGCCAAACCCCTCTATTTATAGGCTGAAATCCTTAGGTCGCCGCCCCCCCTTAGGTCGTCCACGACCTAAGTAAGTCGTCGCCGACCTAGCGACCTAAGCCTAAGCACTAATGCACGACCCAACTGCCTAACGACCCAAAACATGCGGCATAGCGACTTAACCCAGACACGACCCATGACTTATCTACACTGCCGTGTTTCCTAAGTCTTAAGCCGTATGGTCGACTCAACGACCTAACGACTCATGCGACTTAAAGCTACACAGGGTCACACGACCTAGTCCCCTGCCGACCTAAACCCAGAACACATGCCGACTCATGACTCAAGCCCCTGCCGACTCAACGACCTAACTAACACGGCCTAACGACTTACGACTTAAACCTTGCCGACCTAACTACCTACAACCTAGCGACTTAGCAACCTTACGACCCAACGACTTAAACCCTTAACGAGCTAACCTTAACTCGTTCAATACTTAAGTCGTTCCATCCTATAAGTCGCTCAATTCACTAGTTTGCTAACCCTTAAGTCGTAACTCTCTTAGGTCGGCAACTAACTTAGGTTGGGTAACTTCCTTAAGTCGGTCATACCTATGAGTCGGCCACACCTTAACTCGGCCATACTTTAACTCGGTGCCAACCCTATAAGCCGCTAACTCTTAAGCCGTTAGCTTCTTTAGGTCGTTAACTTACTCTAACCCGTTAACTCTACTAACCCGCTGACTCTTAGGTCGTTAACTCGTGCCACTAGCTAATTAAGGTCGCTCAAAACACTTAGGTCATAACAGCCAACTCGTAATTCCTTAAGTCGTCAACTATGACCTAAGCTAACCCATTAACTCGTAACTCATACACGACCTATCCCTATACGAGTTAGCTTCCCTATTTAACCTCCTTACAACCCAAACAACACACGAGTTAACCTCCTATATGACTTACGCTATGGATGTCACCACAACACTAATGACCTGCAAATTCTACGATTTACCGACACGTAAAAGTACGGGTCGTTACATTCTCTCCCCCTTAGGAATTTCGCCCCCGAAATTCCAAACAAACAAAAGCATCCAAACTATTCTGCATGCCTACCATCCATAGCAACCAACAAACCATGCATCCAATTACTAGCCTAGCATGCAGAATTCTAAGACTTAGAACAAGCTACAAATTCGTGAGATGTCACGACACCTTAGGGTCATACCTTGAAGAGTTCAGGATGAGCTGCCTTCATCCTCTCTTCCTCCTCCCATGTACAGTCGTCAACATCATCACTCCATTGTATCTTGAGCAACGTAATCGTCTTCCTCCTAAGCTGTTTCGTGTCGGTTTCCACAACACGAAGCGGCTTACGAGGTCTCGTAACAATTGGGTCGACCTCTAAATCTTCACATCTATCAGCAGAAACCACCATATTCGAGTCATGCACATACTTCCGTAGATAAGATACATGAAAAACATTGTGCACACCCGCCATCTTTTCCGGTAACTCCAATCTATAAGCGAGCTTTCCAATCCGCTCGATGATCGGGAATGGTCCAACAAATCTCGGAGTCAATTTTCCTTTCTTCCCGAATCTAATAACATTCTTCAGAGGAGAAATCTTCACAAAAACCATATCACCTACGTCGAATTCCAAATCCTTACGACGATTATCGGCATAACTTTTCTGACGGTCTTGGGCTGCCTTCATTCGTTGCCGAATGATCTCTATACAATCCGTAGTCTGTCGAATCATTTCTGGCCCAAGTATCAACTTTTCTCCAGTTTCCAACCAACATGCCGGAGAGTTACACGGTCTTCCATACAATGCTTCATATGGTGCCATAACAATGCTTGACTGGTAACTGTTATTATACGCAAATTCCACCAAATGAAGGTGATCTTCCCATGATCCTCCGAAATCCAAAACACATGCCCTCAGGAGATCTTCCAAAACTCAGCTGACTCTCTCGGTCTGACCATCTGTTTGTGGGTGATAAGCTGTACTCAAACACAACTTGGTTCCCAAAACTTCCTGGAAGCTCTTCCAAAATCCACTAGTGAACAATGGGTCTCGATCGCTCACTATCCTCTTCGGAATACCATGGAATCGAACTATCCACTTAACATACAACTCAGCCAATTTCGATGCAGTCCTAGTTGATCGAACAGGAATGAATCTTGCACTCTTAGTCAAACGATCTACAGTGACCCAAATCCCTTCATTTCCTACCCTGGTTCTAGGTAGACCATCGATAAAATCCATCGATATCTGCTCCCACTTCCATGTAGGAACCTCTAATGGCTGAAGCAATCAACTGGGCTTCTTCTGCTCGGCTTTTACCAACTGGCAGTTCATACACTTGGAAATAAAATTTCCAACATCCTTTTTCATACCTTCCCAGTAATAGGTTCTCTTCATATTCCGATACATCTTATTTCCACCAGGATAAATTGTCAACTTCGAGTGATGACTTTCCCTCAGAACTTCATCTCTCAATCCATCTATATCGAGAACAACTAGTCGTCCTTGCTTCCGAAGCCAACCCTCTCGATCGACTTCGAATCCTTTATCCTTTTCTGGGCCCAATCCAGATTCCAAATACTCGAGACTCTTCCATTCCGAAAACATGGCTCCCAATCCTGCATGTCTTCGACTTAACGCATCGGCCACTGCATTACCTTTTCCCGGAGTATAGGCTATATCAAAATAATATGATTCTAAAAACTCTAGCCACCGTTGCTGCCGAAGATTCAAATCCTTTTGGGAGAACAGATACTTCAACGACTTATGATCCGTAAACAACTCGAATCGAACTCCCAATAGATAATGTCTCCACATCTTCAGAGCAAAAATAATCGCCGCTAACTCCAAATCATGAGTCGGGTAATTCCTTTCATGCGGCTTCAGTTGTCGACTTGCATATGCAACAACTTTATCCTTTTGCATTAGCACTGCTCCAAGTCCAGTACCACATGCATCGGTGTAAACCACCATCTCATCATTCCCTTGGAATAGTAAAAACAGGAGCACTCGTCAGTCGCTCTTTCAGGATTACGAAAGCTTGCTCACACTTTTCATCCCATATGAATACCTGATTCTTTTTCGTCAATCCCGTCAATGGTGCAGCTATCTTGGAAAAGTCTTTGATAAACCGACGATAATATCCTGCTAATCCAAGAAAACTTCTCACATCAGATGCATTCTTAGGTCTAACCCAATCCTGGATTGCTGCCACCTTAGCGGGATCAACCGCTATTCCATTTCCAGAGATAACATGGCCTAAGAACTTCACTTCACTCTTCCAGAAGTGACACTTCGAAAACTTAGCCTTCAGCTGATGTTTCCGCAAGATTTCCAAAACAATACGCAAGTGTGTCTTGTGCTCTTCCTCAGTTCTGGAATAAATCAGAATATCATCCACGAACACAAGTACAAACTTGTTCAACTGATCTCTGAACACTCTATTCATAAGATCCACAAAATATGCTGGTGCGTTAGTCAATCCAAACGGCATTACCAGCCACTCATAAAAACCGGATGGTGTCCTAAAAGCAGTCTTCGGCACACTATCCTTAGCCACTCTCAACTGGTGAAATCCCGTTGCCAAATCCATCTGAGAAAACACCTTAGCTTCGTGAAGCTGATCAAACAAGTCATCTATTCTCGGCAATGGATACTTGTTCTTCTTAGTCACCTTATTCAGCTCACGATAATCCACACACAACCTCAACGATCCATCCGCTTTGGTTGCGAACACAACTGGTGCACCCCATTTGGACACACTACGCCAAATGAATCCTTTCCGTAAAAGGTCATCAACCTGCACCTTCAGCTCTTGTTGTTCTCTAGGCGCCATCCGTCTAAGAGGCATCACAACAGGTCTGGCTCCCTCAACTAGATCGATACGAAACTCGATCTCCCTATGCGGCGGTAACCCTTTGACTTCATCAAAGACGTCCTCAAATCCATTCACAACCGGCATCGATGATAGTCCATCCCGTGGAACAACCAGCGAATACATGAAGCTCATGAAAACGCCTTCTTCATGCCTACATCGTATCACAACCTTTCGCCCCTCCACATTCCCGACTGTCACCTCCAGTTTCTCACAATCAACCTTTGCCGCATACTTCCTAAGCCAGTCCATACCCAAAATAATTCCGAACCCCACAAAGTTCAGAACAAAGCAATCACAAACAAAAGAGCAATCATGACTCGACACAACTAGACCACGGCATATCATACACAAGCAAGACGAACCCCCAACCGGATTAGTCACAACCAATGGTCTATCAACAATATCTGGTTCCAAACCCAACCGGTCTACCAGATCATTACAAACAAATGAATGCGACGCCCCAGTATCAAACAACACTCTAACTGGAACACCACAAATGGAAAGAGAACCTTGAACCACCACACTCTTCCCCTTCTCCTCCGCAGTAGGAGCTTTCGAAGATGATGTAACAGCCCCCAAAGCATAAGCTTGCACAATCTGCTTATCTTTCCTCGGTTCCGGACAATCCCTCTTGAAATGCCCCGGTTTGTCACAGTTGTTGCACTTTGCCGGCACTCTTGGTTTCTTGCAATCCCTGGAGAGATGACCCTTTTGCTGAAAGTTGTAGCAGGTCACTTCGCCCTTCGGCTTCTTCTGGCCATCCTTACCCTTCTGCTGTTGCTGCTTCCTCTTCTTGTTTCCACCCTGCTGTGGTTTGGACTCTTCCTTGGTCACAGCAACAACAAACCCTTCCTTAGGAAACAAACTCTCATGCCTGAGAGCTTTCTCCACAATCTTCTCAAATGGATCGTCCAGATGATCCACCAACTGTCTCCCAAGATAATTGTCCAAGCCTGTCACAAACTTCTCATTCTTCTGATAGGGAGATTCAATATACGATCGAGCATACTTGGACAAAACTTCAAACTCAGAAACATACTTAAGAACTGGTCTCCCACCTTGCTTGAGCTCCACAAACTTCTTAAAAAGAATAGATTTCTGAGCCGTAGAAATGAACTTAGCTTCAAATCTGACTTGGAATTGCTCCCAAGTAATCTCTTCCTCTGGAGTATCAATGGTGATAGAATTCCACCAATCCGAAGCTCTCCCTTGAAGCTGTCTTGATGCAAGCTTCCTCTTAGTTGCATCCTCAATTCCCAAATCACCAAAGATCCTTCTACAAGCATCAATCCATCTCTGCACTTCAATGGTTGATTCTGTTCCCAAGAAAACCTTTCCTCCAAGAGCCGTATAGTCCTTACACAACTTAGCAAAATCCACTGATCTAGGAGCTTGAACTTGAACTCCAACATCTACTGACGGTCCTGAAGTAGGTATCCTTCTCATGATCGAAGTCATCATAGCCTCGAACATTGCAGCATAGTCAGTAGCTCCCCCAGCAGCACGGCTTTCCCTAGCAGCTTGTCTCTCACTTCGACTCATCCTTAATATCTACAAAAAGGAATAATTTAGAACACCTTGAGAAACAACTACATAAGGAGTTCAAATCCTTCTAAACTACTATATTATATATATAGTAATCATCCATCAAAATACAATTACGTCTCTCATACGTAGTTACGTCAGCGAGCGTTGGCTAAAATCGATTAACCAAAGCTCTGATACCAAATGTGACGACCGCCCATGACTCCCGCACTAAAACAAAAGAATGGTGCGCTGAAAGGCATGCCAGGCAGCCATAGGCGATAGTCAGGGTAAGATAAAACAGAAACTCTATCGTACAACTCACAGCGCATGGACAAAATACAATAGAGAAATATATGTATATAGCGAAGCTCATAACAGAATATCATCATATAGACTTCATAAAGGTTTGATACAAGCATCTGAACAATCAATACATCAAGCCTCACTACATAACACTCAAAACATATACAAGCAACAGAACATCCAGTACATATAGTAAGAAAACTAATATGCTAGCCTCCAGCTCGTCTTCGTCATCAACAGCTTTGGTAGCCAAGAGCAGCACCTGTCACCTGCTACCTAATCTGCCCATCCCAATATGGATGAACAGCCCAAGGTAATAAGAGTTGAACATAAAACCTTGAGTCAGACAACAGTCTTAGTGAGCAGTAAATTAACTATCAAACATACCAAAAGAGTAAAGGATAAAAGGAATAGGAACTCAACCATCCCACTCCACCTCATCCTATAGTGATAGCCCCCAGACCCACTAAGCAGAAACAAGCATAACAAAGCAGACATTTAAAGTAAAGTAGTTATCACTCGAGTCAAGGTCGATGTTTTCCAAATACAAACCCCCAAGGCCTAAACCAAGATCAGATAAGCACCCAGAAAACACCGCTCTTGAGGCCGAATGATGATACAGCCAAACATCCATGACTCTGGCTACCACTATTATCATTGCTTTGAATTCACCGTTAGTTGAATGACCGCCTGTCAAGGGCTAATGGTAACCCCGGTTCTAGACATAACTCCGCACGTCGTCGCAGCCCGTGCCTAGGAATTTTCGCAACTACCCAGAGTACTAGCACGTCGTCGCAGCCCGTGCCTGGAACGTCGTCACAGCCCGTTCCAACGTACTCTTGCTTTGAGCATGCTAGAACCTTCAATAACGATAAAATCTCAGCCTTCTAGTCATCCTCCTCGACGATTATTCCCATACTAGCTCAAGCGCCTCTCAAGCTAACCATTATCAACCAACTCGAATCGCATCACCGAGTTATCAACATGCTTGGGATGATCCCGTCTGGATTAAACCAAGGCTTTCTCAAATCATACTTTGCTTCATCGCATCATAGCAAAGTCTCATCTCAACATCATGGTTTGCCTCATCGCATCATGGCAAAGTCCCATCTCAACATCATCATCAAATCTATCCATATGAGCTTCAACATCCGCTTCATATGCCACAAGCAGCTTTCCTTATTCAAGAGCCTTTCCACTCAGCTTTTGAATCATCTTCGACCAACTTGTCTAAATCAAGTTATCGATCAACTAATCAATCAAATCAAACATTAATCCAAGCAATCAATCATTTAAACAAGATCTAAATAAACGATTACAACAATAATGGCAATTTCGTAAATAAAGAGTTCAAATCTAACATGCATTCTAACAAGCAAGAATTATGAACAATATCTCTACAACTTGATGAATGAACTTGTATAAGTTAACATGTAGTAAAATAGGTGTCAAAACTTCATAGATGATAGATCTACATGCATACTTAGGGAAAATGCAAGAAATCACTATCTTTAACAAATAAACAAGCCACCAAACCAATATACTCCCTTGGGTCCGTGTGAGAGATAACTACCACTCACCGAATCACCTAAACATCTCAAAAACAACCAACTTCAGATCTGGATAGCAAAGATCTAAGCTTGATCCGGCAAAATCTCACTTCAATCGATGAAATCTCTCTTTGTTGGATGAAGATCTTCAACTTTGGCTCTTGGATCTTCGATTTGATCTTCAATTTAGATGGAAGGAATCACTAGATTAGAGTGTAGAAAAGAAGTGAAGAAGTGTTGTAGTCGAGCTCTCAAAATGGCAGCACTTCGTCGCTTCAAAATCTGGTGCCAAAAAGTAAGCCAAACCCCTATATTTATAGGCTGAAATCCTTAGGTCGCCGCCCCCCCTTAGGTCGTCCACGACCTAAGTAAGTCGTCGCCGACCTAGCGATCTAAGCCTAAGCACTAATGCACGACCCAACTGCCTAACGACCTAAAACATGCGGCATAGCGACTTAACCCAGACACGACCCACGACTTATCTACACTGCCGTGTTTCCTAAGTCTTAAGCCGTATGGTCGACTCAACGACCTAACGACTCATGCGACTTAACGCTACACAGGGTCACACGACCTAGTCCCCTGTCGACCTAAACCCAGAACACATGCCGACTCACGACTCAAGCCCCTGCCGACTCAACGACCTAACTAACACGGCCTAACGACTTACGACTTAAACCTTGCCGACCTAACTACTTACAACCTAGCGACTTAGCAACCTTACGACCCAACGACTTAACCCCTTAACGAGCTAACCTTAACTCGTTCAATACTTAAGTCGTTCCATCCTATAAGTCGCTCAATTCACTAGTTTGCTAACCCTTAAGTCGTAACTCTCTTAGGTCGGCAACTAACTTAGGTTGGGTAACTTCCTTAAGTCGGTCATACCTATGAGTCGGCCACACCTTAACTCGGCCATACTTTAACTCGGTGTCAACCCTATAAGCCGCTAACTCTTAAGCCGTTAGCTTCTTTTGGTCGTTAACTTACTCTAACCCGTTAACTCTACTAACCCGCTGACTCTTAGGTCGTTAACTCGTGCCACTAGCTAATTAAGGTCGCTCAAAACACTTAGGTCATAACAGCCAACTCGTAATTCCTTAAGTCGTCAACTACGACCTAAGCTAACCCGTTAACTCGTAACTCGTACACGACCTATCCCTATACGAGTTAGCTTCCCTATTTAACCTCCTTACGACCCAAACAACACACGAGTTAACCACCCATACGACTTACGCTATGGATGACACCACAATACTAATGACCTGCAAATTCTACGATTTACTGACACGTAAAAATACGGGTCGCTACAGCCCTAGACATCGTTAATACATAGGTCTACTATGGATACCGGTAAATTTTTTCCAAGTCCAAATCGAGCTACAATTGAGATGATAGGAGCAGTAAATCTATGAAAGCCAACGTTCCAAATTTCAAGTCAATCGGAGTTTGTATGCTCAAGATATTGATCGATCAAGGTTGAGAAATCCAACACTATTCGTATCCATCCAATTTCGTATCCATTCCTTCGGTTCGTATCAATCGCCCACTAACTTCCTTCATATCTATCAAAATGAAGCTACTTCATATCCATCATGTTAGCTTTGTATCCATCAACCAATGTCCATTTCATATCGGTCTGCCTCAATCCATCTCGTATTGATCTCCCACTATCGATACGAACAACAAAAACCATTGATCGATATGACGAAGGCTATATGAAGCATCGATACGAAGGCGACCTCCAACCATCGATACGAAGTAGCATGCAAGCATCAATACGAACAATATTAATAAGTTTATATGGTCGAATTTAAAAAATTTCAGACTTGACCTCCCAATTTTTGGACGTAAACATAATTATTAAAGTGTTCATTTAACATAACTTGTCTTAGTTGTTTATAGAATGTAAAAAAGAATTTTAGTAGCAAAGAATGAATCTACACTCTTTTACCACGTAGCAAATTTCAGTGATCAAATGATACCTATTTGTTTAGCTCATTGGAATTTAATGGTTCAAAAATTGTGTCCAATGATTGAAACTATTAAAGCCAATTTTTTAAAAGGAAATACTCTCAAATTTAACTGCAACTTCGTAAATTATTTTCTGAAATCTTAATCATCGATTCAAAATATAAAAAGTAAATTCAGAATTTAGAAAATTTAGGGATATGATCAAGAACGAAAAAGCAAAATAGAAATGCATAAGCAAAGCTCACTAAATTCCGTACATACTATGTAATTTAGCATTAGTTTTAGTAGCAATGAAATGAAGCTACATTTAGCACTATTTGTCTGTATAATTTGTATATTTTGACTGTTGTTGACTTGTTGTTTTGTAACAGAGAAGGTGTCCTTAATCATTAAATATATTGATTGGTTGGCAGGGTTGGTGATTAGGTAAGAAGATTAAGTAAACAACTCGATTGTCCATGATTCACAATATATACCCACTTTATTGATGTGCACGTAAATGTGCATATTTTATATCTATATTTTATCTATTTTTATTTAAATAAATTTCAAAATTAGGTATTTTTACATGTTTAAAACCAAATTTCAAATAGGATTTCAAGTCGTTATCCATACATCAATGTGGGGGTAAAATAGTAATTTTATACATAATTTAATTTGAGAATATTTTTTTGCATATTTTATTTGAATTTGAAGGAAGTTGGATGACAAAATGGAATAGGGTTTCATGAAGATATGCATGTAGAAGGAGGGAAACAAAGAAATGAAGCCAGAAATAATTCAAACCATACATCATGGAGGACCCCACCTACCCCCTTACCTAAATTTACAATTGGAAGGTAATGAACAACTTAGTGAAGGTTAAGTCTTCATGCATACTTGATGATGGATTAATTAGAGAACAATGATTACTTGGTGGTCACACTTCCTAAGGGCATTTTGGGAGGCCCACTAAAAATTGGATTAGGGTTTTATACATGTATTAATAGCCCTCTTATGTACATGTAAAGGATCTTCTTCCTCTTTTAATACTTGAAAATTAGCATGCAAATTGTAGCTTCAAAGTTTTATGATGTAAAAATGGCTTCCAAAGTCTCTTGTTCTCTTACTCATTTCTTGTTCTTATTTTATTTTCTTGTTCATATTTTATTTTCTTGTTCATATTTACTTACATGTTCTTTCATTTCATGTTAGTAGCTTAGATTTACATTTATATAATTAGTTTAATCTTATTTCATTTAAGTAGTTCATATCCTTTCCTTTAATTAGTTTCTACTTCCTTTTGCTTTCCAATGTTGAAAGTTACATGTTTTGATTTGATAACACAAATGAGCAGCTAAACTCCTTCAATTTAGGGGTAATAAAGCACTCTAATTATGTAAATTCAACATAATTTGTGATTTACGGCCTCATTTGTGCTTCATGAAAGTAAATGTTGATGTAAGTTTATACAAATGAGTTTGATAGCCTATGTTGTATTTGCGAATAGGCTATTCTTATTTAACATAAACATATTTTACATCATTATTTACTAATTAATTTTTAATTATGGTATTAAAGTAGAAACAAAATTTGATGAGCTATATTACTAATTACAATAGCAAATAAATCACACTAAATAACTTTTGCTTTGATTTCATTCTCATGAGAATTGATAAGTGGTTTTATTTGTTGTATTACTGTTTAATGGTTTAAGTTATGTTAATTAATAACATAAATAAACCATACTTATGATAAATACAACACTAGTTCCACTTAATATCAAAAATAGAGATCATAGATTGTTTGTTTGTTGATTTACAAAAATATAAGAGTGAATTTCCCTCTAAATTTTGTTCTAATCTCATATTTTATATCACTTTTTATTCTAGCTTTTTGTTTACATTTCTTCTTAGCTAATCAAAACTTCACTTCTTGGTTCAATTTGATTGAACAAAAAAATTTGAAATCTAAAAAAATTCCCTGTGGATCGATGCGTACTCCCACGTACTATCATTGTACGCCGTGCGCTTGTTGTTATTTTTACTATAAATTGTTCATTGATATTCTAAACTGATAGCAAATTTGTCGTTAAACAAGTTTTTGGCGCCACTGCTGGGGAATTTGATTTGACTTTTATTTTCTATTCTTCGAATTATTTTCATTTGATTTTATTGTGTGTTTGTTTTATGTGTTCATTTGCGTTAAAAAAATATGTGTTGTGTGTGATCTTTTTTTGCATTTTGATCTATGTGATTGTTCTCTATTTTGATTAGCATTTGCAATTTTCATTAAAAAGAAAAAAGAAAAAAAACATACATAATTTCTAAAAAACATTTTATTAGCTTGCATTTGCATTTTGCATCAACATTTTTACATTTACAATTTCTTTCCTTCTTTCTTTTTGTTTAACACTGATAAAAAAACAATTTTTTTTTCACACCGTGCTCCACTGATATATGTCCCTGCACATCATATCTACAGGCCGTAGCTTAAACTTCATCTCCCTTCTCTTCAAAACCACCCACAACTAACCGACCACACCACTACATACCACACTACTACATCTCACTTCAGCAACCATCTCCAAGATTATCTCACAACTTACCACTGTTACCACAAGAAGTCCATCCCACTGTCCATCATAGCATACCCATCACCCTGTCCTTCCATCGCCATCTTGTTGGTCTCCGTTCAAACCATTCCACTGCCTCTGATTATTCACACACACTACTTCCATACATCAAGCCATAAATCACTACAACAACTCCTTGATGTTGCCACACTGTGCACTTCAAACTTGCATAATCATACAACTACTGTCTACTTCATTCAACTACTTTCTGCATTGCCTAAACTCCACAGCACCACCAATCATCAACAAACCACCCCCTTACACCCCGCCAAGCACCTCTAACCAGTTCCTGAACCACTGCCATTCTCCACGTATCAGCAATAACTACATTACCAAACCATTTCATTCCATAGAAAATTCCCTTACATTGTTGGACAATCCCCCCTATTCCAGTAACATAAACTCCCGGGTTCAAACAAGAACTCCATAACATCAACTTCGACCAATCCCTCTGTCATCAAACCTTCGACATCTCCTCCATGAGAAACTACCGCACTGCCTGCATACCACCACTTCTACCACAACTCCATCTCCTCTACCTACATACTACTGCTCATCATATACATCAAGTTATAAACTACTACAACATTAAAATTCAATTTACATCAACACTTCAGTCCACCATAAACCTGTAGGATCTATTTCACCCCAGAGGGGGGGTGAATAGGGTGATAGTGTTAATTATAAAAATTAATTGCGGAAGCTTATAAACTAATATTAACACAGATCACAGAATATTACCAGCACAGAAATAAATAGCAGAATAATAAAATGCAGAACAGAACAACACAGAATTTACCCAGCTTCGGCAAAACCCTGCCTACGTGCTGCCCCAAGGTTTTACTACAAATTAGAAAGTCCCTCGCTTACACACGTAAACTCGCTATACCCGCTATTGACTATCCTAACTCTACGCTCAAAACCTTGGCCACAACTCAACCACCGAGTTGCGAATTCCCAAACTACGACACGTAGTTTGTACCCTAGTCACACGACTAGAAAATTAAACGGTTTAAAAGAAAATACAAGATAAAAACAAAATAAAACAAAATAACCCTAATTTAAGAATAATAACCCTTTAAATAATAAAGGCCTTTTATCAAAGCCGTCCCTTTTATAATTTGGTACGTTCCCTTTTTCTTTCTATTTGCTCCGTTCGTTGTTTTGAGATAGGGGCGGCTTTGTCCTTCAATCCAAATTAGGGCTTTCGTTCGTGATTCAAATTAGGGTTTTCGAAGTGCCGACTTTATGTTGATCGATTCGATGATTATTCGCGTGTTGCCTTGATCGATTGCTTTCCTTGTTGCTCACTTCGGCTGCTTCGTTGATCGAATTCTTTCCTTGCCTTGTTATGTAATTATATGCTTTTGCTTTACTGATTTTATGCTTTCTAGAATTCGATACTTTGTCGATGATGATCTTAGGGTATATATAGATTTCGAAATCCTATAATTGCGTTTGTCTGATGTTATTTGAATTCGTCAATTTTGTCATCTCGGCCACTTGATGATGCTTGAATGTTTGAGATTTATTCTGACTTTTTCATAATCGTATAAACTTGTGTTACTTGGTTGACACGGTTTAAAGTCATCGGCTTTGATTTTTAATTGTTCATATGCGTGTATATTTTCATCATGGTGTTGATTAATTTTGTCTTCGGCCATGTTTTGATTACGTGAATTTTGGTTTCGTGAATTTTCTTATACCTCTTCGGCCTTGACTTGAGATTCTTCACTGCACTGCTTCATCATGTTGCATACACTCCATAATATTGTTGATACTTGGTTTATTGGAGCATGTTGCTGCTGTGTTGCCATATTGATGCCTCTGTTTGCTTTGACTTCACTACATAGCATATTTGTGCATTTTAAAAATGTTGCATCGTACTCTGACCTTGTTGCCTCTGTTCATTTGCCGGTTAGCTTGCATCTGCTAGCTGTTGTTTGGATATTGTGGGATGCCATCTTCATGAACTCGATATTGTGGCATGTGGTCTTTGCTGTGTTCCTATTTGGGCTTGTAGTTGATTCTTTGAGTCTTTCTGAAATTTATTTGTGAATTCATGTGCTTGACATTTGAGTTGTTGTATGGTCGGTGGTGCACTTGGTCATTCGAGTCTTCCATGCATCATTATCTGTTGCATCTTTGGTTTTGGGGCTGCTGTGTTATCATCATGTTGGTTTGGTTGTTTGATTTTTACTGTCCACATGTCACTGGTCTTGATCAATGCTCGGCCATGTTGCATATTGGACATTGGTGTACTTGACTGTTGCTTGATTTTCCTGTTGAGACCTCAGCACTGTGCCTTGTACTTGTGGCACTGCTTGTAGTCATATTGTATTGGGTTTGTTCATGTTGCATCAACTTGTTTTGTAATGATGCACTTCTGTTTGCTGTAATATTGGCTTGTGACATTCATGTTGCAACTGGTTTACTGTCTTGTTTATATTAGACTAGTCGACACTTGATTCTTGAGTTTTGGCCATTTGCACCTGTGTTGAATCCAGTTTCACAGCTCGGGTTTGACCTTGTGCTGAAGTTGAAATTTTATTTATGTTGCACGTGAGTTGAACCTGGCTTTTCATTTGGGTTTGACATGTGCTCACTTGTCCCTGTAGCATTATCAAGTGTATAAATCGGTGTGCACGGCCTTGTGGCATATACAGTGATACACTGTGTATGTCACAATCGGTTCGTGTATGATGAATTCAAATTTAAATGATGACAAACAACCCAAATAACTGAGGCAAATCGTATTTTCAAAAATCATATTTCATTTTCTGTTGCAAAAATATTTCTTTTTCAATTTTACTGTGTTAGTGAATATTTTTGCAGATTGCTCAGATGCTGGATTCAAACTGGAATGAAGTTGAAGATTAATACGAGTGTGAGTGATATGTGGTGAGGTGAAAATGTAAAAATGAATTGTGATGTAATCGGAAATATATTGTAATAAAAGGGATATTTATAGTGAGAGGTTGAAGTTGTACTATCAAAAATTGTAATAAATATTTATTTGAATAAAATATTCGTTTGAATTCAAATTCCATGTTATTTATTTTATTCAGCAAATATTTATTTAATCTGTGAAAATAAAATAGTATATTAACAAATACATTTAAACGAATGTATATATGTTTATTATCATCAAACAAAAATCATATAAGCGCATATTCAACAATCTCCCCCTTTTGATGATAACAAACATATATTTAGGATTTTGAATATGTTAAATGTATTTGATCATTGATATGCTCTAATTTACTCCCCCTATTTAAATGCTTCCTCTCTACAAAGCTCACAACGCTTCCCTACATATATGCATGCTAATTAAAATATGCAAAAGAGCCTAGATGTAAATAGAAAATTATTTGACTTTTGCTTGATTTTATTTGACAAAATCTTAACTTTTCTCTCCCCCTTTTGTTATCAGCAAAAGAATAATAGTGTTAGAAAAAAATAGAGATAAAGTGATCGATATTAATCCAATATTAAAACTCAATTGAATATAAATATTAAATTTCAATAAAAAGTCAAACAAAAATCATAAATGTTTTGTTAGGCGCATATTCCACTTTTAGAATGATGGAAATGATGCCATCATATAAAACCATACAGTTGTGTCTATTTGTGGTATATTTATATCAGGAATTTGAATATCTACTAACCATGCATAACCGTTAGGACTTTTAAATGAGATTAGTAGTATTCCAATTTTATTTTATTTTTTAAAAATGAATTCAGGTATCTTCTAACCACGCATAACCGTGACGCATAACCGTGAGGACTTTTAAATGGGATTAGAATCAACTTGTTTATTTTAAAAATCAACTTTTGATATGCGTTCCATAAATGCATAACCGCGAGGACTTTTAAATGAGCATGGAAGCACATAACAAATTCCAAGTAATTCACCCATGCATAACCGTGAGGACTTTTAAATGAGAGTGAATACTTTGGTATTTATTTATTTATTTATTTTTGTTTTTTTTTTTAAAATGTGAAAATGAAAAACGAACGATTCCTGTTTAAAGTACCACATATCGACAAACTATATAGAATTTTGATGAGTGATGGTTGTTAGAAATATGATAGATACAGAGATAGTCATGGAATTTTTTACCAACAAAAAGTTTTATAACTCTTGTTTAAATTTCTAAAGAAATTTATTAATTATACCGTCTCAAGTCATAATATTTGATCAATATTAACACACATCACTTTTTCAATTACTATTTTTCTTTTCGATAAACATAAGGGAGTCAGATTAGTCAAAATAGTCATTTAAAATCAAACTCAAAAATAATTATGAAATTAATTTTTCAAAAATGACTAATTTGAAAATATGGTCAAAAATGATTTTCTCCAGGGGGTTTTAAAAGAAAATTTTCTGCTATATGAAAATTATTTGAAATGAAGAATATGCAGATATTTTCTTTGAAAAACGATGCAGTTACTAAATGTATCAACAAAAATCACGTTTCACTAGTAATTTTTCTATCAACTAGATTACCAGTGTAATCTGCATCTGAATTTCTCTTTCACTCAAAATTATCATCAATTGAATTTTATAGACCAAAACATGAAGTGTGCACCAAAAATTTCAAATTCAATTTTAACAACAATTTAAATGACATTCTTTTGGAATTGAATTGAAGCCGTGTAAATAATCAGGAAGCCGTGTAAATATAAAGTCAGTCGTATAATAACCAATTGTATTATCCAACAAAACACTATTTTTAATCCAAACTGATATATATGAAGTAATTCAAAGAATCTAGAGATTTTTATAGTTTTTTTGGCACAAGAATCTAATTGGCCAACAATTTTGAACAAGTCAGAATCATCATCTTTTCATCATCTCAATATTGGCTGATTTTAATTCAGAATACGGTGCAGATTATCACATTTAATATATCGTTTAAGACATACCATTACCTGTTTTACCTTTACGATATTTTTCGACGTTGTCTATTGTGATTCTGTCACCTTTGAACTAGGCTAAGGAACTTTGCTTCGTCGTCCGTTGTGTTTCTGGAACAGCCAAAAATCCAGAGAACACTATTGTTGTTCCTTAGCCCGCCACCACACCTACACGGGAAAAGATTTATGTGACCTATTTGTTTTTATAGGTCCATGGTTGTTAGTGGCAGAAAATTTTGAAAAATAATTTTGTGTAGACCCAAAACTATTTATAATTGTTCCCTT
The DNA here is from genome assembly GCA_030765085.1 of Allium cepa. Classification (NCBI taxonomy): domain Eukaryota; kingdom Viridiplantae; phylum Streptophyta; class Magnoliopsida; order Asparagales; family Amaryllidaceae; genus Allium; species Allium cepa. The sequence goes on along the minus strand of CM060938.1, from coordinate 593,958,958 downwards.
CGACACCCAAATCTGTTTAACTTTGAGAGATTTTATATTTGTGCCTTTTGGAACCCAAATCAGTATAGTTTTCACATGTTTGGGTCTATACCAACAATTATTGTGATCGTGTCCAAATTTTCTACAAATTGTGCACATAGAATTAACTTGATTAATATTGCTTTCAACAAATTTCGAATTATTATATCCAAGTCCATGTCTAACCGTATTAACAGTTTGCTTTCCTAATAGCATATTCAACGATTTTTCACTTTTTGAAAATTTATCTAAAGTCGTTGACAATTGTTGGACTTGTGTTTTGAGAGATTCATTTTCGTTTAACAACCGTGTGCACTTTTTAATAGAATTCTCTCTCCTAGTATTTTCATTATCTTTTAAAATCAGAATTTCATTTTCAAGTGATTTTATATTGATTTCTGATTTTTTAATTTCTTCTTCGAATGTTGGACACTTATCACACTTAGGGATCCTACGTTGATAGTTCTTAACTAATTGATCAAGTTGTTCATTGCATTCTATCAAAGTATCCTTTTGAGATTCAAGTTTGGCATATTTTTCCCCAAGTCGTTCAAAACACCCGTTTACTTCATGAAAATATATAAGCAACTCAGAATGGGTAAGTTTTGGTACCTCACTTGGCTCGTCATCGTCACTGTCAGTTGTATCACCTCGAAGACACAATTCTGCCTTTTCGCTTTCACTGCCAGTGCATTGATCATTCTCGTCTATTTCATCCCAAGTTGCTGCAAAACTTTTCTTTTTCTGTTTCTTTCCATGGCTGGATTTAATTTGTGGACAATCGGGCTTGATATGGCCGGGTTTGTTGCAATTATAACAAATAATCTTTTGTTCTTCTGAGTAGTCTAGTGCTTTGGCTATTCTGCTTTTTGCTTTTTGAATTCGAGCTGAATTACCATGTTTCTAATTCCATTTTTTGAATTTCCATATTAACAGCTCTAGTTCTTCTGCATCATCATCGTCGTCATCGTCATCACTTTTAGTTGTTCCTTTAACAGCTATTGATTTTCTTCGAGTGTCACCTCCTTCACGCTCTTCCTTGAATTTCATTTCTAGCTCATAAGTGGTGAGATTTCCGATGAGTTCTTCAACTTTAAGTTGTTTTAAATCTTTTAATTCTTGAATGGCAGTTACTTTTGCTTCAAAGCTTCGTGGAAGGACTCTGAGGTTTTTCTGGACTATTTCCAATTCGGTGTATGTTTTCCCGAGAGCTTTTGATTTGTATACGATATTGGAAAGTCGTCCGTACATCTCTTTGACATTTTCTTCCTTCGCCATTGTAAAGTTCTCGTATTCGCTGCTTAGCATGGCAAGGCGAGATTCTTTGACTTGAGATGTTCCTTCGTGAGTCACTTCTAGTATGTGCCATATTTCCTGCGCAGTTAGACAATGTGAGACACGATTAAATTCAAATTGATCTAATGAACAGATAATAGAATTCATAGCTTTAGCATTAGTATTTTGTAATTAATTTTCTAGTTCCGTCCATTGTTCCTTTGGTTTCTCTATTTCCTGATTATCTACAGTTATAGTTGGTATTCCATAACCTGTCTCAACAATATTCCATGCGTCAATGGTTTTCAGAAAAATTTCCATCCTATTTTTCCAATAAGCATATTCACCATTGAACATTGGTGGTCTAACTATGGATTGACCCTCAGCAAAAGCAGTATTAAAAGAAGCCATTTTAAAAATTCAAATTTTTAAAACAAAAATTGGTTTTTGTAAAAAAAAATCAAATTTTTAAAAACAAAAACGGCTTTTGATCCTAGCTCTGATACCACTTGTAGGCTAGAGGGGGGGTGAATAGGGTGATAGTGTTAATTATAAAAATTAATTGCGGAAGCTTATAAACTAATATTAACACAGATCATAGAATATTACCAGCACAGAAATAAATAGCAGAATAATAAAATACAGAACAGAACAACACAGAATTTACCCAGCTTCGGCAAATTCCTGCCTACGTGTTGCCCCAAGGTTTCTACTACAAATTAGAAAGTCCCTCGCTTACACACGTAAACTCGCTATACCCGCTATTGACTATCCTAACTCTATGCTCAAAACCCTGGCCACAACTCAACCACTAAGTTGCGAATTCCCAAACTACGACACGTAGTTTGTACCCTAGTCACACGACTAGAAAATTAAACGGTTTAAAAGAAAATACAAGATAAAAACAAAATAACCCTAATTTAAGAACAATAACCCTTTAAATAATAAAGGCCTTTTATCAAAGCCGTCCCTTTTATAATTTGGCCCGTTCCCTTTTTCTTTCTATTTGCTCCGTTCGTTGTTTTGAGATAGTGGCGGCTTTGTCCTTCAATCCAAATTAGGGCTTTCGTTCGTGATTCAAATTAGGGTTTTCGAAGTGCCGACTTTATGCTGATCGATTCGATGATTATTCGCGTGTTGCCTTGATCGATTGCTTTCCTTGTTGCTCTCTTCGGCTGCTTCGTTGATCGAATTCTTTCCTTGCCTTGGTATGTAATTATATGCTTTTGCTTTACTAATTTTATGCTTTCTGGAATTCGATACTTTGCCGATGATGATCTTAGGGTTTATATAGATTTCGAAATCCTATAATTGCATTTGTCTGATGTTATTTGAATTTGTCAATTTCGTCATCTCGGCCACTTGATGATGCTTGAATGTTTGAGATTTATTCTGACTTTTTCATAATCGTATAAACTTGTGTTACTTGGTTGACATGGTTTAAAGTCATCGTCTTTGATTTTGACTTGTTCATATGCGTGTATATTTTCATCAAGGTGTTGATTAATTTTGTCTTCGACCATGTTTTGATTACGTGAATTTTGGTTTCGTGAATTTTCTTATACCTCTGCGGCCTTGACTTGAGATTCTGCACTGCTTCATCATGTTGCATACACTCTATAATATTGTTGATACTAGGTTTACTGGTGCATGTTGATGTTGTGTTGCCATATTGATGCCTTTGTTTGCTTTGACTTCACTGTATAGCATATTTATGCATTTTAAAAATGTTGCATCGTACTCTGACCTTGTTGCCTCTGTTCATTTGCCGGTTAGCTTGCATCTGCTTGCTGTTGTTTGGATATTGTGGGATGCCATCTTCATGTACTCGTTATTATGGCATGTGGTCTTTGTTGTGTTCCCATTTGGGCTTGTAGTTGATTCTTTGAGTCTTTCTGAAATTTATTTGTGAATTCATGTGCTTGACATTTGAGTTGTTGTATGGTCAGTGGTGCATTTGGTCATTCGAGTCTTCCCTGCATCATTATCTGTTGCATCTTTGGTTTTGGGGCTGCTGTGTTATCATCATGTTGGTTTGGCTGTTTGATTTTTACTGTCCACATGTCACTGGTCTTGATCAATGCTCGGCCATGTTGCATATTGGACATTGGTGTACTTGACTGTTGCTTGATTTTCCTGTTGAGACCTCTGCACTGTGCCTTGTACTTGTGGCACTGCTTGCAGTCATATTGTATTGGGTTTGTTCATGTTGCATCAACTTGTTTTGTACTGATGCACTTCTGTTTGCTGTAATATTGGCTTGTGACCTTCATGTTGCAACTGGTTTACTGTCTTGTTTATATTAGACTAGTCGACACTTGATTCTTGAGTTTTGGCCATTTGCACCTGTGTTGAATCCAGTTTCACAGCTCGGGTTTGACCTTGCGCTGAAGTTGAAATTTTATTTATGTTGCATGTGAGTTGAACCCGGCTTTTCATTTGGGTTTGACCTGTGCTCACTTGTCCCTGTAGCATTATCAATTGTATATATCGTGTGCACGGCCTTGTGGCATATACAGTGATACACTGTGTATGTCACAATCTGTTCGTGTATGATGAATTCAAATTTAAATGCTGACGAACAACCCAAATAACTGAGGCAAATGGTATTTTCAAAAATCATATTTCATTTTCTGTTGCGAAAATATTTCTTTTTCAATTTTACTGCGTTAGTGAATATTTTTGCAGATTTCTCAGATGCTGGATTCAAACTGGAATGAAGTTGAAGATTAATACGAGTGTGAGTGATATGTAGTGAGGTGAAAATGTAAAAATGAATTGTGATGTAATCAGAAATGTATTGTAATAAAATGTATATTTATAGTGAGAGCTTGAAGTTGTACTATCAAAAATTGTAATAAATATTTATTTGAATAAAATATTCGTTTGAATTCAAATTCCGTGTTATTTAGTTTATTCAGCAAATATTTATTTAATCTGTGAAAATAAATAGTATATTAACAAATACATTTAAACGAATGTATATATGTTTATTATCATCAAACAAAAATCATATAAGCGCATATTCAACAATCTCCCCCTTTTGATGATAAAAAACATATATTTAAGATTTTGAATATGTTAAATGTATTTGATCATTGATATGCTCTAATTTGCTCCCCCTATTTAAATGCTTCCTCTCTACAATGCTCACGAAGCTCCCCCTACATATATGCATGCTAATAAAAATATGCAAAAGAGCCTAGATGCAAATAGAAAATTATTTGACTTTTGCTTGATTTTATTTGACAAAATCTTAACTTTTCTCTCCCCCTTTTGTTATCAGCAAAAGAATAATAGTGTTAGAAAAAAATAGAGATAAAGTGATCGATATTAATCCAACATTAAAACTCGATTGAATACAAATATTAGATTTCAATAAAAAGTCAAACAAAAATCATAAATGTTTTGTTAGGCGCATATTCCACTTTTAGAATGATGGAAATGAGGTCATCATATAAAACCATACAGTTGTGTCTATTTGTGGTATATTTATATCAGGAATTTGAATATCTACTAACCATGCATAACTGTTAGGACTTTTAAACGAGATTAATAGTATTCCAATTTTATTTTATTTTTTAAAAAATGAATTCAAGTATCTTCTAACCATGCATAACCGTGAGGACTTTTAAATGGGATTAGAATCAACTTGTTTATTTTAAAAATCAACTTTTGATATGCGTTCCATACATGCATAACCGCGAGGACTTTTAAATGGGCATGGAAGCACATAACAAATTCCAAGTAATTCACCCATGCATAACCGTGAGGACTTTTAAATGAGAGTGAATACTTTGGTATTTATTTATTTATTTATTTTTGTTTTTTTTAAAAAAAATTTGAAAATGAAAAACGAACGATTCCTGTTTAAAGTACCACATATCGACAAACTATATAGAATTTTGATGAGTGATGGTTGTTAGAAATATGATAGATACAGAGATGGTCATGGAATTTTTTACCAACAAAAAGTTTTGTAACTCATGTTTAAATTTCTAAAGAAATTTATTAATTATACCGTCTCAAGTCATAATATTTGATCAATATTAACACTCATCACTTTTTCAATTACTATTTTTCTTTTCGATAAACATTACGGAGTCAGATTGGTCAAAATAGTCATTTAAAATCAAACTCAAAAATAATTATGAAATTAATTTTTCAAAAATGACTAATCTGAAAATATGGTCAAAAATGATTTTCTCCATGGGGTTTTAAAAGAAAATTTTCTGCTATTTGAAAATTATTTGAAATGAAGAATATGCAGATATTTTCTTTGAAAAACGATACAATTACTAAATGTCTCAACAAAAATCACGTTTCACTAGTAATTTTTCTATCAACTAGATTACCAGCGTAATCTGCATCTGAATTTCTCTTTCACTCAAAGTTATCATCAATTGAATTTTATAGACCAAAACATGAAGTGTGCACCAAAAATTTCAAATTCAATTTTAACAACAATTTAAATGACATTCTTTTGAAATTGAATTGAAGCCGTGTAAATAATCAGAAAACCGTGAATATAAAGTCAGCCGTATTATAACCAATTGTATTATCCAACAAAACACTATTTTTAATCCAAACTGATATATATATGAAGTAATTCAAAGAATCTAGAGGTTTTTATAGTGTTTTTGGCATAAGAATATAATTGGCCAACAATTTTGAATAAGTCAGAATCATCATCTTTTCATCATTTCAATATTGGCTGATTTTAATTCAGAATACGGTCCAGATTATCACATTTAATATATCGTTTAAGACATACCATTACCTGTTTTACCTTTACGATATTTTTCGATGTTGTCTATTGTGATTCTGTCACCTTTGAACTAGGCTAAGGAACTTTGCTTCGTCGTCCGTTGTGTTTCTGGAACAGCCAAAAATCCAGAGAACACTATTGTTATTCCTTAGCCCGCCACCACACCTACACGGGAAAAGATTTATATGACCTATTTGTTTTTATAGGTCCATGGTTGTTAGTGGCAGAAAATTTTGAAAAATAATTTTGTGTAGACCCAAAACTATTTATAATTGTTCCCTTCGGCACCCAAATCTGTTTAACTTTGAGAGATTTTATATTTGTGCCTTTTGGAACCCAAATCGGTATAGTTTTCACGTGTTTGAGTCTATACCAACAATTATTGTGATCGTGTCCAAATTTTCTACAAATTGTGCATATAGAATTTACCTGATTAATATTTCTTTCAACAATTTTCGAATTATTATATCCAATCCTTGTCTAACCGTATTAACAGTTTGCTTTCCTAATAGCATATTCAACGATTTTTCGCTTTTTGAAAATTTATCTAAAGTCGTTGACAATTGTTGGACTTGTGTTTTGAGAGATTCATTTTCGTTTAACAACTGTGTGGACTTTTTAATAGAATTCTCTCTCCTAGTATTTTCATTCTCTTTTAAAATCAGAATTTCATTTTCAAGTGATTTTATATTGATCTCTGATTTTTTAATTTCTTCTTCGAATGTTGAACACTTATCACATTAGGGATTCTACGTTGATAGTTCTTAACTAATTGATCAAGTTGTTCATTGCATTCTATCAAAGTATCCTTTTGAGATTCAAGTTTGGCGTATTTTTCCCTAAGTCGTTCAAAACAGCCGTTTACTTCATGAAAATATATAAGCAACTCAGAATGGGTAAGTTTTGATACCTCACTTGGCTCGTCATCGTCACTGTCAGTTGTATCACCTCGAAGACACAATTCTTCCTTTTCGCTTTCACTGCTAGTGCTTTGATCATTCTCGTCTATTTCATCCCAAGTGGTTGGAAAACTTTTCTTTTTCTGTTTCTTTCCATGGCTGGATTTAATTTGTGGACAATTGGGCTTGATATGGCCGGGTTTGTTGCAATTATAACAAATAATATTTTGTTCTTCTAAGTATCTAGTGCTTTGGCTATTCTGCTTTTTGCTTTTTGAATTCGATCTGAATTACCATGTTTATGATTCCATTTTTTGAATTTCCTTATTAACAGCTCTAGTTCTTCTGCACCGTCGTCGTCGTCGTCGTCGTCACTTTTAGTTGTTCCTTTAAGAGCTATTGATTTTCTTCGAGTGTCACCTCCTTCACGCTCTTCCTTGAATTTCATTTCTAGCTCATAAGTGGTGAGATTTCCGATGAGTTCTTCAACTTTAAGTTGTTTTAAATCTTTTGATTCTTGAATGGCAGTTACTTTTGCTTCAAAGCTTCGTGGAAGGACTCTGAGGATTTTCCGGACTATTTCCAATTTGGTGTATGTTTTCCCGAGAGCTTTTGATTTGTATACGATATTGGAAAGTCGTCCGTACATCTCTTTGACATTTTCTTCCTTCGCCATTGTAAAGTTCTCGTATTCGCTGCTTAGCATGGCAAGGCGAGATTCTTTGACTTGAGATGTTCCTTCGTGAGTCACTTCTAGTATGTGCCATATTTCCTGCGCAGTTAGACAATGTGAGACACGATTAAATTCAAATTGATCTAATGAACAGATAATAGAATTCATAGCTTTAGCATTAGTATTTTGTAATTCATTTTCAAGTTCGGTCCATTATTCCTTTGGTTTCTCTATTTCCTGATTATCTACAGTTATAGTTGGTATTCTATAACCTGTCTCAACAATATTCCATGCGTCAATGGTTTTTAGAAAAATTTCCATCCTATTTTTCTAATAAGCATATTCACCATTGAACATTGGTGGTCTAACTATGGATTGACCCTCAGCAAAAGCAGTATTAAAAGAAGCTATTTTAAAAATTCAAATTTTTAAAACAAAATTTGGTTTTTGTAAAAAAAATCAAATTTTTAAAAACAAAAACGGCTTTTGATCCTAGCTCTGATACCACTTGTAGGATCGATTTCACCCTAGAGGGGTGGTGAATAGGGTGATAGTGTTAATTATAAAAATTAATTGCGGAAGCTTATAAACTAATATTAACACAGATCACAGAATATTACCAGCAAAGAAATAAGTAGCAGAATAATAAAATGCAGAACAGAACAACACAGAATTTACCCAGCTTCGGCAAAACCCTGCCTACGTACTGCCCTCAAGATTTCTACTAGAAATTAGAAAGTCCCTCGCTTACACACGTAAAATCGCTATAGCCGCTATTGACTATCCTAACTCTACGCTCAAAACCCTGGCCACAACTCAACCACCGAGTTGCGAATTCCCAAACTACGACACGTAGTTTGTACCCTAGTCACACGACTAGAAAATTAAACGGTTTAAAAGAAAATACAAGGTAAAAACAAAATAAAACAAAATAACCCTAATTTAAAAACAATAACCCTTTAAATAATAAAGGCCTTTTATCAAAGCCGTCCCTTTTATAATTTGGCCCATTCCCTTTTTCTTTCTATTTGCTCCGTTCGTTGTTTTGAGATAGTGGCGGCTATGTCATTCAATCCAAATTAGGGCTTTCGTTCGTGATTCAAATTAGGGTTTTCGAAGTGCCGACTTTATGTTGATCAATTCTATGATTATTTGCGTGTAGCCTTGATCGATTGCTTTCCTTGTTGCTTACTTCGGCTGCTTCGTTGATCGAATTCTTGCCTTGCCTTGGTATGTAATTATGTGCTTTTGCTTTACTGATTTTATGCTTTCTAGAATTCGATACTTTGCCGATGATGATCTTAGGGTTTATATAGATTTCGAAATCCTATAATTGCGTTTGTCTGATGTTATTTGAATTTGTCAATTTCGTCATCTCGGCCACTTGATGATGCTTGAATGTTTGAGATTTATTCCGACTTTTTCATAATCGTATAAACTTGTGTTACTTGGTTGACACGGTTTAAAGTCATCGGCTTTGATTTTGACTTTTTCATATGCGTGTATATTTTCATCATTGTGTTGATTAATTTTGTCTTCGGCCATGTTTTGATTACGTGAATTTTGGTTTCGTGAATTTTCTTATACCTCTGCGGCCTTGACTTGAGATTCTTCACTGCACTGCTTCATCATGTTGCATACACTCCATAATATTGTTGATACTTGGTTTACTGGTGCAGGTTGCTGCTGTGTTGCCATATTGATGCCTTTGTTTGCTTTGACTTCACTACATAGCATATTTGTGCATTTTAAAAATGTTGCATCGTACTCTGACCTTGTTGCCTCTGTTCATTTGCCGGTTAGCTTGCATCTGCTTGCTGTTGTTTGGATATTGTGGGATGACATCTTCATGTACTCGATATTGTGGCATGTGGTCTTTGTTGTGTTCCCATTTGGGCTTGTAGTTGATTCTTTGAGTCTTTCTGAAATTTATTTGTGAATTCATGTGCTTGACATTTGAGTTGTTGTATGGTCAGTGGTGCACTTTGTCATTCGAGTCTTCCCTGCATCTGTTGCATCTTTGGTTTTGGGGCTGCTGTGTTATCATCATGTTGGTTTGGCTGTTTGATTTTTACTGTCCACATGTCACTGGTCTTGATCAATGCTCGGCCATGTTGCATATTGGACATTGGTGTACTTGACTGTTGCTTGATTTTCCTGTTGAGACCTCTGCACTGTGCCTTGTACTTGTGGCACTGCTTGCAGTCATATTGTATTGGGTTTGTTCATGTTGCATCAACTTGTTTTGTACTGATGCACTTCTGTTTGCTGTAATATTGGCTTGTGACATTCATGTTGCAACTGGTTTACTGTCTTGTTTATATTAGACTAGTCGACACTTGATTCTTGAGTTTTGGCCATTTGCACCTGTGTTGAATCCAGTTTCACAGCTCGGGTCTGACCTTGTGGTGAAGTTGAAATTTTATTTATGTTGCACGTGAGTTGAACCCGGCTTTTCATTTGGGTTTGACCTGTGCTCACTTGTCCCTGTAGCATTATCAAGTGTATATATCGGTGTGCACGGCCTTGTGGCATATACAGTGATACACTGTGTATGTCACAATCTGTTCGTGTATGATGAATTCAAATTTAAATGATGACGAACAACCCAAATAACTGAGGCAAATAGTATTTTCAAAAATCATATTTCATTTTCTGTTGCAAAAATATTTCTTTTTCAATTTTATTGCGTTAGTGAATATTTTTGCAGATTGCTCAGATGCTAGATTCAAACTGGAATGAAGTTGAAGATTAATACGAGTATGAGTGATATGTAGTGAGGTGAAAATGTAAAAATGAATTGTGATGTAATCAGAAATGTATTGTAATAAAATGTATATTTATAGTGAGAGCTTGAAGTTGTACTATCAAAAATTGTAATAAATATTTATTTGAATAAAATATTCGTTTGAATTCAAATTCCGTGTTATTTATTTTATTCAGCAAACATTTATTTAATCTGTGAAAATAAAATAGTATATTAACAAATACATTTAAACCAATGTATATATGTTCATTATCATCAAACAAAAATCATATAAGCTCATATTCAACAAAACCAAAAATAACAGCAACACCATAACAGTCCCCATACTTCATTACAGCCATAAACCACATAACAACACTGCACCGATCAATCTGCCACATTTTTTTTATTTTTACTTCCAACTGCCTGCAAACTTCTACTCTCCACTACCAAAAACCAATCCTTCACCATTATCACCCGCGACCTCCAACTCACCACACCCATCATAATCAAATGCCCACCAACCACAGACAGACCATATTACCACCATGCCTCGCCTCGAACAGCAACACCCAGAATCGCCTACTCGCACTACAATCGCCTCTTTTAACCTTACTCCAAACCGCAACCATATAGCAGCTCGACAATCCAAATCGAACATCACCTCTGCAATCGCCGAGCCCATCTACGCACTTCCAACTGCCAACCGCGAACGACAACCCATCGCAATTCAATTCGACTACCCAACCTACTTCGAAACCGCTGCCACTTAAATCAATCCAGTAAATCCTCCCTCCGCAACCATCCTTCTCCCTTCAACCTCGAAATGACAATCGAACCTCTCCTCCCACCACGTCTGAGCAAACCCACGACCATTAAAGATAGATATTTTTTATTCGAAAATTTTGATGTGGGAAATGATCAATGTTAAGGAATTTGTGTTAGAGCCAATGGTTTCATAACCGGACTGTGAATCAAACCGTAAGGACTCAAGGTTCGTGGTTTCGAGGGTTCGACCGGTCGAACCATCAAGAACCGCACATACCTTTTTTTGAAAATTAATACATTTAGATGCAACGTATTAACCATAAGTACATAATAAATCAAAATCTTAAATAAATATATACGATATTAATTCATAATCCACAAATTAATTCAAATATGAAAAATTAAACAAAATTTAGTACACTAGATGCACTAATTATGAACACAAAATGGACGGAGATTTGAAAACATATTTGAAACGAAGAAATTGCGCATATGAGAGGGTTAAACCGCGTTCAAATGAAGGGTTAAACTGCCAATTCAAAGGTCAAACCAAGGTTCTTGCATGAAGGAGGTTTGATTGAGTTCTCGGCCTTTGACCCCCAAGGCTTGGGGTTATTCGCGGTTCAACCGCAGTAGGGTAGGGTTATGAAAACTATGGTTAGAGCATTCCCCGTAGCGGCAATCCAAGCAAAAATGGAGACTATCCCCACCGCCGCTCCTCCCACTAGTGCCAATTGGAACGTGGGGATAAACGGAAAGTGGAGATTGCCTCCATTTTTTTAAAGTGGCGATTTATAAACGACATTTCGAAAGTCGTTCAACCCTTAATAGGTTATATATTCTTTACTTCACCACTAAAAAGTTTTCTGAAAAACGTTTAGGGGCGAAACGGTCTTCTTAAAAACGTTTAGGGGCTAAACGGTCTTCTGAAAAACGTTTAGGGGCTAAACGGTTTTCAAAAAACCGTTTAGTGGTGAATGATTGTATATAAAAAAAGATAGCGGCTCGACACTCGCCGCTGGACGAGTGGGGATTTGTACCACTTTCATTCGAGCAACCGTCCCAGAAAGTGCACACCTTGCTGGGAATGCTCTTGGAACATCGGCTTTAGTTTAAATGCTAGAGCATTGTTGAGGAATTTATTTATTTAGAATGCGGCATTTGTCTTTGGCCGGGTTTTTGGGTTGAGTGAAAAATATTTTTTTTAGCTTGTTTGCCCTTTTTAATTTCTTAGTTTAGTTTATTCAAATAAAAAAAGGTGTTTGCTTCATTTGTTTTTTCTTAACTTGTTTTTAGTTTTGCTTCATCCATTTGAAAAGAAAAAAATTATTTTATTTTGTTTTAAATTGTTTTTAGTTCCACCCTCACATATTTAAAAAATTGTGTATATATATATCTGTGTGTGTCTATATATATATATATATATATATATATATTGGTTCACTCCTTTTTAGATTGCCAAAGCAGATTAAAAGAAAGAACCGCTTGCCAAAAAATAATTGCTTTGCTTGCTTGCATAAAAAATATCACCGCTTAAAAATAAAAGTGCTCGTAATTCTACACACTCTGGTACCGTGCTTACATCTCCAGTTTTATTTTAGTGCATTATTGATTGCTAGCATTTGCATTTATATAAGAAAAATTCTCAAAAATCTAAAAAACAAAAACAAACTTCATTGTAGTTGCATTGTTAATACACATTAAATTTCAGTTCGTATTTTATCTTAGATTTTGATTAATAATAATGGTAAGACATCGATAACTCTTAATTGTATATTGACAAGTTGTCTTCTTTGAACAATTTAATTTCTTACTATCACGGCTGCGGTAGAGCAATAATCAGTTATAAATATTACGGTAATTCGTAAATATTATACTAAATTGTTTCTTTGAAGATACTTAACATTCGGCTGCATTGCTACGGTGATTCATGGTGCACCGATAGCCCCTTCCCGTTAACTTGCTAAGAAATATTTTTGTTGATTTAAGATAAAGTGCGATTATACAGTTTTGGGTTAGGAGCTACTAAGGACAAAAAAATTGTATTTAAGATCTTTGCGCTCATTTAGTTGCATTAGTTCATGCATATTTAAATATAAAGAAAAAATCGAAAAATCGAAAACCAAAAAAACTGTAAATTTTACTTAACGTAGTTTTTATACAAAAATGGATCCTTTTAAACCATTTCCTTTCAAAATTTTCAATCAAAAACAAAAATCCAAAAAAACATTTTTCATTAAAAAAAGAAAAAGAAAAAAATAAAAGTTCAAAAAAAACAAAAATCAAATTCCCATTTTCTAAAATAAGCAAAAAAAAATTCCTTTTGCTAAAAATTTGAAAATTCAAAAAAGAATATAAAAAACATATAAAATATTTTTGAAAAGCCAATAAAAACAAAATTAAAAAATCAAACTTCTCTTTTGAAAAATAAATTTCACTTGGTAAATATTTTTTCTTCCATTTTTAAAAAAAAAAATTCACTTTATTTTCCAAACCTTGCTTCTTTCTCTTAAATTCGATTCTAACTTCATTTTCTTCGAAATTTTCACTAGTGCACGAGTACTTGGACTCGTGACACTTCTACGAATACTTTGATTCAAGACCCTTATACAAATCGTTTAACCTGAACAAACGATCCTCCTGAAATAGCGAACGAGAATGCCCCTCGAACTCTTATAGATAGAATATTCCCCAATCGAGTTTCTATCCCTTCTTGCATCACTTTGTCGGTCCCGACGGGTAATCACTTTGAGATCCATTCGAATCACATTAACATGCTTTTGAAATTCAGAAATTTTGAACATGATGATCCTTATATATTTTAAACAAATTAAAGCAATTTTGTACAACCATTAAACTCCAACAACTATTTGACGATGGAATCAAACATAGGTTAATCCCATTCGCACTTACCGATTACGCTGAAAATGGTTGTATAGTTTGCCTTCGAATTCGATCAATACTTGGGAAGAATTTACTACAACCTCCTTAAAGAAGTTTTACCCCCGGGAAAAGACAACAAAAGTTCGAAATGAAATTATAAATTTTCATCAATTCGATGGTGAATTGTTTGCAAAATACTTTGAAAGATTTAAGGAACTTTTAATCAAATGTCCACACCATAAATTTGAAAAATGGACTCTTTGCCAAATTCTATATGATGGACTTCATAACAATTCTCGAATAATGCTTGAATTGATGTGCTAAGGAAACTTTCTGGCCCAATATCATGATGCCCCTTGGCAATTTTTTGAAAACTTGTCCGAAAAATCATCACAATGAGAATGATCTAGCGAGAAGTCGATCTATTCCCGATCAAGCGCTCATTAAGTAGGATCTTCTTCTGCCTTAGAAGCAAAAATTGATGCGATGATAACCAAATTCGATAATATCCTTTCCTCAAATCAAATGAACCAAGCTTCTCAAGTTCTGTGTTACAAACGCAACGATCCAAATCACATCACCGGTCAGTGCCCATACTCGTTAGAATAAATCAATGCTTTTAATAAAGTTAGAAATGATCTGTTTTCTCCAACGTACAATCCTAGTTGGAGAAATCATCCTAACTTTGCTTGGAATCAAAATAATTCGAATACGAGTATGAATTGACCGTCTTTTCAATCATTTTCGAACAGCGCTTCAAATTCAAATCCTCCTTTCCAACCGAAACAATTTCAACAAAATTTTGTGCCACCCTCTCAAAAAAAACGCAACAATATTTATTTCATCAAGATGACAAATGAATGACCTCCCGTGAAAAGAGTATTTAAGCCTTGACTAATGCGACAATGCAATCGCAAAATTTGTTAAATTCGTAATACAAAATACGAGCCATTCGATCTCTAAACTCGAAATGCAAATGAGTCAATTAGCCAACCTCGTGAGTGAACGAGAAAGAGGTACATTCCCGAGCCAACCTATTACAAATCCTAGGAATCAAAACGCAAAATCAAGCCAGGATCATGTGGTTCATGATAGCAATTTGAATCAAATTAACGCTATCACCACTTTGCGATCTGGTATGGTAATCAATAACTAAGTTGTCAATCCAAATGACTTACCGGATGTTCCACTCGACACTTCAAAAACTACAAACAATTCCAATCAAAAGATTGAGTCGAACCCTAATCCAAATTATGTGTCTAATTCTTTTCCAACTTAAGAAGACCGTCTGAATGAGTTTCGAATCCCATCCCCAAATCGACTTCGACCTAAGAAACATTCGGAACAAATGGAAAAGATGTTAGAAATTTTTAAACAAGTCAACGTGTACATTCCTCTCTTAGAAATCATCCAACAAATCCCGACTTATGCTAAATTTTTAAGAGACTTATGTACTCAAAAACGACACACTCAAGTGCCAAAGAAAGTCTTTTTAGCCGCTAGTCTAAGCAAAGTCTTGCCTCAATCCATTCCCTTTAGATACAAAGATCCTGGTTGCCTCACGATCTTATGTACAATACGAGACAAGAGAATTAACAAATGTTTGTTAGACCTAGGTGTTAGTGAAACTTTCTCCCATATACAGTTTATTAGCAACTAGGTCTAGGTGATCTTTAACCGACTAAGGTCAACCTTCAATTGATCGATCGTTTTGTAAAGAAACTGATAGGAGAAATCGAGGATGTACTCATTAGACTGGGGTAATTCATATTCCCCATCAATTTAATTATCCTTAAAACTCAACCTGTAAACAATCTGATTAGCTATATTCCTTTGATTCTAGGACGACCTTTCTTAGCCACTTCAAATGCTTTAATTAATTATCAAAACGGTTTAATGAAAATTTCTTTTGGTAACATGACAATCGATCTTAAAATCTTTAATTTACAAAATAAATTGAATGGAACATTCGATAGCACGTTGGAAGTTAGTACCAATCAAGAAAAATCTGAAAATGAATCGATTGACCTTAATGATGAACACGAGGCTGAGTACGAAAAATTGTTTCAAGATGTTCCACACGAGACCGAACACACGCTTCCTTTCGAGCCTCTCACGATTGAGTTCGAGTCTCAACCGACTTCTTTGATTGAGCCACCTCCTAGGTTAGTGCCCGAACCTCTCCCTTCTCACTTTAAGTACGTCTACTTAAGCGAAAATGAAACATGTCCTCTCATAATTTCTAACGATTTTTCTCTTGACCAAGAAGCTTCTCTTCTCTTTATTCTTTTAAAAAATGGAGAAGCGACTGGATGGTCCATTACATACATTAAAGGAATTAGCCCTGCAATTGTTCAACATCGTATTGACTTAATTGACGAAGCCAAACCCACTCATGATGCACAACGAAGGCCTAACCCCAAAATAAAAGATGTGGTTCAAGATGAAATTCTAAGATCCTTGATAACGGTATCATATATCCCATCTCTAATGGCTATTAGGTTAGTCCAATTTATGTCGTGCCTAAAAAGTCCGTACTTACCATTATAACAAATGACGCTAAAGAACTCATTCCTACTTGTACTCAAACTGGTTGGCATGTTTGCATTGATTATCAAAAATTGAATGCTGCAACACGTAAAGATCACTTCCCTCTTCCATTCATCGACCAAATGTTTGAACGTTTAGCCGGCCAATAATTCTATTGCTTTCTCGATGGTTACTCCGACTATAACCAATATCCAATCATTTTCGAAGATCAAGAGAAAACGACTTTCACGTGTGCTTATTGTCGTATGCCATTCGAACTTTGTAATGCCTCTATTTTTTCAAACAATGTTTGGTTGGCATTTTTTTTTATATGATCGAACCCTTTCTAAAAGTCTTTGTGTACAATTTTTCAATCTTTTGAGATTCTTTTTTTAATTGTTTACATCATCTCTAGTTGGTTCTAATTCGTGTAAAGTAAAACATTTGACTTTGAATTGGAAAAAATGCCACTTTATGGTCAAACGAGGCATCGTCCTTGGACAAGTCATTTCAAATAAAGGCGTTGTGGTTGATAGAGCGAAAGTTGACGTAATTGCAAACCTACCCATTCCGAGATCCATTAAGCACATTCAATCATGTCTACGACATGCTGGATTTTACCGAAGCTTTGTAAAAGACTTTAGCAAAATCGCTCGTCCTTTGACTACTCTTCTACGAAAAGATGTTCCTTTTAATTTCAATTCTGATTGTGTCTCTTCTTTTGAACGTTGTAAGAATCCAAATTCCATTGGGTCCGAATTTTTCGCAAAAATTCTAAAATTCAAACCCATTGAAGCCCGAGTTGGGTATCTGGTATCCTGCAAATATGCAAAGGTAAATATATCAAAGCTCAAATAAATATCCCACAGTGGAACTGAATAAAATAAGTGTCTCAAAACTGGAAAATCTCTGCCATCTATCTAACTTACGGGATGATATAAGGAGGGGGTCAGAACTAAAGTTCTGATAAATGGACAAACTATACACTTCTAAGGATAATTCTACAAATACCATTGTATTTCATTTTTCTGTTATATTAGTTTTATTGGGTTTGTAATACTCTCGCCTCTATGCGTGAATCGTGCCCATCTACTCCCTAGTAGATTAAGACCTAATAAACAATATATATGTAGCTACATGTCCAAAGACCGTAATGGTCCTAGGTACTACCGACAGTACCTTCCTTATCCTCCTCGAAAAGGACTCCATCGTCTTGCTACTAGAGTGTTCTATAACTGCATCTGTAAAGGACAGCTTCGTGAGGCCTACAATACATATGTTCCATCATCTACTATGAAAACATGAAATTGCTTCCGCAGTAGCTTGTACTAGTGCTCGGACGTCCACAATGTACCACCCAGTGCTTACCCTGAGGACTACACGTAATTGTTCTGTCTACTCCCTGAATTCCGCTAACAAGGTCTACTTTGTACGGAATCCGGTAGGGGATTTTCTATATTTTTAAAGGTCCGCTTCGTTGGACCTACACTAAAGATATTCTACTTGCTCTATCTCTTTAATCATCATGGATATGGCCCTACGCATTCTCGCTCAACTAACCAAAAGAACTTTCAAGAGCTAAGTGGCCGTGTCCTACTGCAAACAATCTAAACATCCACTGGTTGTGCCCTCATCCAATGTCTCGATAGTGAAAGAATCATTGGCCAATTGGTTTAACTCTAGTCTTTCTCGAACTCGCTCTGACTGATGATGGCTGATATCCGCATGCGACGATCCTTATGGATCATGCCCACTATAATCTACTCGCATACTAGAGTATGGTGTCATACACATATTCTGCTGCATCATCAACCTTTTGACTGCCTACAAAGGTCCGCTTCATTAGACCTGCAATGCAAAAGCAGTCATGGTATACTCTGTTGATGGAATACCTATAGACCTGCCTTCAGGGGTGCAGTTTCGTTAGGCCATCCCCAGAGGGCCATCCTAGAGTATCCTTGTGTCCCATTGAAGTCTCATACTTCCTTCTAGCTCAAAATAACTCAGTTGGATGTGCTCTTTCTATACTAAAAATATGCAACGAACTGCTTCATTAGGCTTTTTATCTAGATTCTCTTTAGGTTACTCCAAACGCACCTTACCATTTTATTAGACCCTATGTCCAATCTTTTATTATACGTTTAGTTTACTTTTCTTATTCTGTTGGCTACTTATTTACACTAATCAGCATGCCCAGCCCCACCCATGTGTGAGAACATAGGTCCTAGACTTGAAAGCGAATGCTGCCAATACGGGCCACTTCTATTATTTTTGCTTATTAACTTAATCCAAGACCTAGGTTTGATAAAATAAGCCTCTTCTATTATTTTTTAATTATAACATATGGTTTACAATTTACACTTGAAATTGTCACGTTTACGTTCTTTTCTTTCTTTTATAATCTACATGTTATAAATGTAATTGCAAGTGTCTCTTTTATATTCTAGTTTGTCTTCTTTTATTATGGTACTAAATTTTCTTTAGTTCTCTTGTATTATATAATTGTCTTAACTTGAGACTACGTCCAACTATCATAAGTTACTTATCACAATAACTTCTTTACCTTTTACTCTGCTATCTACACAATAAATGCAGATCTGGTCATATTTTCTATTTACTGTTTCTAGTCTTGTCAAATAATTAACTTGATTATTTCTACTTCTTTAATTTCTTTGACGCTTCGCGTTATTCCCTTTTATTTTGGGAAGTAGTTCTACTATATTTGGTTGGCTACAAAAACTGTGCTAAAAATCCATTTCCATATTTTAATACTAAATAATGCTATAAAAAATAACTCGTAACTGCAAGATATTTCTTTTATTGTTTCTTTAATTGTTGGGCAATACAAAATACAATAATGTCTCTATTCTGCACTAATTTCATTTTTCTTGCTTTTATTCTTGCAGTTACGTGTATCGTTATTCTTACAATATTAAACTATGGAAATGTATTCCCTTTTCTAAACCAACCAACTAATCTAACACTAACTTCCAAATCAAGTTATTTGACTTCCCCTTTTTATATTTCATTTCTCCCGTTTAACATAATTTACTGTAAATTTCTCAATTTTTGGCTTATGCCTTTCTCTACAACTTTTAAACCTAATATTACATATATTTAATTAGGTTTCTTTTCTTTTTGCATATAAATAACATTTAAATATAAGTACATTTCTCTTATAAAATATACAGTTTCAACATAACTAACTAGTATTACTGAAACTAGTTCAAATGTTGATTTAAAATATTTAACGGGAATATAACGATATTATATATCATTAACATAAAAGATAATTTAAATCCACTCACTTGAAAAGAAAGCACTCCAAATTCCACACCTGATTTTTCGACCAGTTCTATTATTCATAGCCTTCCCCTTTGCAACCCTATTTAGATACACAAACTAGAATTTGTATGGATTTATAAATCTGGATCTAATTGAAGAAAAATAAATAGATAAACTAGAAAACCAGGTCTGAAAACATACCTCATACGGATGGCTTAATTTGAACATCTCTTCTCTAGATCTACAGTTTCTACCTCCAAATTGGAAACCAGAAAACCTAAATCTAATATATTTGATTTTTGAAGAATTGGAGGAGAAAGAAAAGTGACAGGGCTTCCACGCCCATTCAGAAAAATATGGGTTTGAAGTCTAGCCGTGCATATTTATTTATAGAGAACCAAAGCAACGTCGTCCGTTCGTCTAAAGCGATTGAAATCTAGCCGCTAAAAATAAGTAAACGCGTCAGTTTTGACGTGTCTAGCCTTTTGTTTTATACATATTAATTTATTAAATGTCAACAATTAATCGTTGCCAGTTCATTCTAATTAATTCCCATCAATTGCAAATTGAATTACCTTTTTAACACAAGTTAATTTTGAAATTCAAATGTTGCTAATTAATGTAAATTAATTTCTTTTAATTGCTGATTTGATTAACATTGCCCACTAATGTTAATTAATTACCTCTAATTGCTGATGTCATTTAATTTCCTTTATGGCGCACGTCTATTTTGAAATTCAAATGCACATTATTTCTAGGATTTATACGTGCACATATTTATAAATAAATATATTTATGCACATTTTCACGTATAATTATTTTTTGATACGGAACTTCGAACCTCAGTAGCTTTCTCATATGAAGTCCGTTCGAGACATATTATATATGTAAGTTGATCAAAAAATCACCATAAACACAATGGTATAAGTTTCAAGACCGTATTCTAAAATTCCAAAAATGCTCATTTTCACTGTTTGTAATTATTTGATTATTTAATTATCTATAAATGCGGGTGTTACAAACATTGGAAAAATGAACACATTTCTGCTCTAATCATCTGCGCACCCAATGGGGATCTTCCTTTCACTTCATTTATTATACGAGTATCATGTTGAACGACGCTCAACTCAACTACACAATGATAGAAAAAGAGCTTTTAGTCGTCGTTTTGCACTCGAAAAATTTCTACCTTACTTGATAGGTTCACACATCACGGTCTACACCGAGCATTTTGCTCTTCGATGCCTTTTGCCAAAAAGGGTACTAAGTCTCACTTGATTCGTTGGATCCTTTTACTTCAAGAATTTGACCTTACAATCAAAAATAAAAAAGGATCCAACAATGCCGTTGCCGATCACTTGTCACGTCTTCTGAACGCACCATCTTCTTTACCTATCAATGAGAACATTCCTGATGAACAACTCCTTTTAGTTTCTGTCGATCCGTGGTTTGCCGGTATAGTGGACTATTTACTCACTAAGGAAACTCCTTCTTTTTGGTCCAAACAAGATAAATACATATTTCTTTCCAAATGAAATACTTCTATTGGGATGGTCCATACTTGTTCAAGTATTGGCCCGACGAAATCATTCGATTTTGCATCTCGGATAAAGAAATAAGGAGTGTTCTTTTGTTTTGCTACGATCAAGCGTGCGGTGGACATTTCGGTCCTTGAAAAACTACGGAAAAGGTGCTTCGGTGTGGTTTCTATTGGCCTTCTCTTTTCAAAGACTCATATGAATTTTGCAAAACTTTTTATCGATGCAAAATACTTGGAAGGATTTCTCGACGAAATATGATGCCTCTAAACTCCATTCTTACGATTGAAATCTTTGATGTTTAGGGTATTAACTCTATGGGAACTTTTTCCAGTTCTTTTAGAAATGTGTATATTCTTCTTGGTGTCGATTATGTCTCAAAATGGATCGAAGCATTTGTATGCAAAACCAACGACCATAGAATTCCATTTTATGCAAAACCAATGACCATAGAATTATTGTGAAATTCCGTATAGGAAACACCTTTTCGAGGTTTGGCACACCTTGCACAATAATCAGAGATTAGGGCACCCATTATACAATCGTTCTTTTGAAACTTTAATGAAGGAATACTCAATAACCCACAAGTTATCCACTCTGTATCATCCTCAGACTTGTGGCCAAGTTAATGTTTCAAATCGTCAGATAAAACAAATCTTGGAGAAAACTGTTAATAAAAACAAAAACGATTGGTCTCAGAAATTGACCAAAGCGCTTTGGGATTACCGTACTTGTTTTAAAACTAACCTTGGGATGTCCCCTTTTCGTTTAGTTTACGGAAAAGCTTGCCATTTACCTGCTGAAATCGAACACAAAGCATTGTGGACAATAAAGAACTTAAACTTTGATCTCGATAAAGTTGGCGAAAACCAAAAACTACAACCCAACGAACTAGAAGAACATAGGAACGACGTGTATGAAAATCAGAAATTTATAAAGAAAGAACAAAACTTTTTCATGACAAGTCAATCCTAGGCAAAACATTTTTACCAAACTAGAAAGTTCTTTTATAAGACTCAAGGCATCATTTATTCCTTAGAAAACTTAAATCGAGATGGACCGGATCATTTATGGTACGAACTATTTTTCCATACGGTGTCACAGAAATAGAAAACCCCATGGATGGATCGATTTTCAAAGTCAACGGTCATCGTTTGACATCTTTCTTTGAGTTACCGTGTGATTAAGAGGAGGAGCTCATGATTCTTCATGAGCCAAGATACGTCTTGTAGGAATGGTAACCCTCTTTTGTACATATATACATATTTTTCCCCGTTATACTCATTATATCGTGCATTTACTATGGGGGCACGGTTAAAATTAAGTGTGGTGGGTGTTTCATCTTCATATTCTTTAATTTTCATGGCATTTTTGAATTTCTATTTTCTGCAAATTCAAAATTTCAAAAAAAAAAAATCAAAATTACTATATCTCAAAAACATTTTCTTTTTAGTATTTTGATTTATTTTCAAAAACGCTATAGGATAAGTATAAGTTTTGGTATCGAAATTTTTGAAAATTTTTTTGTCTTAACAAAAGTAAAAATAAAGGTTGATTACAAGTAACAATGGTTTAACTAATATATAAGAAGAATCATACATGTTAATTATGAAGTATATCTTAATTGAAAATCTTGGTTTAAAAAAGTGGTGAATTTAAAGCAAAGGATATAACATTTTTATCTTCTAAGTTAAATGGTGCTAAGATGGCTTTGCAAAACTCTCTCTCCAAATAAAAAACAAACAAAAAAAATAAAGGAAAAAAATATTGTTAACAAAAAATCTTGTCAACATCCCCAATGCTTGAAATAAGATTATTTTATATGGGCACAACAATGTGGTTGAGGTGAATCATGTCATTGAGAGCATATCTTTCAAATAGAACGATTAAGTAGAAAGGAATTGAGATGCGAGGTCTAACTTTCGACTAAAATGACCCGATCGAAAGGAGTGTCAAATTGCGTAACCGTTCGACATTGTTGAAAGGTTGATGTAAACATTCCTTACTTTATTGGCTTGGATAGTACAACGGAAGAATAAGTAACCCATCAACCATGTCGATGGGTTAAGTTTCCGCCTCAACTTTTCGACTTGGTTGGGATAGCAAATGATTATCAAACCTTTCGACCTTGTCGAAAAGTTTATGAGACCACTCCAACCTTTCGACTGGATTGCTATAATAGTAATTATCTCTCGAAGCTATTCACATTCGTGTAACTTTCAACATTATCACTTTATCAAGTCTCATCTCCCCTGGAGGTTGAAATTATTCAATCAACCTTGTATTTCACCTCTTTTCGATCACGTCAAAAGGTTATATTCAAGACATTTCGACCTTATCGGAAAGAGATGCTTACTATATTCTACATTTCTTTATTGCTTTCAACCTCCTGGGTTGATAGTCCATTCATGGAATTCTTTCGAAAGGATTACTGATGTTATAAAGAGTTGACGTAATATGTAACAAACCCATATTAGGGATCTAACATCATATATCACAAGTTTTATTTCCCTTCTGTAGCCGAAACCATAAATTTAGTATATAAGGAAATAAAACTCGTGAAAATATCCCATGATAGTTCCATGACATATACTCAAAATGAACGAAGAAGGTAAGAAATAAATCATGTATGATCGGCCATTAACGTTGAATTAACGCCTGATCATGATCATCCCCAAATTCAAATTAATCACAAGCCATCATCCTCTTTATTTTCTCATAATTAAGTTTGATACAAAGATTAAGAGGCAAATCTCGCATTTAATTTCTAAATTAGGGTTACAAACGTAGTGAGTGGGAGCAGAAGTTGTAGAATGAGAGCACAATGAGAAAATCCAAACCCCTAAACTAGATCCCTTGGGTCCTATTTATAGATGCAGATGGCCGAGCTTTCGACTTCATGCTTTCGACTGCGTCGGAAGGTTCCCCTTTTATTTGCAACTGCGAACCTTTTGTCTTTGTCGAATGGTTTGTCTTTCATATATTATCATGGACCTTTCGACTTTGTCGACAATTTTACTTTACTTTGTGCCTTCGCAAACCTTTCGACATTTTCCAAAGGCTTGCTTTCTTTATGTTGCTGTGAACCCTTCGGCCTTTGGGAAGGTTTCTTTTCCCTTAGTTATTGTAAAGGCTTCAACCTTGTTAGAAGGTTGCTCTGCACTTGATTGTTTTCGAGGGCTATGCTTTCCTTCAATGTTGTCAAAAGGTTTTCTTTCTTTCTTTACTGATTTGTGAGTTTTGTTTTCTTCGTAAACCTTCTGACATCGTTGAAAGGTATCTTGGATGTGTCACAACCGGTCCGTAAGGCTTGCTATGCTTTTGAAAAGGTCATTATGGAGTTGACTGTTCTTGCATTGACTTCTCCACCCTCTTCGGAATGTAAGAACTCTTTAAAATGTTGAGTGATGAAATCTTTTGACTCTTTCGAAAGGTCTAGGACTGCTATGCACCATTGACTACATCCCTACGATTCCTTTGAAAGGTTTAATCTGAACTCCTTTACTTTAGTCTTTATTTTATGACGATGGTTACGGGACTACTCTTCTACCCCAATTGGAAGTTGCTTGGTAGTGTTGTACCAAGATGCTTCGTTATGCCTTAGTAATTCTTTCCTTCAGGCTTGTGGAAGGTTTACTCCAAAGTTCTTATATGCTTCTTTTTACTAGCATTGAATAATCCTCTCGACACTGTCGAAACATAACTTTACCTACTACTCTTTACTTATGTGGAAGCTTTCTAAAAGGCCTTCTTTATCTTTATTCATACTTTACGGTTAACATTTAGCCCCCACTTGTATAAAGAAGGCTTTTGTTCTTTAGGACAAAGATTCCAGGATTACCAAATTGTCCCTGTATTCCTGCGATACATCTAATAATATTTGTATGGTTAGTTCATACTACAAATACCTTTTCAGTTTGGTTGACCTATCACTCTGATTTTATTTTAGCGGAAGATTCATCTTTTGATCCTTTAGAACCTGTAATGATCACAAGTGTATAAAGTCCCAGATTTGGGTCATGATGGTCGGGACTTATCAATTTCTCTTATCAAAGAATGCTAGAAGACCATACATAGACAATTTAGAAGTTCGTATCTTGCGACAATAAAGGCCGAAAATAACACATCAAATAATAATAGGAAGACCAGAATCTTATTGATCATTATAATAGAAAGCTAAAACCCCATATCAATCCGGTAATAATGAGAGAAGACAAGAATACCAATTAAATTATCCGTTCCGGTATGAAAGTCTATGAGATTATCTTTTGGTTGTCAACGTTAAAGGTTTAGATGATTTATTTTGTCATTCAATGGTAGAAGATCATAAGACCGTTTTTGGTGATAAGTAGTAGAAGACTGAAAATCCACGTCAGATAATAGACAATGGAAGACCGGAAATCCATAGTTGGTTATAAGTAATAGAAGGCCAAAATACCCAATTTGTCACTGATAATGGAAGTTCAGAAAACCATTCCCGGTGATAAGTAATATATGACCAGAATACCCATTTATGGTATTTAATAATAGAAGACCAGAATATCCTTTCTGGTAATTAATAATAGAAGACCAGAATACCATTTCTTGCAATTAATAATAGAAAACCAAAGAATCAATCTGGCAGATGTTCATGACGAGAAGTCGGTTAATTATTTTTGATTCCCTTATCGAGTATGTCATCTTTATGCTTTCATGATATTTTGCATGCTTTTTCTTTTTAATGCTCGAGTTTCTTTGTTCTTTTGGCCTATTTCAAGCAGGAACTCTTTCGTCCAATTCTTGTGCTTATTTAAGCAGTTGTCATTTTAGGCAATGCCGATTTCTGGTGGTTGCCCATTTCAGGCAGGGACCTTTCTTAGTTCGTCGGACATTTCAACTAGGTTTTCGGTGCACTCGACTAGCTTATTCTCAAGCAGGGCTCGAGGACTTACCCAACCTTCCTCCAGGAGATGCCTTAACCTAGCCATAGTGTGACGCGGCTGAGGGCTTGTTCAATACCTTGTCCAGGCCATATGGTGGCGGGACAAGGGATTACCCGTCCTCCGTCCAGGAGGTTCCCTATCCTGGCCATAGCGTGACATAGATAAGGGCTTGTGGTACTTTAACCTGGCCATTTCAGACTTTAGCATGGCTAAAGGCATTGCCCTACCTCCAGGAGGTGCCTTGACCTGGCCATCTTGGCGTGACCAAGGGCTATCTACCATTATCGGTAGCCTACAATTTTAGGTAGTCCAAGTTTAAGAAGAATTTTACTCCCAACCATGTAGAATTTTCTAAGTGAGTCATAGCAGAGACATTCTTGAAAATGCTTTATTCATTCAGAGTCAGAAAATATTGTTTCAAATATTCTGCATTCCAAGTTCTCTGTACCAAATTACCATTAGGATGGCATAACTTGTAAGCCTCTAGAGAGATTTCCTTGAAAATAATTAGTGGACCTTCCCAATTTGGTCCAATGTCCCATCTATTAGGTTTCTTGTATTGGCCATTACTCTTTTAAGTACCAAATCTCCTTGTCTGAATGACCTTGTTTTCAACTTTGAGTTATAGTGCTTTGATATTTTCCTTTGCAATCTTAAGGCTACATCTCTCAATCCGTGAATCAAGTCAAGTGATTCCTTTTTTAATTCTTGATTTGGGTTGAAGGCATAGGAAATCCTTCGATGAGATGGTACCTCAATTTCTTCCGGAAGCATTGCTTCACAACCATATGTTAATGAATATGGGGTATGACCCGTTGTAGTTATAGTGGATGTTCTGTAAGCCCACAAAACTAGGGGTAATTCTCCTACCCAATTCTCTTTAGCTTATTTAGTCTCTTTTTCAAGATTGACTTTATTGTTTTGTTGGCAGCCTCAACGGCCCCATTAGCCTTTGGGTGAGTGGCAGAAGATAAGCATTTTATGATTCCTTTCTTATGGCAAAATCGTGAAAGTTCTTCACTTTCGAATTGGGTTCCATTATCGGGTATTATCTTGTAGGGTATCCCAAACCTTGTAACAATTGCCACTACATCATACTTCATAGAGTAATCAATTGCCACTACAGCATACTTCGCCCCACCATTGGAGATTGGATGTGGTCCAATTAAATCGATTCCCCAAACCTTGAATGGCCATGGATTGGTGGAGTTAGTTGACTCGGAGGAAAGACGTGGTATCTTTGAGTAGCGTTGGCACTTTTCACATCTTTTAACATACTCGATTGCTTGGTTGGTTAACTGTGGGGAATAAAATCCTTATCTCGTTATCTATTTGGACAATTTGATCCCATTCGAGTGATCTCCACAAAGTCCTTCGTGGGCTTCCATTAATATCTTTAATCCGCTCTCGGGTTTTACACATCGTAAATATGGAAGGACATATCCTTTCCTGCATAGAACTCCATTCACAATGGTAAAGCTTTAGGCTTGCCTCTTTAGCTTTCGTGCTTCTTTTCTATCTACATGTAGTGTCCTATTGACAATATAACTCATAATTGGGGCTATCCAAGTGTGTTCATAGTATTCTACCATTATTGGAGCTTGGGATTCTTTATTTGGCCTATCCTGATTTGTTTCCAACATTTCTTGTACTATAGCCTGTGATCAGGTCAATACTAGTAGATCATTAGGTTTTTTATTGTTTTATTTCCTCAATGGTAGGATTTGCCGGAAATCCTATAGGCACAATTCGAATCTTAGGGGCCCCTCATGAACTTGCCCACTTAGCTAATGAGTCCGCTTGGGAATTTTCTCCCCTTGGTATTTGGTGTATAGAGAAATCTTAGAAAAGTGTGAGCATTTTTAATACCTTTTTCACATATCAACCGAGTTTGGGATCTTTTATCTAGCATACTTGCTTGATTAGGTTGACCATTAATTGGGAATCACTGAACACTTGAATCCTCGAGATTTTGAGTTTTAAAGCAAGGGTCGATCCTACGACCATAGATTCATACTCTGCCACATTGTTAGTTGCTGAAAACTCCAATTTCATATCATAATGAAGTTTGTGTTCATCAGGGGTTATGTTGAATATGCGCTTATATGTTTTTGTTTGATGATAATAAACATATATATTCATTTAAATGTATTTGGTAATGTACTATTTTGTTTTTCATAGATTAAATAAATATTTGTTGAATAAAATAAATTACACAAAATTTGAATTTGAATTCAAACAGAACAAGCTACACAGATTTTGAATTCAAACAGAAATTTTATTCAAACAAATATTTATTACAATCTTGAATAGTACAAATTCATGCTCTCACTATACATATACATTTTTGATTACATCACGATTACATCACAAATATTTTTACATTGATAACCTCACTACATATCACTCACACTCGTATTTTGTCTTCAACTGCATTCCAGTTTAAATCCAGCATCTGAGAAATCTGCAAAAATATTCACTAACGCAGTAAAATTGAAAAAGAAATATTTTTACAATATAAAATAAAATACGATTTTTGAAAATATAGTTTGCCTCAGTTATTTGGGTTGTTCGTCATAATTCACACTTGTTTTCATCACAAAGTCGTGCATATAGATATTACAGGGACAGGTAGCCATAAGTGGCTGCAATACACACGTGTACATTCATACACGTGTGCACTGCCTCGCCAACTTGTGTGCGCAGCCAATAAGAGCAAGTGTACAACAGTGTCAAGTTGCAACAAAGTTCAAAAGTGCATCAAAGGCAGTTCAATGTGGATAGCAACAGCAAAAAGGGACTGCAACAAACATATATGCAGCATCAAGTCAAAGTATGCAAATACGTGACATAAATGCAACTACAACGATGCAAGCAAAGAACCAAAGTCAGTGGCAAGCTTCAAACTGCATAAGTGACCATGAAACTGACTCGAAGCAGTAGTGACAGTAAGCATGAATCAAGCTCAGTGGAAAATGCATAAATATATCAGAGTGAAACATTTGAGTTGCAACATGAATGAAAAGAACCAGACACAACAGTGCACAAGTACAAGAAACTTGAACTCAATTGCAACAATTCAATGGACCAAACTGCAAGTACAGGAGGCAGTTCAATATAAACATGCTCAGGTCAGAGACAACACACAAACCCAAATGAATATCACAAGTATGATCAGTGGTACACATGCAAGCTCGAGCACAAATATGGAAACTGCACCAAGTGTAAATCACCAAATGAAGACCACAAATATGTCAAATACATGAAGCAACAGTCAGACCAAAAGGCTACATGAAGTATGCAAGTTCAACCTCTTCATTAAACAACTCAGGACCAAAGAGAAGTAGTGCAAGCATATGAAATAGAAACAACAATGAATACTGCAACATGACCAAATGTCAAAACTGCATCAATCACAAATGCAATGCAAGTGGAGTAATGGGTGAACAGAACACCATGATATTCAGCTCAATGAATACTGTAACAACAAAATCAACCAAGACAAGTATTGCAGTAATGAATGCATCATATATACAACATCAAAGTGCAACAGAATGGATGCAGCAATACCAAGTGAAACAAATGTAGAACTGACAAATGTATCAACTCAACTACAGCCAGTGCCGACATGAACAGAAGTTTTAAATCAAAAATGAAGACACCAAGTAAACAAACTCAAGATTACAGGGCAGTGGACAGTACAAGCTTGCAGAATGCAAATGGACTCGACCAAGTATACAAGTGCTACAAGCAGCAATATGCAACTGCAGGTGAACAAATATGCATATACCAGTGATGCAACTTTAGCCAAATCATTTACAACATGTGCACAGCAAAGACAAATGAGTGCAACAAAGAAGCTATGGTACTATGCAAATACATGGCAGTACCAAGTGACAGTAAAGATGGCCAGAGATGAAGACAGGGGCAAACACAAGATGGCCGAAGCAGTGAAGTCAGAATTTTCGAAAATAGGATGCTAAAGTCAAGTCAGAGAATTCAACAAAAATATTCGTCTTTGAAAAAAGTCAGCAATGAAAAAGGGGAAGTTTTAATGCCGTGTGAATCAAGAAAATCGAACGCAACACAATCAAAGCCGTGCGTATCAAGGTGTAATTAAAATCAGGAAAGCATAATTTAGGAAAGTATCGAATCAATACAAGCAAAATCAAGTGTCCAGAATTCATATAAATACAATCCCAAAATCATCATCGGCTGTAGAGAAAATCAAATCAAATCCAAACACAAACCCAAGTTCATCATCGGCATCGAGTTATAGAGTCAAGCAAATCATTAAAACCAGCAACGAAAAGAAATAACATACCGAATCATCAACAACTCGATCACCAGAGAACGAACTGTCAACGCAAATCGATCATCAGAGAACGAGCTAGCAACAAGAATCAATTATCAGAGAAC
This sequence comes from Allium cepa, assembly GCA_030765085.1. Classification (NCBI taxonomy): domain Eukaryota; kingdom Viridiplantae; phylum Streptophyta; class Magnoliopsida; order Asparagales; family Amaryllidaceae; genus Allium; species Allium cepa. The sequence continues at coordinate 593,928,235 of CM060938.1, read as the reverse complement.
AAGCGACGCAAGCCATCGGTCACAAATCAGAGATCGATCATCAGAACGAAGCCCTAATTCGAGAAAGAAGCCGAAGCCCTAATTCGACAAAGAGAGGCCGCATTTTTTACAAGCAAAAGTGGACCGGGTCAAAGAATAAGGGAAGATAGTGGATCGACTGAAAAATAAAGGGGTCGGTCTTCTTTATTATTAAAGGGGAATTATTCTCAAATTTAGGGTTTAATTTTTAGAGTTTTAATTGAGCAAAAAATATGCATTCAAGTTCGTATTTTAATTTTTGCTCCTGCGGTTAATTTTGAAGTTTGTTTTTCTTTTCGAGTCGAAGAATTTGTAAATCACCACCTAGGGATTAGGTAGTGTCAGATTGTCTATTTAGAATTAGTTCAGTGAGCAGGGAGTGCGAGTTTGCAAAGCTCTATAGGCGGGAGCAGTGTTTGCGAGTGAGCGAAACTCTATAGGCGGGAGCAGGGTGTGCGAGTCTAGTAGAGTGTTTGTGAGCGAGAGCAAAAGGGTCTGCGAGTCTAGTAGAGTGTTTGTAAGCGTGATACTGTTTAATTCTAATAGAAATCTGGGAATGCAGCAGTAGGCAGGGGCTACCGAAGCTGGGTAAATTTTGTGTGTGATTTACTTTTCAGCATATTTATTTCTGCAATTATATTTCTGTGTTTAATTTGAGAAAATTTGCTATAACCCTATTCACCCCCCCCCCCCTCTAGGGTTAATCTAGATCCTACAAGTGGTATCAGAGCCTGGTATTTTTATTTAACTCTAGAGTCATGAATCCATCAAATAATGCTTTTTCTGAGGGGCAATCTATTGTTAGGCCACCCATGTTTAACGGGAACGATTATGCTTATTGGAAAGTTAGGATGAGTATTTACCTTAGTTCCGTTGATTATGATGTTTGGGATATTATTGAAACTGGCTATAAATCTCCCACTATAATCGTTGGTGATACTGAGATTCCTAAACCTAAGGATAGGTGGGATGCTAACGGTAAGAGATTGAAAACGACAAATGCTAAAGCCATGAATGCTTTGATATGTGCTCTTGATAAAAATGAATTTAATAGAATTTCTCATTGTACAACAGCACAGGAAATTTGGCACACTTTGGAGGTGACACACGAAGGAACTTCTCAAGTCAAGGAGTCTCGTTTAGCCCTATTCAGCAATGAATACGAGAACTTTGTGATGGACAAAGGCGAGAGCATAAAGGACATGTTTGGACGCTTTTCAACTTTGGTGTACAACGCTAGAGCACTTGGGAAGGTATTTACTGAGGTAGAGCTTGTGCGGAAGATACTACGAGTTTTACCAATGAACTTTGAGGCAAAAGTCAAGGCAATCCAAGAATCGAAAGATCTGAGTAAGCTAAGCATGGAGGAGTTGATTGGAAACTTGATGACATATGAGCTTGAGCTAAAAGCAAAGGAAGAACGCAACAACTCCGAACCAAAGAAAAAGACGATTGCCTTAAAGAGCAAAGAAGAAAGCGATGAAGAAGGAGAAGATCCAATTGAAGAGCTTGCAATGGCTGTCAATAATCTTAGAAAATGGTCGAGATTCAAGCCACGCAAGAAGAAAACAAATAGTAATAGGCCAAAAGATTCTGACAATTCCGATAATGAACCGACGTGCTTTAACTGCAAGAAGCCCGGACACTTCATACAAAAATGCCCGCTTCTCAAAAACAACAAAGGAAAGAAAAAGGCGAAGAAGGTATTTGCAGCGACTTGGGATGATGAAGAAGGAGAAGAAGCTTCGGATAGCAGCTCAGAGGAGGCTAACTTGTGTCTTATGGCGAAATCAAATTCAGATTCAAGCTCAGAGGAATTTAGTGAGGAAGGTGAGTATTCCTATAGAGATCTTGTTTTTATGTGTTCTGATCTTACTAAAGTAGTTGATGCTCTTGAATCTAAAATTGAAAAACTGAAAACTGATAGGAAAGAACTTGCTCGTAAAAAATTTAGGTTAGAAACTGAACTTGAAAATATTCAAAACCTAGAATGTAAAAGATGTAAAGTTTTAGATTCAGAATTGACAAGACTTAAGAATAACTCTGAGAATCTTGAAAAAGAAAACTTGAATCTTAAGGAAACCATCGACACTAGGAAAAAGGATTTTATAAATCGATGCACCTCACTTGTCACTATAAATACAACACTAAAAACCAAAGTCCAAAATCTTGAGAAATCTTTGAATAACTTTTCAAGAGGCGAAAAATCTTTCAACATGCTATTGGGAAATCAAATTTTTGCTAACAACAGAAAAGGACTTGGTTTTGGGAAAACACAAGCTGAGGATAATGCAAAAGGGAAAAGTATCTTTGATAAATGTGAAATAATTGGACATCGTTGTAGTCATAGGAACAAGAACACAAAATTTATACAAGTTTGGGTTCCTAAGAATTCTACAAACAAATTTCATGCCTATTGGAACAAGAATAAAAGGACTAAACAAGTTTGGGTTCCAAAGGGTTTGTTTATTCATAATGTTTCTGCCACTAACAATCATGGACCTAGAAATAGGTCACAAAAATCTTTCATCGTGTAGGTGTGGTGGCAGGCTAAGGAACGACAACGGTGTTCTCTGGATTTTGGCTGTTCCAAAAACACAACGGGCAACAAAGCAAAGTTCCTTAGCCTAATATAAAGGTGACAGAATCACAATGGGCAATCACGAGAAATTATCGTAAAGGTAAAACAGGTGAAGGTATATTAAATGTGATAATCTGCACCATATTCTGAATTAAATCAGCCAAAATTGTGATAATGATGTGATGATGACTTTAATTCTGACTTATTGATATGATTTCTTTTGACTTGTTCTTACTTTGATTTGTGCTCAAAAGTAGACCAACCATCCTTTCATCATTGAACTTAATATGTTTGGTCAAATGATGGTATTTTATTGATCCTTGATTACTTGTGCTACACTTAGATATATTTTGACATTTTGATCACTGCTTGTAAATTTGCACGATTTCAAACTCATGTGAAAAAGGATTTTAAGAAATTGTTGAAACTTCAAGAAATTGGTTTTGAAATAATTATGATGTTGATTGACTGTTGATTACTCATGAATATAATTGTTTATCCTATGGTTTTCTGAAATTAACACCATGATATTTGTTTGAGTGTGAACATGGCTTCAATTCAAAATCCAAAGAATGTCATTTAAATTGTTGCTAAAATTGGGTTTCAAATTTTTGATGCACACTTCATGTATGGTTTACCAAATCCAGTTAGTGATATTTTGGATTGAAAAAGAAATTCAGATGCAGTTCATACTGGTAATCTAGTTGATAGAAAACTTACGAGTTGAACGTAATTAATTTTTGAAACATTCATTTGCTACATCGTTTTTTTCAAAGAAAATATCTGCATATTTTTCACTTGAAATAATTTTTCCATTTAGCAGAATTTTTTTTTCATATAACCCCTTCAAGAAAATAATTGTTTGACCATATTTTCAGATTAGACATTTTTATTTGATTTTAAATGACAAATTTTGACTGATCCGACTCCCTACTGATTATCAAAGAGATAAATAGTGATTGGAAAAGTGATGAGTGTTGATATTTAACATACATTACTCAAGAGAGTATATTTGGAAAATTTCTTTAGGAATTAAAACAAGAATTATAAAACTTTTTGTTGGGTAAAGATTCCATGACCATTTCTGTATCTATCATTATTTCTATCGACCATGGTTTATCAAATATTCAATATAGTTTGTCGATATGTGGTACTATAATCAGGAATCATTTGTTTTTCATGTCATATTTTTTAAATAAATAAATAAATATCCAAAGTATTCACTCTCATTTAAAAGTCCTCACGGTTATGCATGGGTGAATTACTTGAATTTTTTTATTATGTGCTTCCATGCTCATTTAAAAGTCCTTACGGTTATGCATGTATGGAACGCATATCAAAATTAAATTGCTTAAATAGACAAGTTGATTCTAATCCCATTTAAAAGTCCTCACGGTCATGCGTGGTTAGAAGATACTTGATTTCATTTTTAAAATTAATTTCGAATACTACTAATCTCATTTAAAAGCCCTAACGGTTATGCATGATTAGTAGATATTCAAATTCCTGATATAAATACCACAAGAAGATTCAACTGTATGATTTTATATGAACATCAATTTCCATCATTTCTAAAAGTGGAATATGCGCCTAACAAGGGTAGTTATGGTTTTTGTTTGATTCTTATTGAAGTTTAATATTCAATTTTAGTTTAATGTTGGATTAATACCAATCACTTTATCTCTATTTTTCTCTCACGCTATTATTCTTTTGCTGATAACAAAAGGGGGAGAGAAAAGTTAAGATTTTGTCAAATAGAATCAAGCAAAGGTCAAATAATTTTTCCATATGCATCTAGGCTCATTTGAATATATTTCAATTTGTATGCATATATGTAGGGGGAGCATCATGAGAGGAAGCATTTAAATAGGGGGAGCAAATTAGAGTATATAATTGGTCAAATACATTTAACAGGGTCAAAATCTTAAATATATGTTTGTTATCATCAAAAGGGGGAGATTGTTGAATATGCGCTTATATGTTTTTGTTTGATGATAATAAACATATATATTCATTTAAATGTATTTGGTAATGTACTATTTTGTTTTTCATAGATTAAATAAATATTTGTTGAATAAAATAAATTACACAAAATTTGAATTTGAATTCAAACAGAACAAGTTACACAGATTTTGAATTCAAACAGAAATTTTATTCAAACAAATATTTATTACAATCTTGAATAGTACAAATTCATGCTCTCACTATACATATACATTTTTGATTACATCACGATTGCATCACAAATATTTTTACATTGATAACCTCACTACATATCACTCACACTCGCATTTTGTCTTCAACTGCATTCCAGTTTAAATCCAGCATCTGAGAAATCTGCAAAAATATTCACTAACGCAGTAAAATTGAAAAAGAAATATTTTTGCAATATAAAATAAAATACGATTTTTGAAAATATGGTTTGCCTCAGTTATTTGGGTTGTTCGTCATAATTCACACTTGTTTTCATCACAAAGTCGTGCATATAGATATTACAGGGACAGGTAGCCATAAGTGGCTGCAATACACACGTGTACATTCATACACGTGTGCACTGCCTCGCCAACTCGTGTGCGCAGCCAACAAGAGCAAGTGTACAACAGTGTCAAGTTGCAACAAAGTTCAAAAGTGCATCAAAGGCAGTTCAATGTGGATAGCAACAGCAAAAAGGGACTGCAACAAACATATATGCAGCATCAAGTCAAAGTATGCAACTACGTGACATAAATGCAACTATAACGATGCAAGCAAAGAACCAAAGTCAGTGGCAAGCTTCAAACTGCATAAGTGACCATGAAACTGACTCGAAGCAGTAGTGACAGTAAGCATGAATCAAGCTCAGTGGCAAATGCATAAATATATCAGAGTGAAACATTTGAGTTGCAACATGAATGAAAAGAACCAGACACAACAGTGCACAAGTACAAGAAACTTGAACTCAATTGCAACAACTCAATGGACCAAACTGCAAGTACAGGAGGCAGTTCAATATAAACATGCTCAGGTCAGAGACAACACACAAACCCAAATGAATATCACAAGTATGATCAGTGGTACACATGCAAGCTCGAGCACAAATATGGAAACTGCACCAAGTGCAAATCACCAAATGAAGACCACAAATATGTCAACTACATGAAGCAACAGTCAGACCAAAAGGCTACATGAAGTATGCAAGTTCAACCTCTTCATTAAACAACTCAGGACCAAAGAGAAGTAGTGCAAGCATATGAAATAGGAACAACAATGAATACTGCAACATGACCAAATGTCAAAACTGCATCAATCACAAATGCAATGCAAGTGGAGTAATGGGTGAACAGAACACCATGATATTCAGCTCAATGAATACTGTAACAACAAACTCAACCAAGACAAGTATTGCAGTAATGAATGCATCATATATACAACATCAAAGTGCAACAGAATGGATGCAGCAATACCAAGTGAAACAAATGTAGAACTGACAAATGTATCAACTCAACTACAGCCAGTGCCGACATGAACAGAAGTTCTGAATCAAAAATGAAGACACCAAGTAAACAAACTCAAGATTACAGGGCAGTGGACAGTACAAGCTTGTAGAATGCAAATGGACTCGACCAAGTATACAAGTGCTATAAGCAGCAATATGCAACTGCAGGTGAACAAATATGCATATACCAGTGATGCAACTTTAGCCAAATCATTTACAACATGTGCACAGCAAAGACAAATGAGTGCAACAAAGAAGCTATGGTACTATGCAAATACATGGCAGTACCAAGTGATAGTAAAGATGGCCAGAGATGAAGACAGGGGCAAACACAAGATGGCCGAACCAGTGAAGTCAGAATTTACGAAAATAGGATGCTAAAGTCAAGTCAGAGAATTCAACAAAAATATTCTTCTTTGGAAAAAGTCAGCAATGAAAAAGGGGAAGTTTTAATGCCGTGTGAATCAAGAAAATCGAACGCAACACAATCAAAGCCGTGCGTATCAAGGTGTAATTAAAATCAGGAAAGCATAATTTAGGAAAGTATCGAATCGATACAAGCAAAATCAAGTGTCCAGAATTCATATAAATACAATCCCAAAATCATCATCGGCTGTAGAGAAAATCAAATCAAATCCAAACACAAACCCAAGTTCATCATCGGCATCGAGTTATAGAGTCAAGCAAATCATTAAAACCAGCAACGAAAAGAAATAACATACCGAATCATCAACAACTTGATCACCAGAGAACGAACTGCCAACGCAAATCGATCATCAGAGAACGAGCTAGCAACAAGAATCAATTATCAGAGAACAAGCGACGCAAGCCATCGGTCACAAATCAGAGATCGATCATCAGAACGAAGCCCTAATTCGAGAAAGAAGCCGAAGCCCTAATTCGACAAAGAGAGGCCGCATTTTTTACAAGCAACCGGGTCAAAGAATAAGGGAAGATAGTGGATCGATTGAAAAATAAAGGGGCCGGTCTTCTTTATTATTAAAGGGGAATTATTCTCAAATTTAGGGTTTAATTTTTAGAGTTTTAATTGAGCAAAAATTATGCATTCAAGTTCGTATTTTAATTTTTGCTCATGCGGTTAATTTTGAAGTTTGTTTTTCTTTTCGAGTCGAAGAATTTGTAAATCACCACCTAGGGATGAGGTAGTGTCAGATTGTCTATTTAGAATTAGTTCAGTGAGCAGGGAGTGCGAGTTTGCAAAGCTCTATAGGCGGGAGCAGTGTTTGCGAGTGAGCGAAACTCTATAGGCGGGAGCAGGGTGTGCGAGTCTAGTAGAGTGTTTGTGAGCGGGAGCAAAAGGGTCTACGAGTCTAGTAGAGTGTTTGTAAGCGTGATAATGTTTAATTCTAATAGAAATCTGGGAATGCAGTAGTAGGCAGGGGTTGCCGAAGCTGGGTAAATTTTGTGTGTGATTTACTTTTCAGCATATTTATTTCTGCAATTATATTTCTGTGTTTAATTTGAGAAAATTTTCTATAACCCTATTCACCCCCCCCCCTCTAGGGTTAATCTAGATCCTACAGGTTATTATTATGTATCCTGCTCCAGCCCCATGTTCATTTAAGGCACCATCCATAAATAATTACCACTTGGGTTTTAAGTCTTTTTCCTCTTTGAATTGCTCTGGATCAAATCCCGTACATCCATTAATGAAGTCAATCAATGCTAGCCACTCCGAGTTGATATTCTATATCATATTGACTTATCTCAATTCCTCACTTAATCAGTCTACCAGAAGTTTCAGGTTTACTAAAGACTTGTTTCGATGGAAAGTTGGTCAATACCTTCACTAAGTATGCTTGAAAGTAAGGCCTTAACTTTTAAGCCGTGAGAATTTAAAAGTATGCTAGTTTTACAATAACTGGATATCAGATTTCGGCATCCTTCAGCCTTATGCATACATAATAAACCGGTAGTTGCAATTCCTTGGTTTTCCCAATCAATACCGAGCTTACCGCGTGTTCTGAAATTGCCATATACAAAAATAGATCCTTCATATCTTGGGGGCTAGATAAGATCGATGGTTTTTTCAAATGTGCCTTTTTGCAACCATCATCCCATTTGAAAATTTTCCTCTTCTTTATCACCTTAAAGAATGGAATGCGCTTATCAGTGGCCTTTGAAATAAACCTGCTTAGCGCTGCTACCTTTCCATTCAAACTCATAATATCTTTACTTGTTTAGGGCTCTACCATATCCTTAATAGCCTCAATCTTTATCGGGCTAGCCTCAATTCCTTGTGCACTAGCAATATAGCCAAAGAATTTTCCAAAATGAACTCCCAAGTTTAATTTTTGGGGGTTGAGTATCATTTGATAATTTCAGAGTACTTTGACATTTCATCTAAATCTTCAAGATGATCCTTTGCCTTTAGGATTTTACCAACATGTCATCTAAGTGAACTTCCATACTTCTTCTGATTTAATCTTTAAACATCCGGTTAACCAGTCTTTGGTAAGTTGCCCCAGCATTTTTCGACCCGAATGGCATCACTTTGTAACAATAGTTTCCTTCATCTATAATGAAGCCGATCTGCTCCTCATCAGGTTTAAACATAGGGATTAGATTTGTATTCATAGTATGCGTCCATCAAGGAGAGCAGCTTATGTCCACTAGTTGCATCAACCAATTGGTCTATCCTTGGCCACGGGTGACATTCCTTTGGACCAGCTTTTTTTTAAATCTGTATAATCCATGCAAGTTCGCTACTTCCCATTAGATTTCTTTACCAAAAATGGGTTAGCCAACCACTTGGTGTAGAAGACTTCTTGGAAAAACCCATTCGGTTGCAATTTCTTGACTTCTTTTAAGGTGTCACTCCTAAGCTTACCAAATTGCCTCTTCTTTTGCCTGACCGAAGGAATGTTTGATTGGAATTTAGGGCATGACTCATGATTGTAGGATCAATTCCAACCATGTCAGAGTGGGTACAAGCAAAAATATCCTTATTGGCTTTTAAGAATTCCACTAATTTTGATTTCATTTGCTCCTCGAGATATTTTCCCACTCTTACTATATTAGTAGAATCGGTAGAATCTATTAGAAGTTTCTCGGTTTCTTTAACTGGCTTAACTCTTTCAACCTCTCCTAGGCAATCTCGCTCTATAATAATCTCGCTTTCCTTTAATGAGTTGGTATCCATTCTCTTCCTCTTTCCATAAATTGCAAAACTTCTTTTGGCAAACCTCCCTGTTATATTATTCCAAAGTTGCAAGTATATTTCCCTTATTGCAAATTGCTCGCCTTGGATAGTTCCCCAACCATTCTTAGTAAGGAATTTGAGCATCAGATATTTAGGTGAGATGAAAGCGTCCACTTCATCCAGCGCTGGATGTTCGAAGAAAGCGTTGTAAAATGATGGTTGGACTATGATTACAAAAGTTGTTTCAAAAACACGGGAGCACGGAGAGAGTCCTAGCTGTACAAAAGAGCTTCACTTGTCCTAATGGAGTTGTTCCTTTGTTATTGAACCCAAAGATGGGTTCAGGGCTAGGCTTAAGTTTGTCATTAGAGATCCCTATTTGATCGAATGCATGTTTAAACATCATATTTACAGCGTTTCCAGTGTGGAATAGGATCTTTGTAACTACCGAGGATCCTATCTGAACCATGATCATTAATGGGTCATTGTGTGGGTGATGGATTCCTCTTCTCAACTCTTGGGAATTAATCACCAACGTGTGCATGTTGATATTATACTTTGGGTTTTTGGGCGGTGGTTCTTCTTGCATAGAAAACACACCCTTCCTAGCGTCACGAATGTATCTACCCCTGACATTCTAACTTCTGCCTGCGGGATGTGGTCCGCCATACAGAACATCGATTATGTTTTGGGGTGGATTCAAGTTCAATGGACCTTCGTCTTCAATCATATTAATAGTTGGACCGACGGGTTTTCTTGTCCCGGTCTCTAGCAAGGAAGTATCTTGTGGGTTTTTCACAAACTACTTTAGATGTCCTTCTCGAATTATTTTTTGAATTATCCCTACTAGCACCTTACAGTCATTGGTCCCGTGACCATTTTTCTTATGATAAGTACAGTAGTTATCTCCTTTCTTCTGCTCTGGATAATTTCGAGCTCTGAATGAGGTCGGGAAATTGACCTTGTCTTGAGTCATCGCATAAATGTAGGAGATTGGTCATTTTAACGCCACCATATTAGCATTAGCATCTTCCCATCTAGACCTTTTATTAATCTTTTTGGTGTTAAATCTTCCACTGTCTTCTTCTGATTAGACCTCCTCTTAGAATAGTACAATTTGTCTATTCGGATGAAATTGTCAGCCTGAAAATGAAAGTCTGGCAAGTCTTGGCAACCATGGATGAATAATTACTTCCAAAAAGGAGAATTGACTATAACGCCTGAGTGAACGCAATAAGCTTGTCCCTGTCATTCATTCCCTTGGCTTTCAAAGTTTTAACGTTAAACCTCTTTAAGTAGTCACCCAATGACTCACCATAATTATGTCTTATAGTGGGTAGTACTGTATAATCGATCGACGGGTCTTTGCAGATGTAGAATTGAGCCGAGAATTTATAAGAGAATTGTTTCCAAGAATAAATTGTGTTCTCGCAGTACTGTCTTTACCACTTGGCAGCAGCCCCTTGAAGAGTGACTGGAAAAAGGCAGCACCTAACGACACCAGAAGTATTGTATAAATCCATTTGACTGTCAGTTGCCATCAAATGGTCGTCAGGTTCAGATATGCCATGATATTTCATTGTAGGGACCTTCATGTAAGAAGAAATAGGTGCTGACATTATCTAATCAATGAAAGGGGCAACCCTTTAATTATCATTTACTCTCTCGTCTGCTGTTCTCTTACACTTAATATTCAACAGTCCTTTACGGCCTTCTCTGCCATATCTTTGAGGTAAGCTTCGTTGTTCAAGTAGTCTTTCTTGTTTGGTTTGTAGCTGTTTGAGGTAGAGCTTGCAGAACGGTCCTTGTCTTCCTCTTGGATCCTTCCTTGAGAGTTCTCCTTTAGTGGCGGGCAATCCTTCTTTAGCGAAAGGATAACTTGTCGAATGTCTCTGCACCGGCTGATCCCCGGTATAGAGATTTGATCACCCTTTGTGATGGGGAGTCCAGACGTGATTAGGGATTATCCGGATTTGAAAGGGCTTCATTGTGAAGTGCCTTCGGTTCTGTTCGAACCCGGAACAGACTTGTACGGATGTGTGTCTGACATTACACTTTGAGATGTAAAGCTGGTTTCTATCAAATACATTTTTGGTTGGTGGCGGAGATTTATTCCCTTAGCTTAACACCCTTCTCTGAGACGTACGAGCTCAAAGGTTATGTAGTTGATGGTTACTAGTGATACATCCCCAATTTGGTAATGTGGAATACGAAGTGCTGTTGAACATTTGTTGATCAAAGCATGGCTTGGTGAAAAAGCATAGCTTTATCGACGAGACTGCATCAGGACCTCACAACTCGAAATGGTCGAAACAGAAATGTTGCAGCAAGGTTTTTAGGGGTCGCCCCCCTAGGGTATGTCCATTTCCTTTTGGATAAGAGGTGGTATCATGGTATAGAGCCCAGATATTTAACCTATGTGGTTACTAAAAATTTATTACTTTGTGGTTGTTGGTGTCGAGCGCTGGGATAAAGGTTGGTAACGACCGAGAATGGCGTACTTGTGTCTTAGTTACCTATGTTATAACTTGGTTAAAGAGAGAGGTAGCGTCGGCCTTGTGTTAGCAGAGATCCGGTTAGGTTCTCGGAGGCATCCTTCCAGCGGCATTCCCATTTCGGTAAGGAAGTTCCTTGACCATTTGTTGGAAATCCAAAGAAACAATACACACCCTATACGGTTTTAGTTGTATAACCTGCCATGGAATATGGCGGTAACCTTCTATTGAACATGGTAGCTATAGTAGACATACGACGAAATGCTGTATGCTGACTAAGATTAATATTATATTTTCGACAGGTTTTCTGCACTATGCACTAATAATAATATCAAATGGTTTTCGCTTATCAAGCATTTTTGACTGTCATAAGGAGAAATCTCCTCCAAGTGTGCCCTTGAATTGTGTGTGTGGCGGGAGGCCTTATGGCAGTTTCATTTTCTAAAAATCATTGCGGTTTTCAATGTTTTAAAATCTTTTGTTGTTGTTTTAAAGATAAACTGTTTTTGTTTTCTTATACCAGTCCGATGACTGACCCGGAGTTTATTGTTCCCTTCCTAAACTCTGGGTGCCCACAATTTTCCTCACGGGCAGTCTAGAGTTGGGTTTTTCAGATAGTAGATATCAATTCAGTAGCTTTCAACATTCTCTTTGGAATTCTTTGGAGACTTTGGATATTGAAGTCTTTGGTTAGGACGACTTACCTAGATTAGCTTGGTACAACTTGATGGTGGTTCGAACTATCTATGGAGATTGCTGATATTGGTGTTTCTTCTGGAGTTTCAAGTTCTAGTTGTTTCCGCTACTAGTTCATTGGTGTTTTTGCTATAGCATTTCATTGTATCTCTGATATTGATCATTGTTGTATATTTGGATATTGTATCATTGGAGTTGTATAAAAATATGATATTTATTTCTTTTTCTTCCGCTGTGTTGTTATACTTAATGCGTTATAAGCTTCGGCAACCAAATTCGACGTTTGGATCTGCGGCATTCAAATACGAGTGGCGTATTCAGTGCCGATTTTCGAAGGTCGAGTCAGGGTCGTTACAATGGTATCAGAGCTGAAGGTCCAAACTTTAGCTCAAGATTATAACACATTAGGTAACTCATTAGAGATAGGGTGAAGTATACCCTAGAATGAGTATATCCCTAAGATATCCGTTCGTGTGCCTTAGTAAATTCTCTTACTATCCACTGATAGTAAGTATGAGTGCGAGAAGAGGACGAGATAGGGGACGGGGAAGTATCACTTCAACTGGTCGATACCCTGCAACAACAAGGAAGCAACTTTCTTCTCAATCTCCTTTGATCCAGTTTCAATTCTTTGATTGCTTCGTGGCAGCTCGATGGAGGAGCTTTGATGTGGTGGCTCTGTAAACAGTTATAGATAAGTTTCTATCTCGTATTCTCTTCATCAAAATTCTATTAGCTTTTCGTTTTTGACTTTAACGAAATTGAAATTTTATTGGAATAAATTGGTAAATTAAATATGAAGTTAAATTGAATTGTATCGATAAAATGATTTCGATTAAAACCAAATTTGAAAATCTATTGTAATTTTTCGTGAGAATCGAAGTCCGAAGAGGGACAATTATATATACTTTGAGATACTCCGACCTAAGTTTGGAGTTTATATCAAGTGTTTGAAAATTATAGAGATTAAATCCATATATCCACTGTTTGGGTCTCGATATATTCTACGAACGATTAGTTATCCCTTCGAACTAATCAATGCCCCTGCATACTTTGCAGACTGGATGACCCGAGTATCTTGTATAGTATCGAATGAGTTTGTTCTCATGTCTATTGTTGATGTTCTGATTTGGTGAGCCAAATGCAGAATAGATATTCAGTTTGACCTAGAAAACTGTTTTCTCTATCTTTGTGTATCCATCTTTGTTGTCTCCTTGGCAAATTTCGGGGACGAAATTTTCTTTAGGGGGGAATCTGTAACGATTCCAGTTTTGAATCAAATTAAATTGGTGATTAAAATAAATTTTTGAATAAAATTATGAATTAATTTGAATTTCTCAAATTTAATAAGATATTTGTTTATTTGGGTATTGATTTTTAAATTAATTGTGCCTTTGAAATTCTAAATGTAGTATCTTATAAATAAAAATTTGGATTTGAAAAATATATAATTTTATAGAAATTTGTTTTTTAATTTTAAGAGACATATGTAAGATATTTATAAAATTGTATTGGAATTCAATATAGTAAATTATAAAAAAAAAAGGTTTGAAACATAATTTATAAACAAGAGGGTTTAAAACATAAGAAACAAAGTCAATTCACAAATTTTAAAATGATAGGGTTAAAAAAAATATACATATGTAATTATATTTCATAATTTATAATAGCATAAAGGGTTGAAAACAAAATTTGTAAATTTATTAACCTAAGGAATTAAACACAATTTGAATGACAATAGACATTTGTAAATGGTTATGCAAGCTAATGAACAAGTGTTAGATTGGTTTTATTATGGAAATACAAGTGGCAAACAATATATTTTTTTGATTTAATTTTATAATAGCATTCATTAGTGAGAAAATATGACTCATTTTCTTTCACTTAAGAACCTGAAAACAAAAACTTAAGAAATGCAAAACCATAAAATAAGCAAACCAAATCATTCCAAGTTCTAGTTTTAAAATATGAATCAGATCATCTCAAATCTGATACATTCAAACAAACTTAACTCAGTTTGAAGTTATAAGGCCATATTCACTTCAAATTGTTTCAACCTGAAGATCAAGCAATCACAAGCATATCAGATCAACTCAGTTTCAAAATCCATTATGGATCAAGCTAGATAACAAAACAAAATCAAAGCTCAGACCAAATCAAAGTAGTATGCTCTGTTCTTCTCTGTTCTTTCAAGAAACAAGTGAGCAAACTTTCAAACTTTAATCTACTTTGTTTTCTGTGAGTAGAAATTCATTTCTCCTCTTGATTTCTAATACCTGTGATGATGATGACTTGGAAGTATGTTTGTATGAATGGGAATGTGATGTATGTATAAATATAAATACATATGCAAGGACTATGTGCATGCCTGAATTGATACAGGCCTCTGGTTTAAATTCCCATAGGCTAAATAAATGTAGAAAAAAATATCAAATTTCCTTCGTTTCAATCGTTTTAGGGATTCGATCTTTAAAAGGAAATATGAAAGAGTAAACCTGACTTCATTATTTTCAAAATGGTTTCAAAAAAAAATTATTATGTAATTATTTTTAAAACAGTAAATTTCAGTAGAAAAGAAATCAAGTCAGGAATTCGACATTTAAAATTTTAAATTTTGATTACATAAATCGATTTGAGTTTGAATATGGTGATTTTTGATGTTAGAAACAAGATTTTTAAGTTCAAGAATCATGCAAATTTTCGAGTTGAACGAGAAGAGAAAAATAAGCAATTTCTGTTGATCAATGAGATATTGTTCATCGCGATCAGGGCTGAAGGGGGCAGAGATATCAGGCATTATCAGAAAAATGGAATATAGATTTTTAGTTGGTCATGGTGTCTGATCGGTGGCAATTTAGGGTTTTAACCCAGTATTTTGTCAGTTGTATTCCTGAGGCATTATCGTCGTCGTCAAAGCTTTATAGTAGATCGGACCTAGGGGAATGTGATCGTTGTTGGGTGGCAAAGCTTTGATTACAGGCAAGTTGATCGTTGGTCTGAGTCGTCGATACGATGAGATTTTGGGTGATCGGTTTTGCCTCAGTGGGTTTCATTTTGCTCGATCTCGAGTTCATCACTAATTCAAGGATCTGGGTGGTTATGGTGAACGGAGGAGGTCATCGGGATGTGTGGATGACCACGGCAATGGTCAATGATTGCTCTGATGATCGTGCACATGCACGGGTAAGAGTACATATCTGTGTCATTGGTAAAATCTGGGAAGATGAAGAAGCTCGGTGACGATCTCGAAAAGATTTACAAAATACTCGAAGCAAGTGGAAAACTGAATAACCCGAAGTTAGGTTCGAGAAATCTTCATAAGGGCTCGGGTTTATCTCGTATACTATCAGGTTTTAAATTAAAGGATAAAACTAGTTTTAAAGATTTGAATTTAATCAAGATTAAATGATTTCCTAATCATTTTTTTCCTTTATAAAACTTGTTTCTTTTAAGTTAAAACTTAGTTAAAGGTTTTAATTTTTTTTTTAAATCAACCAAGTTTGAAAGTGTTTTAGTGTATAAATCTATAACCTTTGTTTTTTTTTGAAAGTTTATTTTAAATAAACTTAATATGGTGATTAAGTAGTTGATTAAAAAGATAATTACTTAAACGTTTTTAAAATGTCAACTTAAAAGTGAAGTTAACTTATATTAAAAATGATTAATTGCAAGGTTTATTAATTAAAGATTCAATGATAATTCAATGATTAATGATTTTTATAATTGCTCAATAATTAAAGAATAATTAGTTAAAGATTAATTAATTATTAATTTAAGGATAATTAATTTAAGAATAATAAATGATTAGTGAATAATTATTTAATAATTGGAGGTTAATTTATTTTAAGGTTAATTAATTAATAATTAATGTTAAATTAATAAATGATTAAAGTTAATTAATTAAAAAATTGGTTTGTAATTAATTAATATTAATTAACCAGGATTAGTAAATTTTTCATAAGTAATTAATCTGATTTAAATTAATCAGACAATTAACTGATCTTACTTATGAATGTTTGGATTGAATTAAATACTTTGAATTGTGTGATATCCCTGATATATAATGTTATGTTATATGATTAAACTGTGAAATGTAACTTATTATCTGTGATGAAGGTAATTTAGTTATCTGCGATGTACCTATGTTATTTATCTGTGATCTTTGAATAAAGATAAGCGTTATAGTTTATACCGCTTATCAAATATATTGCTGTATTTGAATCCGTGCTAATTGATGATGTTGCATTATTGTGTGTAAAACCCTGGACCACACTATACACACACAAATATGGATTGCACGAGGAAATTGGTTAAGTCATAGATTTTTGAAATGGTTTTAAAAGTTTGATTTTGAATCCAAACGGTTTTGGAAATGGAATTGAGTTAAAAAGCTTTCGAGTAGGAGTTGAAGATACAGAGTTATTTTGAATAACTTGATAAAATTTTCAAATTAAAATAATTTGATTTGAATTTGAATTCAAGTTTTGAAATTGAATTCTAGGTTGGAAATTATGGCTTGAAAAGCTTATAAAATTTATAAATGTGCTTTTAAACCATTTTAAAAGCATTGTTTCGGGAACTTGAATTTAACCAAGTTTTAGACTTATAGGGCTTTAACTCGTATCGAATTTTTTCGAAAATGAAAACTATTAGTTTTCAAATAATAATAGCCTTTATGTAAAGAAAGGATTTCCAATTTGTGAAAGATTATTAAGCTTTGTTTTGGAATCAAAGAGGATTCTAAATGGTGTGTCTTTTATATATAAAATATTTGAAATGGGAATTGTATTGAGAGTTATGAATGGATCTTTGGAAATAGTTTTGAAAGCTACAAAATGAATCTTTGATTTAAAGTTTGGATGAGTTAATCCAATTTAAAAGGGAAAGTGTTTTGAAAGAATATGAATGAATCTTTGTTAAAGATTGGTATACTTTTCAAATTGAAAAGGGATCTTAAAAATGTATCCTTTCTATAAAGGATTTGAAATGGAAATTATTTTTTGAAATCTGTGAATGAATCTTTGTGAATGATGGGTGAACTTTGTGAAGTGAATCTTTTTGTTTAAAAAGATTTGAAAATGGTAATTTGTCTGAACCATTTGAAAGTAAAGTTTTAGGTAATAAGTTGTGACTTAATTGAGATCCCATTATCCATATGGTTTTCTAAATATTGCGATCACTATTCAGTTTAGCCGAGAGAGGACTTTGTGTAATATAACCCATCCCGAATAGTGATACGATGTTATGGATAGCATTTGAAGACCGGTGGTGAAGACCGGATATTTTCGAAAGCGAAAGGGTAACTCGTCGAATGTCTTTGCACCAGCTAAACCCCGGTTTAGAGATTTGATCACCCTTTGTGATGGGGAGTCCGGACATGATTAGGGATTATTCGGATTTGCAAGGGCTTCTTTGTGAAGTGCCTTCGGTTCTGTTCGAACCTGGAACAGACTTGTATGGATGTGTATCTAACATTACACTTTGAGATGTAAAGCTGGTTTCTATCAAATACATTTCTGTTTGGTGGCGGGAATTTATTCTCTAAGCTCAACACCCTTCTCTGAGACGTATGAGCTCAGAGGTTATGTAGTTGATAGTTACTAGTGATACATTCGGAATATGGTAATGTGGCATACGAAGTGTTGCTGATCATTTGTTGATCAAAGCATGGCTTTGTGAAAAAGCGTAGCTTTGTGGACGAGACTGCATCAGGACCTCACAACCCGGAAATGGTCGAAACAGGAATGTTGCAGAAAGGTTTTTAGGGGTCGCGCCCCTAGGGTATGTCCATTTTCTTCTGGATAAGAGGAGGTATCATGGTATGAAGCCTAGATATTTAACCTATGTGGTTACTGCAAATTTATTACTTTGTGGTTGTTGGTGTCGAGCGCTCGGATAAAGGTCAATAATGACCGGGAATGGCATACTTGTGTGTTAGTTACATATGTTATAGCTTGGTTAAAGCGTGAGGTAGCGTCGGCCTTGTGTTAGCAGAGATCCGGTTAGGTTCTCGGGGGCGTCCATCCAGAGGCATTCCTATTTTCGTAAGGAAATTCCTTAGCCTGACCATTTGTTGGAAATCCAAAGAAACAATACCCTCCCCTTACGATTTTAGTTGTATAACCTGCCATGGAATATGGCGGTAACCTGCTATTGAACACGGTAGCTATAGTAGGCATACGACGAAATGTTGTATGCTGGCTAAGATTAATATTTTATTTTCGAAAGGTTTTCTGCACTATGCACTAATAATAATATCAAATGGTTTTTGCGTATCAAGCACTTTTTGACTGTCATAAGGAGAAATCTCCTCCAAGTGTGCGCTTGCATTGTGTGTGTAGCGAGAGGCCTTATGGCAGTTTCATTTTCCAAAGCATTGCGGTTTTCAATATTTTAAAATCTTTTGTTGTTGTTTTAAAGATAAACTGTTTTTGTTTGCTCATACCAGTCCCATGACTGAACCGGAATTTATTGTTCCCTTCCTAAACTCTGGGTACCCACAATTTTTCACACAGGCAGTCTAGAGTTGGGTTTCTCAGATAGTAGATATCGATTCAGTAGCTTTTGGCATTTTCTTTGGAATTATTTGGAGACTTTGGATATTGAAGTCTTTGGTTAGGACGACTGACCATGCTTAGCTTGGTACAACTTGATGGTGGTTCGAGCTATCTATGGAGATTGCTGATATTGGTGTTTGGAGTTTCAAGTTCTAGTTGTTTCCGCTGCTAGTTCATTGGTGTTTCCGCTGTAGCATTTCATATTATCTCTGATATTGATCATTGTTGTATATTTGGATATTGTATCGATCATTGTTGTATATTTGGATATTGTATCATTGGAGTTGTATATGATATTCATTTCTTTTTCTTTCGCTGTGTTGTTATACTTAATGTGTTATAAGCTCCGGCGAACCAGATTCGACGTTTAGATCTACGGCATTCGAATACGAGTGACGTATTCGGTGCCGATTTTCGAAGGTCGAGTCAGGGTCATTACACTTGTTCCCTTTTCCTTGGATTGAAAGATGGTGAAAAAATTTCTTCTATCAAAGTTGCATGTTTGGCCCTTTCCTTTAAGGTGGGAAGTCTTTTCGATTTCATTTTCCTACAGCAAACCAAATTTCCACAATTAGTTGTATTAAGATAACAAGGATGTAGGTTCGACCCCTCCTTCTAGCACCAAAATGTGAACAAGAAATCTTGTCGACATCCCCAATGCTTGAAATAAGATTATTTTATATAGGCACAACCATATGGTTGAGGTGAATAGTGTCATTGGGAGAATATCTTTTTAATAGAATGATTAAGTCGAAAGGATTTGTAGTAATAGTTCTAACTTTCGACTAAAATGACTTGATCGAAAGGGGTGTCAAATTGCCATACCTTTCAACATTGTCGAAAGGTTGAGGTAACCATTCCTGACTTTATTGGCTTGGATAGTATAATGAAAGAATAACTAATCCAATAACCATGTCAAAAGGTTTATGAGACCTCTTTAACCTTTCAACTAGATTTCCATAATAGTAATTATCCCTTGAGGCTATTCACATTCATATAAATTTCAACATTATCACTTTATCAAGTCTCATCTCCCCTGGAGCTTGAAAATATTCAATCATCAATGTATTTCTTCACTTTTCGATCCCGTTGAAAGGTTGTATTCAAGACCTTTCGACCTTATTGGAAGGAGATGCTTACTTTATTCTACATTTCTTTATTGCTTCAACCTCTTGTGTTGATAGTCCTTTCGTGGAATTCTTTCAAAAGGATTTCCGATGCCATAAAGAGTTGACATAATATGTCGCAAAACCGTATCAGGGATCTGACATCGTGTATCACAAGTTGTATTTCCCTTTTGTAGCCAAAATCATAAATTTAATATATAAGGAAATAAAACCCGTGAAAATATCTCATGATAGTTCCATGACATATACTCGAAATGAACGAGGAAGGTAAAAATCAAATCATGTATGATCAGCCATTAATGTTGAACTAACGCCTGATCATGATCATCCCCAAAATCAAAGTTGATCACAAGCCATCATCCTCTTTATTTTCTCATAATGAAGTTTGATACAAAGTTTAAGAGGAAAATCCCTAATTTAATTTCTAAATTAGGGTTACAAATGTAGTGAGCGGGAGCAGAAGTTGTAGAATGAGAGCAGAATGAGAAAATCTGATCACCTAAACTGGTCTCCTTGGGTTCTATTTATAGATGCAGGTGGCCGACCTTTCGACTTCATGCTTTTGACTGGGTCGGAAGGTTCACCTTTTATATGCATCCCGAACCTTTCATCTTTGTCAAATGGTTTGTCTTTCATCTGTTATCATGGACCTTTCAACTTTATAGAAAGGTTTGCTTTTCTTTGCGCCTTCTTGAACCTTTCGAAATGTTCGAAAGGTTTGCCTTTTTTATGTTGCTGTGAACCCTTCGACCTTGTCGGAATGTTGCTTTTTTCCTTGATTATTGTAAACCCTTCGACCTTGTTGAAAGGTTTCCCTTCACTTGATTGTTGTCGAGAGCTGTGCTTTCCTTTGATGTTGTCGAAAGGTTGTCTTTCTTTCTTTACTGACCTATGAGTGCTGTTTTCTTCATAAATCTTTCGATATCGTCCAAAAGTATCTTGGATTTGTTCCAACCAGTCCGAAAGGCTTGCTATGTTTTCGAAAAGGTCATAATGGAGTTGCTTTTTTCGCTTTGACTTCTCCACCCTCTTCGGAAGGTAAGAACTCTTTAAAATGTTGAGTAATGAAACCTTTCGAATCTTTTGAAAGGTCTAGGACTGTTATACACTGTTAACTACATCCCTTCGACTCCTTTGAAAGGTTTGATCTAAACTCCTTTACTTTGGTCTTTGTTTTATGATGATGGTAGCGGAACAATTCTTCTATCCCAGCCGAAAGGTGCTTGGCAGTTCTATACCTAGCTGCTTTAATTTGCCTTAGTAATTATTTCCTTCATGCTTGCAAACGGTATACTCCAAAGTTCTTATGTGCTTCTCTTTACTGGCATTGAACAATCTTTTCGACACCGTCGAAAGGTAACTTTACCGGCTGCTCTTTATTCATGCAAAAGATTTCTGAAAGGCCTTCTTTATCTTTATTCATATTTTATGGTAACAAATATATATTTGTATATTTGTATATATTTTCATTAATACATAGAATCATGTATTCACACTTGTGTGTTCACTTGCCACTGGTCTCATCTTCATTTTTTTTCATGGCATTTTTGAATTTTCATTTTCTGCAAAATCCAAATTTCAAAAAAAAATCTCAATATTTTGATATCTCAAAACCATTTTCTTTTTAGCATTTTGATTTATTTTTGAAGAAACACTAGGATAAGTATAAGTTGTGGTTAATACAATGACATTTTTGAAAATTTATTTGTCTTAACAAAAATAAAAATAAAGTTTAAGTACAAGTAATGATGGTTTAACTAGTGTATAGGAAGATTCATACGTGTTAACTATGAAGTATATCCTAATTGAAAATCTTTGTTAAAAAAGTGGTGAATTTAAAGTAAAGGATATAACATTTTTATCTTCTAAGTTAAATGGTGCTAAAATGATTTTACAAAACTCTCTCTTCAAAAAACAATATATATATGTATGTATGTATGTATGTATGTATGTATGTATGTATGTATGTATGTATGTATGTATGTATGTATGTATGTATATGTCTTTATTAACACCTAGAGTCATGTGTGTTGAGTCAAGATTTTTATAGAGTTTTGATTTCTGACAAAGGAATAAGCCGTGATCGACAAAAAGAAGTTATTCATTTAAGAAACACAAAGAGCTCCATATATTAGAGGTTGATTATTTGGTATGTTAGTAATTTATGTTAAAATCTATCCTCAAATAATCATATAACTTCAATCTTTCAATATATATACATATGCACATTAACTGTGCAAATTGGACTAAACCGGTCGACCGGTTGAAAATAAGGTGGTCGACCGTTTTTGCCCAGAATGCACAGATAACATGCACACATGCACATAACGTATATATATTTGAATTCCTGTCTACCGGTCCATTTTTGACCTGTCGACCGTTTTTAAACAGAAAGCAACTTTTCCAAAAGACACTTCTCTTCTCCAAAGGTTGCATCTCCTATCTTTCATCAATGATCATAACTCTTAATGGCAACTGTTCACAAAGAGTTATAACTATTTTTCTCTATATATACTCATCTAAATCATTGATTCAAACACAAGTTTTTACACGATCATATATGCTCTCTAATCTAATCTCTAACACTCCTGCATTCTAAAAATTAATTTAGCTTATTGAATCATTGAAATTATTTCATATCTTTTGATTCAATAAGTAAATACCTTCTTTAATCTTTACAAAACATCATTCATATTCTTTGAGGATAAGATTATAGGAAGGGTGTACTACTAGTGACAAATCCGTGTTTTCAAGAACACAAGTTGTCAACAATAATTGTATTTGTTTTTGTTGAAGTCCTCGTGTTGTAAGAGGCAAGTGTTGAAGTCCTCAGTGTATTAGAGGCGTGAAATCCCGTTCGGCTGTTCGGGTATTGTAAACCTGTTCCTCCGGGTGAAGCGAGGTAGTTAATAGTGAAAATCCAGATAGAAGTCTGGGACTGGACGTAGGACGGTGCTCCGAACCAGTATAAAAATCTCTGGTGTGATTTTCTATTTTTATTTTTACTTTGCTACTATCATCTATTTTCCGCATTTATATTATTGTCCATATTACACGATCCGTGTGTACTATATTAGCACATATAATTGTATACACACCGCACTTTCATTTGGTATCAGAGCACGGTCATCATATAACCGTAACACAGTTATTTGATATATTCTTGTAATATGGCAAATAACGCAAGTACTAGCACTCAAAACACCACTTACACAGAAGGGCAATCGACACAAAGACCTCCATTTTTCAATGGTCTTAACTATAGTTATTGGGCAACACGTATGTCATTCTTTATGCAATCAAGTAGCTATGATGCTTGGAATGCTACTCAAAGAGAAATAGTGAATCCAACAACTGATTATTCAGAATGGACTGTGGCTGAGAAAACGGCAGCAGCCGTAAATGCAAGAGCAATAAATATGTTGTTCTGTGCATTAGACCAAAATGAATATAACCGTGTTAGTATCTGCACTACTGCATATCAAATTTGGCAAACGCTAAAAGTCACTCATGAAGGTACTAACAAGGTTAAACAAGCCAAAATAGCCATGCTGAAAAGTCAATTTCAAAATTTCAAAATGAAACCAAATGAAACAATCAATGACATGTATTCACGGTTTCAAACTATTCACCATGCACTTATTGGGTTAGGACAAAAGTATTCTGATTTTGATGTTGTTTCAACAGTCCTACATTCTCTGACTAATGAATGGGAAGGAAAAGTATTAGCAATTGAAGAAGCTAATGACCTTTCCGTCATGAAGCCAGATGAATTGATAGGAAATTTAATGTCCTATGAAGCAAATTTGCAGGCTAGAAAAGAACAGAAAGAAGAAAAGAAAAATGTAGCATTTCATGTTGAGAAAGATGAAAATGAATCAGATTCTGAAGATGAAGATTTGGCGTTCATTGCTAAAGGTTTCAAAAAATTCCTAAAATATCGAAAAACCAGTCGCTACAATAAAAGGAAACCTGGATCAAATAAACCATCTTCATCTGCTATAGAATGTTTCAACTGCCATAAAAAGGGACACATGCAGAAGGATTGTCCAGAACAAAAGAAAAAGTCAGAAAATGACAAATTCAAATATAAGAAGGACAAATCAAAGAAACGAGCCTTCTCAGTAACATGGGATGATTCAGAGTCATCTTCATCAGAAAGTGAAAGTGATTCGGAGAATGAACAAGCTAATGTTTGTTTTATGGCAACAGAAGATGAGGTACAAATTCCTACATTTGATGAATTACTTGATATTAATGCTGAATTGATAGTCAAATATAAAGACATAAAACGTCAATTAAAAGTAGTCAAAGCAGATTTAAGTAGAGCAGAGTTTGAACGAGATATGTTAAAAGATGAGAAGAAAATATTAGAAGAAGAACTTGAAAATATTCAAGAATCATCATCTAATGTTGACTCTCAAATATCTCTTTTGAGTCAAGAAATAGAAGCTCAAAAAGAGAAAAATAATGCTCTCACTACTGAAAATCATGAACTTAAAGCAAAAGTCAAAATTCTAGACCTAGAAAAAGCTAGTTTACAAACAAAGTTTGATGACATTACTCAAAATGTTTCTAACTTTAACAAAGGTCGAGAAAATTTGACTAAAATCATTGAAAGTTCACAATCTATTTCAGATAAACAAGGTTTGGGATATAACAAACATGAAACTAAGAAACATCTTAGAAATAAAAGGAAGAAGAAAGTACAAAAAACTGAAGCTAAGAAAAATCTTAGTTTATTATATTTCAAACCAAAACCAGTTGTGAAATTTCAAAAGAAAGATGTCAAGACTATCAAAATATGGGTTCCTAAAACAAATAACAATTTGATTAGGAACAAATACATTCAGCAATTCATGAATACTGTGCATCTTGATAATAATTATATATATAAAGGGGATACCGGACCCATATGGGTTTGGACTCCTAAGACCTAACTCTTAGGACCCTATAAAAAGTGGGTACCATGGACTTAATTCTATTCTTTGCAGGTCCTACTTAAGAAAAGAGGAAAATGGATATTCTGGCTGATATACTCCTATATTATTCCATTATCTATTATTCCTTTTTGTCGATGACAAAGGGGGAGAAAGTGCTAACAATTATTTGCAGGAATATATATATATATAAGACAAAATCTCAGGGGGAGATCACATATTCAGGGGGAGATTCAGAACTTCAGATATATGTTGTCATCAATCAAAAAGGGGGAGAATGTTGAGTCAAGATTTTTATAGAGTTTTGATTTCTGACAAAGGAATAAGCCGTGATCGACAAAAAGAAGTTATTCATTTAAGAAACACAAAGAGCTCCATATATTAGAGGTTGATTATTTGGTATGTTAGTAATTTATGTTAAAATCTATCCTCAAATAATCATATAACTTCAATCTTTCAATATATATACATATGCACATTAACTGTGCAAATTGGACTAAACCGGTCGACCGGTTGAAAATAAGGTGGTCGACCGTTTTTGCCCAGAATGCACAGATAACATGCACACATGCACATAACGTATATATATTTGAATTCCTGTCTACCGGTCCATTTTTGACCTGTCGACCGTTTTTAAACAGAAAGCAACTTTTCCAAAAGACACTTCTCTTCTCCAAAGGTTGCATCTCCTATCTTTCATCAATGATCATAACTCTTAATGGCAACTGTTCACAAAGAGTTACAACTATTTTTCTCTATATATACTCATCTAAATCATTGATTCAAACACAAGTTTTTACACGATCATATATGCTCTCTAATCTAATCTCTAACACTCCTGCATTCTAAAAATTAATTTAGCTTATTGAATCATTGAAATTATTTCATATCTTTTGATTCAATAAGTAAATACCTTCTTTAATCTTTACAAAACATCATTCATATTCTTTGAGGATAAGATTATAGGAAGGGTGTACTACTAGTGACAAATCCGTGTTTTCAAGAACACAAGTTGTCAACAACAATTGTATTTGTTTTTGTTGAAGTCCTCGTGTTGTAAGAGGCAAGTGTTGAAGTCCTCAGTGTATTAGAGGCGTGAAATCCCGTTCGGCTGTTCGGGTATTGTAAACCTGTTCCTCCGGGTGAAGCGAGGTAGTTAATAGTGAAAATCCAGATAGAAGTCTGGGACTGGACGTAGGACGGTGCTCCGAACCAGTATAAAAATCTCTGGTGTGATTTTTCTATTTTTATTTTTACTTTGCTACTATCATCTATTTTCCGCATTTATATTATTGTCCATATTACACGATCCGTGTGTACTATATTAGCACATATAATTGTATACACACCGCACTCTCAATGTGTTCACACTTATGCATTCACTCGCCATGCTCTGTACCCTTCTCACCTAAGCCCGAAAGGTAGTGCACGATCGGTACATATGGCCTAACTTTATCCGAATTAGGTGTATGTATATAAAAATTCTTTCATTAATAACACCTACAGTCAATTGGTGTTAACACTTGTGTGTTCACTCGCTACGCTCTTTATTCCCCTCACATAAGCCCAAAAGGCAGTGCATGGGTAGTATATCTTGCCTTAGTTTTCTAAGTTAGGCATATGCAAATATTTTTAATATCAATTAAATTTTCAAATAAGAGAGAGTAAGAAATTAAAATCTAAATACTATTTTTACTTTTTTGATTAGGTTTTTTATTTTAAAAAAAATGAAATTACCACTTTGAAAAACTTTGATAATTAACTAAAGATCTATTTCATAGTTGTACTGTGTTATCACCAAAACAATGAATTAAACTATAGTCTTTTTGTTATGATAACTTGATTTTTGTTGGAAATTTTGACAAGTAAAAGGACTTAAATTTTTTGATAATGACTAGAACTTATATTTAATTTATTCGTGTCGATTTGAAAGTAAATTCTTAATTTGTAAATATTTTCAAAAAAAACTTGCATTTATTTCATTGTAAAAAAGTCTTGCATTTTGTAAATATTTTCATGTTGCATTTGGATTTTGTAGGTAGTATCCGCTGAAAACCCTCACGAGATAACACTTGTCCTACTAGGGACGCTTAGAGGTTTAACGACCTGTTGCATACGCTCAATGCAATCATGTTTCTTACGAAAACGGATTTATCTTAGTTGTTCTTTATTTGAGGGCGAATAAAAGAATAAGTTTGGGGGTATTTGATGTGCATAAATGTGCATATTTTTACATTATATTTTATCTATGTTTATTTAAATAAATATCATAATTGGGTATTTTTACATGTTTAAAACCAAATTTCAAATAAGCTTTCAAATCAGCAATCATACATAATTGTGGGGGTAAAATAGTAATTTTATGCATAATTTAATTTGAGAATATTTATTTTGCACATTTTATTTGAATTTGTAGTAAATTGAATGATAAAATGAAAGAGGGTTCCATGAAGATATGCATGCATAAGGAGGGAAACAAAGGAATGAAGATGGAAATAATTCAAATCACACATCATGGAGGATCCGACTTACCCACTTATCTAAATTTATAATTAGAAGCTAATGGACAACTTAGTGGAGGTTAAGGTTTCATGCATACTTGATGATGAATTAATTAGAGACTAATGGTTACTTGGTGGCTACACTTCCTAAAGGGCATTTTGGAAAGCCCCCTAAAAATTGAATTAAGGATTTGTGCATGTATAAATAACCCTTTTATATACATGTAAAGGATATTCTTTAGCTTTTCATACTTAGGAAATTAGCTTGCAAATTGTAGCTTCAAAGTTCATGAAATAAAAATGACTACCTAAACCTCTTGTTCTCTTACTCCTTTCTTATTCTTATTTTGTTTTCTTGTTCGTATTTACTTACATGCTCCTTCATTTCATGTTAATAGCCTAAATTTACATTTATGTAATTAGTTTAATTTAATTTCATGCAAGTAGTTAATCTCCTTTCCTTTAATTAGTTTCTACTTCCTTTTGCTTTCCAATGTTGAAATTTACATGTGTCGATTTGATAACACAAATGACTAGCTAAGCCCTTCAATTTTGAGGTAAAGAAGCTCTCTAATTATGTAAATTCAAAATAATTTGTGATTTATGGCCTCACTTGTGCTTCATGAAAATAAATGTTGATGTAAGTTTATATAAATGAGTTTGGTAGCCTATATTGTATTTGCAAATATGCTATTCTTATTCGATATAAACACAATTCGCATCATCGTTTAGTAATTGATTTTTGATTATGGTATTAAAGTAGAAACAAAATTTGATGATCTATATTACTAATTACAATAGTAAATAGATCATACTTAAAATAACTTTTGCTTTGACTTCATTTTCATGAGAATTGATAAGTGGTTTTACTTGTTGTATTATAATTTGATGACTTAAGTTATGTTAATTAATAACATAAATAAATCATACTTATGATAAATATAACACTAATTTCACTTAATATCAAAAATAGAGATCATAGATTATTTGTTTGATGATTTACAAAACATATGAGAGTGGTTTTATCTCTAAATTATTTTCTAATCTCATGTTTTACATCACCTTTTGTTCTAGCCTTTTGTTTTCATTTCTTCTTAGCTAATCAAAACTTCACTTCTTGGTTTAATTTGATCGAATAAAAAATTTTAAAATCTAAAAAATTCCCTGGGGATCGACCCGTACTCGCCACATACTATCATTGTACACCGTGCGTTTGCGGTTATTTTTATTATAAATTTTTCGATGATTTTCTAAACCTTCAGAAAATTCGTTGTTAAGGTACACACTGAATTCCATACATACCGTATATTTATAATTTAGAAAATTTAGGGATAAGGTAAAGAACGAAAAAAAATGCATAAGCAAAGCTCACTGAATTCCATATATGCTGTGTAATTTAGCATTACTTTTAGTAGCAAAGAAATGAGTCTACATTTAGCACTATTTGTCTGTATAATTTAGTATATTTTGACTCTGTTATTGACTTGTTGCTTTGTAACAGAGAAGATGTCCTTTAGAATTAAATATATTGATGGGTTGGCAGGGTTGGTGATTTGGTAAGAAGATTAAGTAAACAACTCGATTGTCTATGATTCACAATATATACCAACTTTATCATACCATTTATTTGAACAGGACTAGTATACATCATATTCCTTACCAACCTCTTCTCGATATATTAACTTTTAAACAATTATTTTTCTTCTCAATTATTAGGCTTAGAACATGCAATTGCATAAACCTGAAAAGACTTTCCAACGAAATTAAATTGTTCATTTAACAATGCTACAATTCTTACCTAATCACCAACCTTGCCCATTGACAAATCTAATTTACAAAAGTGATCAACAAATATCATTGGGATGCATTGATAGTCTGCTTACGTAATCACCTTTCAAACTGGAGCTTATCCAAGATCGGGAGCCAGTGCTAAGGCCCCTTCTACCGAATTTCGGTGATATGGTTATCTAATATACCATGTTAGAAAATTAAGTGACGTCACATGTAAACTAACAATCTGAATAAAGAAAATGAAGTATATCGAAGTGATACCTGAATGGAACTCCACGACACGTTTTTAAATCATCATCAATAATCCTTCAATCGTCAATCGTGATTGGAACATGCTCCCGTATGAGCAGTCCTAAGTAAGAAGATAGTTTTATAGAACCTTCTCGTATTAGTACAATATTCTCATTAAATTCAACGTTAATCCGAGACACACGATCTGAAAAAAGTCTTTTCATTCTAGTTTGACCTCTAGCTTTTTTTTTTTTTGAATCAGACTTTTCATCTATGTGTTGAATATCAGTCCCATTTTCCATCGCATCATTTCCAATTTCAAATTCGTTGTTTCAATATTTTCTTCACCGTGCATCATATTGTCTCTACATGCTTCTATTAAAGATTTCTTGCAACACTCCAAAAATAGGTTTAGAAGGATGGATATCTTCTTTGGAGAACAAAGGACGTGGTTCCTTTTAAGATTGTCTGTTGATATATTCTATATCAGAACTTCCGTTGACGACAAAAGGTTTAGAACTTAGATTAAGTGACCTTCCGACGTTGTTGAGCTTGCTTAAGGTCTCCAGAAAGGCTTTCTTTTAATTCAATTGAGTTATCTTTGGTGAATTGGTAGCGGCTTTCATCCTTGACGAAAGGTCTAATTACTTATATTGAGTGGATTCCAACCTTATCGAAAGACTTAAACAGTTGAGCCAATTGTTTCGGTAGGTTTCAGTGGATGTTGATCCAAATAAATTTTCGACCTTATTGAAAGGTCTAAATTGTAGGGTTTAAGACTTCAAAAGGTTGTAATTATTGCTTGCACAGGAGTGTTGTTATCCTTGTCCACGAAATCCTTTCGATGGGGATGAACTTGAAAATATGAGTTAAACTAGCAAAGATTTAAGCAAACAGTACGGTAATTAACAAAGCCAAGTATTTCCCTTCATATCTAAGAAAAAGCTTCATTTTTATTAAATTTCCTCAAATCATTCTCAATTAGAGTTACAATTCTTTGACTAAGAAGTTACAAGATAAGAATGATAGAAATTGAATTCCCCAAAACAGTGTATCAAGTGGAGTAGTCGGGGAACAGAGAATAAGATTAGGATCAGGAGCTTCAGGTATCGTTGTTTCATTTATTTGGCACTAAAAAATGGTAACTACCACTCCAGTGTATTAAAACCAGACCGATAATAACTACCAGCTGCAGTGTAAGAACCGATAGCTTACTTGCAATTGGATTGAAATAATGTTTTTAATTTATTTGGCACTCAAAGATGGTAGATATACGTTAGATAATCATTATTAGTATATTGGTAAATTTCACTTTTTCCTCGGTAAAACCTATTTATATATTGACACACACATTTAATTTAGTGTTAAGAATGTTGGTAAAGAATTTAACAAAATTGTTGTTAATACTAATATCAAGATTTGAAATAACAATATATTATCCAACATGATATGGGAAGTTTTGTTTCTTTTGGACTTCTTCACCTTATTGCTGCAGGCAACATTTCATGCATGAATAAAACCTATGTATACAATATCTCCTTATTTAATGAAAGGGTAAAAAGTAAGATAATTTTTATTTTTCCAGCACCGAAATAACCTTGAATAAAACTAGAAGAAAAAAAAAATCTCATTCTCCATTCTCTGGTAAAAAGTTCCAAGTACTACTTTACTTGACCTCAGTTCAACATTTATATACTTCATCATCGTATATGTATAAAATGTTCCTATATCGTATGTACCAAGATTATGTCCATTTATCAACCGCCAACCACAAGCATCCACGCATTGTTACTACTACAGTACATCACAAAATGTGAATAACTCGTTTGTGCAAATTCGATGGAACAATCATATCAATCTCTACATAACTCCACATGAAAAAATTGACGAAACCAGAAACAATGTAATTAAGAGGAAGAACATGCAAACATCAAAAAAGCTTCTAGTTTCACAAATATATCCTCCATGTTGTGATATTGTGGCACCTATTAAATACTTTTTTCCTTCCCAATGAATTGAAATGGAGCAACTTTTTCATTGTCATGGTACAGAAAAGTATGCATGTAGTACATAATAGAGAGATGGGCATTTGATACATATAAAAAAAGATTGTGTTAAAAAAGTGCAAGCTCCATCAGCTTATAGCCGTCTACATCTTTATACGTATATGATTCATTGTGTGAAAATGTACATGCATAATCAAACTTTTACCATCTTATTAATTTTCACCACTGTTCCTTATAGCTTGTTTTGTGAACTTAGCTTAATTAATGCAAAACCACTGTTCCTCATAGAACAGGTAAGAGGAAATGTGATTCTAAAAAATAGATCAAGTGCGGAACTAGTTGAACAGATGCTGTAAATAATTATAGTTGGTAGTATTGTTGCTAATATAGATAGATATTCGTGAATGATTTTTATAAGTATTTAAATAGAAAATAATACTTATTAATATTGTTATGAGCAGTTTTAAATACTTCAATTTTTGAAAATTACTAGGCTTAAAAAGGTTTGGACATAGCATCATACTAGCATACAAGTTATTTTCGTCTGTCACTACTTAAAAATAGTTAATCAAAGTAATTGTACTGAACTTAAATATAAATAAATCATCATCATCATCCTTGCATTTTTTCAAAATGAATTGATCAGCCACAGGAATTCTCATTTTTGATAAAATTCTAACTTAAATCGTATTTTTAATCAAGCTTAGGTTTTCAAAATCATTTTTAATATTTACTTTCCATGTTAGTTTAGAATTTCTTTTTTATCTTTTATCCTTGTGTATGTATTATTTTCTCTCCTTAGTGATGTATTATTTTCTCATTTGTAACTCCGTCTTTGGTTATTTCTATAATGCTCTGCCTTTATGCCTTATAATTGGTATGACAGTAAATTATCTATCTAGTAATTCTTTCTTTATAGGAGCATTAGAAAGCTAGTCACCAAAGTTTATGCTTCTTAACCTGCACAATTCTTGCAGATTCACATTTTGGAAAATATAAGTTGTATGCACCATGCCTAGCATGGAACAATGCATTCATTTTTTTTACTCTCTTTTTGCATGAGTTCGTTAGAATATTGCCGCTTACTAATTGCTTTTATCCACAGACCAGAGCAGTAAATTATTAGTACAAAATACATGAAAAGGAAACGGTATTCAAAAGAAATATATTAACAGTTTGTACCAATGTTTTCGTAAGCGGACCGTGAATCAAACCGTAAGGACTCAAGGTTCGAGGTCTCGAGGGTTCGACCGGTCGAACCGTCAAGAACCGTGCATACGTTTTTTTGAAAATTAATACATTTAGATGCAACGTATTAAGCATAAGTACATAATAAATCAACATCTGCAATAAATATATACGACATTAATTGATAATCCACAAATTAATTCAAATATGAAAAATTAAACAAAATTTAATACACTAGATGCACTAATTACGAACATAAAATTGACGGAGATTTAAAAACATATTTTGAAACGAAGAAATTGCGCATATGAGTGGGTTAAACCGCGTTCAAATGAAGAGTTAAACCGCTAATTCAAAGGTCGAACCAAGCTTCTTGCATGAAGGAGTTTTGATTGAGTTTCCGGCCTTAATTGACCTCAAGGCTCGAGGTTATTCGCGGTTCAACCGCGGCAGAGTCGGGTTATGAAAACTATGGTTTGTACAATGCACTTAAACTATTTTGGTATTGTTAATCACAATAATGTGGATTTGGTCATGGTTGAGTTTTTTTCTTGTAAACTGTTCTACTTGATTAATCTGCATGTATCCATTTACTACAATATTTTAGGTATTATTATATTATGTACACTACTATCTGAAAGCACTAGCAGAAATTTGCAGGTGCTATGTATACAGCCAAATTCTACCAGCGTTTAACGATTTGAGCAATGAATTTAAGAAGCTTTATTTTGTGTACGCTGGTATCGATGAACATCCTGAAACTACAGAAAACATTCGGTACACTCTACGTTACATTTCTAAACCCAGGTATCCTAAGCATATCTTGGGGATGCTCCAATTATAAAATTAATGAGTAAATACAGAGTAATTAAATCTGGAATAATTTTTGATGCCTGTATATTGCGATCGGATGGGGGCACTAAATCTGGAAGTGTTTTGGAACCACGACTATTTCTATACCTTTAGAGCTGATCGCCAAATATCTTATGGTTTTTCTGCATATAATGGTTTACACATAAAACAACAACCAACATATAAACATGCTTATGCTTATAATAATCTATCTCACTGTAACAAATATACCAAATAACTCGACGTATCAGAACTTGGTACTCGTTGATTACATGAAGCCGGTGTAATTATAATCAACAACACTTATCAAAATAAACACTTATGCATTGATTATTATTATATAGTAATTTTATGATCTGCCAATATTATTAATTAGTAAAAAGTGTTATACTAAAGTAACAGAATATTAAGGCTATTAATGGATATTCAAAAAATCCGAATCCGTCCACATCCACATTCGAAAAGCAGATAAATATCTGATACCTGACAAAATTGATGCGGATGCAGATATGAAGACATCCGCATTCGAAAATTATCCATCTGGCATTTATAACAATTATAGTTTAAATTATTTGTATTTTAATACAGCAAAAGATATTTATTTATGGTTTTATTAAGTTAGAAGTTTAATTTATACGTACTAAGTGCATTTTAACTACTTAAACTGTTTATCATCATTATATTTGTTAATTTTTAACACTTTTATAATCAGTGAGAGTGAAAAAAGTTTATGCTAAACTAAAAAATTTCATCTATATTTCTTGATTTATCGGTCGTTGGCGGATAGGATAATTATCCGATGATCGTCCATATCCGCAAATGCGGATATTCGATATCCGAAAATGATTTCGGATGCAAATGCGGATATGGCACTATCCGTATCCGAAAACATACGTTGACAGCCCTAAATATAATAGTGTGCTGTAAAATATATGGAAATTTTGAAATCTGGTGGAATCAGTGGAAGCCACAAATACTTGTCACTAAGAACGGTTACTCTAAACAAATTGCAATCCACACCAGGGGTTTGCCCACTCTCTACGCCATATAATGTATTCCTATGGAGGAGTTTTTTATCATATATGCTACGCCCTTACAATACGCCTAATATATTTTTTTACACTTGCACATTTTGAATTAAACCAGACTTTGTAAGTATGTTCTTACACTAAATAAAATCGATTTCAAAATTTTTTAGAACCTTTCAATATCTATATATACAGAATGTCAATTTAACATTGGTCACTTAATTTAATCATCAGTCTAACGTATTATTTTGAGTATTTCAGAGTTAGTCAAACAAAATCAATTTCTCCAAATATACCTTC
Source organism: Allium cepa (assembly GCA_030765085.1). Classification (NCBI taxonomy): domain Eukaryota; kingdom Viridiplantae; phylum Streptophyta; class Magnoliopsida; order Asparagales; family Amaryllidaceae; genus Allium; species Allium cepa. The sequence goes on along the minus strand of CM060938.1, from coordinate 593,893,286 downwards.
AAATGGTACAAGAATATACCTATAACACTTGGTTTTATTTGTAGTTGTATTAATTTAAAAATATTAAGGTGTAGTATAAGAAGTTACGTGTGTGTAGGTGTGACTGCATGTACATATAAACAAACGTATGTAATAGATATAGAGAAAATATTCAATTAGGGACACAATGGGATCTAATGATTGAGATTTATTATATCACAGAGAGTAATATATATTCGTTGTTAATTTAGATTAATATATATATAGTTGTTGGATGAATTATTGCATTGTTGTGCACATGTTGACACGATATACACGTCTTATGCATGTACACAAGTGTAGAAAAATTAATATGGACATGTCACGTTTCATGATGATAGTGCTATCCAGTATGTATGATTTGTCGTAAATTTTCCCATCGTTATTTGGACATGACTGTATACCGCAATCGTGACATTGAAAAGGGTTGAAATGATATATACCTACATTTAAATTGTGATATTAGAAGGGGTTGAAATGATATATATACTCGCATTTAAATTTAAATATTCGGCTTGGCATTGGTAGAAAATTTAAATTTAATACACCGTTGGTCAAATAAAATAATTTTTTTATAAACTGAGATCGTTTGAAAATTTATATATAAATGATTTAATTTTTAAAATATGTTTAAAATTTTTTACTTCATTAATTGAATCAATTTATGGTGAAATAAGTGATTTTTCAGCATACGATAATTTGTGAATAAATGTATTAAATGCTTTATTTAAAGAAACTTGGTTTTGGATTTAATTCAATAAAATTTGATTCAATTTATAGTTAGCATAATATGAATATGAAGATATTAAAGTTAAGGATTAAGTTAAATTTTGATTTATATTTAAACTTAAATTAATAACTTGTTTTCTTATAACGAGATTTGTGTAAGGTTAAATCTATTTGGAAATAAACTTGTAAATAAATCAAAAGGGTGATTTAAATTGTTTGAATTAAATTTTGGAATTTATTCTAAAATAATTGGTGGTGAAATTGCAATGGAATTCAAAATTGAATTATTTTGATGTAAGCGATTAAATTTATTAGATTTAAATGAACTTTAAAAATCGAAGTTTTACAATGGAAATCGAATTTACGGAAATCGAACTATTTTCGAACTTGAGCTCGAAATGTTGAAATATATGTTTTATAACGGAATGTTTTAAATAATTGAAGTAGAGATTTTGAAATTATAATCGGAATATGATGTGAATATTAGAAATTAATGTGTTTAAAAAGATTGCACTTTTATTCGAACTTCGAATATTGCCTAAAAAAATTTCATATATAAAATGATATTTCAAAATTGAGCTCGGAATTGAATTATATTTGAAGATTTGGATTTTTAAATTAGATATTGAAGGTAAATTTGATTTAAGTGTTTTGAATTAATTGTTTGAAAATCGAACTTAGAATTGATATAAATCAAAATGGTTTAAATTTGGGAATTGAGTTGAAATTGTTTTGAAATTGGAATTGAAATTAATCAGGAATTGGAATTTGACATTAATTTGAAATTGGAATTGGAATTAATTTGGAAATTTAATTGAAGTTGATTTGGAATTGGAATTTAAATTTAAATTTATGTGGAATTGGAAGTGAAATTAATGTAGAATCGAAGTAAAATTCGACTTGAAATCGAAATTGAGTCGATTAAATCAAAATGGAAATTTAAAGTGATTTGAATTGGAAAACTTGAAAAGTGAATCGGTTTGACTTTAAAACTATTTTCAAATGAGTTATTCTAGAATAAACTATTTAATATTTATCTTCTTTAAATATTCAAATTATTTTGATTTTCTAAACTATTTTATTATGTAAACCATTTTTAATACTAAAACTAATTTATACTAAAAAAATTTAACTATGTAATTATTTTAAAACTATTTCAACTATTTTCTAAAAAATTCGAACTGATCAAATGGTGGAATGTTTATATTTAAATCTTGGATTTAAATACGAAATGAGTTAAAATGACGTTTTAACATAAATTGAGGTTCGAAACAACTTTGGAAGCAAAACCGAGATATTGGACTGAAATGATATTTTCAAGCGAAAATGACGTATTGAACTGATTATGATTTATTTTTTTCTAAATATGATGTTTTTGAAATGGATTTGATATTTTGATATCAAACAAGATTTTTTTTTACATATAAAAGTACCAACCTGTGTGTAAAACGACTTTTGATTGTTAAAAAGACCGGGGCCTCTTATTGGCATACTCTCTGTCGATATTGGAACCACTTTGACAACCGTGTGCGCAGTGGATGATATCTAGAATGTAGAGGTTGAATTGGCGAGCATTTAATGGAATGAAGTAAAAGAACGATGATGGATAGCCTTGAAACTCGTATCATTATTAAAATGACAAAAACAGGAGCCAATGTCTGTCCATCAAGGTTGGCTATGTTAGGAAATCCAATCTACGGTTTCGATGACAACAACTATACATTAGAAATCGAATATGCATATATAATTATATGTACAGGTACTTGCTAGAACAACATCACTAGAAAGACAAGAACAAGGATGAAAGGACACTACAAGTCGATAGGTACAAAGAAGCAAAGGAAAAGATGCAAAAAGCAGACATGCATCAGTATGAGACGTCTAGGTGCACAAGCCAGACGTCTGGAAAAGTCCTCTGGAACTACAAACAAGGTAAACCACACGTATGGTAATAGCACTCAGACGTCTGAAAATCTACTATATTCAAAAAAAAATAGTATCAGACGTCTGAAACAAATACCAAATGTTTGAATTCAAACTCGAATTTCAGATATGAACTTCAACTGCCATATACGAACGGACATCTTCGCTTCTCTTCGCCGCAACTCTTCATCATCAACAGAAGCAACTAATGAGAACTCATTAATGGATGTAACTACTCAAGATACAAATCTACAACTATATATAACATCAAGAATCAAGAGAACTAACTTACCTTACTTACTTACGCTCTCTAATTCTGTGCTCTATCATATATTCTTGATCTCTGCACTCTAGCAATCTATACTTGTATTCACTCTTCCATATACTCAGTTTTTCATAGACCATATTCTTTAGATATATACATTGGAAGCAATTGTACTAATTAGTCAACATCTGTGTTATACTAGTACACACATTTGACAAGAACAGCTTATTGTAACTAAGCCTATTCCTCTAGACGAAGCGAGGGTTTTTGATAGTTGAATTCCGAAAGGGAGCTTTGGGAATGGACGTAGGACGTGAGGTCTGAACCAGTATAAAATTCTGATATGCTTGTTACATATTTACTTAGATTAAGATTACTTTATTTGCATCATATATTTTGTCACATATACTTGCATATACACTACACGATTCACCCCGTAGACTTTCAATTGGTATCAAAGCAAGGTTTGATCAAAGTATAGTAACACGTTTTTGAATCACTTTAATATGGCAAGTATTTTTCAAGAAGTTCAATCCACAGCACGCCCCCTACTTTTTAATGGTTTTAATTATGCATATTGGTCAACACGTATGAGAATTTTTATGGAAGCTAATAGATTAGAAATTTGGTCAGCCACTCAAAATAAATACAAAGCATCTGCTGCTACTATAAACACATGGAATGATGCACAAAAAACCGCAGCTTCTAATAATGCCAAAGCTATGAATGTTCTATTTTGTTCATTCGATAATAATGAATTTTCACATGTCATGTTATGTAACACTGCATATGATATTCGGCATACCCCATAAGTTACACACGAAGGCACGAATAAAGTTAAACAAACTAAAATTTCAATTTTACAAAATCAATTTTCGTCATTTAAAATGAAACAAAATGAATCTATAGTAGACATGTACTCTAGATTCTAAACTATTTAACATGATTTAATGGCACTAGGAGTTAAATTTACAAATTTTGATTTAGTATTTAGAATACTCAATTCTTTAACTCCAAAGTAGAAAAGTATTAGCTGTCGAAGAAGCTAATGACCTCTCAACACTCATAGTTGAAGAATTGAAAGGAAATTTAATATCCTATGAAGCTAATCTACAGGCAAGAAAAGAACAAAATTAGGAGAAGAAAAACATAGCATTTCCATCAGAAATGAAGACTCTGACTTAGACGAAGAAGAAATCGTATTTATTGCCAAAAACTACAACAAATTCAAGAAGTTTAGGAAAATAACCAGATTTTAGAAAGGAGGAAAATCAAGCTTAACAAATTAAACATCAATCAAATGCTATGGATGAGATCAATTTGGACATATGAAGAACGATTGCCCAAGCTCAACAATGATAAAAAGAAGAACAAATTTGAAAAATTCAAAAAAAAGAAAGCTTTCAAAGTAACATGGGATGATTCAGACTCTTCATCATCATCAGAGAGTGACAACGATAGTAACGGAGAACAAGCTAATGTATGTTTTATGGCACAAACTTATGAGGTATGTCCCGAACTTAGCTATGATGAATTATTAGAGCTTAGCATGGAATTAGATGATAAATTTAGAAAAATTAAAAAATTGAATAAAGAACACATAGCCAAAATAAATAGATTAGAACTTTAAATAGGAATGTTAAAAGATGAAAAAATTATTTTAGAGGAGGAGCTAGAATTATCTCAAGAAAAAAATAAAAGTAGTTTAGTTGAAAATGAGACTATATCTATTGATTTTGGAAAATTTAAACTAGAAAAGGATAACTTGTTTAAAGAAAATGTCAACTTGAAAAATAATATAGAAACATTGAAAATTGATTGAATTAAAAGAAAAATTAGATAAAATTACAAATAATGTTTCAAAATTTAATAAAGAAAAACAAGATTTGGAAAATCTTATCAAAACTTCAAAACCGCCAGATAATAGAAATGGAATAGGATTTATAAATATTCCTAAACGAAAAGGGAATAATATTAAGAAATATAGTTTTATTTATCAAAAGACTAAAAGATCACCTAAGTCTAATACAAATACCAAGAGTATAAAAATTTGGATTCCTAAGACAAATAATAATTTGATTAGACAAAGACATTAATAATTTTCTAGATAACGTATTCTATAATAAAAATTATGTTCATAAAGGTACCAAACCTTCTTGGGTATGGCTAACTGCTCCTTGTAGCATCTAGGACCCAAACAAAGTATATGGGTACCAATTAAATCATATTTATCTTGTAGGTACCCAAAATAAAAAAAGAAGAAATAGATACTTGATAGTGGATGCTCCAAGCATATGACCGGAATGCAAAAATGTTATCAAATATAACACATATTGATGATGGAACGGTAACTTTGGAGATAACTCAAAATGTTACGTCGTTGGCATCGGAAAAGTCATCAACTTTGGTATTTCTAGCTCTCATATTATTACAAATTTTTTGTTAGTAGAAAATTTAAAACACAACCTACTTAGCATTAGTCAATTATGCGATAAAGGTTTTCAAATTAATTTCAAAAAAGATAGATGTAATATTTTCGACAATAACAAACAACTTATCTTTGAGGGTTTTAGAAACAAAAATATTTATGTCTTAAATATGAATATAAATCAAAATTCAAACTTTTGCTTAACCGTCAAACATGACGATCCATAGTTGTGGCATAAACGATTCTATCATATTAATTTTAAATATATTAATAAATTAGCAAAATATGAGCTAGTAAGAAGTTTACCTAAAATAAATTATAAGGTAGAAAATTTATGTGACGCTTATCAAATCGGTAAATTAAAGAAAAGTTATTTTAAATCTAAAAATAATATTTCTACAAAACAACCTTTATTTTTAAAACATAAAAGTGACACTTTTGGTATGTTTAAAAAATTTTCTAAAACAATTAAAACTCAAATGTATTTGAAAATTAAGAATATTCGAAGTGATCACGGTGGAGAATTCGAAAATCATCTTTTTACTACTTTTTGTAATAAAAAGGGCATAAGTCATAATTTCTCTTTTCCCCGCACATCTCAAGAAAATGGTGTAGTAGAAAGAAAAAATCGTACGTTACAAGAATGTGCATGAACACTATTAAATAGTTGTGGTTTACCAAAACATTTTGGGCTGAAACTATTGCTATGACTTGTTATGTTTTGAATCTAGTAGCCATACGACCTATGACTAAACATACTTGTTTTGAAATATTTTTTGAAAGAAAACCTAAAGTATCATACTTTAAAACTTTCGGATAAAAATGTTTTATATTAAATACAAAAGATAATTTATGAAAATTTGACCCGAAGGCTAATGAAGGAATCTTTGTTGGATATTAGGATCTAAGCAAGCATATAGAATTTTTAATAAGCATACTAACACAATTGAAGAAATTTTACATGTTTCATTTAATGAAAATTTCCTCACCAATCATACTAATGACGAGGAAGAAATTATTCCTATACTAAATACAACTAACTCATCTAATAATGAGACAAATGCACAAAATAATACTTTAGTTTCGCCCCCTAAAATTCTAAAAGATCATCAAAAGATAATATCATTGGGGATCTTAATTCAAGAGTAACTAGAAATCAACTTAACCAACTAAGTCATATTTCATTTTTGTCAAATTTTGAACCAAAGAATTATAAAGAAGCTTCAAACGATGATTTTTGGATAATAGCCATGCAAGAAGAGTTAAATCAATTTGAACATAATAATGTTTGGGAATTAGTACCAAGACTAGAAAATCAATCAGTTATTGGAACAAAATCGTAACGACCCAGAATTTTTATTAATTAAAAATTGAATATTAAATTAATTTTAAATATTAATAAGTGAAATTTATAAGTCGAATAAATTTTAATTCGAATAATTGGATTTAATTGGATAATTAAATCGATAATTTAATAGTTGGAAATACAGAAATAATTGAAAATTAGGTAAACTATGATTGAAAATGATTTGTAAAATTTTATTATATCATATTGAAGTTAGAATGATGTTATAGAACTTTTAAAATCGAATTAAAAGTTTATTTGTGAAAATTGAATATTTTAATATTAAATCGACTAGTGAAATTAGCCATTTTTCGAACAGTCTCAGAATTGGACGAAACTAGTTCTATTGGATCCGTAATAGTTTGTTATTATCGGATTTCAATTTTCATAGCAATCGGAGTTATCGTTTGACCGTGGAAGCTCGAAATGCATCGAAATTGTTTTTAATATTTATTTGGCGAGTTAAAATAGTCATTTTTCAAAAAGTCTCGGATTTTGACGAAACCAGTTTCATCGTATCCATAATGAGATATTATTGTATGGTTTCAAATTTCGTGTCAATCGGATTTACCATTTGTCCGGTGCAAGCTAAAACGCCTAGAAAATCGTTTAATCGGTTTAATTTAAAATCGAACGTTTATTGCCATAACTCGCACAGATGACCGAATTAGCTCCCGAAACACGTTCCATTGTGTTCGGAACGTGGGGTAAACCTTAGAAACGCCAACCGGAACGTTTCGTTTGGAGTTCGGAAAATTTTCGATGAATAGTAAATTGGAAAATTTTCTATAAAAGCCCTTGCTCTCTTCACTTTTGCAAAATTCCTAAAGCCCTAGGGTTTCAGGTTGGAGCCGCCACCAACATTTTTAAAAGGCTGAAAATTTTCCTCCTTCTTCCCTTATAATCTTCCAATCTACACAATATTTCAAGAATCTTTCAACTGGTAAAACGTAGAGCGTATCAAGAGCTTCGATTTCATACGGCTGTGATCGATTTTTGTCGAGGGGATTGTCGGCAAATTGCTCAAGAAGACCGTGCGTTCATGCACGAAAAACGAGGAGCTTAGGGAGCCGAGTTTGGCCGCACTTGGGGCGTGGGTGGAGTGGCAGATGGCCTTCGTCATGGTGGTACTTGATCTGAGCGAAGTCGAGTGAAGTGGCTGCGGTTTTTAACCCTAATTTTATGAGATGGGTTCGGCTTCTCTATAGGGATACGTGAGTGGGGAGGAAGATGTTATGCACGGCCTGATGGATGGGATGCAGATCCAACGGCCTTGATTCAACTAGGGTATAAAAAAGAGAATAAAAGTTGTAATTTTTATATATAAATTCGTGTAAACTTTAAAAAATCATAACTTTTTCATACGAGGTCGAAAACACGCGAAACCAGTTGCGTTGGAATCGTATGGACGAGCACTACGCTATGAAATTAGATTAGAGTCGTTTGGAGTTAGCGGAAATTTTGGTTAAAATTAAATGTCCGTTTAATTTTATTCGAAATAAATTGCTAAAACGAAATTGAAATCAAGGTGAGAACTTCTCACTCAATCGAATCGGTCTCGATTTTAATTTCAAATAGTTATATTTAAAATTCTTGAATGCATGTTTGAATGATGATTGTTATCTATTGATTGTTAAAATAGAAATTATACGCCGTTAGTAAGCGGATGTTATTTATTAAAAACATATACCACGAATATTTCATAAACAGTGAAATTGGTATTATTTATGTACTTGGATTTGATTTTCCCGCAGTATATAGCGGATGAGACCCTATTGCGCTGTCTATTAAGCGGATAATATTTTAAATCCCATATACCGCGATAATTTCGTACTGGAACGGAATTGGTATTGTGCTAATGTTTTTGGATGTAGTAAAACAAGTTGGAGGGATCCAACTGGATTCCTCAACATTATTTATTTGATTATGGATATTTTGATATTCGTTGATTATCATATCGATATACGATATCGTTTTTGTCGAGATTGACTATTTGGTATGTAGCATCATTGGGCCAAATTTTGGAATTTAAAAAAAAATTAAAGTGATTTTTGAAAGTATATGTTTATAAAATATTTTTGGAATTGATTTATTTTAAATAAATAAACGTTATACTTTTAAAGTTATATAAAAATTATGATTTTTGAGAAATATAGTTAAAAGCTGATTTTTGAAAATATGGGGTTAATAATTTTATAAAATAGTTTAAATTGGGATTTTTGAATTTATTATAAAAAGTTTAAAAATAGGATTCATAAAATTTGATTATTTTATAAAAGAAAACGGTGAAATTATAAAGGAGTTTAAAGACGTTTTAAAATAATAATATGAATTGATTTATATAAAAGATTTATAAATTGATTTTTATAAATTAAAATATTCGAATTATAAAAACGAGTTTTTTTATAAGTGTTAGAATGAATTGTGAATTAATTTCATAAATGAATGAAATTCATATAATTATAAACGGTGAAGTTATAAATGGAATTTTATAAGCAGTAGGTTTATAAAATTTATAAAGTTATTAAAAGAATGGTTTTGGATAAAGAAATGAATCTTATAAGTTATAAGATTTATAATTTGGGAAGTTAAAGGAACGATTTTGCAAAGAAATAAATTATAAGTGTTTAACTTATAATATGAACTTTTGTTATATAATTGAGTTATAAATTGAAATAGGTTAATAAAGGAATTTATAAATGGAAGTTGTTATAAAATAAATAATAAAGGAATTTATAAACATTGTTTTATAAATTCGCAACGACTTATTTTGATAAGTAAATTGTATAACTTATTAATGGAGTTATATTCACGTTTTAGACAGTAATAATCCTTTAAAATAAAATGAATAGAAATGATGAAATTGTTAACGTAGTATATTCACGTTTTTGAATAGTGAATAATATGTTAAAGATTTTGTTTTGAATGTGATGATTTAAGTAGAATTAAAACGATCTAAGGATGTTTTTAAATGTGTTAAGATTCGAAAACATAGATTTCAACATTTATTGTTGAAATAGACGTTTTCGAGAAATAAAAGGAAATGGTGGACTATAACATTGTTGTTATAGTAAATGATTTCCGAAAGGAAATGTTTTGTATAGTATTGGGATTTATATATCTATTTTAATTTCGAATCCTTATACTAGTGATTTTGGGTTGTCGTAACGATGTTTTACGCAACATTCGTTTTGGCCCAAATAAATATGTTTAAGAGAATGATTTCCTTAAAGAATGAAATATATACTTAATTTCGATTTAAGTATATTGAATATTTTCCAAAGGTTGAAAATAAAAAGATTTGTGAATTACTTATTAAATAAGTGTGGAAATGTTTTCCAATATAAAGTGAATATTTTGAGAATTTATCTTTCTGAAGATAAATTGAAAATAAATATTTGAAACCTATTGAAAATCGTATATCAGTAGATATTGTGAAACATAAATTCACTATAGAATTTATAAAAGAAAGTGGAATTTGTTTAAAAATAAATATTGATTTATTTTTGAGGTATTGAAAACATATATCTTGTAAAGATATTTTTGGGAAATAAATAATTTGGAAAATTATTTGGAATCTGGTGATGTTGTGCATATCCATTGATAGTTCAATAACCGACTATCAATATTTACCTTTGAATAGGTATTTGTTGCGATTTGTTTGAATTTGAATGCCACACTTATTTTTGAATAAGCGTTCACTATTCGGGTTATCCGGGAAAGGACGTTTGGGTCGTATAACCCATTCCGAGTATGTGATATGTCGTTATGGATTGCATTTGATGACCGGTGTTGAAGACCGGGTATTTGCGAGAGCGATAGGATGACCTGTCGATTGACTCTGCACCGAGTTGCTCCGGTATAGAGTTCTCCATATGTGATGGGGAATCCGATCAGGATTGTGGATATCCGGATTGCAAGGACTTCTTTGTAAGTGCCTTCGGTTCTGTTCGAGCCCGGAACAGACTTGTATGGATTGTATGTCTGACATTACAAATTGAGATATAAAGCTGATTTCTTTCAAATATATTTCTGTTGGTGGCGGAGAATTTATTCTCTTAGCTTAACACCCTTCTCTGAGACGTACGAGCTCAGAGGTTATGTAGTTGATGGTTATCAGTGATATATTCCCAATTTGGTAATGTGACATGCTGAGTGTTGCTATGAAATGATCATTGTGTTGATCATTTGTGATATGATCATTTGTTTGATCGTTTATCTTTGTGATCATATCTATGATCATTTGTTGACCCAAAGCACAGCTTTTGTATAAAGCGTGGCTTTGTGGACGAGACTTCGTCGAGCCTCACACCCCGAAATGGTCAAAACAGGAAAGATACGGCAAGGTTATGAGGGGTAGCTCCCTTTAGGGTATGTGCATTTCCTTCTGGAAAAGGGTGGTATCATGGTATGGAGCCCAGATGCTTACTCATGTTGAAACACTTATTATTTTGGTGTGATGTTGATTACGAGCGCTCGGTTAAAGGTCCTAAAGGACCGGGGGATGGCATACTCGTGTCAGTAGTTACCCAGTTAGGGGTAACCCGGCCTTGTGTTGGCAGATATTCGGTTAGGTTCTCGGGGACGTCCTTCCAGAGGCGTTCTCATGTGGCAATGGGAAGTTCCTTGGCCTGACCATTCGTTGGAAATCCAAAGAAACAATACGATCTTGTACGGTTTTAGTTGTATAACCTGCCATGGAATGTGGCGGTAACCTGCTATTGAGAATGGTAGCTATAGTAGGCATAAGTGCGAAATGTCTATGCTGGCTAAGATTTATATCTTTATTTTCGAAATGAATTTTTCCTACACTATGCACTAGGAATAATATCAAATGTTCTTTTAATGCGTATCAAGCATCTTTGACTATCATAAGGAGAAATCTCCTCCGATTCTGCGTTTGCATGTGTGTGTGTGCGGGAGGCCTTATGGTAGTCTCATTTTTAAAAAGCATTGCGAATTGACTTTAAAAATATTCCTCTATTTTGTTTTTGAAGATAAAATAAACTGTTTTGAGTTCTCACACATGTCACATGACTGACTCGGAGTTTATTGTTTTCCTTCCTAAACTCTAGGTGCCCACCAATTTCCACACGGGCAGTCAAGAGTTAAGGTTTATCAGGATATTCTGAAGTTGCTGGAGGCAAGCTGGATGGCATGGCGTATTACTTGTATATAGTATTTCTTTTCCGCTGTTTGTTGTTGTTTGTTGTTGTACACTCTGATGATATGATGTAATGTAATGTAATGTAATGTAATAACTGATATAGTTCTTTGTTTAAAGATTATTCATTTATCTATTATATGTTGTTCCGCTGCGATTGTGAGATTCTGATATTGTTCTGTTGTTTCTTTCTGTTCTGTTCTATTATCTATCTTTTCTCTCTTCTTCTACCTCTTTCTTCTTCTTAAACAATGAGAATTCGTATTTCTGTTCATCTTGAGTTAATCTATGGAGATTAGTGTATATTCAAGGAGTACGGATTTGCGGGTCCTCCCAGGTGGTATCAGAGCATATGGTTAAGCGACAACCATGGCTCTGTTGGGTATTACTCATTAGAGATGGAGTCAGTAGTACTCTAGAATGAGTTGAGTGTAATAATAGCTATGAGAGCGTATTTGTTAGTGAATATAAAATTGTTTTATATTGCGATGATTGGTTTATTGAGTGGCATATGAATCTTCGTCAGCACGGTATGCACAATTATGCCGAAGGGGTTTATAAACACTTGAATAAAACAATTCGGCACAGTATTGTTTTAAATTGGGTAAATGAAATAATTTTAGCTTGATTATATTTTATATATAAAGGAATAATTTTTCAGAATTATTAAAGTGTATATAAGTTGTTGAATAAGATGTTTGAATAATCTAGATAAAAGAATAATTGTATAAGCAAAAGAATTATAAGAATTGAATTATAATTAAAGTAATTTACAATTGTGAAATAAACTTATATATATATATATAAGAAGTGAAACTATATGAATATATTTATGAATACGAGTTGTAAATAAAAAAATGAATTTAAAGTTAAATGGAAAATTTACTTTAGAATTTGGAATCTGAATTTATTTATAGGTGGGAATTTATGTTAAGTAAAGCCAAATAATGTTTGAAATGAAATATAACTTAAGAGATGTTGAATGAAGTTTATTTTGGTATCAAAGTAAATCAATAAAGTTAAGTGATAAATGTGAACTAGAGTTATATAAATGAATTGGAAATTGAATTGAATGAATGGATTAAATGTAAATCAATTAAATGTAAACAATTGATATGAAATAATGGATGTAAGTATTAATTCATTAAAATCTTATGTTATTGGGAAGTTGAAAGATTGAATGAAAATCAATTTAATTGAACCAATTGAAAGTAAAGATGTTAAACCAAAATGAATGAATATAAGCAAAGGAATTTGGTTGTAATTAATATACATTGGTTGTTATATGGTTGTTAGTTGATTATATATAATTCATTAAGTGTTAATGAAATTAAATTAATGAAATTGGAAGCTAAAGTAATTGAAATCCAATTGGAAGTTAAGTGAATCTTAAATAGAATTGAATTTGATTTGGAAGTGAACCAACTTGAATATGAATTAGTGAATATAAACTAATTGAAAATGAATGTTAGTAAAAACATCCACTGTTAATGAATCAAATGTGATTAAACTGAAAACCTATTTCATTGAATATTAATGAGAATACGAATGAATATTTATTGGTTATGGATGTTAGTTGAATGATAGTTGGTTGATGGTTGAACATATTGCTTTTATTGCATTTGCTATGTTGGCATATATAGTTATTATGTTGCTATATGTTGTATATTGATACTATTGTCTATATACATGTTTCTCATCTATTTGTTGAGTGTTCAATAGGTGCGGATCGCGTTTGCTTCGCATTTGGAGCTCGCTTTCGCGCTATATTAGCCGTATATGCTCGCTAATAAAATATAAGGTACATACCTCGGATCAAATACCGTACTTTTACACTTTTTTCCCTGCGGGATGCCTCATTAATTGATGAGATGTATATTTGTGATATATATACTGTCATTTTTTTTCCGGATCGAGCCGCGCAAAGGAGACTATGGCGATTTTTTCCGAAAATTTAAGGCGTTAGAAAAAATTTGAGAAAATTGGAAAATTGTGAAAACTATAATTTTGATTTGGAATTGAAAGTTAAACAATAGTATTTGTTTTTGAAAAGATAACTAAGTATGATTTGAAAACTTAGTAAAATTATTGTAAGAAGTTTAACTATGGATTTTGGGAAAGTTAATAGATTCTGTAACTTTTCTTACTTATTAATTTCGAGGACGAAATTCTTTTAAGGGGGGAAGCATGTAACGACCCAGAATTTTTATTAATTAAAAATTGAATATTAAATTAATTTTAAATATTAATAAGTGAAATTTATAAGTCGAATAAATTTTAATTCGAATAATTGGATTTAATTGGGTAATTAAATAGATAATTTAATAGTTGGAAATATAGAAATAATTGAAAATTGGGTAAAATATGATTGAAAATGATTTGTAAAATTTTATTATATCATATTAAAGTTAGAATGATGTTATAGAACTTTTAAAATCGTATTAAAAGTTTATTTGTGAAAATTGAATATTTTAATATTAAATCGACTAGTGAAATTAGCCATTTTTCGAACAGTCTCAGAATTGGACGAAACTAGTTCCATTGGATCCGTAATAGTTTTTTATTATTAGATTTCAATTTTCGTAGCAATCGGACTTATCGTTTGACCGTGGCAGCTCGAAACGCATCGAAATTGTTTTTAATATTTATTTGGCGAGTTAAAATAGTCATTTTTCAAAAAGTCTCGGATTTCGACGAAACTAGTTTCATCGGATCCGTAATGTGATATTATTGTATGGTTTCAAATTTCGTGTCAATAGAATTTACCATTTGTCCGATGCAAACTAAAACGCCTAGAAAATCGTTTAATCGGCTTAATTTAAAATCGAACGTTTATTGCCATAACTCGCACAGATGATCAAATTAGCTCCCGAAACACGTTCCATTGTGTTCGGAACGCGGGGTAAACCTTAGAAACGCCAACCGGCACGCTTCGTTTGGAGTTCGGAAAATTTTCGATGAATAGTAAATTGGAAAATTTTCTATAAAAGCCCTTGCTCTCCACTTTTGCAAAATTCCTAAAGCCCTAGGGTTTCAGGTTGGAGCCGCCACCAACATTTTTAAAAGGCTGAAAATTGTCCTCCTTCTTCCCTTATAATCTTCCAATCTACACAATATTTCAAGAATCTTTCAACTGGTAAAACGTAGAGCGTATCAAGAGCTTCGATTTCATACGGCTGTGATCGATTTTTGTCGAGGGGATTGTCGGCAAATTGCTCAAGAAGACCATGCGTTCGTGCACGAAAAAAGAGGAGCTCAGGGAGCCGAGTTTGGCCGCACTTGGGGCGTGGGTGGAGTGGCAGATGGCCTTCGTCGTGGTGGTACTTGATCGGAGCGAAGTCGAGTGAAGTGGCTACGGTTTTTAACCCTAATTTTATGAGATGGGTTCGGCTTCTCTACAGGGATAAGTGAGTGGGGAGGAAGATGTTATGCACGGCCTGATGGATGGGATGCAGATCCAACGGCCTTGATTCAACTAGGGTATAAAAAAGAGAATAAAAGTTGTAATTTTTATATATAAATTCGTGTAAACTTTAAAAAATCATAATTCATACGAGGTCGAAAACGCGCGAAACCAGTTGCGTTGGAATCGTATGGACGAGCACTATGCTATGGAATTGGATTGGAGTCGTTTGGAGTTAGAGAAAATTTTGGTTAAAATTAAACGTCCGTTTAATTTTATTCGAAATAAATCGCTAAAACGAAATTGAAATCAAGGTGAGAACTTCTCACTCAATCGAATCGGTTTCGATTTTAATTTCAAATAGTTAGATTTAAAATTCTTGAATGCATACTTGAATGATGATTGTTATCTATTGATTGTTAAAATAGACATTATGCGCCGTTAGTAAGAGGATGTTATTTATTAAAAACATATACCGCGAATATTTCATAAATAGTGAAATTGGTATTATTTATGTACTTGGATTTGATTTTCCCGCAGTATATAGCGGATGAGACCCTATTGCGCCATCTATTAAGCGGATAATATTTTAAATCCCATATACCGCGATAATTTCGTACTGGAACAGAATTGGTATTGTGCTAATGTTTTTGGATGCAGGAAAACAGGTTGGAGGGATCCAACTGGATTCCTCAACAGTATTTATTTGATTATGGATATTTTGATATTCGTTGATTATTATATCGATATATGATATCGTTGTTGTCGAGATTGACTATTTGGTATGTAGCATCATTAGGCCAAATTTTGGAATTTTAAAAGAATTTTTAAAGTGATTTTTGAAAGTATATGTTTATAAAATATTTTTGGAATTGATTCATTTTAAATAAATAAACGTTATACTTTTAAAGTTATATAAAAATTATGATTTTTGAGAAATATAGTTAAAAGCTGATTTTTGAAAATATGGGGTTAATGATTTTATAAAATAGTTTAAATTGGGATTTTTGAATTTATTATAAAAAGTTTAAAAATAGGATTCATAAAATTTGATTATTTTATAAAAGAAAACGGTGAAATTATAAAGGAGTTTAAAGACGTTTTAAAATAATAATATGAATTGATTTATATAAAAGATTTATAAATTGATATTTATAAATTAAAATATTTGAATTATAAAAATGAGTTTTTTTATAAGTGTTAGAATGAATTGTGAATGAATTTCATAAATGAATGAAATTCATAGAATTATAAACAGTGAAGTTATAAATGGAATTTTATAAGCAGTAGGTTTATAAAATTTATAAAGTTATTAAAAGAATGGTTTTGGATAAATAAACGAATCTTATAAGTTATAAGATTTATAATTTGGTAAGTTAAAGGAACGATTTTGCAAAGAAATAAATTATAAGCGTTTAACTTATAATATGAACTTTTGTTATATAATTGAGTTATAAATTGAAATAGGTTAATAAAGGAATTTATAAATGGAAGTTGTTATAAAATAAATAATAAAGGAATTTATAAACATTGTTTTATAAATTCGCAACGACTTATATTGATAAGTAAATTGTATAACTTATTAATGGAGTTATATTCACGTTTTAGACAGTGAATAATTCTTTAAAATAAAATGAATAGAAATGATGAAATTATTAACGTAGTATATTCACGTTTTTGAATAGTGAATAATATGTTAAAGAAATTGTTTTGAATGTGATGTTTCAAATAGAATTAAAATGATCTAAGGATGTTTTTAAATGTTTTAAGATTCGAAAACATAGATTTCAACATCTATTGTTGAAATAGACGTTTTCGAGAAATAGAAGGAAATGTTGGACTATAACACTGTTGTTATAGTAAATGATTTCCGAAAGGAAATGTTTTGTATAGTGTTGGGATTTATATATCTATTTTAATTTCGAATCCTATACTAGTGATTTTGGGTTGTCGTAACGATGTTTTACGCAACATTCGTTTTGGCCCAAATAAATATGTTTAAGAGAATGATTTCATTAAAGAATGAAATATATACTTAATTTCGATTTAAGTATATTGAATATTTTCCAAAGGTTGAAAATAAAAAGATTTGTTAATTACTTATTAAATAAGTATGGAAATGTTTTCCAATATAAAGTGAATATTTTGAGAATTTATCTTTTTGAAGATAAATTTAAAATAAATATTTGAAACCTAACGAAAATCGTATATCAGCAGATATTGTGAAACATAAATTCACTATAGAATTTATAAAAGAAAGTGGAATTTGTTTAAAAATAAATATTGATTTATTTTTGAGGTATTGAAAACATATATCTTGTAAAGATATTTTTGGAAAATAAATAATTTGGAAAATTATTTGGAATCTGGTGATGTTGTGCATATCCATTGATAGTTCAATAACCGACTATCAATATTTACCTTTGAATAGGTATTTGTTGCGATTTGTTTGAATTTGAATGCCACACTTATTTCTGAATAAGCTCTCACTATTCGGGTTATTCGGGAAAGGACCTTTGGGTCGTATAACCCATTCCGAGTATGTGATACGTCGTTATGGATTGCATTTGATGACCAGTGTTGAAAACCGGGTATTTGCGAGAGCGATAGGATGACCTGTCGATTGACTCTGCACCGAGTTGCTCCGGTATAGAGTTCTCCATATGTGATGGGGAATCCGATCAGGATTGTGGATATCCGGATTGCAAGGACTTCTTTGTAAGTGCCTTCGGTTCTGTTCGAGCCCGGAACAGACTTGTATGGATTGTATGTGACATTACAAATTGAGATATAAAGCTGATTTCTTTCAAATATATTTCTGTTAGTGGCGGAGAATTTATTCTCTTAGCTTAACACCCTTCTCTGAGATGTACGAGCTCAGAGGTTATGTAGTTGATGGTTATCAGTGATATATTCCCAATTTGGTAATGTGACATGCTGAGTGTTGCTGTGAAATGATCATTGTGTTGATCATTTGTGATATGATCATTTGTTTGATCGTGTATCTTTGTGATCATATCTATGATCATTTGTTGACCCAAAGCACAGCTTTTTTATAAAGCATGGCTTTGTGGACGAGACTTCGTCGAGCCTCACACCCCGGAATGGTCAAAACAGGAAAGATGCGGCAAGGTTATGAGGGGTAGCTCCCTTTAGGGTATGTGCATTTCCTTCTGGAAAAGGGTGGTATCATGGTATGGAGCCTAGATGCTTACTCATGTTGAAACACTTATTATTTTGGTGTGATGTTGATTACGAGCGCTCGGTTAAAGGTCCCAAAGGACCGGGGGATGGCATACTCGTGTCAGTAGTTACCCAGTTAGGGGTAACCCGGCCTTGTGTTGGCAGAGATCCGGTTAGGTTCTCGGGGACGTCCTTCCAGAGGCGTTCTCATGTGGCAATGGGAAGTTCCTTGGCCTGACCATTCGTTGGAAATCCAAAGAAACAATACGATCTTGTACGGTTTTAGTTGTATAACCTGCCATGGAATGTGGCGGTAACCTGCTATTGAACATGGTAGCTATAGTAGGCATAAGTGCGAAATGTCTATGCTGGCTAAGATTTATATATTTATTTTCGAAATGAATTTTTCCTACACTATGCACTAGTAATAATTCTTTTAATGCGTATCAAGCATCTTTGACTATCATAAGGAGAAATCTCCTCCGATTCTGCGTTTGCATGTGTGTGTGTGCGGGAGGCCTTATGGTAGTCTCATTTTTAAAAAGCATTGCGAATTGACTTTAAAAATATTCCTCTATTTTGTTTTTGAAGATAAAATAAACTGTTTTGAGTTCTCACACCAGTCGCATGACTGACTCGGAGTTTATTGTTTTCCTTCCTAAACTCTAGGTGCCCACCAATTTCCACACGGGCAGTCAAGAGTTAAGGTTTATCAGGATATTCTGGAGTTTCTGGAGGCAAGCTTTATGGCATGGCTTATTACTTGTATATAGTATTTCTTTTCCGCTGTTTGTTGTTGTTTGTTGTTGTACACTCTGATGATATAATGTAATGTAATGTAATGTAATAACTGATATAGTTCTTTGTTTAAAGATTATATATTTATCTATTATATGTTGTTCCGCTGCGATTGTGAGATTCTGATATTGTTCTGTTGTTTCTTTCTGTTCCGTTCTATTATCTATCTTTTCTCTCTTCTTCTACCTCTTTCTTCTTCTTAAACAATGAGAATTCGTATTTCTGTTCATCTTGAGTTAATATATGGAGATTAGTGTATATTCATGGAGTACGAATTTGCGGGACCTCACAAAAATGGCTATTTAAAAACAAAGAAGATGAAAACGGAAATATAATTAGGAATAAAGCACGTTTGGTCACTCAAGGTAATAATCAAGAAGAATGTATCGACTACGATGAAACTTTTGCTCCTGTAGCAAGACTCGAGGCCATACGTACATTACTTGCTTTTCCAAGCCATCACAATTTTAAATTGTTTCAAATGGATATCAAAAGTGCTTTTTTTAATGGTTTTATTAGAGAAAACGTATATGTTGAACAAGCTCCATTGTTTGTTCATGAAAAATATCTCGATCATGTTTTTAAATTACATAAAGCCATATATGGTTTAAAGCAAGCCCCACATGCCTAGTATGAAGGTCTTAAGAACCATTTAATTGCATATGGTTTTCAAATATGTAAAATAGATACGACTTTATGTATTAAACGAGAAAATAATATACAAATTTACATAGACGATGTTATTTTTGGTTCAACTAACGAAAATCTTTGTACTCAATTTTCAAATATTATGAAAAATGAATTTGAAATGCCTCTAATGGGTGAATTGAATTTCTTTTTAGGTTTACAATAAAACAACTTGAAAATGGTATTTTTATTCATCAAGAAAAATATTGTAACGATTTATTACATCGTTTTGGAATGGATAAAACTTCATGCAAACCAACACCAATGAGTACTAGTGTTCACTTGGAAAAAGATAATAACGGAAAAGATTTCGATGAAAAATTATATCGTAGTTTGATTGGCACCTTACTACATTTGACGGTTAGTCAACTCGATATTATGATGAGCGTATGTCTTTGTGCCTGATTTCAAGCAAAACCAACAGAGTCTCACCAAAGAGTTGTTAAACGTATCTTACGATATTTATCTAGTACTAGAGCTTAAGGTTTTTTATCCTAAGGGATCATCGTTTGAACTTGTTTCATATAGTGACGCAGATTTCGGTGGATGTAAAGCAGATCGTAAGAGTACTAGCGGAATGTGTTATTTTATCGGACAATCGTTGGTTTCATTGTTTAGCAAAAAGCAAAATTGTGTCACTTTTATCCACTTGCGAAGCCGAATATATTTCAGCGGCCTTAACAGTGCACAAGTGATTTCACGCAACAAACGCTTAAAGATTTCGGAAAATTTATCGACAAATCATTAATATATTATGATAACACAAGTGCAATAAATCTATCAGAAAACCCTGTAAATCACTCACGTACTAAACGCATACATATACTACATCAACTTTTACGAGACAATGTAGAAAAAGGAATTATTACATTAGAATACGTAAATACTGAAAATCAAAGAGTAGATATTTTCACAAAACCACTAAATGAATAAACGTTTGTTAAACTATAACGCGATTTACGAATATGTTCTCTTAATGATCTTCTCATCTATTCTAAAAAAATTTCATTCTATTTTTTGTTAATAATATTTTAATTCTAACCAACAGTTTTTAGAAATTTGTTTTCTGAAATCAACTGTGTTTAACCTTTTAAAACATGCATAAATAGCCTCTCTTTTTATCAAACATAGTTTTCTTATTCCTTCTACAAAAAAAAGAAAATAAAAACATGTCTTTCGACAACTCTCATCTCTCCTTCTCCACACCAACCTCGGATAGTTCAACTGATATGCCTCATCGCCTTCCTACTCCTACACCAGATCAGGAACCGACCTATGAGTAGTCTTCCTGCCACATGGGATTCACTCTTGTTAAAGAAACGGTCCAAACGATCTCTATTTATCTCTCTTGGAGAAAATCAATGAGATACATCATAACCAAAATCAACAAATAGATTTACAATGAGAATTATACTTTGAACAAAAAGTCACTGCACGACGATTAAGTTTTCTATAGCAAGTAGTAACCAAATTTTCAAATTCACGGAAAAAGGATGTACATGAACCACTTCTGATTCCTTGCAGTTCTGTGGATCCTTCTGCATCTTATTGTACACCTTGGGATCATTCACTTAGGCAATTTTCTGGTTCTCCAAGAACCAACGAACGTGGAAATATTTGGTCTCCACTCAAGCCATGAAGGATAGCACCTCTGTAGATTGCAATGCTCCATCTTCATCTAAATAAATTTGCTTATTCTCATTGTATTTTTATCTAAGTATATATGTATTTTTTTCAAAAATAATAATATTTTGTTTCACTAAAATCAGTCTCTCAAAAAATAAGCAACACCCTTCAAAATAAGGCTATTTTAAGACAAAATGGATATTTTAGACGTCTGAACAATGTCATCAGACGTCTGACACCATTGTATCACACAATTTTTCAATATTGTGTATATATCAGACGTCTGATATAACCATCCAAACGTCTGAAAAGAGTTTCTGTATAATAAAAAAACACAATGGCCTATTTCAGATGTCTATAAATTGTTACCAGACGTCTGAACAAAGAATTTGCCTTCAACAAGGCCAATTTCAGACGTCTGATTCTACATCCAGATGTCTGACAAAATTCTCTGCCTTATCAAATTTACAACTCTATCTATTCCAGGCGTCCTCCACCAATAACCAGACGTCTGAACATATTTACTGTCTTCATACTAGATTAAATAAAACGTCCGATTCACCTTCCAGACGTCTAAAATTCAATCGACACTCTTAAGTCACCTTATAACGAATACTTTTTCAACCTTTCTCACTTTCATTTCATTTCTATTTCAAATTCATTGCACTAATTCTCCAGATCGTTTTCTCCTCCAAATCGCACGAAGCTCATGGCACCCAAAACGAAAAACCCTAAAATATCTAAACGCAAGCAAGACCAAGCTACTTCATCCAACCCGCAAGTATGTTCTGATGATCAAATTGAGTGATGGATGAATCGCGTACCACATTCAATCAAAAGATACGAACACATTCAATAGAAGAAGTTATATATAGGTCCTTTTCATAATTTGCTTAAGTTCCCAATGTATGATTTGGATGAAATATGTGAAAGTGCTGGGTTACATCAGCTGATTTCCTTCAATTCAAATAATATCCAAATCGACCAGCTTGGGATATTCTTTTTCTATGCTAATTTAGATAGCATTTCCGTTTGGAGCACCGACAACGATGATAATTGGCTATGATCAAGTATTTACAGCAACATAATTAGACTTACGCTGGGGATTATTGGTCAAACTCTAGGTTATTCCGACTTCGTAGAAGACTTGTATAACATCCCGGATATGCATCTTAAACCTAGAGATAATATTGCTCATATGATATAGGAAGATGAAACGCCTACATTTGAATCAAAATACTTAAGACCTAAGACGAGACTGCTCACTAGAATGATTATCAACACTATCATTCGTCGCCTTGGTAGCCATGAGCAAATCATAGAGTTAGAGCACAAGGCTCTATATGCTATCTTCAGTAGAACAAGGGTAAATTGCGCAAACTTTATATTTGACGAGCTCAAACATTATTGGACTCAATCATGCACATCCATCATCTACCCTACTCACATCATGCGTCTTCAGCGAGCTCGCAACATTACCTCTTATTTATCAACTTTTGAAGAAATATCTCTCAAATACGCCTCCAAAAAATTCTTCTCCCAAATGCATTTGCCAGAAAATCCTCCAGATTTTATATGGTTTGAAGAATAGATGCAATGTACTCAAGATAGTCAAGCTAGGCTTCCACCCCAACAACAACTTGAACAATCACAAGAAGTAGAGCAACATTGGGAGAATACTCCTCCTCCTCCTACACCTTTTGATTATTCATGCCAAGATGACATTTTGGAGACTCGCACCGAGATGAATCCAAATGAGAGTATTTGTGACTTGACTCTCTAAAGTCAACTTATTCTATCACAAAATCAAACATTATTGGCTAAGAGTACTGAGAGTTTTGAAACAACGTTTGCTTCACGCCTGGCCACAGTTGAAACATTACTTTCAACAACATTATCCGTTATAAAAGAGGTTCTTCAACGTGTTCATGGTCCTACACCACCTTTGGAAGATTGGCCAACTCTAGTTCCTTCTCCTCCTGCTTCAAAACACTCTAAAATTTTTGAAGAGGAAAAAGAACCTCTCAAACACACTCCAGCATCTCCTAGAAAACAAGCTAGTTCTTCTAAGAATGAAGATGAAGGAGATGCTCAAGCTAAAACTTCCCCAAAAGATTCTTAGATTATTTTTAATAGGATTTAATCTTTTGTATTATAATTAACAATCTGTGCATGTAATCAATCGATGTGTTTAATGAAAAGTGATTTTCTGTGTATATTCATATAACCTTCCGACGATTGATAAATATTAAATGGTATGAACATAATGTCTAAGTTAAAAATTATTAATGCTTTTTGATAATGCCAAGAGGGGAGAAATAATGGAAAGCACATATTCAACGGGAGATTTATAAAATTGTATCTAAGTACATTGTATAGTTTTCATCGTCAGAAAGGGGGAAAATGTTAGGAAATCCAATCTACGATTTCGATGAAAATAACTAAACAATGGAAATCGAATATACATATATAATTATATATACAGGTACTTACTAGAACAACATCACTCGAAAGACAAGAACAAAGCTCAAAGGACACAAAAAGAGACTACAAGTCAATAGGTACAAAGAAGTAAAAGAAAAGATGCACAACACAAACATGCACCGGTATCAGACGTCTAGATGCACAAGCCAAACGTATGGAAAAGTCCTCTGGAACAACAAACAGGCTAAACCAGACGTCTGGTAATAGGGAAAAGTCCTCTGGAACAACAAACAAGCTAAACCAGAAGTCTGGTAATAGCACTCAGATGTTTGACAATCTACTATGTTCAAAAAAAAATTGTATCAGACGTCTAAATTCAAACTGGAATTTCAGATATGCACTTCAACTGCCATATACGAATGGACATATTCGCTTCTCTTCACCGCAACTCTACATCAACAACAGAAGCAACAATTGAGCACTCATTAATGTATGTAATTACTGAAGATACCTTTCTACAACTATATATAGCATCAAGAATCAAGAGAACTAACTTACCTTATGTAACAACCTAAAATTTTTACTAAATATTTTAATTCATTTTATTTAAAAGTTTGGTGTTTAATTATCCAAAATTTGAATTTTGAAAATTTTCGAATAAAGTTTGGATTTTTGTTTATAATTTCCTTTACAAATTTAATAAAATAAATAATTTCTGTATGTATATATATATATATATATTTTTCATATATATTCATCTCTATTTTATCTTTCTGTATCTTCCTTTTTAACATTCATTTTATTATTTGAATCGTTATGTGTTTATATCTCTTATTTATTGCTTGGAAAAAATTTCAATGGATATATGTTATATTATCTTAAAGGCGTATCTTTTTAATTTTTTTTTTATTGAATGGTTTTTGTATATACCTTTTAATTAATGGCAAGGAAACAAATCAAATTGACGTATGTTACTTTGCTTTAATTTGACATACGTTACAATTGCTTTATTTCTTACCTCTTTATTTGCCTATCTATTTATTTCCTACCATAACTGTTCATAACTTATGTTATTTTCTATTTTTGTGTATACACTTTAATTTATTTATTTGGATGTTCATTTGTATATTCTGTATTTAACAGTTGGAAAACAAATCAATTAGTTGTACGTTACGTTGTTTTATTTTGGAATAAGTTTCTTTGGCTTTATTTCTTGCCTTTTTAAGCGCCTATCTATTTAATTTCCTACCATAGCCATTCACTATTTTAGCCATTCCTTACATGTTATAGCCATGTATTACTTCTCCTAATCATGCATAAAAATCTTCTCAGTATATCTCTTCCTCTGATTGAAAGATCTTTGCATACGTTTCTTTTATTAAATAGTAATTAAATCCCCTTTATTATTTTCTTACAATTTACTCTTTTGGCTGTTCATACCTCAAACCTTAGCCGTCTCCTCTATTACTAATTCACGTACAAAAACATTTTTCCCACGTCTCATTTTATTTCCTAAGAGAAAAAAATCTAGATCAAAATATCCATGGCTTCTTCTTCCTCTTCTTTCTGTTTTTCTTTCATTCATCTTTTTCTTTCTTTGTTTCCTTCATGAATAGGTTCGGCCTCTACCTCCTTGCCAACCCCATCACTACTTGCATAGGATATAACAAGGTTATGTCATCTTATCTCAGTTATTTTCATTCTTTAATTCATCTAATCTTTTGTATTAAATATACTTATGTATGTTGTATTTGTTTGTGTACATAAGTTGAAATCTTGGCTCTCCTATCACTCAAGTTGAATCGTGCTTTGTCGTGGCTTTTGTGCTTTTCGAGGTTTTATCTTTGTGTTTGATTTGTTGCCTTCAGCTTTAAAAAGGTGAGTATTCGCTCTAGACATTACATGCTTATATTATTGTGAAATGATGACAAGTGAATCTGCATAAATTGATATGTTATACATACATGCCTGTGATATGTTATATAATGGTAAATGTTGTTTATATATTTGTTACATCATCTAATATGTTATTATATGATATACTATTCATTTTATTTATTGTATCATTACTGCATGTTCTCTATCACTATGGGTTGAAATGATACATACCCGAACGAACTTTAGAATAAGGAAAAATCATTATGAGCTGAAATGATAGGCTCAAGAGATTTTTATTGTGATTTCTATTGCATTTATTTTACTTGGAATTACGGGTTTGAAATTATAGAACCCGGATTTTTCTTTTACATTACGGATTGAAATTGTACACATCCGTATCACTTGACCCAGGTTAGCAAATATTATACAGGCCCTTGGTTATATTTTTAAATAATATTTTCCTAAAGTTTCATTAAGTGTTTATAATATTTTCTGAATTTTTTTAAGTATTTTGAAATTATGAATATATGAAATTTTAACTTAATATGATTTAATGCTTTAAACAGTAAAGGTGTATTCGGTTTTCCTATAAGTTAAAATTTTATAAGTCTATTATTGGTTTAAGAAATTTAAAGATTTTATTTATGATAAATATATTAATAATTAAATTTGATTTAATATGGAATCTTAAATTTAATCTAATAACTTTAATAAAGGTTATTTCATGAAATGGATTTGGTTTGCATATTAAATGATGTATTTTGGACTAAATGAAATATAGTTTAATTGGACTTTTGTAATAAATATTTAACTTGGAATCATAGTTATTTGAAGTATAAAAGAATAAATTTGTAAAGAAAATTGATTATTATATTAACTATGATAAAATATTTTATTAGTGAAATGCATATGTTTTGGAAAATGAATACTTATGATTTATATGGTAGACATGTAATTTTAGTTAATTTGAAATTGATTAAGACAATAAATACTCTTTATTGTGATAATAAAATGTAAGTTAAAAATGTACATTTGACATGAAATTCTAATTAATGTAATATTCATAAAGACAACAAATGCTCTTTATGGTGATAATAAAATGTAAGTTAAATATGTACATTTGACATGTAATTTAATTAATGTGATATTGATTAAGACAATAAATGCTCTTTATTATGATAGTAAAATGTATGTTAAAAATGTACATTTGACACGTAATTTTAGTTAATGTGATATCGATTAAGACAATAAATGCTCTTTATTGTGAAAATAAAACGTAAGTTAAAAATGTACATTTGACATGTAATTTTAATTAATGTGATATTGATTAGGACAATAAATTCTCTTTACTGTGATATTAAAATATAAGTCAAAAATGTACATTAGACATGTAATTTTAGTTAATGTGAAATTGATTAAGACAACAAATGCTCGTTATTATGAAAATAAAACGTAAGTTAAAAATGTATATTTGACATGTAAATTTTAATTAATGTGATATTGATTAAGAAAATAAATGCTCTTAATTTTGATAATAAAACGTAAGTTAAAAATGTACATTTGACATGTAATTTTAATTAATTGATATTGATTAAGACAATAAATGCACTTTATTGTGATAATAAAACATAAGTTAAAATGAACATTTGACATGTAATTTTAGTTAATGTGATATTGATTAAGACAATAAATGCTCTTTATTGTGAAAATAAAACGAAAGTTAAAAATGAACATCTGACATGTAATTTTAGTTAATGCAATATTGATTAAACCAATATATGTTCATTACTGTAATAATGAAATGCAAGTTAACAATATACTTTTAACTTAACATAAGGAATTTCAACTTTAAATAGGAAACTAAAGTAATTAAGTTTATTTAACTTAAAAGCATGGTTTATTTAATATCCAAATGAATTAATTAGTGTAATAAATAGAAATGATAAAATAACTATGGTAAGAATTGTAAGTATACAAACATTTGGATTATATAAAATGGTAAAGTGGAAAGTATTTACTATTTTGAAATAAATGATATGGTTTTGAACTGGATACGATAATTTGGTTTTGAAAGTATATACTATTTTAAAATAAATGATATGATTTGAAATGGATATGATATTTTGGTTTTGGAAGTATATACTGCTTTGAAATAAATATCCATGGGTTATAATAACGATTGGTTGGCAAAGAGATGGGGATCGGATATGAGCATCCTATCTGTCAATACCAAAAACCACTTTGACAACCGTATACGCGATTGAGATTCTAGAATGAAGTAGGATGGCGGCGACGTTCTATTGAGGTATGTACGTGGACCCGACTCCTGCGAGTTGGCATAAGGTGGCTAAAACAGGAAGGATCGACGGGCTAAGGAGGTAGCACCTCTTATCGAACGCAGTTCTTTGTTTTCCATTCTATTACTTTGTGATTGTTTGGTGTGCACCTTTGATTTTGGGAGTGTGGTTCGAGGTAGGCAGCAGTAGCTGCTACGTGTTACCACCGGTTCGGAAGTGTAATTGGTATATCTACCTTGGCATTGCCTAGTTGTGTCGTGTCACCTATCCTAGCATGCCTTATACGAGTTTGGTTTTTTCCCGTAGCCCGTGGAGTATTTTGGGTAGTCTCCCGATCTGAAGATGCGTTGATACTGGATGGAGTACTAGGACTATTACATGTTAAGGGCTATATGGGTAACCCCTTAATGCTATTTTAAAGTAAGTTTAGTTTACTAGTAGACATTATTATAATAGCGAATATTTCTGCATAGTAAATAGTTTGATGGATCCTTATGGGATAGGCGGTCTCAAGCATCCTTTAAGTCACTTGTACCTTTATATTACAGTTCGCTTGAGTTGGTTTACATTGTATAAGTATGTATGTCCTGACTCGAGTGTTTGTGTTTTGCTTTACGCTCAGGTCATATTGAGTGATACATCATTCAAGACTCACCTTCGGAGTTGGAGCTTTTCTTTGAAGATCCAGCTATCTGTTTCAATTTCAGTATTCAGTTGATTCCAGTTATCTAGTTGATTCCAGTAATGTACTCTGATTTGTTCTTGATTATAATCTTGTTACTCTTGTTGTATCTTGTTTAACTCTGATGTATTTATATAGTAGCTTCATGAACTACTATCTCTTTTCTTCCGCTACATTTTATTGCTCTATATCTGTGATCTGCGATTTATTTATTTACTGTATGTTTTGAGTTTTGCCAAATTTATTTCTACAATTCGGTATTTTGAGCAATTCAAGTCCAACATGTGCGGATGCGAATGGTTGAAAATACTAGGTCGTTACAATTGGTATCAGAGCTTTGGCACTAGGCAAAACTTAGCATATATGGTAAATTTATTTCCAGAATCACTTTCATTCGAGTGTGAATCTCTTCCTTTTTGACTCGACTCCTTGGAATTATGGGACGTTCCCTGCAGTTCCAAAATTCATTCTTGTTCCCCACTATTCATCTTCCTTTGATTTTGGAGTAGCCCATAACTCCACTTCTAATGATCTTTATAATAAATCGGCGGTCTTGCCAATATTCGATTGATTTGTAGAGGGATGAAACTCCTTTACAATTGGCACTGATTCACCGAAGATTTATGTATCCTCGGTTTACGATGCCGAAATATCTTGTTGTCCTGAATTCTATCTCATGAGATCGAATGTGGATTTACCCCAGGATTCTGCATCAATCTAATTCTTGAAGTCGCGGTTGACCCGGTTAAGTTTGCTTGCTATTTATATAAGCTTATCAATTTCCTATTTCGGTTGGTTTAATCATCTTATCTTTTGTTCCAACTTATCTTCAAATCAAAATTTTCTTCGATTTGAGTTAATCAAATTGGAATCTCTATCATTGCTTTGGAAATCTGTTCCCATATAGCGTATTCGTAAATCTATATTTAAAATGTTATATATATATATATATATATATATATTGTGTTGCTTGAGTTGTTGATGTTGATTTGGGTTTTCGATCAATTCGTCTGAACAACGCTATCGAAAGGATCTCCAAAACACTTGAACATAGCAAACCGACACAATATAATTTTCAAATTTAGTAAATGAAATAAATTTTGTATAATTATATTATACATGCATAAGTATGATTTTATGAATTTGATAGTTAATTGAATTGGATGTTAGCAAATAATATTTGACTCTGTATATATATATATATATATATATATATTATATATATATATATATATATATAGCTTGTAACCATTAGCTTTTGTTTCATATATAAATGATTGAACTATAAAACATGGTTATAAATTTATTTGGAAATTTAAATGAATTTGAAGCAAGAAACTAAGAATTCAATTTCTAAAAGTTTTAAACTTTGTTTTTAAAGTTTTAAAGGGAGTATTATTTAAAGTATTTCAAGTAGAAATTATTTCAAAGAATTTTAAGTTAAATCAGTGCTCTTTTCTTTGTCCTTGGAAAAAAAAAATCGGTGATGACTACAGCATCATCGACTCTCATTTTCGAGTTTTGAAGTAAAGAGACCATTCTGTAGTTTTGCTACAGTCTTGCTTAGGAGAATTAAATGGATTTGGATTTCTAAAATTTGGTTTGATATATATTTTGTATATTTATTTATCTCTAAAATCATTTGAAGTTAATCGAAAATCTAATTCTTAAAATTTTCTTAAAGGATAATGTCAAATATACAATGAAACCAAAATTTTGAATAAATATTTAAGCTTGAGATAATTGAATTAGAAAATTTTGTTTGTATAATATTCTAGTACAATCCAATATAACTTACCTTAATTATTAGAAGTTAATAATGTAATTGGATGATATACAATATAAAAGGCATTTTCATAAATTAAATTTGAGTGTTTATAATAAATGTTGTACACTTAAATTTTAGTTGTAAAAAGGGTTAATTGGATAACTTACAATATAAAATGGTGTTAAAGGAATTTATAAATAAATCGGTATATTTTATTCAAATTTATTTAATTTTGTAAATTTATTTGTTTATAAAGTTAGTATTTTGAATAAGATATATTGATCACTTAATTCTCTCTTTTCCTTTCTTTTCCTTTTCGGGGACGAAAAGTTTTGAGTTGGGGAAAGTGTAGAAACCCAAAAAATTTATTAAATATTTCAATTCATTTTATTTAAAACTATAGTGTTTAATTATCCAAAATTTGAATTTTTAAAATTTTCCAATAAAGTTTGGATTTTTGTTCGTAATTTCTTTTCCAATATAATAGAATAAATAATTTCTGTATTTATATATATTTCATATATATTCATCTCTATTTTATCTTTCTGAATTTTCCTTTTTAACGTTCATTTTATTACTTGAATTGTTATGTGTTTATTTCTCTTATTTATTGCTTGGAAAAAATTTCAATGGATATACGTTATATTGTCTTAAAGACATATCTTTTTAAAATTTTATTTATTTTGTTTATTGAATGCTTCCTTGTATATTCCTTTTAATTAATAGCAAGGAAACAAATCAAATTGACATATGCTACTTTGCTTTAATTTGGCATACGTTACAATTGCTTTATTTCTTGCCTCTTTGCCTATCTATTTATTTCCTACCATAATTGTTCGTAACTTATGTTATTTTCTATTAGTGTGTATACACTTTAATTTATTTATTTGGATGTTCATTTGTATATTCTATATTTAACAGTTGGTAAATGAATCAATTAGTTGTACGTTACGTTGTTTTATTTTGGCATAAGTTTCTTTGGCTTTATTTCTTGCCTTTTTATGTGCCTATCTATTTAATTTCCTACCATAGCTATTCACTATTTTAGTCGTCCTCACATGCTATGGCTGTCTATTACTTCTCCTAATCACATATAAAAATCTTCTCAATATATCTCTTCCTCTAATTGAAAGATCTTTGCATACGTTTCTTTTATTAAATAGGTATTAAATCCCCTTAATTATTTTCTTACCATTTACTCTTTTGGCCCTTCATACCACAAACCTTAGCCGCCTCCTCTATTACGAATTCACGTACAAAAACTTTTTTCCCACATCGCATTTTATTTCCTAAGAGAAAAAAATATAGATCTAAATATCCATGGCTTCTTCTTCCTCTTCTTTCTCTTTTTCTTTCATTTTCCTTTTTCTTTCTTTGTTTCCTTCATGAATAGGCTTGGCCTCTACCTCCTTGCCAATCCCATCACCAGTAGCATAGGGTAGAGCAAGGTTATGTCATCTTATCTCAATTATTTTCATTGATTAATTCATTTAATCTTTTGTATTAAATATACTTATGTATGTTGTATTTGTTTGTGTACATAAGTTGAAATCTTGGCTGTCCCATCACTCAAGTTGAATCGTGCTTTGTCGTGCCTTTTGTGCTTTGCGAGGTTTGATCTTTATGTTTGAATTGTTGCCTTCAGCTTAAAAACGGTGAGTATTCACGCTAGACATTACATGCTTATATTATTGTGAAATGATGACAAGTGAATCTGTATAAATTGATATTTTATTCATACATGCCTGTGATATGTTATATGATGTTAAATGATGTTTATATATTTGTTACATCATCTAATATGTTATTATATGATATACTGTTCATTTTATTTATTGTATCATTACTGTAAGTTCCCTATCACTATGGGTTGAAAAGATACATGCCCGAATAGACTTTAGAATAAGGAAAAATCATTATGAACAGAAATGATAGGCTCAAGTGATTTTTATTGTGATTTCTATTGCATTTATTTTACTTGAGATTGTGGGTTTGAAATGATAGAACCCAGATTTTTCTTTTAAATTACGGATTGAAATGATACACATCTATATCACTTGACTTAGGCTAGAAAATATTATACAAGCCCTTGTTTATATTTTTAAATAATATTTTCCTAAAGTTTCATTAAGTGTTTTGAATATTTTCTGAAATTTTTAAGTATTTTGTAATTATGAATATATTACATCTTAACTTAATTTGATTTAATGCTTTAAATGGTAAAGGTATATTTGGTTTTCCTATAAGTTAAAATTTTATAAGTCTATTATTGGTTTAAGAAATTTAAAGATTTTATTTATGATAAATATATTAATAATTAAATTTGATTTAATATGGAATCTTAAATTTAATCTAATAACTTTAATAAAGGTTATTTCATGAAATGGATTTGGTATGCATAATAAATGATGTATTTTGGATAAAATGAAATACAGTTTAATTGGACTTCTGTAATAAATATTTAACTTGGAATCATAGTTATTTGATGTATAAATAAATTAATTTGTAAAGAAAATTGATTATTATATTAACTATGATAAAATATTTTATTTGTGAAATTGATATGTTTTGGAAAATGAATACTTATGATTTATATGGTAAACATGTGATTTTAATTAATGTGAAATTGATTAAGACAATAAATGCTCTTTATTGTGATAATAAAATGTAAGCTAAAAATGTACATTTGACATGAAATTGTAATTAATATGATATTGATAAAGACAACAAATGCTCTTTACTACGATAATAAAATGTAAGTTAAATATGTACATTTGACATGTAATTTTAATTAATGTGATATTGATTAAGACAACACATGCTCTTTACTGTGATAATAAAATGTAAGTTAAAAATGTACATTTGACATGTAATTTTAGTTAATGTGATATTGATTAAGGCAATAAATGCTCTTTATTGTGATAACAAACCGTAAGTTAAAAATGTACATTTGACATGTAATTTTAGATAATGTGAAATTGATTAAGACAATAAATGCTCTTTTTTGTGAAAAAAAAACGTAAATTAAAAATGTACATTTGACATGTAATCATGGTTAATGTGATATTGATTAAGACAATAAATGCTCTTTATTGTGAAAATACAACGTAAGTTAAAAACGTACATTTGACATGTAATTTTATTTAATGTGATATTGATTAAGACAATAAATGCTCTTTATTGTGATAATAAAAAGTTAAAAATGTACATTTGACATGTAAATTTAAACTAATGTAATATTGATTAAGACAATAAATGCTCTTAATTGTGATAATGAAACGTAAGTTAAAAATGTATATTTGACATTTAAATTTTGATTAATGTGATACTGATTAAGACAATAAATGCTCTTGATAATAAAACGTAAGTTAAAAATGTACATTTGACATGTAATTTTAATTAATGTGATATTGCTTAAGACAATAAATGCTCTTTATTATGATAATAAAATGTAAGTTAAAAATGTACATTTGACATGTAATTTTAGTTAATGTGATATTGATTAAGACAATAAATGCTCTTTATTGTGAAAATAAAACGTAATTTATAAATGAACTTTTGACATGTAATTTTAGTTAATGCAATACTGATTAAACCAATACATGTTCTTTACTGAAATAATGAAATGCAAGTTAATAATATACTTTTAACTTAACATAAGGAATTTCACCTTTAAATACGAAATTACAGTAATTAAGTTTATTTAACTTAAAAGCATGGTTTATTTAATATCCAAATGAATTAACTAGTGTAATAAAATAGAAATTGTAAAATAACTATGGTAAGAATTGTAAGTATATAAGTATTTGGATTATATAAAATGGTAAAGTGAAAAGTATATACTAATTTGAAACAAATGATATGGTTTTGAACTGATTTTGATAATTTGGTTTTGAAAGTATATACTATTTTAAAATAAATGATATGGTTTGAAATGGATATGATATTTTGATTTTGGAAGTATATACTAATTTGAAATAAATATCCATGGATTATAATAACGATTGTTTAGCAAAGAGACCGGGATCAGATATGGGCATACTTTCTGTCGATACGGAAAACCACTTTGGCAACAGTGTAAGCGGTGGAGATTCCAGAATGAAGTAGGATGGTGGCGACGTTCTAATGAAGTATGTACGTGGACCCGACTCCCATGAGTTGGCATAAGGTGACTAAAACATGAGCGATCGACGGGCTAAGGAGGTAGCACTTCTTATCGGACGCACTTCTTCATATGCCATTCTATTACTATATGATTATTTGGTGCGCACCTTTGATTTTGGAAGTGTGGTTCTAGGTGGGCGGTAGTAGCTGCCACTCGTTACCACCGGTCCGGAAGCGTAATTGGTATATCTACCCTTGCATTACGTAGTTGTGTTGTGTCACCTACCCTAGCGTTCCTTGTACGAGTATGGTTTTCTCCCGTAGCTCGTGGAGTATTTAGGGTAGTCTCCCGATCTGAAGATGTGCTGATACTGGATAGACTACTGGGACTATTAAGTGTTAAGGGCTATATGGGTAACCCCTTGAAGCTATTTTAAAGTAAGTTTATTTTACTAATAGGCATTATTATAATAGAGAATATTACTACATAGTAAATATTTTAATAGATCCTTAGGGGATGGGCGGTCCCAAGCATTCTTTACCTTTATATTACAGTTCACTTGAGTTTGTTTACATTGTCTAAGTATGTATGTCCTAACTCGAGTATTTGTGCTTTTCTTTACGCTCGGGTCAGATTGAGTGATACAACATTCAAGACTCACCTTTGGTGTTGGCGCTTTGCTTTGAAGATCCATCTATCTATTTTAAATTCAGTATTCAGTTGATTTCAGTTATCCAGTTGATTCCAGTTATGTATTCTGATTTGTACTTGATTATCATCTTATTACTCCTGTTGTATCATGTTTAACTCTGACGTATTTATATAGTAGCTTCATGAATTACTATCTCTTTTCTTCCACTGCATTTTATTACTCTGTGTCTGTGATGTATGTTTTGAGTTTTGCCAAATTTATTTCTACAATTCGGTATTTTGAGCAATTCAAGTTCGACATGTGTGGATGCGAATGACTGAAAATACCGGGCCGTTACACCTTACTTACTTACGCTCTGTAATTCTATACTCTATCATATATTCTTGATCTCTACACTCTAGCAGTTCATACCTGTATTCACTCTTCCATATACTTATTTCTTCATAGACCATATTCTTTAGATATATATACTGGAAGCAATTGTACTAATTAGTCAACATCCGCGTTATACTAGAACACATATTTGCAAGAACAACTTAATTTAGCCAAGCCTATTCCTCCGGGCAAAGCGAGGGTTTTTAATAGCTGAATTCCGAAGGGGAGCTTCAAGACTGGAGGTAAGATGGGAGGTCTGAACCAATATAAAATTATGGTGTGCTTGTTCTATATTTACTTAGATTAATATTACTTTATTTGCATCATATATATTGTCACATATACTTGCATATACACTACACGATCCACCCCGTAGACTTTCAAGCTACCACTAGCGACGTTGATCCCTTGTATTACTATCATGATTTTGAACTCGATAGGATCACCCTTTCTGTTTGGATTGATAGTTGCGTTCGGCCATGGATGGGTTATGACTAGTCAGAAAGGGTAAAATGGTAGAATCCTACCTTATGCATTGCCTCACGTGCCTTGTCATATTTATCATTATACAAGCCCATTATGACGTTGTTATAATAATGTACGTATAGCGGACTTAATGGCCACCCACGTTACCATTTTTTGTTACAAGGGGATAAAAATGTATCTAAGGGGATAATGTAAAGCCTTAACGCTATTTTGATATTTAATTTACTGATAGATATTATCTATTATAGCGTACACTATTATATATAGATAGTTTGACGGATCCTTAGAAGATGGAAAAATCCACAACATCTCCTAAGTTACTTTGCATTGATTTGTTGATTTACATAAGGATATTAGTTCTGATTCGAGTATTATGTTTTCCATTATCATCGGGTTAGCAGGAGTATTTCCAGTTTAGAGAGCTTGTCGTGGAGAAGAAGGCATTGCTGGAGACTCCGTTCTATTTCTGTTACTTCATCAGTTTAGTTTGTTTAGCTATGTAAGCTATACTTATTTCATTTGACTTTATTTTATTCCTAGATGTTTAGTGTGAGAGTAAATGCAAACTTATTTGGAGAATTAGCATTTATTTATGTACTTGTTCTATTTTCCCTATGAGATTTTGAGTTGTATCTATTTTTATCTCTGTGTTCTATGATTGATTCTATTATTTACTAAATAACTATCTATCATTTAAGCAATATTTCTTGTTTAAATGGTAGGTCGTTGTAGTTGGTTTTAGAGCTTATGGTTGAGCAAACACCTAAGCTTGTGGGGGTAAACTCATTATAGATAGGGTAGCTAATTACCCTAGAATGTTTAAAATCTTTCTTAAGAGAGCGTATATAAAAAAAATATTTGAGAATTTTAGAATTTAAAATCCTTTTATTCTCAAAAATGTTTTCGAATCCTTCATAATTAATATTAATATTACTGGAAATATTTTTTAAGAAAGTAAAAGCATTAAACTCGCTTTGGTCACTGAGAAATAATTCTAGGGATGAATGTAGAATCACCAGTATTCATTTTCGAGTTTCTGAGTGAGAATTGCTACCAAAAGAGATTTATTTTAATTAAAACAAGTTTTATTGTGAAAAATATTCTAAGTATGATTAGATAAATATATGAAAGTAGTTTTGAACTTATAATTGAAATAGTATAGAAAAGAATATTAAATTTTAAAACTATTGAAGTTTTTTGGTTAAGCAAACAAAAGAAACTTTGAATTTGAGAAATAAAATGAAGTTGAACTCAAGAAGCTTAGATAAAGGAGAATTGTACTTGAAATGAATTAAATAAAATAATAAAATGAAATTTTAAGTGAATAAGGCTGTTTAACTTATAGATTTGATAAATATGAAGGTAAAGAAAAATTTAAATTTGTTGAATATGAGTGATAACGGAAAAAAATAGTTTAGCCCAAATAAAGTTGAATAAACCAAAAAAATGGATAAAATGAAATAAATTTTAATTTAATAAAGATTAAATGTATTAAATCAGATTTAAATATAACTAGATAAATTTCTAGAGTGAATTAATTCCACTTAAGCTATAAAATGAATTAATCGAATGAATGCAACTTGAATTATAAATTTGAAACGCAATTTGAAATTAAAAAAGAAATTAAGTAAAAATAAACGAGTGTAAGTAAAAAGTTATAGGAGCAATTGAATTTAATTTAAGTTTGATGTAATGTAAATAGAATAAGTTTTAATAAAATTGAATGATAACTTATTGAATATGAAATAAATTAAGGGAATAAATAATAAAATGAAATTAACATAATAAGTTGAATGGAATTGATTGTGGGAAAAGAAAATTTATTAATATAAATTGGAAATATAAAATTAAATTTATTTAAGAAAAATTATTAATATGAGTTTAAATTTATGAAATAAACCAATGAAGTGAATCAATGGATTAATATGAATTAAGTTATGGAATAATAATAATAATATCGAGTTGTAATTTTGTAAAATGTTCATAATAAATTAAGTAGTTTAGAAATAATATTAGTATTAAAATACGAAGTGATAATGCAATAAATTTAACTTAATAAGTGAAAATGGAATGATTTTATAAAATGGTTCATAAATGATGTTGATATGAAAAAGAAATACGAACATTATAATTTAAATGTTTTTCGAAGCATAAAAGCTAAAGTTTTATAATTTATAGATTTGATAGATATGAATGATACGAAAGCAAAAAAAATAGAATGTGGTATGGAATCAAATTTCTTAAATGTAATAAATTATGTGAGTTAATGAAATAAAAAATGGAAGTGAAAAAATGAATGTGACTATAAACGAATGTAATTAATAGAATGTGAATTCATTAATGTTGATCAGTGCATATCAATCGATTGGAAGTAAATACAATTGAATGAGTCAACTATATGTTAATAAAAATTGGATGTTGGAGAAATGGTAGTGTATAGATTAAATATTGACATTGAAATGTAAATGGTGATAGTTTGGATTAATTTGATGAATATCGATGGTTGAATGGTTTCTTTTATTGCAAATCATTGTTTTAATTGTTTTTGATTGCATACGATTGTTGTGTGTTTATGTTTATGTTTATGTTTATGTTTATGATTTGATTCAAAATCACGCTATATAGTTCTATTTAACTCATCCATGTTTTATATCTTATGATAAGTAATTAATATTCTAAATTGAGCTGAGACAGGTACATATGAAGACCGTTTGGACGTATACGTAGATTTATATGCTTTTGCTTGCTTAATACGAGCGAACTCACTTGTATTATTAATAATAAGTTACGTATCTCGGATTACATACAGCGATTTTATTTTTTTTCCTATTAGGATGCCCTCCATTGAGATGAGATGTATATTTGATATATGTTGGGTATATTTGTGTTATATATTATATTGTAAAAAATTACGATTGAGCAGCGCAAAGGAGACTCTGCCGAAATTTTCCGTAAATCCAGAATTAGAAAGTTTTTTTTGAAAACTTTATAATTTTTTTATATATATGCTATATTTTTTGTAAAACCAATATCGGAGTGGCGTACTAGAAGCGTAGTAATAGGTTTTGCAAATAAGATGGTTATGTTTTATAAGTTGAGTATTTTGAATAAAATTTATTCTTACTTAACGCCTTTTCGAGGATGGAAAGTTTTGAGTGGGGGGGGGGGGGGAGGGAATGTAACGATTCCGAAATTTACCATTCTTTCGAAAAGAAATTTGATTAGATTTGGCCTTAATTTAACTTCAGAATCTAAATATTAAATTTAGATTAATGTTCTGTACAATTGGTTGAATGAACAAAATTTAAATTAAAGTAGAAAACGGAAATTTTAACAATTTGAAATTTAATGTAGAAATTAGTCGTTAATAAAATGGTAAAAATTTTGGTATCAGAAGTTTAAATATATTACATGAAAATATTTTAATGAACTTTATAATAAAAATGTCGACGTTCGTTTCGTTGAATTCTGATTTCGCTAGCCAGTTCAAATTGATTTACACGACCGATTTGCGGTAGCGATAACCAATATGGCATATAAACGAATTTTTAGCCGAGCGTTAGATGTCCAGTTTTCTGTGTACTAATGTGTTCATATCGATACATTGACAACGGCGTTTCATTTTGCGAGTTTGGTTTCTCGATTTGTTCTAAGCGTTGTTTTTGATACGGGTTGGCGGTAGTTATTATTTTATTCACAGGTATTATACGTACTGAAATTATAATATATGTTGATATCCACCAGTAGTTTAAAAATATAATAAAGGGAAAAACTGGTCGTTGTGTATAATATTATACACGTTTTAGAATCCAAATTGGCATACACGTTCAATCTTTGAATAAGTGTATATTTACATTGTTGAATAGTTCATGTGCGGTTAGATAAATGGGTACACGTTATAAGTGTTGAATTGGTAACATGCAAAATTGTTCAAACCGCCTTTTTTTACGTGCGTGGCCGCCTCTACCCTCCTTTATGATCTTCTGCTAATTATTATTTTCGAACAAAGCAAGCTAAAGCATCAGAAAAAAATTAATAACTTTTGAAACCTTTTACTTCTATCATCACCTACTCCTCCTCCTTTACCGCTGCACCAGCCAACTGCTCCTCTCTGCTGCCGTCCCACCACCTAGATGCTCCTCTTTCGACCCAGTGACAGCCACCGCCACCGTTATATATATAAGAAAAATTATGAACTATTGATACCGAACCTCCTTTCGCGTGCCGCCGACATCCCCACCTCCTCTAGCAGTCGCCACACCCCTTCCAGCCGCTGCACCACCTCCTAACACCATGCCTAGCTCCTTCGACCTAACCCCATAGCTGCCGCCACCGCTGTATTAAAAAAGAAAAAAAACTACTGCTATCACGACCCGAATTTCAGCGTCCGAAAATCGACATCCGTACTTCACTTGTACTCGAATGCCGTAGATTCAACCATTAAAATCCGATTCATGCCAGAGCAATAAAAACTCTTTTCTTTAAAACAAACAACAAAAGAATTTTAAAACATCGAAATCCGAAACGCTTTTTGGAAAATGAAACTACCATAAGGCCTAACGGCGCACACACCATGCAATCGTACACTTGGTGGAGATTTCTCCTTATGATAGTCAAACATGCTTACTACACAAAAACCATTTGATATTATTATTAGTGCATAGTGGAAAACATTTCGAAAGTATAATATTAATCTTAACCAGCATAGGTACCATTATATTATGCCAACTATAGCTACCACCTGAGGTGGCAGGTTATACAATTGCAATCGTAAAGGGCTCGTATTGTTTGATTGGATTTCCAACAAATGGTCTCCGCCACCAAAAAGAAATGTATTTTATAGAAATTGGTTTTACATTTCAAAATGTAATGTCAGACACATATCCATACAAGTCTGTTTCGGGTTCGAATAGAACCGAAGGCACTTCCAAAGAAGCCCTTGCAATCCGGGTATTCACAATCCCGATCGGACTCCCCATCACATATGGAGATCTCTATTCTGTAGCTACTTAGTGCAGAGTCATTCGACAGGTTATCCTATCGATCTCATAAATACTTAGTCTTCACCACCGGTCTTTAAATGCTATCCATATCGTCGTATCATTATTCAGAATGGGTTATATGACACAAGGTCCTCTCTCGGCTAAACCGAATAATGAGCGCAATATTTAAAAACATATGGATATTGGGATTTCAGTTAAGTCACAACTTTAAAACTCAAAACTTTCTTTTCAAATGGTTTAAACAAATTACCATTTTCAAATCTTTAAACAAAAAGATTCACTTCACAAAGTTCACCCATATTCCAACATTCACAGATTTCAAAACAATTTCCACTTCAAATTGGATTAACTCATCAATCCTTAAATTAAAGATTTAATTCCTAGCTTTCAAAATCGTT
Organism: Allium cepa; assembly: GCA_030765085.1. NCBI lineage: Eukaryota > Viridiplantae > Streptophyta > Magnoliopsida > Asparagales > Amaryllidaceae > Allium > Allium cepa. The sequence continues at coordinate 593,851,649 of CM060938.1, read as the reverse complement.
TCCAAAGATTCATTTATAATTTTGGAAAACCATTTTAATTTTAAACTTGAAATTCTTTCAATCAGAAATTGGAAATTCTTTCCTTATATAAAAGCTTTCACTAATTGAAAACAAATAGTTTTCGTTTCGGAAAAAATCAGATTACCTTTGCACAAGTTAAAGCTCTTTAAGTATAAAATTTGGGTTAAATTCGAATTGCCAAATAATATTGTAAAAATGGTTTAAAACCCACGTTTATAACTTATATAATTTTTTAAGCTATAATTCCCAAATATAGAATTCAATTCCAAAACATGAATTCAAATTTAAATCAAATTATTTAAATTTCAAAACTCTATTGAGTTATTTAAAATAACTTTTTTATCTTTAAAACTCCTTTTCAAAAAACTTTTCATATTGAACCCAATTCAAAACCATTTAATTCAAAATTCAACTTTAAAATTATTTCAAAAATCTACGACTTAATCGATTTCCTTGTGCAATCCACATTTGTGTGTGCAAGGTGTAATCAAGGGGTTTTACACAATAGTGCAATATCATTCATCGTTACAAATTCAAGCACATCAACATTGATAATCGGTATGATCCAATAATGCTTATCTCCATTCATAGATTCATAGATAAACAATGTAAATTTATCATAGACAAATAAATTACATTATCACAGATCACACCAAAACAATTCATAGCACAAAGCATAAGATATCGGGGATATCAAACAATTCAAAAATCAATAGAATTCAAACATCCATATGTAAGACTGATAAATTCTTAATTAATTTAATTAACCTCTAATTAAATTACTTGGATTACCTTAATCCTACTTAACATTAATTAATTACAAATTAATTCAATAATTATCTTTAATTATCTACTTTAACAAATCATCCTTGATTAATCATTCTTTAATTACATTTAAGTAATTATTCCATAATTATTTATTCAATTAATTATTCTTTAATTAATCACATTCATTAATCTTTGATTAGTCACATTCAGTAGTTAATTACCCTTAATTAATTACATTACTTAATTAACTTCTAAATAAATTTTATCAATTAATTCTTAAATTAATTACACTAAGTAATTAATTCTTAATCACTTTCACTAAGTAATTATCTTTCTTATTAATTACACAAAGTAATTAAACCCAAAACTACTTTTATTAATAAATTATCCTTTAATCAATTACATCCAGTAATTACCCGCTAATTACTTCACTAACTAATTATTCTTTATAGATTACACTAAGTAATTATACTTAACCCATTATCCAATAATTTTTGAAATCAATTAAACTTAATTAATTAACTTAAACTAATAACATTACTTTAATTAATTTCATTGAGTAATTAATTCCTTTAATTACTTTCATTAAGTAATTATACATAAACAATTCCACAAACGATTATTTTTAATTAATATAATTAATTATTAAAATTAGTCACATTAATTAATTATTCAATAATCCTTAGTTAATAATCTTCTTTAACTATTATTAATTCTTTAATTATTTCCTTAAGTAATTATGCTTCAATTAACCTTTATTAATTACAAAGTAATTAATTTTCAATTATCAAATAATTAATCTCTGATTACTTAATTAATTAAGTGCTTAACTGTAACTTAATTAATCTTTAATTACTTAATTCATCAATTTCTAATCATTAATTAATAATCTATAATTATCTCATTAATGATCCTTAATTAAAAATTAATTAATCTTTAAATAATTAACGTAACCCTTAACTACTTAATTAATTAACTCTTAACTAACAATCCATAATTACTCATTAATTAACACAAAATCGTTAATTAATTAACTAGATTAATCATTGAAATCTAAATTGTCTTTAGGATAATTCATTCTTTTATTAATAACTTTAATTATCATTATCATATGCATTTAAAACATTTCACTTTTAAATTTACTTTTAATTTCAAATTTAAGATTTAAAATGATTAACAAATTTAAACATTAACCAAATTTAAATCAATTTTACAAACCTTTTAAATCAAATGTTAAAGGAACTCTTATATAAAAAATATTTATATAAATAAGTTTTAAACATCTTATAAAAAACATTTCATTTTATAACATACTTTAAGCATTTAAACTTGTTTAAATAATTTAATTTATTTTTTTAACTTTGTTAACGCTAAAATTAGACGCTACACACCGGTGTAAGTAGTGAAAATGTGAAAGCACCACCCTTTGGTACGGGAACTAGAGACAAGCAGAAAATAATAGAAAATCAAGTAAACAGACAACAGTTTTTATAGTGATTCGGCATAATGTCAAGCCTACGTTCACTTTAATCCTCTTTATTGCTGATTCGATTACAACTTTTACAATGATCTTTGATTACAACACGACTAAGACCAGTAGCTAGAACTTCAATGTAGAAGAGTTCTTCGAATTCATGTTGAATGTGTTAGATCTCTCTCAAAGTTCGCTGAAGTGTCTTCGATGTTTGAAGAGTTGAAGGAGTCGAGAAAACAGCAAAGTATAGGTGTTCCAGAAATGATCCAAAAGTCCCTTTCCAAGTGGAGTAGGCGGGGTATTTATAGGGAGATTCTGGAGTTAGGTAGTAGGCCGTGGGCGACATAGGAGTGGGTTAGGTCATAGGTCGTAAGTGACCTAATGGACATGGGATGTGGCTTATAATGGTTGCGCTTTGATCAATTGCTTCTGTTGTTAGGTCATAGCGACCTATGAGAGTGGCGAGCGACTTAAATGGAGCAACTGATGATAGTTATAGGTGAGGCTACGACCTAAGGTTGGGAGTGACCTATATGCAAGCGGCTTAAAGAGATGCGGGTTATGTAGGTGCTAGTTCGTTAGGTTACCTCGCTGAGTCGCTAGATCGCTAGATTGCTTAAGTCGCTTAGGTCACTGGCACTTAGGTCGTTGGCACTTAGGTCGCTTAGGTTGTCGAAAATGCTTAGGTCGCCGAGATACTGTAGTGTTTACTCCATTGCTATGTTATGCTGTTGATCTGTATGGATTGCTATGTCGTTAGGTCGTTGAGTGGCTTAGGTCGTTAAGTCGTTAGGCCGAGCATGTCTCTAAGTTGTTGCCATGCTAACTCGCTGTAGGTCTTATATCTATGTTAGCTCGCTCATTCTTTAGGTCATTAGGTCGCTGGACCTTCTAACCCATTAGGTCGCTGAGTCATAAAAAAGAGGAGTTAACACTTGCTCCTCGAAGTATACGCCTAGGAATAGGTCAAGTGCTTCAATACTTCTTAACTCATGCCTTGCTGAATCGTTAGGTCGTAAGCGACTTAAGAAGCTCATTAACTCGCGTGCCCATTCATCTTCTCCTCTGTCTCCTATATAAACCGTTAAGTCGCTTCGTCCTCCTCACTTTATCGCTTATACTCTGCCGCTATTATTGCATTTGAGCTCAGAAGTTAACACGAAATCTTCTCCTTTTCATCCTCAATCGTTAATTCCAACAGCCAATTTAGGTAATACCGATCTTCCATCTTTCACGTTTACCATCGATTCCTCCATAATCAGATCCATATAATTTTCGTTACCATATTGTATGATTATATTCTGATTCGCCCTCCGACCATTGTTGAATCGCTGACAATTGCTTTAAAAACGAATCAGCCTAAGGTTTCATAGAGTTATTTGGCGAATGATCGAGTTTGTAGAGCTAACGATGGTTTCTGGAAATTTGGAGGAGATGATGAGGTTTTATGTGTTTGGCGGAGGCGAAGAGGTACTTGGTTAACGGGTTATTGGATTTTAGGTTATGTCATGGCGTTTTTGCTGAGGCAAGGGAGATGGACACATGGCAACGTGTGAGTGGAGAGTTGGACTTAGGATTTCTTGATGGAAGAAAGCTCGACATTTCCGAACTATTCTTGGAGCGACCTAAGGCACGGAGCGAGTTAACCATGTAGAGTGCCTTACCGCACTGAACGACCTATGAACTTTGCGACTTAAGGAAATCTGAACGACCCATCTTAACGACCTATGAACTTTATGACTTAAGATGTATATCATGTTGCTTCGGATGAGTTAACCCTTTTAACGACCTACCTTTAGGTCGCATTATGATTTGGGCGAGCTAACACTTACGCAAATTTGCCTTGTAGTGACTTAATTTTGCCAAAACAGCATATGAATTCTAACAGAATGACTTAAGGAAAGCCCGACCTATGTTAAGTCGCTCGAGCACAATCTGGATGACCAAAAGAACCCCGAGTTAACTTAAGTCGTTCCTACGACCTAAGAAGTGAACAGTACTTGAACATTTGTAAAATTTGACGGAACTTGATAGAGTTTCCAACTTGAACAGCTGGAATGAACTTCTTGAACTTGTTCCACTTTTTCATAGATTATACTAACTTTTGAAGCTAACAACCTGTTAAATACAATATTTGCAGAAAACTAGGGCGAATATACTGCCACTGAGTGCCCACATCGAATGACAGATTAGTCGATAAAGAATAATCAACTTAAAGAAATTATACGAATGAAGTGCTATGAATCAACAGATTCAAGTGAAGTATTAAAGAAAAGCAAAATTAATCAACTAAAGAACCTGTTTTCATCAACACTACACTTGTACTTGGACCTAAAATAACAAGCCCTGAAACTTTATAATCGACAAATGCCTATTACTTTAATTCCAGTTATTTTTGCTTGTCATTTTATTAGTTTTGCACAACACTCCACACATTTAGGAAACGTGCACCTTCATATTTGAATATCCAGTTCCTTGTGTCGAATGACTTCTCAACAAGCACAAGAAGAGATGGTAGACCGAGCCGAAGGGGTTTTCCCAATAGCTAACCCCTTGGATAATGACGCAGCGGATTAATCAAACAAACTTCAATCGATGAAATGTAGCAATCGGTGTGTTGAAGATACCAAATGCCCAAGTTCGTTGATCCAAAGATACCGAACTCTAGCTATCTCAAACACGTTGATAGCGCACTATACCGTGTTTAAAGATCTACGATTCTTCGCACGTTGATCTAGCGCACTAGATTCCGTGAATCGGCTTCTACGATCGTTGAATCGAGCGCACTCGATTAACCGAAAGAGGAGATAGGAGATTACACTCAACTACCAATTGGTATGAAAGCACAAAGCTAACAAAAGAGAAATTTTATTCAAAATCAACAACCCAAAAATTACAACACACGCGTATTTATAGGAGTTACAATCCAGTCCTTAAGTCGTATATGACCTATGACCTCCTTAGGTCGTTGCCGACCTATCAACAGTACACACGACTCATCATTTAAGTCGCACACGACTTAGTACATTACACACTTACAAGCAACATATCTCACGACCTATACTAAGTCGTTGCCGACTTATCAGATCACAGTTACATCACCTGTTCACAATTACAGACGACTCATCATAAGACGACTTAAGAAATAACGACCTAAAGACAGTACATGTTCAACGACTTAAGACAATACGACTCATATTTCTGCTACAGACGACTTACGACCTAAGTAAGGTCGTTAACGACCTAAGACAATGGCATAGCTTGCTTCTGGAAAAGTTAGATCGAGAAAGAGTTAGGTCGCCAAGTTTTTAGGTCGTGACTCGCTAGCTCGTCTCCCTTCACCATGTTAGGTCGTATACGACCTAATACGCCTTCATTAACTCGCAGCTTCTCCTCCTTAGGTCGGGGCCGACCTAAAATATGTTCTGGTTCCTTTAACCCGTTGTCTCTTATCTCGTTAAGTCGTAAACGACCTAGAGTGTCCCAGTTAGGTCGTGGCCGATTCACAATACCTTCAATAGGTCGTCGCTCCTCTTCGCGTGTTCCGTTAGGTCGTAGGTTACTGCTGTTAGGTCGTGAACGACCTAAATTTTCTCTCTTAGGTCGTGCACGACCTAGGACTTGTGAATTTCTCGAATTTTCAGATTGCTCTGCATCATCCTCCCATGGTTGAGAAAAATTCGACCTCGAATTTGTACATTCTTCTTCATCTGATTGTTTATCCCCGTAATAAGGAACAAGGTGTTTAACATTGAACACGTCAGACGTGTAAACCTCTTCTGGCAGCTTCAACTTATAAGCATTTTCATTAATTTTCTTCACAATTTCAATTGGACCAATTTTTCGCGCCTTCAACTTGTTGTAAGCACCCGCCGGAAAACGATCCTTTGTCAATACAGCATAAACCAAATCACCTTCCTTAAATTCAACATTTCGACGTTTCAAATCTGCAAACTTCTTATATTTCTCATTCGATTTCTCCAATCGTTCCTGAACGGTTCTATGACATTCAGTCAGCTCATCAAAAAAATCAGTAGCTCGTTTAACTGTTCTCTTTGACTGTGGTACAGCTGCTAAATCCAATGGCCCCCTGGGTAAATTTGAATAAATAATCTGAAACGGACTGAATCCTGTGCTTCGATTTACTGCATGATTATGAGCAAATTCTGCCTGGCATAGTTTCATGTCCCAACTTCTCAAATTATCCTGTACAAGACATCGCAACAAATTTCCCAATGACCTGTTAACAACTTCTGTCTGCCCATCGGTTTGTGGATGATAAGCACTGCTAAACTTCAGTTTCGTTCCCACCACCTTCCACAAACTCAACCAAAAGTGACTCAGAAAACGAGTATCTCGGTCAGAAACAATAGATTCTGGTAAACCATGAAGTCGATAAATCTCCTTGAAAAATAGCTGTGCGACTCGAACTGCATCTGCGGTCTTCTTGCAAGCAACAAAATGTGCCATCTTTGAAAACCTGTCCACCACAACAAATATCGAATCATTTCCCCTTTGAGTTCTCGGCAAACCCAAAACGAAATCCATGCTGATATCAACCCATGGCTTAGATGGTACTGGTAACGGCATATACAACCCTGCATTCGTTGCTGTCCCTTTTGAAACTTGGCAAATATGACATCGCTCCACGAATCTTTCAACCTCTTTCCTCATCGACGGCCAAAAGTAAGACTGCGAAATCAACTGTAAAGTACGATCACGGCCAACATGTCCTTCCTCGTGCAATTCCTTCACAATCTTCATCCTCAAACTACAGTCCGGAATACATAAACGATTTCCTTTAAACAGAAAACCATCAACTAACATGAATTCATCGGTACTCCCATCCTTCACTTTTTCAACATATTTCACAAAGTAAGGATCTTCTTCAATCATCTCTGGCAACATTTCAAACCCCGTCACTTCCACCTTCATTGTCGTCAGTAAATGACTCCTCCTACTTAAAGCATCAGCTACTCGATTCGTCACCCCAGATTTGTGCTTAACGACAAAAGTAAACTGCTGTAAATATGCAATCCACGATGCATGTCTTGCTGAAATTTTATCCTGTCCCTGTAAATGCTTCAATGCTTCATGATCAGTGTAAAGAACAAATTCCTTCTGAAATAAGTAATGTCTCCAATGCTTAACAGCCTGAACAACAGCATGAAATTCAACGTCATATGTACTGTATCTCATCTTTGCCCCTGACAACTTTTCGCTGAAATAAGCAACTGGCTTCCCATTCTGGCTCAGAACTCCTCCAATACCAACCTTCGAAGCATCAGTATGCAATTCAAACAATAACTGAAAATTAGGTAGAACAAGAATTGGTGCAGACGTCAACAATTCCTTGATCCTTTCAAAGGCAACCCCCGCTTCCTCTGACCACACAAACTGTTTACCCTTCATGCAATCAGTCACTGGAGCCATCACGCTACTGAAGTGTGGTATGAACCTTCGGTAGAATGACGCTAGCCCATGAAAACTTCTCACTTCTGTAATTGTCTTTGGCTGTGGCCAATTCTTGACTGCTTCAACTTTGCTCTGGTCAACTTGAATACCTTTCCCTGAAACAACATAACCCAGGAATAAAACAGTAGGTGTCATAAACACACATTTCTTTGTAGCAGCATAAAATTGTTCTTCACGAAGAATAAGCAACACTTCTCTCAAATGTAGAACATGTTCCTCCGTACTCCTGCTATAAATCAAAATATCATCGAAATAAACCACGACGAACTTCCCAATGAATGGTCGAAAGATTTGATTCATCACCCGCATGAATGTACTTGGTGCATTTGACAAACCAAACGGCATAACCAACCATTCGTACAACCCCTCTCTTGTTTTGAAAGCTGTCTTCCATTCATCTCCAGGTCTGATTCGAATCTGATGATAACCACTCTTCAAATCAATTTTCGAGAATATAGTTGCCCCACTCAACTGATCCAACAAATCATCCAACCTCGGCATAGGAAATCTGTAACGAACAGTGATCTTATTCAAAGCTCTACTATCAGTGCACATTCTCCAAGTTCCGTCCTTCTTTGGTACTAACAATGCAGGTACAGCACACGGACTCAAACTTTCCTGAATACGACCCTGTTCAAGTAATTCTTCCACCTGCCTTCGTAACTCCTCATGTTCCTTCGGACTCATTCTGTAATGTGGTCGGTGTGGTAACACTGCTCCGGGAACAAGATCAATCTGATGTTGAATGTCTCTAAGTGGTGGTAACTCCTTTGGCAACTCCTCTGGAAAGACATCTTCAAACTCTTCCAAAACAGGCTTCACTTCTTCAGGAATCTCAACTTCTTCGCTACTCTCTCTCCCAATCAACAAAAACACTTCCGGTTCTTCCTCCACTTCTTTAACAAACTCCTTCAAAGTCAACAGAGTTTTTAATTCTTCAATCTCTTCTAGCTTGCTCTCCTTCTGCTGTTGCTTCTTAGGAACCAAAGTGATTTTAGTACCCTCGAACATGAAACTGTAACTGTTGGCACGACCGTCATGCTGAACTGCTCTATCAAACTGCCATGGTCTGCCCAACAATAAGTGACAAACATCCATATCTACGACATCACACCAGATTTCATCTTTGTACTTCTTCCCAATCGAAAAATTAACACAAGCCCTTCGACATACTTTCACTTCACCCCCTTTTCTTAACCATGCAAGCTTGTATGGTTTAGGATGCTTCTCGGTCTTCAAGTTCAACTTTCTCACTGCCTCTGTAGAAATAATATTATCACAACTTCCCGCATCAATAACGAACTTGCAAACTTTTCCCAGAATAGTACATGTCGATTGAAAAATATTGCTTCTCAGCCAACTACAATCCTCCTCTTGCTTAGGTGTCAAACAACTTCTCCTCATCATAAGATTACAACCTTCATCACCCGACACTTCTTCTTCCTCCTCAACATAAGGTTCATTTGAATACTCTGCCTCCTCACCATCATCTGCCTTAACCTCTGCAACCATGGTTCTCTTCTTCGGCCTCGGACATTCGTTGCTTTTGTGACCCAACTCCTGACAATTATAACATTTGAAAACACTATTCGCCTTCGCTTTCTCAGCCTCCTTCACCACTGGCTTTGTAACAGGTTTAGGAACACTAGAACTTCCACCGGCACCTTTCACTGGATTATTAGAATTAGTAAACACACCACCTCCACGCCTTCCTTGTTTCTCCCAAGCTAACGCTTTCTGATGTGCCTCTGCAACGGATCTAGGATCGAACATATTAACCATATCCTGGATCTGCATTCTCAAACCCCCAATGAATCTAGCTGTCAGCTGTTCTTCTGTTTCCATAATATCGTTCCTGGCAATGAGTTGGTAAAATTCATCAGCATAATCACTAACAGACTTTGTCCCTTGCCTCAGATTCTGCAACCTTTGGTACATAAGTGATTGGTAGTTGTAAGGTAAGAAAGTAGATCTCATCAACTTTTTCATCTTCTCCCAAGATTCTATCTTTGACTTCCCCATTCGTTCTCGAGTAAGTTTAGTTTGCTGCCACCATGCCAATGCTCTCCCCCTCAACCTAGTAGCAACCAACTTCACCCTTCGATTCTCCGGCACCTCCTTGAAATCAAAGATTTCCTCCACATTAGACAACCAATCTAAGAACTCCTCAGCAACCATTCCGCCTTTAAATTCTGGAATTTCCATTTTCATACCCGACTCCCAACGACGGTCATCCTCCACATCACGGTAAGAATTTCGAACTTGGTCTCGATCTCGATAATGAATACTTGCTCTATCACCCTCTTCAACAAAATCAAAGGTACGCCTACATCGATCTCGACTATCATCATCCCTTCTCTCATGCATGCTTCTTTGACTATGTCTCTCCTCATCTCTATATGCTTCATGGTCAAATTCACGTTGACTTCTTCTCTCTTCATGTGCATAGTCATGATGATCTCTTCGTGATGAAATTGATGTTTCTCTTCTATCTCTACAAGAATGTGGCGATACCCTCCTCGCTTCCGTAACCGATGGCGAAACTCGGTTTCCTCCATGGTTCAAGTTTGGTGATCTCCTTCTTTGATTCAAATCATTCATCAATCTCTCCAATTTACCAATGCCTTCATCAAATTTTTCATTAATACGTTGTTCCATAAGCTCGGCTTCTTCTCTACGATACAAAGCTTCAACGTTTTGATGACGATTAGCTCTCCTTGGTGGCATGGTTAAAATTTTCACAAACTTCAACAAATTGAACACAATACTTCAAAATTTCACACGATAAGGCAATCTAGGCTCAACTGTCTCGGCAATGCTTGTCTCGGCCTTGACTCTTCACAACTTTGCTTGGCTCGGTCAAGACTTGCCTCGGCTCACTCCAAAACCTTCAAAACTTTGGCGCGCAACTCACCAATTCAAAATCCAAACAAAATCCAACTCCTCGATCCAAAATGAAATGGATCAAACTCTCCAAACTTGATGCAACTTCAATATGAACACGATGAACTCCTTCCAACTTCAAAAACTTCAAAAACTTGGCTCCAAGAATCAAACTTAGCTATGATTGGCTAAGTATGGCTCTGATACCAATAATGACGCAGCGGATTAATCAAACAAACTTCAATCGATGAAATGTAGCAATCGGTGTGTTGAAGATACCAAATGCCCAAGTTCGTTGATCCAAAGATACCGAACTCTAGCTATCTCAAACACGTTGATAGCGCACTATACCGTGTTTAAAGATCTACGATTCTTCGCACGTTGATCTAGCGCACTAGATTCCGTGAATCGGCTTCTACGATCGTTGAATCGAGCGCACTCGATTAACCGAAAGAGGAGATAGGAGATTACACTCAACTACCAATTGGTATGAAAGCACAAAGCTAACAAAAGAGAAATTTTATTCAAAATCAACAACCCAAAAATTACAACACACGCGTATTTATAGGAGTTACAATCCAGTCCTTAAGTCGTATATGACCTATGACCTCCTTAGGTCGTTGCCGACCTATCAACAGTACACACGACTCATCATTTAAGTCGCACACGACTTAGTACATTACACACTTACAAGCAACATATCTCACGACCTATACTAAGTCGTTGCCGACTTATCAGATCACAGTTACATCACCTGTTCACAATTACAGACGACTCATCATAAGACGACTTAAGAAATAACGACCTAAAGACAGTACATGTTCAACGACTTAAGACAATACGACTCATATTTCTGCTACAGACGACTTACGACCTAAGTAAGGTCGTTAACGACCTAAGACAATGGCATAGCTTGCTTCTGGAAAAGTTAGATCGAGAAAGAGTTAGGTCGCCAAGTTTTTAGGTCGTGACTCGCTAGCTCGTCTCCCTTCACCACGTTAGGTCGTATACGACCTAATACGCCTTCATTAACTCGCAGCTTCTCCTCCTTAGGTCGGGGCCGACCTAAAATATGTTCTGGTTCCTTTAACCCGTTGTCTCTTATCTCGTTAAGTCGTAAACGACCTAGAGTGTCCCAGTTAGGTCGTGGCCGATTCACAATACCTTCAATAGGTCGTCGCTCCTCTTCGCGTGTTCCGTTAGGTCGTAGGTTACTGCTGTTAGGTCGTGAACGACCTAAATTTTCTCTCTTAGGTCGTGCACGACCTAGGACTTGTGAATTTCTCGAATTTTCAGATTGCTCTGCATCAGATAATCCCCCGGAAATAACTTCAACTACTCTGAATCAACGGGTTTTCAGCAAGTTATGCATTCAGTTTGGTATTGCTGAAGCGGACGCCTTGCTTCCTGGGGTTAATGAAACTGCTGACAGGCCACCTCTTGGTTTTATCACAGTTAATCGTCAGATGTGCTTGAGTGGAGCTATTCCTCCTTTTAACGATTTTCTTCGACAAATCCTCCTCAGATTAACTATCTCTCCCTTCCAGTTGCATCCCAATGGCTACGCCATCTTGATGGGACTCTGTGTATTGTTCAGGAGCACACTTGACCGACTTCCAAGCTTTGAAGAGATTTGCTACTTGTTTACATTTGCGAAGAACAAAGATCATCCTTCTATTACACTTGTGAGGAGCGCTAGAAACCGTAAATTGATTATCGATCTTCCTGAAAGCGCCCATGGGTTCCTGAACAAATTTTTCTTTGTTCGCTGCCCCCCGAGATTTTACAGTATCTGGCAGTAGGAAGTAAGATTGCCTATCTCCGTTCTTTTCATTTCTGAGCTTTTCAAAATCCGAGTTGTCAAGTGCTAACTTCATTCTTTATTTTTACAGCACTTCCTCCTCTTTCTAAAGATTCCAGCCACAAGTCAACTTTTGAAAGACTAAGTGCAGTGTTCTTCGAGGAGAGAAGCATTAAGTTCTTACAGAAGGATGAATTTTTGCATCAATTCGGACTTCTGCACTCTTCTCGATTCACTCAGCTTCGTGATGCCCCCGGTTCTCAAGTAGAGACATCAGATGCCCCAGTTTCCACAAAGGAACTTACACCGAAGGAACCTGCTGCAGAGGCAACATTGATGAAATGTTCTACTCCTGTTGACGGTGCCGGGTCATCTGGCAAGCTTACACTTCCCCAATTATCGAAGAAGAGGAACTTCCTCAACACTCCGGGAAGGCTGCTGATGAGGGAGCTGAGAAAGAGAGTTCCGCTAGGCATGATGGCGATGACATCTTCGGAGGGTTGAGCGACCTAGTGGTGACTTCACATGAGCTCTTCAAAGATGATACCACTGCTTCTAAACTTTCTTCTCCAGCAGTCGAAGTGACATCAGTTTTGCAATCAACCCCATCAACTCACGAGATAACTCTTAAGCCGAAGAATGGTTTGTAGCGTGACGCACGTAGTTCACACGCCACACACACTTAGGATTTTGGCAATTTTGTGCACTTAACTTCTTTACTTTGAAGATTCTTAAATTTTGTCTCTTCTTCACTTTCAGGTTTTTCAATGGGACGTAGCGGCTCATACTATGATGATTTTTAGCGCTATGGAAGACGCGACTCTTATGATCCCAGGCGGTATCTTCCTGCCTCGAGGGAAACTGATGAAGAAAGAGCTGCAAGAAAAGCTCGCAAGAGGGGGGCTTATGAGGAGCGCTATGGGAGAAGGGATGAATGACATGATTCTTCCCAGAGAGATGATGATTCCCACAAAAGAAAATCTCATGATGACAAAGGGAAAGGTCATATCGCTGAAGATCCAAGCAAGCGGGCCAAACTTAGTGAAAGGCCGGCGTCTGCAATTTCTGAAAAGCCCGCTGCCCCCATCTCTTTGGAAATCCCATCCATCTCTCCTGCCCTTCAAAGAGCTGATATTCAAACGATCATCAACAGGCCTCCGTATCAAATTGATAATGCCTCGCCTGCACTCCAAAGCCGGTTTCCAAACCGGTGTTTAAAAGGAGTACGCTTCGACTTGGACTTGATTCCCATTGACAAGCAGGCCATGCTAAGGAATCTCGACGCTGTCAAACTTGGCATTGAGAGAATGTCTGGATGGAAAAAGCTAGTTGATGAGCTTCAACGGGTGAATCGCTTAAATCTTGAGGCAATGTGAACCATGGAGAGCGATAAGTCCGAGTGGCAGAAAACTCTCAACCAGCACGATGCAGAGATGAAGAACATTACCGCTTACAATGAGAAGCTTAAAGTGGAAATTGAAAAAATCAAAGAAGAGCTTGCCACTTCTTCCACTTCCTATACTCAAAAGGAAGAAGTGCTTCAAAAATAAGTGAGAGATGCCTATGCTGGTCAAAGAGACGCTGAGGCTAGACTCGAGGTACAACAGCAAATTGTAGAAAGCTACCGAACCGATGTTCCTCAGTTGCGAGAAAAAACCAGCTCCCAGGACATGGATATTGAAATGTTAAGAGCTCGGCTTTCTAAAGTTGAAAAAGTGCGTGATGAAGCTATAGCCGGCAAAGCAGCAGCCGAAGAATCTCATGAGGCAACCAAAGCCAACATCAGCTCTACCTTGTTCGAGTTTTATTTGCACAATGTCCTGGGGCGCGGTAGCCTTTCGTTTTTGGGCCCGTAGTACAAGATTACCTTGGTCGAAGTGTGGGAGGCCGCAATTGATATGCTTGGAGGCGCTGGCTATACTGAGGCAGATCTTGAGGCGCACTATCTGGATGATGAGGCACATGACGCCCTTGCCGGGGGGAAGGAGAAACTTGCTAAAGAGCGAGCCGGAACGGCGGAAGGAGAACATTTAAGGAAGGCACATTTGACCGGCCCGACTCTTCCTTCGGTTTCGACCGACATTGATATCATTGGCTCCAGTTCCTATTCTTCGCCTCCTGCCAAAGCTGACATTGAAATTGTAACTGCTCATACTGGAGATGAGGCTCAAGAAAGCGCTGAAGCACAAGGCTTTGAAGTTGACGTGATAAAGCCAACTTCTCCAGGTCACTTCAACGTTGATTTAGCTCAAGTGCACTACTTGTTCGCTTCACATGAGCTTGATGAACTTTTTGATTATTACTTAAGCCTTGACGTGCCACTATCTCCTCTCTTTGCGAAGAATACTGATTTTAACTTCTCTTCTTCTGTAGTGAAAACGCCAAGTGCTGCACATACTTCTCCTCTTCCAGCTGTTCCACCTCCATCTCTTCAAATTACGCTTCCTTCTTCTTCTCAAACGGGGTCGCAAGAAAAATGAATAGAAGCTCTTCAAGGCATGGATGACCTGGCCGCTTCACATGAGCAGAAGGCTGAGGAACTTGAAGAAGGTGAAAGGACTCTGGAGAAATTTCATGATGACACAAAGCTGTCTGAACTTAAAACTCCAGGCATCGAGTCTTCTTCAAGGAAGATGGGGAAGCATGTAACTTCGAAGAAGAAAAGGAAAAGCACTTTTGCTAGTGAAGAGAAGGCGGAAGTAGACCCAGCTGTGCCTCTATCTCATTCTTCCCTGACTCGTTCAAGTCGGCTCCCAAAGTTAACCATTAGGCCAGACGAGGGCTCTAAATGTGGCGGGAAGAAGAAATATCGAGTCACGCTTTACCCTTCTTGTTTTGCTTTTTTCTTTTATATAAAGGCTTGTATTGACGGGAGATTGTGCGGGTACCGGTCCCCGCTCTTTTTTAACCTGCACATGAATAAATTTTTTATAGTATGAAATAAAATGATTCTTTTTACTTGTACAATCTTTTGACTATATTTGTGAATGCATTTATTCCTTATTTTCGCACAAGTTTCTTCATTTTCTTTGTGTGATATCGCAATAAGTTTGTGGTATGTTGCTTGAGCGTTGCTTTTACTAATGTAGCTATATTTTATTGCCCCCATACCACGGCTTATTGCAATTTCTTTCATTTGGTAAGACTTTGGAGAACAATTCTTCTATTTCGAGAAGACTTGTACTCTTAAGTTGGAGAACAACTCTTCCATTTTGAGAAGGCTTGCACTCTTACTTTAGAGAATAATTTTTCCATTTTTGAGGAAATATTACTTTGCTTTAGTAGAGTGTGCCTTGTATTGGAGAAGTCTTCTCTCTCTTTTATTTGAAAAAGTTTTTTACACTTCACTTTCGGAGATAGTCACTTTTATTTTTGACAAGTGGATTCCCCTATGTGGTGAAGTGGGCCTCCGAAAAGGGCTTTGATTTGGCACTCCAACTTCTGGGGAAGAATATTTTCAAGATGGGGAAATTAATCTTCCCTTGAGAGCTGTAGTGTGCCTCCGAAGAGGGCTTTCTCTTCTTTTTTTTTGTTTTGTTCGCTTGAAAGTGCTTTCTCATAGTTAAATGGATCCACGGGGCGGACGTAAGTTACTCAGTTGGATGTCCGTTTGCACAAACGATCGCAGCCAGTTAACAAGGGCCATGTGCCTTCTATCTTGGGAAGGTGCCCCTCCAGCGGTTCCATCAACCTTGTTGGTTGAGAAAAACATCTCTTCTTGGCACATGCCTCCGAAGAGGTCTTGTGCCTCCGAAGAGGTCTTGTGGTGCCTCGGGAGAGGTCTTCTGCCTCCGAAGAGGGCAGGTGTGCCTTTGGTGAAGGCTAGTGCCTCTGAAGAGGGCTTGTGGTGCATCGAGAGAGGGCTTTTTCCTCCGAAGAGGTCATGTGCCTCCGAAGAGGGCTTATGCCTCCGAAGAGGTCTTTATTTGATTGCTTGGAAGTTACTTTCCCACAGTTAAATGGATTCACGGGGCGGATGCAAGTTACTTAATTGGATGTTTGTTTGCACAAACGATCGCAACCAGTTAACAAGGGCCCTGTGCCTTCCACTTAGGAAGGTGCCCCTCCGGTGATTCCACCAACCTTATTGGTTGAGAAGAGCACTTTCATTTTTCGGCGTGCCTCGTTAGAGGGTTTTATCCTCCGAAGAGTTGTGCCTCCGAAGAGGGCTTGTGCCTTCGAACAGGGCTTTGGATTGTTGGTTCGCCATGAAGGTTGCGTCTTACGGTTAAGTGGATCCACGGGGCAGACGCAAGCAATCCAACCGGATGTTTGTTTGCACAAACAATCGCAATTAGTTAGCAAGGGCCTGTTGCCTTCGCTTTGGGAAGGTGCACCTCCGGTGGTTCCACCATCTTTTTTTGTTGAGAGGCAAGACTCCTTTTTGGCTGTTTTCTGTCTGCTCGCCCTTGTCTATTTGTCATTTGCTCATCTGCGATTCCCTGTTATCATCTCCAAGCACATGTTCCTTTCTTTTGCAAGTAGTTTGTTTTATCCAAAGAAGTGTACTTCACTATTAAGCGAGTCCACGTGGCAGACGCAAGCTATCTAACCGGATGTCCGTTTGCACAAAAGATCGCAATCAGTTTGCAAGGGCCTGGAACCTCCACGTTAGGGAGGTGCCCCTCCGGCGGAATCACTAACTTTTTGCATGAAGCACTTCTTGCTTGGGATTTGAATCTGGAATTTTTGCGGCTTGACATTTGCTTATTGAGTGATTTTAGGGATCGCTTGGCCTTGTGATAGGTAAGCGTTGTTTCAATGGCCTGCAATATTAAATCGACATTTTAGCAATGCATTTGAGGTATTTACACATCGGAATAAAACAGGCATTTTATAATAGTAGAGAACATAAGATTTATAGTGGTTCGGCCAAGAACTGGGCCTACATCCACTTTATAGTTCTTATTATTTATTTGCACTGATTTTACAATGGCTTACAATACAAGAATCATACATCCGTAATCATTTTACAAATTTAAGCAAAGCTTTTAAGTAAAATATGGATGCAAGTGATTGCTGTTCCAAGTTCTTGGAACTGGATCTCCCTCGACAGTTGTCAGTTTGAAAGTGCCATCAAGAAGTTTTTTGCCTATGACATACGGCCCTTCCCAGTTTGGCGCAAACACTCATGTTGCTGTCATGATCCTTTTCAAGACTAGATCCCCAATTTCAAAGCTGCGTTGGCAAATTTTGGAATTGAAGTGCCTGACAATCCTTTGCTGATGGGCTGCAATTCTGAGCTTAGCCTCTTCCCTTCTTTCATCAAAGAGGTCAAGTGCTTCAAGTTGCAGCTTTTCATTTTCAGCTTGGTTGAAATGAATTCTTCTATGTGAGGGGACCTCTGTTTCCACTGGAATCATTGCTTCTGATCCATACGCTAATGAGAATGGAGTGTGCCCAGCCGCAGTTTTGTGGGTAGTTCTGTATGCCCATAGTGCTAGTGGAAGCTTATTGACCCAACCACCTTTTGCCTTTTCCAGCTGTTTTTTGATGGTTGATTTGATAATTTTGTTTACTGCTTCCACTTGCCCGTTTACCTATGGATGAGCCACTGCTAAGAAGCTTTTTTGGATCTTGAATTGCTTGCAAAAATCCTGGAACTCTTCGCTTTCGAATTGGGTACCATTGTCTGTGATTATCTTTTGAGGCACACCATACCTGCAAATGATATTCTTAGTCACAAAGTTTATCATATTTTTAGAGGTAATAGTAGCTAATGGTTCAGATTCAGCCCATTTAGTGAAATAATCAACAGCAACAATAGCATATCTGATTCCAGACTTGGCAGTTGGCAAAGGCCCGATGAGATCTATTTCCCAAATGGCAAATGGCCATGGACTGACCATCTGCGTTAACTCGGTGGAAGGTGCTCTTGGGATTTTTGCAAATCTCTGGCATCTATCATACTTTCAGGAGTAGCTAGCAGCATCTCGATTAATGTCTGGCCAAAAATACCCATAGCGGAGAATTTTCTTTGCTAGAGTTTGACCACCTGAATGGTCCCCGCACTCTCCTCCGTGCACTTCAGCTAAAATTGTCTTAGCTTCTTCCTTGGTTATACATCACAGTAATGGCATTGAGAATCCCCGTCTGTACAACCGACCGTCTTGAATTACATATCTTGAGGCTTTCCTTAACAGTTTCTGACGCTCCTTTGAATTTTTTGGAAGGAAGCCGTTAAGTAGATATTCCTTGATTGGAGTCATCCACGATTCCTGCTCTTGGGACGCAGCCATGATCCAGTCAATATCCATCTCATCGGTACTTGGAGCTGACAAGACTTCCATAGGAACCAATCCTGATAATTGAGCTTCGCCAGTGCTTGAATACTTTGCGAGAGAATCTGCCTTCATGTTCTCTTCCTGGGGTATATGACTTACCGTATAATCATTGAAATCATCGAGAAGCACCCAGGTCGTTGACAAGTAAGCAGGCAGATTTCCTCCTTTAGCTTGAAACTCTTTCTTGACTTGGCATACAATAAGCTGGGAATCACTGAAGATCTGCAACACTTTGATATTCAGTTCTTCAGCAATCTTCAAGCCGGCAATAAGAGCTTCATATTCTGCTTCATTATTTGTCGAAGGAAATTCCAATCTCAATGCGTAGCACAATGATCGCCCTTCGTGGGTTTCAAGCACGACCCCAGCTCCAGAACAATAGTCATTTCTTGCGCCATCAACATATAATTTCCATCGGGTCGCGATGTCATCAGTAACTTCTTCCTCGCTGTCACCTTTATTTGTGTATTCTACAATGAAATCTGCTTAAGCTTGTCCGTTGACTGCTCTTCGGGGATGGTAAGTGATATCATACTGGCTGAGTTCAATATTCCACTTCAAAAGACGACCCTAAGTCTCAGGGCGAAACAAGACTTGCTTTAGAGGCTGATCAGTGAGGACTTTGATAGGATGAGCTTGAAAATATGGCCTCAACTTTCTGGAAGCTATCAGTAGGCAATATGCGAGCTTTTCCAGCTTTGAATAATTCATCTCTGCCCTAGTGAATCTTTTGTTGATGTAATAGACCGGGCGCTGAACTTTTGCATCTTCCCGTACTAATGCTGCACTGAGAGCGTGAGACGAAACTGCTAAATATACGAAAAGATCTTCACCGTAGCTTGGCTTAGAAAGTATTGGAGGCGCTTCCATGTGACGAATTAGTTCATCGAAAGGTTTCTGACATTCCGGAGTCCGTTCAAAGTTTTTCTTTCCTTTCTTTAGAGTGTCAAAGAATGAAATGCATTTATCTGCGGCCGTGGAAATAAACCGACTGAAAGCAGCGACTTTCCCATTGAGGCTCTGTAATTCCTTCTTTGTCTTAGGGGCTTTGACTTCTCTCGGAGCAATAATTTGAGCAGGCTTAGCTTCGATGCCCCTAGCACTCACAATGAAACCCAAGAATTTCCCGCATTCTACCCCAAATGAACATTTCAAAGGATTAAGCTTCATTCCATACTTTCGGAGGACTGCGAACATTTCTACTAATTGATCCATATGGTCCACTACCTTCTTTGATTTCACCAACATATCGTCAACGTAAACTTCCATAGTCTTGCCAATCTGTGGTTTGAACATAGCATTAACAAGTCTTTGGTAAGTTGCCCCCACATTCTTCAGTCCGAAGGGCATGATTCTATAGCAGTAAAGACCAACATCTGTGATGAAGCTCGTGTCCTCCTGATCTGGCTCATGCATCATGATTTGGTTATATCCGGAGTAAGCATCCATAAAAGACAACAATTCATGCCCGGCTGTTCCATCCACCAACTGATCAATCCTGGGTAACGGGAAGCGATCTTTGGGGCAGGCTTTGTTTAAATCTGAAAAGTCGATGCATACTCTCCACTTCCCATTTTCTTTTTTAACCAGCACCGGATTAGAAACCCAATTTGAATAAGTGGACTCTCTGATGAAGCCATTCTCAATGAGCCGATCTACTTCTTCTTCTAATGCTGCTGACCTTTCTGGACCCTGGGTTCTTCTGTTTTGCTTCACAAGTGTAAATTTTGGATCAATATTCAGAGTGTGTACTGCGATTTCTGGAGATATTCCACACATATCGGCTTGACTCCAAGCGAATACATCCAGATTTGCTTTCAAGAATGATATCAAAATATTTTGAACCGTCACACTAAGTTGAGAACCCACATTCAACATCTTGTTTAGATCTTTCGGGTCAACAGGTACTGGCACCGTTACTTCCACTGGCTCCACTCTATTCTCCCCTGTACTGGCTTTTTTGGGATCCATTTCTTTTCGTGCGCCACTATGCTCGCTAGTGCAGGGTCCACCCTGTAATTGCTACAAGGATGGTTCGTTGATGCGGAGTGGAGTTGTCGCATCCTTTCCCATCTCTCTCTTACTTGCTTCCCGCAACTCTATAAGATAACATTCTCGCCCAGCATTCTGATCACCTTTAATAGCACCGACACCATTATCCATGGGCAACTTCATAGTAAGGCACCACGGTTCGAGAATTGCCTTGAATGCTGCAAGAGTTGGCCGGCCCAGGAAGGCATTGTAAGCAGAAAATCCGTCAACAATCACAGAAGTCTGCTTTCGAACCACCTTTTTCTGCCCCTCCCCATGCTCCACGAATAAGTCAATAGTTCCAATTGGCTGCTTTGGCAGTAAACCCAATAACCTTCTGCGATGAAGCTTGAACATCAGCCATAGGAATCTTCATTTGATCGAATGTCTTTTTGAAGAGGATATTGCAAGAGGCACCGCAGTCAACAAACACCCTTCTTACAATAGCAGGTCCGTTACCTGCAGAGATGACTAAGGGATCCATGGTAGCAGTTTCAACACCCATAGAGTCCCTGGCCCTGAACACAATGTCATCATTAAAAGTTTTTTGCTGCTTCAAAGTTGCAGCATCTTCCAACACAAAAACATTTTCTTCCGCCAGGGCATATTTCAAAGCACGGGCATATCTTTTCATCTCACCCCAGCTTCTGCCTACTGGGTGAGGACCTCCCGTGATTACATTAATAACAGGCTTCTCTGATTCATGCGCGGTAGTCCTCTCACCCGAGCCAGATGGATGAGCAGGAAGTTGCTGGCCCTCGGTAGATGAAGTTGGGTCAATCCTATTTCTCTTAACATATTGTTGCAGCTTGTTCTCTCTCAGCAGTTCTTCAATCAAACTCTTCAAATGGCAACATTCGTTAGTATCACGACTTTGTTGATTATGAAACCGACAAAATCTCCAATTTTGAACAGCATTTTTCCCAAGCTTCAACACGGGTGGTTTAGGATATTCAACGACATCTTTGGTAGCGAAAAGATATTCTTCGGAGTATCAGTTAAAGGAGTGAAATCTGAAGGCTTGAAGAAGAGAGGTTTCTTCACATCCTTCTGCTTCTTCCCACCGTTATTCTCCCTCTTCTGACCTCCGGATTCCTTTTTGGTAGGAGCAGCAGTGTTATTCTCAACCTCCGTCAATACCCCTTTCGCCGGCACGGGAAGGCTTTCCAAGCGCATGAACTCGTCAGCTTTCTTGTAGAATTTTTCAAGGTAATTTGGCTCCTTCATCTTCAGCCATTTACCAAACTCACTCGATTTATCAATATCCCTCATCAAGTAGGTCAAAATCATTCGTGGCTCTGCATTGTCGACCTCAGCCAAGGCTAGGTTGAAGCGGTTTAAGAAAGATCTAATAGAGTCTCCGGGACCCTGTTACAGGCTGGACAATGACATTATGTCCTTCGCCTTTGAAGAATACAACCTGAATTGTTCTTTAAACTTCCGAGTTAAATCGAAGAACTAGTCTACAGATCGGACTGGTAGCTTTGTAAACCAGAGTAGAGCCACTCCTTCCAAGTATGCCGGAAAGTACCGGCATTTGATCTCATCTGATGCTCTGGCACCAGTCATATGCCAGTCATGCTTATATAAGAATTGGTTAGGGTCGCTTGTTCCCCTATAAGCTAGAATGGTGGGGGAACAAACTTCCTTGGGAATTCCGCCTTTAGAATTCTTTCGGTGAATGGAGTCTTGCTTGGAGCGAACCCCCATTCTTTTTCATCTTCTTCCCTTTGCAAACTTTCTTTTATAATTTGTCGAACCACTCCCGAGAGGTATTCCTCATCGTTTAGAGGCTCCATGGGACAGACTTCAGCCATTTTCTTGGAAGTTTGCCTGGGCAAACGTTCGCGGAGAGTCGGCTGCGGCCTTGATCCTCCAGCTTGGGAAGGTTCCCCTTCGGCGGGGCCAGCTGCCTTTTGAGGAATATTCCTCCCTTCAGGATTATCAACATCATCAGCAAAGTTTTCTTCATTATTCACTGGTTGATGGTTAGCTCCGAGCAAAGCATTCAACCTATCAAGCATCAAAGTGTTCTAGACTTCCATTTTCTGATATAACCCGGACACTACAGCATCTAACCCTGCCCGTGTAATTCCAACACTTGGAGCTGCTTGACTTAACGAAGGAGAAGTGGCAGTATTTTCATGGACATCACTGGGTCTAGTAGATCTGCGCTTTCTTTTAGGAGCCATAATCTCTGATAGACTTCTGGTTTTGAGAGAGATTTTTCAACGAACTTTTGCGAAGCAATGATGAAAGCACCCTGAGTTCGATTTTCTCAACGAAAGCACCAAAAATGTTAACGCTAAAATTGGACGCTAACACCCCGGTGTAAGTAGTGAAAATGTGAAAGCACCACCCATTGGTATGGGAACTAGAGACAAGCAGAAAATAACAGAAAATCAAGTAAAGGGACAATAGTTTTTATAGTGGTGCGGCTTAATGTCAAGCCTATGTTCACTTTAATCCTCTTTATTGCTGATTCGATTACAACTTTTACAATGATCTTTGATTACAACACGACTAAGACTGGTAGCTAGAACTTCAATGTAGAAGAGTTCTTCGAATTCATGTTGAATGTGTTAGATCTCTCTCAAAGTTCACTGAAGTGTCTTCGGTGTTTGAAGTGTTGAAGGAGTCGAGAAAAGCAGAAAAGTATAGGTGTTCCAGAAATGATCCCAAAGTCCTTTTCCAGGCGGAGTAGGCGGGGTATTTATAGAGAGATTCTGGAGTTAGGTCGTAGGTCGTGGGCGACATAGGAGTGGGTTAGGTCGTAGGTCATAAGCGATCTAATGGACACGGGTTGTGGCTTATAATGGTTGCGCTTTGATCAATTGCTTCTGCCGATCTATGAGAATGGTGAGCGACTTAAATGGAAAAACTAATGATAGCTATGGGTGAGGCTGCGACCTAAGGTTGGGAGCGACCTATATGCAAGTGGCTTAAAGAGATGCAGGTTATGTAGGTGCTAGGTCACTAGGTTACCTCGCTGAGTCGCTAGATCGCTTAAGTCGCTTAGGTCACCGACACTTAGGTCGCTTAGGTCGTTGGCACTTAGGTCGCTTAGGTTGTTGAAAATGCTTAGGTCGCCGAGATACTGTAGTGTTTACTCCACTGTTATGTTATGCTGTTGATCTGTATGGATTGCTAGGTCGTTAGGTCGTTGAGTGGCTTAGGTCGTTAACTCGTTAGGTCGAGCATGTCGCTAAGTTGTTGCCACGCTAACTCGCTGTAGGTCTTATATCTATGTTAGCTCGCTCATTCTTTAGGTCGTTAGGTCGCTGGACCTTCTAACCCGTTAGGTCGCTGAGTCCTAAAAAAGAGGAGTTAACAAGCTTTATTTATTTTAAAACTAGGATTCAAAAGTTAATTTGAATCCATACCTTAAAATTTGATTTTAAACATTGTTTAAATCTTGTCTTCTATTTTAAAAATTCATTTTAAACTTTTGAAAATAGATAGGTTTTAAAACCTGTAACCATTCATATGACTCGAAAACTACCCTCAAAAGCTTTGAATCAAAAGCCACCATGCTTCGGGCCACACACAAAAAATGACTCGAGAAATCTCGAGTGCCCCTCCTCTACCATTCCAGGCTTCACCAGGAAAACAAACTGCACCGTGCACATGCACGGTGACTCCGACCATCTCTGGTCAATTATGACGACTTCCTCACACCGGCGGTCACTCTCGCATCCAAAGCCGACCATCAGATCATTGATCCAAACTCGAAATCGAATTCGAATGTTCATACCAAATCCTGGAACCACCTTCAAAACCTGAAACCACCTCAATCGTGCTTCTCCGACCACCAGAGTACCCAAGTCTCCATCCATGACCTCAACAACACCCCTACTTCCATTTCCGAAAGATTGGTGGCACTCGATCCACCAGAAAAGGTGTGGTGGATCCAATTCCGATCAAGCTCCAAACTAGGTTTACAAACTTTACTGATCATCCACACCCTCCACAACCACTCGATTTCCATTTTGACAATTTTGCCGAAGTCCCCGATCATCCTTCCTCCTCGAGAAAGAACCACGATACCCATACCTTCCCCATTCGTCGGGATTTGGTAAAATTGCTGATTCTGATCAACTCAGCAATGCTCTCCCAAACCTCAACTAAAAATTATGTTTTTATTTTTAAAATTCATGAATTTGAATAAGATTTCAGATCATATGCCTGAAACAATTAAATTAAGATGGAATTTTTACAAAACTTAGGCTTGCACCGTTCTACCTGATTTTCCAAAGCATTTCAATTTTAATTCACTTAAATAAAATTTTAAACTTTAATTCATGATTAAACAGACAAAATTTGTTTGAATCCTAAATCCTAATAGTGATTGGTTCAAGAGGTAATGAAGTTTTATCAAAATCTACCTTTTAAAACTAAGAACAGGCAACAAACAGATGCAACAACAAGCATATATTTATACATTCACGTGCACACAAAAAATTCAATTTGTACATCCACACAATACTACTTTATTTCCTGTAATCCACATGCAATTAGATATAAAATACTTAAGTTTTTAGAAAGAAAGTTACTCACCTGTCACAAATGAATAGAGGCTTCATTTCTAATTTGAAAAGCTTTTGAACTTTAAACTTTGAGTTGCTGAAGTAAGATGCTTCTGATATTAAAACTTGAATAGCTGTAAAGTGTTTCTTTGATTTAAGAACTTGCATTCTTGCTTTCGAACAGAAATGAGGTTGCTTGTCTCAGGTTTGCATGTAGGCTTTGGTTCCATATTGAAAAGAATGCTTGCAGGCTTGTTAATTTTGATTTCAAGCCTTGTTTCATCTCAGGTTTTGAATTTGAAAATTGATTTTCTGGTTTGAAGTGGATTGATTTTCAGATTATTTTATGAGGATTTGATTTTGATAAATTTTCTGGTTTGTGAAAGGATTTTGATTACTGATTTTATTTTGAGAAATTTGGTTTGAGAAATCCTTAATAGGTTGAAAGGTTGATGAATGAATTTTTGCAGATTACGATTTTCTTAGTTTTTGAATTGAAGAAAAGAAAAGAAAATGAAGAATGAGAAAACAATATGTTTATATAAGTTGAATTTTGTGAAATTAAAATAAAAGAAAAATAAAAAATAATATGACACTTATATTAAATTTCACCATTTGTCATCTTAAGTTGATTATTAATTTACACTTATTATATGAAGCCTTAATATGTTAACACTTGTAATTAACTAATCTTTATTTATTTTTGAATGTTAAGAAAGAGCTTTTTACTTAATTTACCTATTCTTATGTAAATGTATATGAATTTCTACTTTTAAAGGAAATGTAACAGAACTAAATATATATAAATAAAAGCTCACCCAAATATTTTTAAAATTTCTATCTTTTGAAATTTAAAATTAAATTCAAATTCAAATTCGAATTAAATTTGAAAGTCCAGTTTAAAGTCAACTTAAATACACATATATAATCAACACACATATGCATATTGTAGGATTTAACTTTTAAACAATTTTTTGCAAATCATTTGTATTCAATTCAAAATATAACTTTAAATTATATGTATATTAAAATTAGGAAACAAATTCTTTTTAATTTTAAAATATAGTTTTAAATCAAATTTATATTTAAACACATTTATATTTGAATTTCAAATCCAAAATTAATTTATTTCAATATTTATTTTAAATCTCAAATCCAAATTCTATTTAAAAAATCGATTTATATACCTATAAAATAAATAAACAAATACCTTGTTTTATTCGGAAAAAAAATCAAATAAATTCACAATTTAATCTAAAAATTATATTAATTACCAGTTTAATTCAAATTTATCCCTAAAAATTTAAATAAATTACCAATTCAAATTTAACTTGAAACCGGGGTCGTTAAAGTTTCCCACCTTAAAAAAATTTCGTCCTCGAAATTTGAAAGTAGGGGACAATGCAAAAACATCAGTTTTAACAAAGTATACCTATCAACCATAGTATTCAAAGCAAAAAATTATGACCTATTTGGAGTTTATGTCCCATGCCAAATCATTCTCTGACTCAGCCAAAATAATAATCTCTCTCTAAATCATCTCCCTAGAGCTGCTAGGAACTATCAAAGAATTGAAACTTGATGATGAACAAAAGAGAAAGATTTTTCTTCCTTGTACTTACAGGGTATACCATTTGCAGTCGTATTTCCTTATCCCCTATCTCGTCCTCGTCTTGCACTCATACTCACTATCAGTGGATAATAAGAGAATTTACTGAGGCCTACAGACGGATATCATAGGGAATACTCATTCTAGGGTATACTTCTCCATATCTCTAATGAGTTACCTAATGTGTTACACTCCGGAGCTAAAGTTTCAACCTTCATCTCTGATACCAAGATGTCACGACCCAAATTTTGGCGTTTGAAAATCGACATACATACTTCACTTGTACTCGAATGCCACAGATTCAACCATTGAAATACGATTCGTGCCGGAGCTTATAACACATTAAGTATAACAACACGGCGGAAGAAAAGAGCATATCATATAATTCCAATGCATACAGTATCCAATGATGTACAACAATGATCTCAAATACATATCAAAGATCAAATACAATGCTACGTCAGAATAAATAACTTGAACTTGAACCACCAAGTGAGAACTCCAATATCTGCAACTCCATCTCAAATTCTCCAAAGCTTCAAACCGAAGGTAGCTTGGACCAAAAGCTCGAACCACCAATCAAGTTGTACTAAGCAAGATCAGTCATCCAAAGACTAAAGAAGATTACCAAAGACTCCAAGTACTATCGAATCTACATCTACAAGCTGGTTATCTGAAAAACCCAACTCTAAACTGCCCGTGTGGAAAATTGTGGACACCTAGAGTTTAGGAAGGGAACAATAAACTATAGGTCAGTCATGGGACTGGTGTGAGCAACAAAAACAGTTTTCTTTAAAACAAACAACAAAAGAATTTTATAACATTGAAATCCACAATGCTTTTTGGTAAATTGAAACTACCATAAGGCCTCCCGGCACACACACCATACAATCGCACACTTGGGGGAGATTTCTCCTTATGATAGTCCAACATGCTTACAACGCAAAAACCATTTGATATTATTATTAATGCATAGTTGAAAACATTTCGAAAGTATAATATTAATCTTATCCATCATATGTACATTATTTTATGCCAGCTATAGCTAGCACCTGAGGTGGAAGGTTATACAATTGCAATCGTAAAGGGCTCATATTGTTTGATTGGATTTTCAACAAATGGACAGTCTAAGAAACTTCCCATTGCCACATGGGAACGCCTCTGGAGGGACACCCCGAGTACCTACCCAGATCTCTACCAACACAAGGCTGGTTTACTCCCTTCTCGGGAGTAACACCTAAGTATGCCATCCCTGGTCGTTTGCGACCTTTATCCGAGGTACCTCATTCACAAAGCAACATCACATAGTAATAAATTTACAGCATCCACATTAGTTAGTATCTGGGCTACATACCATGATATGACCCTTTTCTAGAAGAAATGGGCATACTCTATGGCCGCGACCCCTGCAACTTTGCTACATCTTTCCTCTTTCGACCATTTTCGGTTTGTGAGGTCCTGATGCAGTCTCGTACACAAAGCTACGCTTTTTCACAAAGCCATGCTTCGATTAACAAATGATCAGCAGCACTTCTTATGCCACATTAACAAAATTGGAAATGTATCACTAGTAGTCATCAACTACATAACCTCTGAGCTCGTACGTCTTAGAGAAGGGCGTTAAGCTAAGAGAATAAATCTCTGCCACCAAATAGAAATGTACTTCATAGAAACTGGTTCTACATCTCAAAATGTAATGTCAGACCCACATCCATACAAGTCTATTCTAGGTTCGAACAGAACAGAAGGCACTTCCAAAGAAGCCCTTTGTCACGATCCGAAATTCAATGTTCGAAAATTAACACTAAATACCTCACTTGTATTCGACTGCAAAAGATTCAAACATCGAACTCCAATCGGATGGAGCTAATAAAAACATCAGATGAATATAAAACAACGGAAACAAAATGAGTATCATGCATTACATCACAGATACAACATCATCATAACATCCATTACTACATCAGAGTATTTTTATACATATATCACAACTCCAAATAAACATCATAATAGTACCACAAGTAATCATATGCCAAAAAGTCTTCAAAGAAATGAAGCGATAGCGAACTTCTAAAAACTAAGCACTTGAGATCCCAAAAGCTTCTAAAATTTCTCCAAAGCAAAAGCTCCAAAATACTGCTAACACCAGAACACGGAAATCTGCTACTAGCCTGCCCGTGCAGAAATTATGGGCACCCAGAGTTTAGAAAGGAAATAATAAACTCCAGGTCAGTCATGGGACTGGTATGAGTAACAAAAACAGTTGTTTTGAATAAAAAAATTATAAGAGAAATCCGATATTCTTTTTGGAAAATGAAACTACCATAAGACCTCCCACCACACACACAATGCAATCGCAGAATTGGAGGAGATTTCTTCTTATGATAGTCAAATATGCTTGATACGAGATTTTTTTTTGATATTATTACTAATGCATAGTGTAGAAAACATTTCGAAAATATAATATTAATCTTAGCCAGCATACAACCATTATTGTATGCCTACTATAGCTACCATCTAAACAGTGGGGTGCTACCATAAGTAAACGGCAGGTTATACAACTAAAACCGTATAGGGCTCGTATTGTTTCTTTGGATTTCCCACAAATGGTCAGGCTAAGGGACTTCCTACTGCCACATGGGCACACCTCTGGAGGGACGTCCCGAGAACCTACCCGGCTTTCTACCAACACAAGGCCGGGTTACCTCTGTAACTAGGTAACTACTACTCGAGTATGCCACCTCCTGGTCGTTTGCGACATTTATCCAAGGGCCCTCTATCACAAATCAACAACCGTATAGTAAATGAGATTGAAGCAACCACATAGGTAAATATCTGGGCTCCATACCATGATACTACCTTTTTCCAAAAGGAAATGACATACCCTAAAGGGTGTGACCCTCGTAACCTTGCCGCATCTTTCCTTTTTCGACCATTTCCACGGTGTGAGGTCCAATGAGGTCTCGTGCACAAAGCTACGTTTTACACGAATGCCATGCTTTGATCACAAATGATCATCAACACACAGCAGCACTTAGCATGCCACACTACCACATTGGGAGTATATCTCTGATAACCTTCAGTTACATAACCTCTGAGCTCGTACGTCTCAGAGAAGGGTGTTAAGCTAAGAGAATAAATTCTTCGCCACCAACAGATACTTAATTTAAAGAAATCTGCTTTATACCTCAAAGTGTAGTGTCAGACATACGACCATACAAGTCTGTTTCGGGTTCGAACAGAACCGAAGGCACTTCGTCCAATAAAGGAAGAAGCCCTTGCAAATTCGGGTATCCACAATCCCGATCGGACTCCCCATCACATATCGAGGTCTCTATACTAGAGCAACACAGTGCAGAGACATTCGATAGGTTATCCTACCATTTTCGAACACACCCGTTCTTCACCACCGTCTTCAACTACGATCCATTTCGACATATCACTATTCGGAATGGGTTATATGACACAAAAGTCCTCTCCCGGCTAAACCGAATAGTGAACGCTTAATTTTAAAACACGTGGATATATCAATTACATAGATTCACATCCATGGTTCGATGTGGGTTTCAGATAACTAACTGAAATCCGACTCCCTGTCGTGCCGAGGTTTATATGCCGTTTTACGGGCAAAAAGGTTTTCACATCAACATAGAAAAAAATCACAAATCACAGTTCAGCACAAAGCAATTCGCATAACACAGTAACACAATCCAATAGAAATACCAATCCAGTACAAAATATTTGACAATAGCTAATCATCTTCAATTAAGGTGAATGTGATTTAAATGAATTAACCACATAATTATTTTTATTAATTTTTATTATTTTATTTTTAAATCTATGATTAATTTTCTTAATTATAAGTTAATTCATAAAGAGAAAATTCAGAAATTCCATGAATTACAAATCATTATATCTTTATTAACTTTAAGATAAACTCATTCTTATAAATGATTTAGCTATCACTCACAAATATTTTAGAAAACATTACTTTCAAATATACTGCTTAAATTTCATTTTCATTTCAAAGTATAAAATGAATACCAATTTATCTTCTACAAAGTTAAAAACTAATTTTGAAAACCTTGAAATTCATATGTTTACGTAATATTTTTGTTATAAAAGAAATTTTAAAGAGTTAAATTAAATTCCTTTTTAAGATCACATATTTAAAGTATATATTTACATTTAAACCTATTTAAACATTTAAAGTTATAAAACTTTATTTAATTTCAAAATCTAGAATTTAAATTTAGATTTAAGATCCAGGTTTCAAATTTAATTTAGCTTTGTTTAAATCCTTTCTTTACAAATTTCAAATTCATTTTAATCCAAATTCTTTATAAAATTCACTTAATTGCTTAAACGCCTTTAAGTTATTAAAATAATAAAAAACACATTATCTATTCAAAAAATAAGTTTGCAGACTAAACTTGAATTTATATTTTAACTTTGATTTATACTCAGTTTAAAACTTAATTTATAATTTTAAAATTTAATTTAAAATTTCAAAACAGGAACAGGTTTAAACCCTGTAACACATTCTACCCGAGCCAGACAATTTTTGCTTCGAGTCAAACGCCGAAAATCTTCAAGTAAACACTCGAGTCTCTCAAGACAAATACGTGTACACCCTGCTTCCACCCAACAACACAAATTCCAGATTACCAGAGCTAGTGCACGCTGTACGTGCATGGCTCCGACAAACCTATCCAATCGATGATGCATCGTCGAACAAGTCGACGATCCTCCATGCTCCACTCCCCGACCATCAGAAACTCCATCATCCCCTCGAAATCGATACTCTAGTTAAAACCCAAACCTGGAAACAGAAGAAGCTGAAACTCCTCCAAAACCTGGAAACACGTCGCCTCTGCAACCTTCACCATCAGAATTCCTGAAACTTCAGCCAACTACTCGTCAACCTCCCCTCTTCCATCCCCCAGAACCACGTCACACTCGATCGATCACAGACGACGAACGAAACAAATTTCTCAACCTTAAGAAAACTAGGTTTACGAACTAGAATTCATCACCACCGCTTCCACGTCCACATGTAAACCCATCTACTATTTTTCCTACAACCATCGATTACTCCTCCACCTCCAGACACGATTTCGACCCCCATACATCAGTAGATCATCAGAAATTCCCAAAACTATCAAACTTATGTAAACCCAAACTGCTCTTTAATCCTTGATCTAAGAATTGTAATTTTTACTTTAAAAATCATATTTTAGTATAAGAATCCAGTGTATAAACCTAAATTCGAGAATTAAGAAATTCAAATTTTGACTAATTTAAAATTATGCTAAGTTTTCTTGAGTTCCAGAGCCAGTACCAAGTTGTTTTGGCTGAAATAAATTTTTAAACTCTAATATATGCTATAATAATCAATTCTTGTTTTAAGACTAAACCCAAAAATTAAGTAGATCAGGTGAAAATCATTTTTGAATCAAAAATCTGGTATTTTAAAATCTCAGAACAAAGAACATGTATAAACAATAACCTTTACAAAGTACTTCCAGTTTTCAAATATATCCAAAGGATCCATATATATATATATATATATATATATATATATATATATAGAAACATACTTATTTAAAGATATATATATATATATATATGCAATAGAGTCAAGCTTTTAAATTTTAAAAACATATGTTACTCACCTTGATTCCAAAATGAACAGAGTTTGCTATGTTGAAACAGGCCGTGAAAATTGCAAGCTGAAATCTTCCTCTTTAATTCTCTGGTTTGAGTTGAGCTGGAGCGTTGTTTAGATTGAATTTTGTTTAAGTTTTAGATGGCACTTACTTCAGATTTGCTTAGCTTTGAATGAACGAACTGAAATGCGAGAAGTTGATATATAGAAAGAAGTTTACAGGGGATATATTTATACAGGGTGATTATATGGTTTTGTACAATATATCAGAGATTTTTTTATCTTGTTTGACTGAGCGGGTTCTTCTTGGTGGCTGATAAGATACATTTTGGGCTAGCATTAATTACCATTGTCTTGTTTCACACTTCATGTTTATCCCTTTAATTGTTTGTAAGTAGATATTTATATTTTCGTCTTATGTCTACATACATATCCTATTTTGTTTGAATGTATAATTTTTTTCTTGTCTTATGGCTTTATAATATAAATGAATTTCTATAGTTAATATGTTGTTATAATTTTTCTAATGTATTCACTTTATATTTTAATTTATCTTATATATATCTATTTCTATTTCTAATTTAAATGTATTTCTAACTTAAATGCTTATTGTCTTGTTTCTCTATATACATATATATTTATATTTTATTTATTTTGTAACTTTTTAAATTAAATTCCAAAAGTTCAAATAAGTTACCAAATTTTAAATTAATAAATTTTGGGATGTCACAGATATCCCTTCCTTAAGAAAATTTCGTCTTCGAAATTTGAAAAAGAGAGAAAAACAACAAAGAATATACGAATTCAGAAAATGATAGAGAAATGTTTACTAGTTTAAGCCATGATATCCACTCTGCAATTGGGATAAAATTTCTGCATGCTATCTTCAGTTTTCCAAGTGCAATCCTTTGGATCGCCACTCTACTGTACTTTAACCAGTTTCACAACTTTGTTTCTCAAGTGCTTTTCATCACGATCTACAATCTTTATTGGTTCTCTTCTAACTGTTAAATTGGGAGTGATTTCGAGATCCTGCTGGGCAGCTTCTTCATTAATACAGTCTGGATCATGCACATATTTTCGGAGATGAGAAATATGAAACACATCATGCACGCCAGACAACCAGCTACGCAGCTGCACTCGATAGGCTAAAGAACCGATCCTCTCCAAGATAGGAAAAGGACCAATATACCGTGGTGCTAGCTTACCAATCTTCCCAAACCTTAATATTCCTCGCATTGGAGATACTTTGAGAAAGACAATATCTCCAATCTGGAATTCCAAATCCCTTCTTCTTCGATCATAATAACTCTTTTGACGACTTTGAGCTATCCACAATTTCTTTCATATAAAATCAACTTTCTCTATGGCTTCTTTAATCATATTGATCCAAGGACGAGTCTATCACCTGCCTCAATCCAGCATGTGGGTGGTCGACACGGACGACCATATTAAGTTTCAAAAGGAGCCATCTCTATACTGGCTCTGATACCACATTGTCACGATCCAAAATTCAATGTTCAAAAATTGACACTAAATACCTCACTTGTATTCGACTACCAAAGATTCAAACATCGAACTCCAGATGGACGGAGCTTGTAAAAACATCAGATGAATATAAAATAGCGGAAACAAAATGAGTATCATGCATTACATCACAGATACAACATCATCATAACATCCATTACTACATCAGAGTATTTTTATACATATATCACAACTCCAAATAAACATCATAATAGTACAACAAGTGATCATATGCCAAAAAGTCTTCAAAGAAATAAAGCGATAGCGAACATCCAAAAACTAAGCACCTGAGATCCTAAAAGCTTCTAAAATATCTCCAAAGCAAAAGCTCCAAAATACGGCTAACACCAGAATACAGAAACCTGCTACTAGGCTGCCCGTGTGGAAATTATGGGCATCCAGAGTTTTGAAAGGAAACAATAAACTCCAGTTCAGTCATGGGACTGGTATGAGTAACAAAAACAGTTGTTTTGAATAAAAAAATTTATAAGAGAAATCCGATATGCTTTTTGGAAAATGAAATTACCATAAGACCTCCCGCCACACACACAATGCAATTGCAGAATTGGAGTAGATTTCTTCTTGTGATAGTCAAATATGCTTGATACGAGAGAATTCTTTGATATTATTACTAGTGCATAGTGTAGAAAACATTTCGAAAATATAATATTAATCTTTGCCAGCATACAACTTTTATTGTATGCCTACTATAGCTACCATCTAAACAGTGGGGCGCCGCCATAAGTAAATGGCAGGTTATACAACTAAAAACATACAGGGATCGTATTGTTTCTTTGTATTTCCAACAAATGGTCAGGCTAAGGAACTTCTTACTGCCACATGGGTACGCCTCTTGAGGGACGTCCCAAGAACCTACCCGGCTCTCTCCCAACACAAGGCCGGGTTACTTCTGTAACTACGTAACTACTAATCGAGTATGCCACTTCCCGGTCGTTTACGACCTTTATCCGAGGGCCCTCTGGCACAAAGCAACAACCACAGTAAATGAGATTGAAGCAACCAAATAGGTAAATATATGGGCTCCATACCATGATACTACCTTTTTTCAGAAGGAAATGACATACCCTAAAGGGAAAACCCTTATAACCTTGCCGCATCTTTCCTGTTTCGACCATTTCCAGGGTGTGAGGTCCAATGAGGTCTCGTCCACAAAGCTACGCTTTACACAAAAGCCATGGTTTGATCACAAATGATCAACAAATGATCATCAACACACAACAGCACTTAGCATGCCACACTACCACATTGGGAGTATATTGCTGATAACCTTCAATTACATAACCTCTGAGCTCGTACGTCTTAGAGAAGGGTGTTAAGCTAAGAGAATAAATTCTCTGCCACCAATAGATACATATTTTAAAGAAATCTGCTTTATACCTCAAAGTGTAGTGTCAGACATACAACCATAAAGTCTGTTCCGGGTTCGAACAGAACCGAAGGCACTTCGTCCAATAAAGGAAGAAGCCCTTGCAAATCCGGGTATCCACAATCCCGATTGGACTCCCCATCACATATCGAGGTCTCTACACCGGAGTAACTCGGTGCAGAGACATTCGATAAGTTATCCTATAGTTTTCGAACACACCCGGTCTTCACCACCGTCTTCAACTGCTATCCATTTCGACGTATCACTATTCGGAATGGGTTATGTGACACAAAAGTCCTCTCCCGGCTAAACCGAATAGTGAATGCTTAATTTTAAAACACGTGGATATATCAATTACATAGATTCACATCCAAGGTTCGATGTGGGTTTCGGATAACTAACTGAAATCCGACTTCCTGTCGCATCGAGGTTTAAATGCCGTTTTACGGGCAAAACGGTTTTCACATCAACACAGAAACAAATCACAAATCATAGTTTAGCACAAAGCAATTCACATAACACAGTAACACAATCACAACAGAAATACCAATCCAATATACAATATTTGATAATAGTTAGTCATCTTCAATTAAGGTGAATGTGATTTAAATCAATAAACCACATAATTATTTTTGTTAATTATTATTATTTTATTTTTAAATCAATGGTTAATTTTCTTAATTGTAAGTTAATTCATAAAGAGAAAATTCAGAAATTCCATGAATTACAAATCATTATATTTTTATTAACTTTAAGATAAACTCATTCCTATAAAGATGATTTAGCTATCACTCACAAATATGTTAGAAAACATTACTTTCAAATATACTGCTTAAATTTCATTTTCATTTCAAAGTATAAAATGAATACCAATTTATCTTCTATAAGGTTAAAAACTAAGTTTGAAAAGCTTCAAATTCATATGTTTAAGTAATATTTTTGTTATAAAAGAAATTTTAAAGAGTTAAATTAAATTCCTTTTTAAGCTCACATATTTAAAGTATATCTTTACATTTAAACCTATTTAAACATTTAAAGTTATAAAACTTTATTTAATTTCCAAATATAGAATTCAAATTTAGATTTAAGATCTAGGTTTCAAATTTAATTTAGCTTTGTCTAAATCCTTTCTTCACAAATTTCATATTCATTTTAATCCAAATTCTTTATAAAATTCACTTAATTGCTTAAACGCCTTTAAGTTATTAAACAATAAAAAAAAAACTTTATCTATTCACAAACTAAGTTTCCAGACTAAACTTGAATTTATATTTTAAACTTTGATTTATAAATTAAGTATAAAACTTAATTTAAAATTTTAAAATTTAATTTAAAATTTCAAAACAGGAACAGGTTTAAAACCTGTAACACATTCTACCCGAGCCAGACGGTATTTGCTTCGAGTCAAACGCCGAAAATCTTCGAGTAAACACTCGAGTCTCTCGAGACAAATACGTGTACACCCTGTTTCCACCCAACAACGCAAATTCCAGATTACCAGAGCTAGTGCACAGTGTACGTGCATGGCTCCGACAAACCTCTCCAATCGACGCTGCAACGTTGAACAAGTCGATGATCCTCCATGCCCCACTTCCGGACCATCAGAAACTCCATCATCCCCTCAAAATCGAATCGAGTTAAAACCCAAACCTGGAAACAGAAGAAGATGAAACTCCTCCAAAATCTGGAAACACGCTGCCTCCGCAACCCCGACCATCAGAACTCCTGAAACTCCGGCCAACTACTCGTCAACCTCCCTTCTTCCATCCCCCAGAACCACGTCGCACTTGATCGATCACAGACCACGAACGAAACAAATTTCTCAGCCTTGAGAAAACTAGGTTTACGAACTAGAATTCATCACCGCCGCTTCCACATCCGCCTGTAAACCCATCTACTATTTTTCCTATAACCACTGATTACTCCTCTACCTCCAGACACGATTCCGACCTCCATACATCAGTAGATCCTCAAAAATTCCCAAAACTATGAAATTTATATAAACCCAAACTACTCTTTAATCATTGATATAAAACTTTCAATTTTTGCTTTAAAAATCATATTTTATTATAAGAATTCAGTTTATAAACCCGAATTCGAGAATTAAGAAATTTGGATTTTGACTAATTTAAAGTTATGCTAAGTTTTCTTGAGTTCCAGAGCGAGTACCAAGTTGTTTTGGATGAAATAAAATTTTAAACTATAATTTATGCTATAACAATCAAATCTTGTTTTAATACTAAACCCAAACATCAAGTAGATCAGGTGAAAATGATTTTTGAATCAAAAATCTGGAATTTTAAAATCTCAAAACAGAGAACATGTATAAACAATAACCTATACAAAGTACTTCCAGTTTTCAAATATATTCAGAGGATCCATGTATATAGAAACATACTTATTCATAGATATATATATATATATATATATATATATATACACACACAGACACACACACACATATGCAACGGATTCAAGCTTTTAAATTTTAAAAACATATGTTGCTCGCCTTGATTCCAAAATGAACAGAGTTTGCTATGTTGAAACAGGTTGTGAAAATTGCAAGCTGAAATCTTCCTCTTTAATTCTTTGGTTTGAGTTGAGATGGAGTGTTGTTTACATTGAATTTTGTTTAAGTGTTAGATGACACTTACTTCAGATTTGCTTAGTTTTGAATGAACAAACTGAAATGTGAGAAGTTGATATATAGAAAGAAGTTTACAGGGGATATATTTGTACAGGGTGATTATATGCTTTTGTACAATATAGCAGCGATATTATTTTTTATCTTGTTTGACTAAGCGGGTTCTTCTTGGTGGCTGATAAGATACATTTTGGGCTAGCATTAATTACTATTATCTTTTTTCACACTTCATGTTTATCCCTCTAATTGTTTGTACATAGATATTTAAATTTTCTTCTTATGTCTACATACATATCCTATTTTGTTTCAATGTAGTTGAATGTATAATTTTTTCTTGTCTTATGGCTTTATAGTATAAATGAATTTCTATAATTAAAATGTTGTTATAATTTTTCTAATGTATTCACTTTATATTTTATTTAATCTTATGTATATCTATTTCTATTTCTAATTTAAATATGTATTTCTAACTTAAATGCTTATTGTCTTGTTTCTCTATATACATATATTATTTATATATTATTTTTTTATAACTTTTCAAATTAAATTCCAAAAGTTCAAATAAGTCACCAAATTTTAAATTAATAAATTTTGGTATGTCACACCCTTGCAATCCGGGTATTCACAATCTCGATCGGACTCCCCATCACATATGGAGATCTATATACCGTAGCAACTCAGTGCAGAGTCATTCGACAGGTAATCCTATCGTTCTCGCAAATACCCGGTCTTCACAACCGGTCTTCAAATGTTATCCATATCGTGGTATCATTATTCAGAATGGGTTATATGACACAAGGTCCTCTCCTGGCAAAATGAATAATGAGCGCAATATTTAAAAACATATGGATATTGGGATTTCAGTTAAGTCACAACTTTAAAACCCAAAACTTTCCTTTCAAATGGTTTAAACAAATTACCATTTTCAAATCTTTAAACAAAAAGATTCACTTCACAAAGTTCACCCATATTCCACAAAGATTATTTCACAGATTTCAAAAGAATTTCCACTTCAAATTGGATTAACTCATTCAATCCTTAAATTAAAGATTTAATTCCAAGCTTTCAAAATCGTTTCCAAAGATTCATTTATAACTGTGGAAAACCATTTTTATTTTAAACTTGAAATTCTTTTAATCACAAATTGGAAATTCTTTCCTTATATAAAAGCTTTTACTAATTGAAAACAAATAGTTTTCATTTCGGAAAAAATCTGAATACCTTTGCACAAGTTAAAGCTCTTTAAGTATTAAATTTGGATTAAATTCGAGTTCCCAAAATAGTATTGTAAAAATGGTTTAAAACCCACATTTATAACTTGTATAACCTTTTTAAACCATAATTCCCAAATATAGAATTCAATTCCAAAACTTGAATTCAAATTTAAATCAAATTGTTTAAATTTCAAAACTCATCAAGTTATTCGAAATAACTTTTTTATCTTTAAAACTCCTTTTCAAAAAACTTTTCATATTGAATCCAATTCCAAACCATTTGAATTCAAAATTCAACTTTAAAATTATTTCAAAAATCTGTGACTTAACTAATTTCCTCGTGCAATCCACATTTGTGTATGTAAGGTGTAGTCCAGGGGTTTTACACAAAAGTGCAATATCATCAATCATTACATATTAAAGCACATCAAC
This sequence comes from Allium cepa, assembly GCA_030765085.1. Taxonomy (NCBI): domain Eukaryota; kingdom Viridiplantae; phylum Streptophyta; class Magnoliopsida; order Asparagales; family Amaryllidaceae; genus Allium; species Allium cepa. Next base: position 593,811,905 of record CM060938.1, on the reverse strand, counting down.
ATTGATAAGCGGTATAATCCAATAACGCTTATCTTAATTAAAAGATTCATAAATAAACAATGTAAATTTATCATAGATAAATAAATTACATTATCGCAGATCACACCAAAACAATTCGTAGCACAAAGCATAACATATCAGGGATATCAAACAATTCAACAATCAATAGAATTCAAACATCCATAAGTAAGACTGATAAATTCTTGATTAATTTAATTAATCTCTAATTAAATTAATTGGATTACCTTAATCCTACTTACTTAACATTAATTAATTACAAATTAATTCAATAATTAGCTCTAATTATCTACTTTGACAAATCTTCCTTGATTAATCATTCTTTAATTACATTTAAGTAACTATCTCTTAATTATTTATTCAATTAATTATTCTTTAATTATTCACATTCATTAATCTTTGATTAGTCACATTCAGTAATTAATTACCCTTAATTAATTACGTTACTTAATTAACTTCTAAATAAATTATATCAATTAATTCTTAAACTAATCGCATTACTTTAATTAATTTCATTGAGTCATTAATTCCTTTAATTAATTTCATTAGGTAATTATACTTAAACAATTCCACAAACGATTATTTTTAATTAATATAATTAATTATTAAAATTAATTCCACAAATGATTACTTTAATTAATTATACTTTCCTTAAGTAATTATGCTTTAATTAACCATTATTAACTAAAAGTAATTAACTTTTTAATTATCAATTAACTTATCTCTAATTACTTAATAAATTAAGTGCTTAATTGTAACTTAATTAATCTTTAATTACTTAATTCATTAATTTCTAATCATTAATTAATAATCTATAATTATCTAATTAATGATCCGTAATTACAAATTAATTAATCCTTAACTAATTAACTTAACCCTTAATTACATAATTAATTAACTAACAATACATAATCTGATTAGTTAATACAAAATCATTAATTAATTAACTAAATTAATCATTAATCATTGAAATCCAAATTGCCTTTAGGATAAATCATTCTTTTATTAATGACTTTAATTGTCATTAACATATGCATTTAAAACATTTCACTTTTAAATTTACTTTTAAATTTCAAATTTAAGATTTAAAATGATTAACAAATTTAAACTTTAACCAAATTTAAATCAATTTTACAAACTTTTAAATCAAATGTTAAAGGAACTCTTATATAAAAAAATTATATAAATAAGTTTTTAACATTTTATAAAAAAACATTTCATTTTAAAACACATTTTGAGCATTTAAACTTGTTTAAAGAATTTAATTATTTTTTTAACTTTATTTATTTTGAAACTAGGATTCAAAAGTTAATTTGAATCCATACCTTAAAATTAGATTTTAAACTTTGTTTAAATCTTGTCTTCAATTTTAAAAATTCGTTTTAAAATTTTGAAAACAGACAGGTTTAACCATTCATATGACTCGAAACAACCCTCAAAAGCTTCGAATCAAAACCTACCATGCTTCGGGCAACACACACAAATGAATCGAGAAATCTCGAGAGCCCCTCCTTTACCGTTCCAGGCTTCACCAGGAAAAAAACTGCACTGTGCGCATGCACGGTGACTCCGACCATCTCTTGTCGACTACGACGACTTCCTCACACCGACGATCACTTTCGCATCCAAAGGCGACCATCAGATCACGATCCAAACTCGAAATCGAATTCGAGTGTTCAAATCAAATCTTGGAACCACGTTCAAAACCTAAAACCACCTCAATCCTGTTTCTCCGACCATCGGAGTACCCAAGTCTCCATTCATGACCTCGTCAACACCCCTACTTCCATTTCCTAATGATTGGTGGCACTCGATCCACCAGAGAAGCCGTGGAGGATCCAATTCCGATCAAGCTCCAAACTAGGTTTACAAACTTTACTAATCATCCACCACCTCCACAGCCACTCGATTGCCATTTTGACAATTTTGCCGAAGTCCCCGATCATCCTTCCTCCTCCAGAAAGAACCACGATACCCATACCTCTTCCATTTGCCGGGATTTGGTAAAATTACTGATTCTGATCAACTCAGCAATGCTCACCTAAACCTCCACTAAAAATTATGTTTTTATTTTTAAAAATCATGAATTTGAATAAGATTTCAGATCATATGCCTGAAACAATTAAATTAAGTTGTTGAATTTTTACAAAACTTAAGCTTGCACTGTTCTACCTGATTTTCCAGAGCATTTAAATTTTAATTCACTTGAATAAAATTTAAACTTTAATTCATGATTAAACAGACAAACTTTATCTGAATCCTAAATCCTAGCAGTGATTGGTTCAAGAAGTAATGAATTTTTATCAAAATCATAGCTTTTGAAACAAAGAACAGGCAACAAACAGATACAACAGCAAGCATATATCTGAACATTCACATGCACACAGAAAATTCAATCATATACATCCACACAATACTACTTTATTTCTAGTAATCCACATGCAATAAGATATCAAGATACTTAGGTTTTTAGAAAGAAAGTTACTCACCTGTCACAAATGAACAGAGGCTTCATTTCTATTTTGAAAAGCTTTTGAACTTTAAATTTTGAGTTGCTGAAGTAAGACGCTTCTGATTTTAAAACTTGAATAGCTTTAAAGTGTTTCTTTGATTTAAGAACTTGCATGCTTGCTTTCAAACAGAAATGAAGTTACTTGTCCCGGGTTTGAATGTAGGCTTTGGTCCCAGATTGAAAAGAATGCTTGCAGGCTTATTAATTTTGATTTCAGGCTTTGTTTCATCTCAGGTTTTGAATTTGAAAATTGATTTTCTGGTTTGAAGTGGATTGATTTTCATATTGTTTTATGAGGATTTGATTTTGATAAATTTTTTGGTTTGTGAAAGGATTTTGATTACTGATTTTATATTGAGAAATTTGGTTTGAGAAATCTTTTATAGGTTGAAAGGTTGAAGAATGAATTTGAAGATTATGATTTTCTTAATTTTTGAATTGAAGATAAGAAAAGAAAATGAAGAATGAGAAAACAATGTGTTTATATAAGTTAAATTTTGTGATTTAATCAAAATAAAAGAAAAATCAAAAATAATATGACACTTGTATTAAATTTCACCACTTGTCATCTTAAGTTGATTATTAATTTACACTTTTTATATGAAGCCTTAACATGGTAACACTTGTAATTAAGTAATCTTTATTTATTATTAAATGTTAAGAACGAGCTTTTTACTTAATATATTTATTCTTATGTAAACGTATATATTAATTTCTTTTTTTAAATAAAATGTAACACAACTAAGTATATATAAATAAAAGCCCGTCCAAATATTTTTAAAATGTCTGTGACGACCCGAAATTTTTAAGCCATTTAAATCGGAATATTTAATTGATTTTGAATATTCAATAGTATAATTTTAACTTGAATAACGAATATCACAATTTATTTGATAATTAAATTATTGAATTAAATAACTTAAATCCGAATAAAATGTTGAATCTGGAATTTTAAGCCGATTAAAAATAATTGGAAGGCTTATAAAATTTATATGGATGATAGTGAAGACAATAAAAGTGTTAAAATTGAATTTGGGAGTTGTTTGTCTAGTTTTGAAATTTAATCGTTTAAACTGAATTTAAAATAGCCTTCCGAGGCACAGTCTCGGAATTTGACGAAACCAGTTCCATGGGATCCGTAATATTTAATTATTGCTGGATTTCAAATTTCATAATTTTTGGAATCTTCGTGTGAGCGTACGAGATATAAACGTTTCGAGAATAATTAACCGTTTTAATTCAAAATATCCTACGTCTAATCACTGCCGTACCATCTTCTTTCTTAGCTTCTCGAGTACACTTCCTTTTCTAACACAACTTCCCTCTTTCTTCCCTTATTGCTACCGCAGACATTCATAAAAAAAAAAAAAAAAGAAGGGGAAATCGAATTGGAATCTCACAGCCTAAAAAAAAAAGAAGAAGGGAAATCACTTAACTATCAAACCCTTTCAACTATCAAACCCTTTCTTCTCCTGATAAACACCGAGCTCCTCAAAATCGCGGTTCCAATCTCGAACCAATTCGAGATAAATACGGCTAATAAATAAAAAATAAAAAAAAAATCAAAGGGGGCGGCGAGCACGAGGCCGGCAAGGCGCAGCAGCGTATGGTGGATCACGACAGAGGGGTGGGGCCTGTCCATCGGGTTGTGGCAACGTTTGATTTGGGGCATCATTCGAGTTGAAGGGTCGTAGTTCAATGAGGGAGTGCGTATTGAAGCACGCGAGCTTGGCCGAGGTCTTGACAGCAGGAGCGATGGGTGGAGACTCGTGTCGTGGTTGCTCGCTAGGGCACAGGGGACTGAAACTGGGGTTTTCGTGGATGACGCGAGGGTAGAGGCAGGTCGTGGCAGCAGGGGGAGGCGACTCAATTGATGGCGATGGCGGCGCGTGCGTTGAGTTTGGGGCCTCGCGATTTCGGCTGGCAGTAAGGTATCGATCAATCAATTTATTTAATTAAATTTAATATTTATGGAATCGTATGTATGCAGAAAATAATAATAATAATAATAAAAATTATTATTAGATCTGTAAACAGTAATGAGTAAAAATATATGGGAACATGATTTTTTGAAAGGAGGGTTTGAATAAAATAAATGTTTGAAATTTATATGAATTGAATTTTTATGAAGTCTATATAGATTAGTTACGAATATAGGGTTCATAAATAAAATAAATATTTTCACAAGAATAATATATTTTATAATAACATATTTTATAAATTAAATCGTTAAATTGACTTCTTTAAACCATTTTTGTTACAAAAGGGTTTAATAAACGAAAATTAGTTCAAAATTTAATTGAATGGTAATTAAAAGTTCGATTTTATTTCTAATATTTATAAATCATAAATTGTTTATTCAAGGTCAAAAAATCGAGAAACCAAGGCAAGATTGGAATGGATTGCAAAACTAAAAGCAAAGGTGAGTTAATCTCACTCAGTTTAAATCTAAATTTAAATGATTAAATTTAAATTGTTTGAATGGTTGAAATTTGATGAATATGCTGTAGTATGTTATATTCTGAAATTGGTATATTATTGTGCTAACACCTTTGGATGCAGGGAAAACAGGTTGGAGGGATCCAACTGGACCCCTCACATGTATTTAAATTATTCAATATTCTCAGTTGTGATTATTTGATATCCTATGATGAGTTATCTTGGAATATTAAATGTTGTGGTTTGATTGGATATTCGGTTATAATGAATTTCCAAAATATATGAATTGGATTGTTGAAAAGAAATTAAACGGAAGTAAATTTGTAAGCGAAATAATTATAGAAAGTTTGAATAAATTTAAGAACGAATTGGAGAAGAAATAATGTGACTTTAAATTTCTAATAAATAAATTGTGAAGTATAGAAAGGAAATTTGAATAAACAGGAAGTTAATGAATTATAATCTTCAACGATATTAATTAAAGAACAAAATATTTATTTAAAATGTAAGATTTAAATTTTTGAAAAAAAATATAATAATGAAGAAGAAGTTGGGAAAAGCTGAAATTGTATATTTCAGTTAAAAGATTTAAAATCAAATGGAAAAATAAAATTGATTCAAATGTTTGAAGCTGAAATTCTTCCTGGATCACTAAGTACGCTTTCAAGTAAATTTTAAATATAAGTTAATAGTTTTAAAATTGTTTTAAAAAAGGTATGTTTTGAAAAATTTATTATCTCTAATATTTAAATTTCAAGGTAAATATTTCCTCAAATCTATTATAGTAGTAATTATTTAAAAAGTGACTTAGTATTTTGTTCCAAAGGTGGAAATCTAGTTTTATACTTTATTAAGTAACTTTATTTTCAAATATTCATATAAGATGTATTTTAATCAAATTATTTAAGTAGTTTAATTTAAATGTTTTAAAAGTATATATATTTCTAAGTAAAGTGTTTTAAATTTTTTTATAAAATCTAGTTTTGTACTTGGTGGTTTCAGAGAAGATAGAAAATATTTGGGAAGTTTTATTCTGAAAAGAAAGGTGGTTTTGAATCTGTTTTCAAAGAATTGAAAATAGAAATATATCTTGTGAAGAAATGTTGAGATAAATAAATAATTTGGGAAATTATTTATTGTGTGATGGATGTTGTGAATATTAATTGATAGTTAAATAACCGACTACCAATATTGGACAACTGCGTTGATCGTTTCGAAGAGACCGGGATCGAGATTTATTTCTCGAAATCCACTTCGATCCGGTTTGTACGTTTCGTGCGAAAAACGTGTTCGGAGTCGAAGATGGAGCAGTGAAGTGCAAGGGCTAATCGCTACTAATCCTGAGGATATTTCCAAAATGGATGTAGTAGGAGTAGTGCCTTCGGTTCCGTTCGAACCCGGGACGGACTTGTATGGATGAATGCTTGCGAAACATCGTCAGGTGGGCGATGGACATTCTAAGTAAAATCGTTCTAAAGGTAACGCTTAGCCTCAAGCCTCATCAAATGGGAATGACTGAAAATCAGGGGATATGCAGCAAGGTTAGGTGGGTCATGCCCAAGCAGGACAAGATAATTCCCCTGTCTAGATGCCCCTTATATATTTCGGCTTAGTGGGTGGTTGGTCGCGTCAACCACGGGGTTTATCTTGTTTGGGACTGTTCAGTAAGGAATGGTTCCGGCCTTGTGTTGCAGGGGATGAAGGGAGTAATCCTCGGTACGGTGATCTAGGCCCCGTACTGTGACAGTGGTACCCCAGTGCCTAGTCATTGTTGGAAATCCATTTTCCCTACGAGCCTTGTACGAGTTTTGTTTGTATTACCCACTTTTGTGGCTAGTAGCTGGAATTTAATGAATGTAACAATTTCGGCTATTTTATAAGTATTTGTATATAGACCCTATTATAATATCAGAGGATTTCTATAAAAATTGTTTTAGCTATCGTAAGGTAAAAACCCGACATGTTTATTTGTGGCGTGGTCTTACGAGATGCTTTTGTTTTCAAAGGATTTTTGAAACTTTAATAATCAATTGGGTGTGATTTTCTCACACTGGTAATCCAGACTGACTCGGGTATTATTTAACTGTAATGCTCGGGTCAGATCGAGTATTATAGGATACAGGATATGTTGCTGTGGAGCTCAGGAAACGAGCTGGATGACGATACGTACAGTCGTACTTGATTATATATATATTCCGCTGTTTGAGTTGTTGTGTATTCACTGTATGTTATTGATGTGAGCTGTGACTGATGTACTCTGATGATGTAATATATGTAAACAGATATATTTGATTTTGAGTAAAGATCATTTATTATCTATTATATTTTATTCCGCTGCGATGGTTAGATTCTGTTGTTGTTTTCAATTCTCTTCTTCTACCTCTTCTTCTTAAACCCTAATGGTTCGTATTTCTGTGCAACTTGAGTTATTTGTTGTAGAATAGTGTTGACTCAAGGGGTACGGATTTGCGGGTCGTTACACTTGGTATCAGAGCTTAGGTTGTTGATAACCTTGGCTCTGGTGGGAATTACTCATTTAAATTTAGAGTTCGAAGTACTCTAAAATGAGTTTGAGCGTATTAATAAATATGAGCGCGTATTTGTTAGTGAATATAAATTTGTTTTAATATTGTGTTGATTGGTTTATTGAGTGGCATATGAACCTTCGTCGGCACAGTCTGTACAACTTCATCGAAGGGGTTTCTAAACACTTGAATAGAACAATTGACACGATATTGTTTTAAATAGTGGGTGAATGAAAAAATTTTACCCAAAATATATTTTGATATAAATAAAAGTTTTGTAAACTATTTTAGCTAATATATGGTTGCTTGGATGTTAGGAAGATTGATATTAAATTATTATCATTGTTAAGTGAAATTTTTAAAATAGAAATGGAAATATAACTAAAGTTTAAGGGAATAAATTCATTATAAGATGAAATTTATAAATATGAATTATAGATGTAAATTATAAATTGAAATATAAGTAATTGGGAATTTGTATAAGCATAAGTATACAAATGCATTTTTGTTCAAATTTGAATCAAAAACAGAATTTGAAACTTTAAACCCCGGAGATTTTGAAAGTATTTTGAAAATAAATAGTAGCATTGTTGTTTTAGGGTATTTCTGAAAGAAAATTGTTTTAAATAAATTTTGGGAAGTGGTATAGCATTGAAATCGCTTGGATTATTGGGAAATAATTCTGATGATGACGGACGCATCATCAGTATTCATTTTCGAATTTCTAAGAGATGAATTGCTACCAAATTGATTTGTTCAGAAAAGCTAGTTATTTTTGAAAGTCTCAAAAGAAATTTGTTGGGAATAAAACATGATTGGTTTAACTTTTGAGAAATGTGATTTGAGATGTTGGAGATTTCAAAATAATTTGAAAACAAAAGCCGGTGTTTTTAAATTAAGTTAAGATGATTTTTAAATCAGGAAGGAAAAAAAAAAGAATATAAGCTTTGAATGTTGGAATTTAATTTTTAAAAGAGAAAAGTTAAAAATGAAATTAACTTGGATTGGAAAATAAAATATGACTGGATTAAAATAAATTGAATAAGCTGAAAATAATATCCAGTTGTATTCGAATCAAGTTGAAATTAAATTGAGTTAAATAAATCTGAGTTAAAACAAAATTGAATTGGAATAAGAATTCAATTGAATTATTTGATGGAATTAGATTCTCACCTGGAAAAAATGAAAAGTAAATTGAATAAGAATTGGGAATTTAAATAAATAAATCAGAATAACTTATAAGAAAATTAAAAATCCATGGAAATAAAATATGCTGGGGCTATAAATAAATAGAAGACTTGAGTTAAAAATAAAAGCAGGATATATTCAAGCCTATGATGGATGGAATTGTGTAAAATAATATGTTGTGACTTATAAATTGTAAAATGGGATAGAAAACCCAAAAATGAATATTATTGATGAATTGGAAAAAAAAAACAAACTTGAATAATAAAATAAAAGTGAACTTAAGAAAATATAATTGAAAGGGGACCTTGCAATTAATTAAATGAATTGTTAATGAAGTTGAATTGTGAGTTAATAGGGAGAAACTCAAATTCTAACTCAAATCTCTGTACCTTCGAATTTAATATAAAATCAAAGAGTATTTTTTTAAAAAATTCCCTAAGTTGGATATATGCATCCTGACCCCGAAATACACTTCTGCAAGAAAAGGTCTGGGTTTACTTGTCTTGTGCATGAGTGTTCAATAGGGGAGAAAAATGAAACCTGTAATATTCAAGTAAGTAAAATCTTACTCACATACCTAAGTTAAATCATAAAATTATGTTCTATATATGTATTATTTGTTTCAGTGCATCTGTGTATATAAGTGGGAATTTTGGTGTTTATGTGTGTGTTGTGGCTGGGAATAAAGGGCTGTAAGTATGTACAGCAGTGTGCGTATTAGTGTATATGGGCAGTAGTGGTGTGTGCTTGTGTACTTGTGTGTGAGCAAACACATGGTTGTGTTTCAGTGTGTGAGTGTAGAGAGTGTTATATATGTATGGGATAGAGCAGTGCCATACTGCACTTACACGTATGTGTTTGTGTTGAATGGCCCTTCCAGAAGACATATCAATTACTGTGCCATAAATAGGAGATGACATATTAGTCTAAGTTTGTCTTGTAGGATAATAATTTCTGCAGTTAAATACCAAATCTTAATTTATCTACAACAATACTACATCAAATTGGAACCTACCCATTTTCTTTTAACAGATATAGCATGCTCATCTTTGTAGCAAAACTCCTAAACATATAATGTAATAAACCAGAGCTAGTACATAAAAAAAAAAGAGAGAGAGAGAGAGAGAGAGAAGGGATTTACTTGAAAATAAAATGGGCGTAAGTATAAAATTTGATTGAATCAAAATAAATTGACTTAAGCTGAATTTAAGGGGAAGAGCTGAATTGAGTTCAACTTAAAATCAAGTTTAATGATATTGGATTGGTTTTAAACCAAGTAAAAAAATAAATTTTAATTGAAATAAAATTTGGTGAGTTGCCGATAATATTTAATGGAACGAAAATGCTTAAATAAATAATTGTAAACCTTTTAAAATTATTAAGGAATTGAAATAACTTGAGACAATAAGGAAAATAGAATGTTTTGAGTTTATTAGAATGGTTTAAGTGAATGTGGATAAACTCATTATATTGAATAAATAAATGATGGAATAAGCAAGTATCAAATGAAATGTGGTTTAAATAAGTTGAGAAATGGTTATTGAGTGATATAGCTTGGGTTGTTTTGAGCTAAATAAAATATTTTGGAATAAACAAATATGGGAAAAAATGTAAATAAATGGATTTTAAATGAAATTTAATGTGTCGAGCTAAATAAAATGGAATGCAAGTGAATGGATTAAAATTTGAATGCAATGAAATGAGGATATATGGATTGTGAATAAATTTAAAATAGAATAGAATTAAGAGTAAGTTGAGCCGGAATCAATTTAAATTGATTTTAAAACTCAAGTGCTTAATTATTCACATAAATATTGTCAATTTATGTAGTAAAATTGTCGTGGGATGAACCGAGATTAAATAAATGCTATGGATTGATATGAGTAGAATAAATTGAGTTGGAGAACAACTAGATTAAAAATGAGCTCGGTTTGAATAGAAATGAATTAAATGTAAGCAATTGGGTTTTAAACCATTCAAATTTGATAAAGATGTATACGAATGGGTTGAAAACCATTCGAATTAAATGAAAATGGTTATAAATAAATTGAAACAGTTGAGTTGGCATGGAAACTATGTAAATTGCTTAGGGAAAAACGTTTGGTGCGAGTTTCTTTTAGAATTCATATGTTTTAACTATTACAAATAAGTGATATGTTGTTAAACTTCATATATTTGGCACTTACATGTTTAAATTGAGTAAGTACAGGTACCTGGAAGCCGTATGGCTGGATTTGGTTGTGCTACTTGCTAAAAATAAATAAGCTGCTTGCTTAAAATGCTAAATAAGGTACGCCTACGCAATTAAAATAGGAAATATGAACTGCTTTTGGTTTTTCCGACCGTGTGGGTCGATGTATATATATTTATCTCTTTTGTCAAATTGCAAAAGCTCCTCCGTACAAAGGAGGCTCTGCCAAAAATTTTCAGAAATTTTGGGAGTTAGAAAATTTTTAAAAATTTTGAAAAATTTTGTTAACGACAAAACTATTTAGAATTGGAAACTAAAATAAGTTAGCAAATGAAACTAATTAAAGTAATGACTTAAATTAGTTATAAATGGAGGATAAAAGTTAAAAATTAAAAAAATTCAAAGTTGAAATAAATGGAATACATATGAAATGTGGAAATCGATTTGAATAGAAGTAAGTATAAACTAAAAGAGGTAAAGAGAAATAAAGATAAGAAACATATAAAATGTTTATACTAACTTAAGAAGGGAATGGTGAATTCTTAATTGGAAATTGATGCTACAAATGTATCCTAAGATAATATTAGAATGAATAGATATTGGCGTTTTGTGAGAAAATCGATAAAATGTTTTGGATATTGTGATTGGATATTAGTGCTAAGTAGGATATGCAGGTATGATAAAAGGGGAAAAGGAAATTGGATTTGATTTCAAGAGATAAATTTGAAATGCTCGACAAAAAGGTATGTATTTAAATTTGGTGTGAAATTTTGATTGGGATTTTGGATTGAGCCACTTGGCTTTTTGTTTTCTTTTTGGATTTGGGAGGCCGTAGAGCCATTTTGTAGTTGTACCGAGCTAGCCGCGCAAAGGAGACGCTGGCAAAAATTTTCGGAAATTTAGGGAGTTAGAAAAATTTTGAGAAATTTTGATAATTCAAATTTTGGTTTTGAATTGAAACTTGAATGGTTAAACTAATGGTATGGTTTGGAACTAGAGAAAGGTTTGGAAAGTTAATAAGTATGATAATGGATCTTATATAAAACGATAGCTGGCAAGATGTTGAACTGTTTGGTTTTGGGAAAAATAGTGAGGGGTATTGGATCATTCTTCCTAACTAGTAATTTCGGGGACGAAATTCTTTTAAGGAGGGAGGAATGTGACGACCCGGAATTTTTAAGCCATTTAAATCGGAATATTTAATTGATTTTGAATATTCAATAGTATAATTTTAACTTGAATAACGAATATCACAATTTATTTGATAATTAAATTATTGAATTAAATAACTTAAATCCGAATAAAATGTTGAATCTGGAATTTTAAGCCGATTAAAAATAATTGGAAGGCTTATAAAATTTATATGGATGATAGTGAAGACAATAAAAGTGTTAAAATTGAATTTGGGAGTTGTTTGTCTAGTTTTGAAATTTAATCGTTTAAACTGAATTTAAAATAGCCTTCCGAGGCACAGTCTCGGAATTTGACGAAACCAGTTCCATGGGATCCGTAATATTTAATTATTGCTGGATTTCAAATTTCATAATTTTTGGAATCTTCGTGTGAGCGTACGAGATATAAACGTTTCGAGAATAATTAACCGTTTTAATTCAAAATATCCTACGTCTAATCACTGCCGTACCATCCTTCTTTCTTAGCTTCTCGAGTACACTTCCTTTTCTAACACAACTTCCCTCTTTCTTCCCTTATTGCTACCGCAGACATTCATAAAAAAAAAAAGAAAAAAAAAAGAAGGGGAAATCGAATTGGAATCTCACAGCCTAAAAAAAAAAGAAGAAGGGAAATCACTTAACTATCAAACCCTTTCAACTATCAAACCCTTTCTTCTCCTGATAAACACCGAGCTCCTCAAAATCGCGGTTCCAATCTCGAACCAATTCGAGATAAATACGGCTAATAAAAAATAAAAATAAAAAAATCAAAGGGGGCGGCGAGCACGAGGCCGGCAAGGCGCAGCAGCGTATGGTGGATCACGACAGAGGGGTGGGGCCTGTCCATCGGGTTGTGGCAACGTTTGATTTGGGGCATCATTCGAGTTGAAGGGTCGCAGTTCAATGAGGGAGTGCGTATTGAAGCACGCGAGCTTGGCCGAGGTCTTGACAGCAGGAGCGATGGGTGGAGACTCGTGTCGTGGTTGCTCGCTAGGGCACAGGGGACTGAAACTGGGGTTTTCGTGGATGACGCGAGGGTAGAGGCAGGTCGTGGCAGCAGGGGGAGGCGACTCAATTGATGGCGATGGCGGCGCGTGCGTTGAGTTTGGGGCCTCGCGATTTCGGCAGGCAGTAAGGTATCGATCAATCAATTTATTTAATTAAATTTAATATTTATGGAATCGTATGTATGCAGAAAATAATAATAATAAAAAAAATTATTATTAGATCTGTAAACAGTAATGAGTAAAAATATATGGGAACATGATTTTTTGAAAGGAGGGTTTGAATAAAATAAATGTTTGAAATTTATATGAATTGAATTTTTATGAAGTCTATATAGATTAGTTACGAATATATGGTTCATAAATAAAATAAATATTTTCACAAGAATAATATATTTTATAATAACATATTTTATAAATTAAATCGTTAAATGGACTTCTTTAAACCATTTTTGTTACAAAAGGGTTTAATAAACGAAAATTAGTTCAAAATTTAATTGAATGGTAATTAAAGGTTCGATTTTATTTCGAATATTTATAAATCATAAATTGTTTATTCAAGGTCAAAAAATCGAGAAACCAAGGCAAGATTGGAATGGATTGCAAAACTAAAAGCAAAGGTGAGTTAATCTCACTCAGTTTAAATCTAAATTTAAATGATTAAATTTAAATTGTTTGAATGGTTGAAATTTGATGAATATGCTGTAGTATGTTATATTCTGAAATTGGTATATTATTGTGCTAACACCTTTGGATGCAGGGAAAACAGGTTGGAGGGATCCAACTGGACCCCTCACATGTATTTAAATTATTCAATATTCTCAGTTGTGATTATTTGATATCCTATGATGAGTTATCTTGGAATATTAAATGTTGTGGTTTGATTGGATATTCGGTTATAATGAATTTCCAAAATATATGAATTGGATTGTTGAAAAGAAATTAAACGGAAGTAAATTTGTAAGCGAAATAATTATAGAAAGTTTGAATAAATTTAAGAACGAATTGGAGAAGAAATAATGTGACTTTAAATTTCTAATAAATAAATTGTGAAGTATAGAAAGGAAATTTGAATAAACAGGAAGTTAATGAATTACAATCTTCAACGATATCAATTAAAGAACAAAATATTTATTTAAAATGTAAGATTTAAATTTTTGAAAAAAAATATAATAATGAAGAAGAAGTTGGGAAAAGCTGAAATTGTATATTTCAGTTAAAAGATTTAAAATCAAATGGAAATATAAAATTGATTCAAATGTTTGAAGCTGAAATTCTTCCTGGATCACTAAGTACGCTTTCAAGTAAATTTTAAATATAAGTTAATAGTTTTAAAATTGTTTTTAAAAGGTATGTTTTGAAAAATTTATTATTTATAATATTTAAATTTCAAGGTAAATATTTCCTCAAATCTATTATAGTAGTAATTATTTAAAAAGTGACTTAGTATTTTGTTCCAAAGGTGGAAATCTAGTTTTATACTTTATTAAGTAACTTTATTTTCAAATATTCATATAAGATGTATTTTAATCACATTATTTAAGTAGTTTAATTTAAATGTTTTAAAAGTATATATATTTCTAAGTAAAGTGTTTTAAATTTTTTTATAAAATCTAGTTTTGTACTTGGTGGTTTCAGAGAAGATAGAAAACATTTGGGAAGTTTTATTCTGAAAAGAAAGGTGGTTTTGAATCTGTTTTCAAAGAATTGAAAATAGAAATATATCTTGTGAAGAAATGTTGAGATAAATAAATAATTTGGGAAATTATTTATTATGTGATGGATGTTGTGAATATTAATTGATAGTTAAATAACCGACTATCAATATTGGACAACTGCGTTGATCGTTTCGAAGAGACCGCGATCGAGATTTATTTCTTGAAATCCACTTCGATCCGGTTTGTATGTTTCGTGCGAAAAACGTGTTCGGAGTCGAAGATGGAGCAGTGAAGTGCAAGGGCTAATCGCTACAAATCCTGAGGATATTTCCAAAATGGATGTAGTAGGAGTAGTGCCTTCGGTTCCGTTCGAACCCGGGACGGACTTGTATGGATGAATGCTTGCGAAACATCGTCATGTGGGCGATGGACATTCTAAGTAAAATCGTTCTAAAGGTAACGCTTAGCCTCAAGCCTCATCAAATGGGAATGACTGAAAATCAGGGGATATGCAGCAAGGTTAGGTGGGTCATGCCCAAGCAGGACAAGATAATTCCCCTGTCTAGATGTCCCTTATATATTTCGGCTTAGTGGGTTGTTGGTCGCGTCAACCACGGGGTTTATCTTGTTCGGGACTGTTCAGTAAGGAATGGTTCCGGCCTTGTGTTGCAGGGGATGAAGGGAGTAATCCTCGGTACGGTGATCTAGGCCCCGTACTGTGACAGGTGGTACCCCAGTGCCTAGTCATTGTTGGAAATCCATTTTCCCTACGAGCCTTGTACGAGTTTTGTTTGTATTACCCACTTTTGTGGCTAGTAGCTGGAATTTAATGAATGTAACAATTTCGGCTATTTTATAAGTATTTGTATATAGACCCTATTATAATATCAGAGGATTTCTATAAAAATTGTTTTAGCTATCGTAAGGTAAAAACCCGACATGTTTATTTGTGGCGTGGTCTTACGAGATGCTTTTGTTTTCAAAGGATTTTTGAAACTTTAATAATCAATTGGGTGTGATTTTCTCACGCTGGTAATCCAGACTGACTCGGGTATTATTTAACTGTAATGCTCGGGTCAGACCGAGTATTATAGGATACAGGATATGTTGCTGTGGAGCTCAGGAAACGAGCTGGATGACGATACGTGCAGTCGTACTTGATTATATATATATTCCGCTGTTTGAGTTGTTGTGTATTCACTGTATGTTATTGATGTGAGCTGTGACTGATGTACTCTGATGATGTAATATATGTAAACAGATATATTTGATTTTGAGTAAAGATCATTTATTATCTATTATATTTTATTCCGCTGCGATGGTTAGATTCTGTTGTTGTTTTCAATTCTCTTCTTCTACCTCTTCTTCTTAAACCCTAATGGTTCGTATTTCTGTGCAACTTGAGTTATTTGTTGTAGAATAGTGTTGACTCAAGGGGTACGGATTTGCGGGTCGTTACAATGTCTATCTTTTGAAATTTAAAATAAAATTCAAATTCAAATCTAAATTAAATTTGAAAGTCCAATTTAAAGTGAACTTAAATACACATATATAATCAACACACATATGTATATTGTAGGATTTAACTTTAAACAATTTTTTTTGCAAATCATTTGTATTTAATTCAAAATATAACTTTAAATTATATGATATTAAAATTAGGGAACAAATTCTTATTAATTTTAAAATGTAGTTTTAAATCCAATTTATATTTCAACACATTTATATTTGAATTTCAAATCCAAAATCAATTTATTTCAATATTTATTTCGAATCTCAAATCCAAATTCTATTTAAAAAATCGATTTATATACCAAAAATAAACAAATAAATATCTTGTTTTTTGGAAAAAAATTAAATGAATTCACAATTTAATTCAAAAATTATATTAATTACTAATTCAGTTCAAATTTATCCCCAAAAATTTAAATAAATTACCAATTCAAATTTAACTC
Organism: Allium cepa; assembly: GCA_030765085.1. Lineage (NCBI taxonomy): Eukaryota > Viridiplantae > Streptophyta > Magnoliopsida > Asparagales > Amaryllidaceae > Allium > Allium cepa. The sequence continues at coordinate 593,795,243 of CM060938.1, read as the reverse complement.
AAAACCGGGGTCGCTACTACTGTTGTCCTGCCATCTCCCCCACCGACCCGCTGACCACCGCCTATGACACCTACTACCGCCAACCAAACCAACCTTAGCCTGTTCCGAGCTCGACGGTCATCCATTGCTTCCAGCCATACATGTTTATATAGTGAGAAAAAAGAATTATATATTATAAAGTAGAAGAAGCAGTTATCCATATTTGAATTATCGTAGGTGAACGAGCTTAAGTTGCACCGTTGAGTCCGATCGTGTTGCGTGTCGCAAGCTGTATCGTGGATCTATCTCGAGTTAACATCTTTGAGGTGAGTGTTTATTCACTCGGACTAAATTAATATCATCATGGAAGTCATTAAAAATATGAAATTGTCATATATATATATATATATATATATATATTCGTTTGTTAATTTAGATTAATATATATAGTTGTTGGATGAATTATCGAATTATTGGGCACAAGTTAACATGATATACACGTCATATGTATGTACACAAGCATAGAAAAATTAATATGGACATGTTACGTTTCATCATGTTAGTGCTATCCAGTATGTATGATTTGTTGTAAATTTTCCCGTCGATATTTGGACATGACTGTATATTGCAATTGTGACATTGGAAATGGTTGAAATGATATATCCCTGCTTTTAAATTGTAATATACGAAGGGGTTGAAATGATATATGCATATATATACCCACATTAAAATTTAAATATTCCACTTGGCCTAGGTAGAAAATTTAAATTTAAAACACCGTTGGTCGAATAAATAAATTTTTATAAACTGAGATCGTTTGCAAATTTATATATAAATGAATTGAATTTTGAAAATTTGTTTAAAATTTGTTATTTCACTAATTAAATCAACTTATGGTGAAATAGGTGATTTTTCTAACATAAGATAATTTGTAACAAATGTTTGAAAGGTTTATTTAAAGAAACTTGGTTTTGGATTTAATTCCATAAAATTTGATTCAATCTATAATTCGCATAATTTGAATATGAAAATATTAAAGTTAAGAATTAAGTTTAATTTAGATTTATATTTAAACTTAAGTTAATAGCTTGTTTCCTTATAACGAGATTTGTGTAAGATTAAATCTATTTGGAAATAAACTTGTAATTAAATCAAAAGGGTGATTTAAATTGTTTGAATTAAATTTTGGAATTTGTGGTAAAAGAATTGGCGGTTAAATTGTAATGGAATTCAAAATTTACCTTTGAATTAATTTTGATGTAAGTGATTCAATTTATTAAATTTAAACGAGCTTTAAAATTCGAAGATTTCAAATGAAAATTGAATTTAAGGAAATCGAACTATTTTCGAACTTTAGCTCGATGTGCTGTAATGTAAGTTTGATAACATGAATGATTTAAATAATTGAAGTTGTGATTTTGAAGTTATAATCGGAATATGATGTGAATTTCAGAAATTGAAGTGTTTTAAATGATTTGACTATTATTCGAACTTCGAATGTTGATAAGAAAAAATGATATAAAATGATATTAAAAAATTGAGCTCGGAATTGAAATATATTTGAGGAATTGGATTTTTAAATTAGATATTGAGGGTAAATTTGATTTAGTTGTTTTGAATCAATATTTTGAAAATCGAACTCGGAACTGATATAAATCAAAATGGTTTGAAATTGGGTATTGAGTTGAAATTAATTTGAAATTGTAACTGAAATTAATTTGGAATTGAAATTTGAAATTAATTTGGAATTGGAATTGAAATTTATTTGGAATTCGAAGTGAAATTAATTTGAAACAAAGTAAAATTCGACTTGAAATCGGAATTGAATCGATTAAATCGAAATGGAAATTTAAAGTGATTTAATTTGGAAAGTAAACCGATTTAACTTTGAAACTATTTTCAAATGAATTATTCTAGTATAAACTATTTAAAATCAATCTTCTTTAAATATTCAAATTATTTTGATTTTCCAAACAATTTTACTACATAAATCATTTTTAGTACTCAAACTATTTTCTATTAAACTATTTTAACTATTTTATTATATTAAAACTATTTCAACTATTTTCTAAAAAATTATAACTGACCAAAAGGTGTAATTTTTATATTTTAAGCTTGGATTTAAATATGAAATGAGTTAAAATGAAGTTATAACCTAATTGAAGTTTGAAACAATTTTGGAAGCAAAATCGATATATTGGAGTGAAATGAAATTTTCAAGCGAAAATGACGTATTGAACCAAATATGTTTTTTTTGAATAAATATGATGATATTGAAATGGATTTTATATTTTGATATCAAGTACAAATTGTTTTTGAAAAACAAAAGTACCTACCGATGTGTAAAACGACGTTTGGTCACTAAAGAGAGCGCGGTCTCTTATTGGCATACTCTCTGTCAATATTGGAACCACTTTAACATCTGTGTATGCATTGGATGATATCCAGAATTTAGTGGTTGAATAGGCGAAGATTTACTGGAATGAAATAAGAGAACGATGATGGATAGCCTTGACACTCTTATCATAATTATAATTACTAAAACAGGAGCCCATTTGTGATATCCCGGAATTTCCAGAAGTTTAAAATATTGATAATCTCTTATTTAAATTATTTGAAACTGATAAATTTGTTATTTTCAAAATAAATAACCAAGTAATGTAATATAATGTTTTAATTTTGGTTATAGATTGGTTTTATAATAGTAATTATTTTGTATTGTATAAGTAAATTTTAAATAGATTTATTATTTTCAAAATTGATTTTAAAATGGGATAAATTATTTATATATGATAAAAATGAGCTTATTTAAAAATTGATATTTATATTTATTTAAATTGATTTTTAGATTTGATTTTTAAATTTGACTTTGAATTAAATATAAATTGGAATTTAAGAAGAATATACATACATATTAAAATATAATAATAATATAGTTTAGTTTTAAATTATAATGTTTTTAAATTAAAATAAGATTTTGTATTATTCTTTTTATAGAAATCTATATATGGAAATTTGGATTTGTATTTATTTAATAAGAATAAATGTAAGGTTTTTAAAATAGCACTTAAAATAAGTTTGAAATATTGTATATAATTTTATTTAAATTATATTTGATTTCATTCTTTTTAAAGAGTGTATTTTATATAAATATAGAAAACATTTATCAATGTATAAATGTATTAGTTAACTAGGAATTTAATTAGAAAAGCATTTTCAAATTTAGAAAGCATATTAGTAATTAGGAAAATAATTTAAAAGTCTTTTAAATTTATTTTAAAATAAATATACATAAGAATTGACAAATGTTTAGTTCTTAAACACTATGTCAACAAGTGTTAAAATATTTATGATTTATAAGACAAGTGTCCATATGTTTTTCTATTTTCTTTTTAATTTAATAAAATCTGAAAATTTCTATTTAAAACACTATCTCTTCTCACTTTCTTTTTCTTTAAAACTTTTGTTCATTCTTGAAAAAGAAAACTTGAACCATCAATGCAAACTTTTACTCATTCCAAATCAGAATGTAAGGAGCCGATTCTTCGACTTCCGAAAACCAACATCAATACGTTCACTGTATCAACCCCTAATAACTTTGCTGCATCTTTCCTGGTTTGACCATTCCGGGGTGTGAGGCTCGACGAAGTCTCGTCCACAAAGCCACGCTTTAAACAAAAGCTGTGCTTTGGGTCAACAAATGATCATAGAAATGATCACAAAGATAAGTGATCAAACAAATGATCATATCACAAATGATCAAACAATGATCATTTCCCAGCAACACTCAGCATATCACATTACCAAATTGGGAATATATCGCTTATAACTTTCAACTACATAACCTCTGAGCTCGTACGTCTCAGAGAAGGGCGTTAAGCTAAGAGAATAAATTCTCCGCCACCAACTGAAATGTATTTGAAAGAAATCTGCTTTATATCTCAACTTGTAATGTCAAACATACAATCCATACAAGTCTGTTCCGGGATCGAACAGAACCGAAGGCACTTACAAAGAAGTCCTTGCAATCCGGATATTCACTAATCACGACCGGACTTCCCATCACATATGGAATTTCTATACCGGGGCCATTCGGTGCAGAAACATTCGACGGTAATCCTTCCGCTTTCAAAAATATCCGGTCTTCAACACCGGTCATCAATGCTATCCATTACGTTGTATCACTATTCAGAATGGGTAATCCGAATAACGAGCGCAATAATTTAAAACATAAGTGTAGCATTCAAATTCAGCAAATCACAACAAATACCTATTCAAAGGTAAATATTGATAGTCGGTTATTGAACTATCAATGGATATGCACAACATCACCAGATTCCAAATAATTTTCCAAATTATTTATTTTCCAAAAAATATCTTTACTAGATATATAATTTTCACACTTCAACCATTTGAAAATAAATTTCAAATCACTTTTCATCCTTACCACTCTTGAAAACAATTTCAAACATTTCCTTATGCGAAAATACTTTCATTTCAACATGGTTCATTTAAACCAATTAAATAAATCCTTAACGATTTACTTTATATTTACGTTCCAAATCCGTAAATTAATTCCCATACTTCGAAACTAATCAACGTTTATTTTTAAACAAATTCCCCTTTTCATTTATAAATTCCATAATGAATTTATATTCCAAAATATCTATGAATATACGATTTCAATTATTCATTTTCAATTTATCTTCAAAAAGATAAATTGTCAAAACGTTTTATTTCACATTGAAAAAACATTTCCATACTTACTTATTAATAAGTAATTCACAAATCTATTTATTTTCAACCTTTGGAAAATATTCAATATACTTAAATCGAAATTAAGTATATATTTCATTCTTTAAGGAAATCATTCTCTTAACCATATTTATTTGGGCCAAAACGAATGTTGCGTAAAGCATCGTTACGACAACCCAAAATCACTAGTATAGGGATTCGAATTTAAGATAGGTATATAAATCCCAATACTAAACAGAACATTTTCTTTCGAAAATCATTTACTATAACAACAGTGTTATAGTCCACCATTTCCTTCTATTTCTCGAAAACGTCTGTTTCAACAATGAATGTTGAAATCTATAGTTTCGAATCTTAACACATTTTTAAAACATCGTTGGATCATTTTAATTCTATTTAAAACATCACATCCAAAACATTTCTTTAACATATTATTCACTATTTAAAAACGTGAAAATACTTCGTCAACCAATTTCATCACTTCCATACATTTTATTTTAAAGGATTATTCACTGTCTAAAACGTGAAACAACTCCATAATATAAGTTATAACAATTTACTTATCAAAATAAGCCGTTTGCGAATTTATAAAACAATGTTTATAAATTCTATTTCTATTTATTTTATAACAACTTCCTTTTATAAATCTCCTTTATTAACCTATTCAACTTATAACTCAATTATATGCCAAAAGTTCATATTATAAGTTAAACGCTTATAACTTATTTGTTTACAAAACCGTTCCTTTAAACTTCCCAAATTATAAATCTTATAACTTATAAGATTCATTTATTTACCCAAATCTATTCTTCAAATAACTTTACAAATTTTCTAAACTACTGCTTATAAAATTCCATTTATAACTTCACCGTTTATAATTCTATAAATTTCATTCATTTATGAAATTCATTTACAATTCATTCTAACACTTATAAAAACTCATTTTATAATTCAAATATTTTAATTTATAAATATCAATTTATAACAATTATAAAAACTCGTTTTATAATTCCAATACTTTTAATTTACAAATATCTATTTATAAATCTTTTATATAAATCAATTTATACTATTATTTAAAACGTCTTTAAACTCCTTTATAATTTCACCATTTTGATTTATAAAATAATCAAATTTCATAAATCCTATATTTAAACTTTTTATAATAAATTCAAAAATCCCAATTTAAACTATTTTAAAAAAATCATTAACCCCATATTTTCAAAAATCAACTTTTTAACTATATTTCTCAAAAATCATAATTTTTATAACATTAAAATTATAACGTGTATTTATTTAAAATGGATCAATTCCAAAAATATTTTATAACGTATACTTTCAAAAATCATTTTAAAATCCTTTTAAAATTCCAAAATTTGGCCCAATGATGCTACATACCAAATAGTCAATCACGACAACAACGACATCATATATCGATATGATAATCAACGAATATCAAAATATCCATAATCAAATAAATATTGTTGAGGAATCCAGTTGGATCCCTCCAACCTGTTTCCCTGCATCCAAAAACATTAGCACAATACCAATTCCGTTCCAGTACGAAATTATCGCGGTATATGGGATTTAAAATATTATCCGCTTAATAAATGGCGCAATAGGGTCTCATCCGCTATATACTGTGGGAAATCAATTCCAAGTACATAAATAATACCAATTTTACTGTTTATGAAATATTCGCGGTATATGTCTTTAATAAATAACATCCGCTTACTAACGGCGCATAATGTCTATTTTTACAATCAATAGATAACAATCATCATTCAAACATGCATTCAAGAATTTTAAATATAACTATTTAAAATTAAAATCGAAACCGATTCGATTGAGTGAGAAGTTCTCACCTTGATTTCAATTTCGTTTTAGCGATTTATTTCGAATAAAATTAAACGGACGTTTAATTTTATCCAAAATTTTCGCTAGCTCCAAACGACTCCAATCCAATTCCATAGCGTAGTGCTCGTCCATACGATTCCAACGCAAAAAATTTCGCGCGTTTTCGACCTCGTATGAAAAAGTTATAGTATTTTAAAGTTTCACGAATTTTATAACTATATAATTACAACATAATTTAAAAAATTTAAACCTAATCACTACCGTTCATTTCGTTTTATCAACATCAGGCCGTGCACGCAAGGCTTCTTCCCCATCTCCAGTTTCATGAATTCGCGTACGAGACTCATAGCCGTGAAAAACCCTAATAGTCGCACCTACCTCTAGTTTGCTCGAAGATGATCAGGCTCCGCCGCAATGAAGCCCTACCCCGCCTCGACCTCCGTGCCAAATCCGGTCAGACCCGGTCGTGTGCCTCGAAAAACATGATTGAACGTTGAACTTTCATCTCCGTTTTGCCGTTGATCCGTGCGACGAAACTCGATCATCATCGTTCATATCGAAGCTCTCGTTGTGATCTTCATCTTTGTAGTTTAATGTTTTTGACGAATGTTGACGGATTGGAAGAAATCAAAGGAGAAAGGAAGTGGATTTCTGTCTGTTCAATAGATCAGGGCCGGCGGCTAGGGTTATAAAACCCTAATTTATTTTATTGTTCCAAAAAATGAGAAATCAAGGTGCTTTTATAGGAAATAAAACGAACACTATTCATCCTGGATTTTCTGAACTCCGATTTATGCACGGTGACTGACGTTCCTAGGGTTTAGCCCGTGTTTCGAACACAATGGAACATGTTTCGTGAGCTAATTCGATCATCTCTGCGAGTTATGGAAATAAACGTTCAATTTAAAATTAAACCGATTAAACGATTTTCTTGGCGTTTTAGCTTGCACCGGACAAACGGTAAATCCGATTGACATGAAATTTGAAACCATACAATAATATCACATTACGGATCTGATGAAACTGGTCTCATCGAAATCCGAGACTGTTTGGAAAATGGCTATTTTAACTCGCCAAATTAATATTAAAACAATTTCGATGCGTTTCGAGCTGCCACGATCAAATGAAAACTCCGATTGCTACGAAAATTAAAATCCGATAATAACAAACTATTACGGATCCAATGGAACTAGTTTCGTCCAATTCTGAGAATATCCGAAAAACAGCTAATTTCACAAGTCGATTTAATATTAAAATATTCAATTTTCACAAATTAACTTTTAATTCGATTTTAAAAGTTCTATAACATCATTCTAACTTCAATATGATAAAATAAAATTTTACAAATCATTTTCAATCATATTTAACCCAATTTTCAATTATTTCTGTATTTCCACTATTAAATTATCGATTTAATTATTCAATTAAATCCAATTATTTGAAATAAAATTTATTCGACTTATAGATTTCACTTATTAATATTTAAAATTAATTAAATATACAAATTTTAATTAATAAAAATTCTGGGTCGTTACACAGAAAATATTCAAACAAATCCTCAAATTAAAATCTGAAGCAACCTGTAACCTTTTCAATTTGCAAATACAAAACAATCTTCAAAACACTCCAAAAACTTAAGTCAAATGCCTGAAATCTTCTCAAACCATTTCTAAAATCAAAATCTAAAATTTGTTTACCTGAAGTATTGTGTGCAAATCAAACTGCATGCCTGCAATTGTCTTCAAAACAAAATCTGCATATGTTTTTAATCCATTGTCTGCCTCCTCTTCAAATGCATGCAAGTTATCAATTTAGATCTGCATTTTTCCATGTCTGCATCAACTTTCATATGCATGCAAATGGGTCAAGGCAATCCGAAGCAAATTTTTGAAGCAATTTTAAAGGGTTGAGGTCATTTCTGTTTTAAAGGCTTCAAGTTCATAGCATTTTGCAAATTTCCAGCATATCAACCTCTGCATCTCTTTTAAATAAATGTGAGTAAACATTTAAGTTTAAACTTAAGTACATGATAGTAGTTGCATGTAAATTGCTGTGTTGATGTGCTTTACATATGCTTATTGTAACGACCCAGAATTTTTAGAAATTAAAATTTGAATATTTAATTAATTTTAAATATTTATAAGTGAATTTATAAGTCGAATAATTTTTATTTTGAATTATTGGATTTAATTGAAGAATTAAATCGATAATTTAATATGTTAAATTATGGAAATAATTGAAAATAGAGTTAAATATGATTGAAAATGATTTGTAAAATTTTATTTTATCATGTTGGAGTTAGAACGATATTTTAGAACTTTTAAAATCGAATTAAAAGTTTATTTGTGAAAATTGAATATTTTAATATTAAATCGACTAGTGAAAATAGTCAATTTTTGAACAGTCTCAGAATTGAACGAAACCAGTTCCATTGGATCCGTAATAGTTAGTTATTAACGAATTTCAATTTTCGTGTCAATCGGAGCTATCGTTTAATCGTGGCAGCTCGAAACGCATCGAATTGTTTTTATTATTAATTTGGCGAGTTAAAATAGCCATTTTTCAAAAAGACTCGGATTTCGACGAAACCAGTTTCATCGGATCCGTAATATTATATTATTGTAAGGTTTCAAATTTCGTGTCAATTGGATTTACCGTTTGTCCGGTACGAATTAAAACGCCTAGAAAATCGTTTAACTCGGTTTAATTTAAATTGAACGTTTATTGCCATATCTCGCACAGATGTCCGAATTAGCTTTCGAAACCTGTTCTATTGTGTCCGGAACGCGGGGTAAACCCTAGAAACGCTGGTTACGCGCGCAAATCGAAGTTCGGAAAATCAAAATGAATAGTGTTCGATTTTTTTCCTATAAATACCCCCCTAAATTCACAAAAAAAATAAAAAATAAAAAAAACCTAAACCTAATTTCTAGCAGCCGCCGCCAGTCACAACCAAGGGCCAGCAACGCGCGATCTTCCTCCTCCATTATCTTCCCATCCATCAACTTTCACCAGAAACTCCTAACTAGAAAATCGTAGAGCACATCGTGATCTTGCGATCCAACGGTGGGGATGTGGAATGGAGGCTCGGTGCGGTGGAAATTCTCGTTCGAACGTCTGATGTTCGAACGTGGTTATCTCGATTCTTGCGCAACCGAGTGGGGTCGGATCTGGGACGTTGGCGTAAGGGAGCAAGGCGCATCTCGTAGTGGTCGTTGATCGAGCTCCAGCGCGTTGTGGTGGGTGCGAAAATTCATGTAGTATAGGCGGCGATGGGTTTTGTTTCGCGTTCTTGTTACTGGGCGCGTGAACGAGATGGAGGAAGGAAGGAGTTGCACGGCTATGATCTGATGGAAGTGGATCCAACGGCCTGTAGTGGATTAGGTTAAAATTTTTATATTTATGTTGTAAAATTTAGTTATAAAATTCGTGTAATCTTGTAAAAATCATAACTTTTTCATACGAGGTCGAAAACGCGCGAAACCAGTTGCGTTGGAATCGTATCGTCGAGCACTACGCGATGAAATTGGATTGGAGTCGTTTGGAGTTAGTGAGAATTTTGGGTAAAATTAAACGTCCGTTTAATTTTATTCGAAATAAATCGCTAAAACGGAATTTAAATCAAGGTGAGAACTTCTCACTCAATCGAATCGGTTTCGATTTTATTTTAAATAGTTAGATTTAAAATATTTGAATGCATGTTTGAATGTTGATTGATATCTATTGATTGTTAAAATAGAATTATACGCCGTTAGTAAGCAGATGTTATTTATTAAAAACATATACCGCGAATATTTCATAAACAGTGAAATTGGTATTATATATAATAGCAATATATATATATTGGCATATATATATATTGGAGTTATTGATTTCCCTCATTTGTTTAGCGGATGAGACCCTATTGCGCCGTTATTAAGCGGATAATATTTTAAATCCCATATACCGCGATAATTTCGTACTGGAGCGAAATTGGTATTGTGCCAATGTTTGTGGATGCAGGAAAACAAGTTGGAGGGATCCAACTGGATTCCTCAACAGTATTTATTTGATTTTGAATATTTTGATATTCATTGATTATCATATACGATATATGATATCGTTGTTGTCGTGATTGACTATTTGGTATGTAGCATCATTGGACCAAGTTTTGGAATTTTAAAATGATTTCAAAGTGATTTTTGAATGTATACGTTTATAAAATATTTTTTTTTGAACTGATCCATTTTAAATAAATAAACGTTATAATTTTTAAAGTTATAAAAATTATGATTTTTGAGAAATATAGTTAAAAACTGATCTTTAAGAATATGATGCTAATGATTTTATAAAATAGTTTAATCGGGATTTTAGAATTTATTGTGAAAAGTTTAAATATAGGATTTATAAAATTTAATTATTTTATGAATCAAAATGGTGAAATAATAAAGGAGATTAAAGACGTTTTAAAAGAATAATATAAATTGAATTATATTAAGAGATTTATAAATGGATATTTATAAATTGAAATATTGAAATTATAAAACGAGTTTTTATAAGTGTTTGAATGAAGTGAAAATGAATTTCATAAATTGAATGAAATTTATAGAATTATAAACGGTGAAATTATAAATGGAATTTTATAAACAGTAGGTTTATAAAATTTATAAAGTCATTAAAAGAATGGTTTTGGATAAATAATTGAATCTTATAAGTTATAAGATTTATAATTATGAAGTTCAAAGGAACGATCTATCAAACAAATAAATTATAAGTATTTGACTTATAATATGAATTTCTAGTATATCATTGAGATATGAAGTGAGATAGGTTAATAAAGGAGATTTATAAAAGAAGTTTTTATAAGATAAATAGAAATGGAATTTATAAACGTTGTTTTATAAATTCGTAAACAACTTATTTTGATAAGTAAATTGTTGAAACCTATTAATGAAGTTATATTCACATTTTTGACTGTGAATAATACTTTAAAATAAAATGTATAAAAGGATGAAAAAAAAATTGTTAACGTAGAATATTCACGTTTTTGAATAGTGAATAATATGTTAAAGAAAATGTTTAGATTTGATGTTTTAAATAGAATTAAAACGATCTAACGATGTTTTAAAATATGTTGAGATTCAAAATCATAGATTTCAACATTTATTGTTGAAATAGACGTTTTCGAGAAATAGAAGGAAATGGTGGACTATAACACTATTGTTATAATAAATGATTTCCGAAAGGAAATGTTTTGTATAGTATTGGGATTTATATATCTATCTTAAAATTCGAATCCCTATACTAGTGATTTTGGGACGTCGTAACGATGTTTTACGCAACATTCGTTTTGGCCCAAATAAATATGTTTAAGAGCATGATTTCCTTAAAGAATGAAATATATACTTAATTTCGATTTAAGTATATTGAATATTTTCTAAGAATTGAAAATAAATAAAATTTGTAATTTACTTATGAATAAATAAGTATGGAAATGTTTTCCAATATAAAGTGAATATTTTGAGAATTTATCTTTTTGAAGATAAATTGAAAAGGAATATTGAAATGAATAATTGAAATCGAATATTCATAGATATGTTGGATTATAAATTCACTAAGGAATTTATAAAGGAAAGGGGAACTTGTTTAAAAATAAATATTGATTTATTTTTGAAGTATTGAAAATTATATATCTAGTAAAGATATTTTGGAAAATAAATAATTTGGAAAATTATTGGGAATCTGGTGATGTTGTGCATATCCATTGATAGTTCAATAACCGACTATCAATATTTCCCTTTGAATGGGTATTTGATGTGATTTGTTTGATTTTGAATGCCACACTTATTTTTGAATAAGCGCTCACTATTCGGGTTAACCGGGAAAGGACCATGGGGTCGTATAATCCATTCCGAATATGTGATACGTCGTTATGAATTGCATTTTGAAGATCGGTGTTGAAGACCGGGTCTTTTTGAAAGCAAAAGGACAACTCGTCGATTGTCTTTGCACCGAGTAGCTACGGTATAGAGACTCCCTATGTGATCGGAAGTCCGGACATGATTAGAGATTATCCGGATTGCAAGGGCTTCGTGAGAAGTGCCTTCGGTTTTGTTCGAGCCCGGAACAGACTTGTATGGATTGTATTTCTGACATTACAAATCGAGATATAAAGCCGATTTCATTAAAATATATTTCTGTTAGTGGCGGAGAATTTATTCTTTTAGCTTAACACCCTTCTCTGAGACGTACGAGCTCAGAGGTTATGTAGTTGAATGTTATCAGCGATATATTCCAAATTTGGTAATGTGACATGCTGAGTGTTGCTGAAATGATCATTGTGTTGATTATTTGTGATAGGATCAATTGTTTGATCGTCTATCTTGGTGATCATTTCTATGATCATTTGTTGACCCAAAGCACGACTTTTGTATAAAGTGTGTTTTTGTGGACGTGACTTCGTCGAGCCTCACAAACCGGTAATGGTCGAAACAGGAATTGTGCGGCAAGGTTTTCAGGGATAACTTCCCTAGGGTATGACCATTCCTTCTGGAAAAGGGTAGTATCATGGAATGGAGCCCAGATACTTACTCATGTTGAAACACTTATTATTATGGTGTGATGTTGGTTAGAGAGCTCTCGTTTAAAGGTTCCAAAGGACCGGGGGTGGCATATCTGAGGGTTTGTAATATTCCTTGGGAAAAGGGATTCCCGGCTTTGTTTAGCAGAGAACGGTGGTTCTCGGGGCGTCCTTCCAGAGGCGTTTCCATGTGGCAATGGGAAGTTCCTTGGCCTGACCATTTGTTGGAAATCCAAAGAAACAATACGAAACTTGTACGGTTTTAGTTGTAGAACCTGCCATTTAAAATGGTAGCTATAGTAGGCATAATATAATGGTACCTATGCTGGCTAAGATTTATATTCTACTTTCGAAATATCTTCTACACTATGCACTAATAATAATATCAAAATTGATTTGATTTTAATGCGTATCAAGCATTTTTGACTAACATAAGAAGAAATCTTCCCCAAGTCTGCATTTACATTGTGTGTGTGGCGGGAGGTCTTATGGTAGTCTCATTTTTAAAAGCATTGCGAATTGATTTTTAAAATATTCCTCTTTTTGATTTTAAAGAAAAATAAACTGTTTTAGTTCTCGCACCAGTCACATGACTGACTCAGAGTTTATTGTTTTCCTTCCTAAACTCTGGGTGCCCACCAATTTTCACACGGGCAGTCAAGAGTTAAGGTTTATCAGGATATTCTGGAATTCAGAAATTGCTGGAGGCAAGCTGGATGGCATGGCGTATTACTAGTTTATATAGTATTTCTTTTCCACTGTTTGTTGTTGTTGTACACTCTGATAATATGATGTAATGAAATGTAATGTAATGAAATGTAATAACTGATATAGTTCTTTGTTTAAAGATTATTCATTTATCTATTATATGTTGTTCCGCTGCGAATTGTGAGATTCTGATGTTGTTTCTGTTGTTTTCTTTTCCCTCTATTTTCTATCTTCCTTCTCTCTTCTTCTTTTCTTTTCTTCTTCTTAAACCCTCAGTGTTCGGTTTTCCGTCGTTCGATTACTCGGCAGTCGATAAAGTGAGTGTCGATGTTGAATTTTCGGAAGACGACGAATCGGGTCCTGACAATGTGGTATCAAAGCATACGGTTAAGCGACAACCATGGTTCTGTTGGGTATTACTCATTAGAGATAGAGTCAGTAGTGCTCTAGATTGAGTTTGAGTGTAATAATAGCTATGAGAGCGTATTTGTTAGTGAATATATAAAATTGTTTTATATTGTGATGATTGGTTTGTTGAGTGGCATATGAACTTTCGTCAGCGTGGTCCGCAAGACTATGCCGAAGGGGTTTCTAAACATTTAAATAGAACAATTCGACACAATATTGTTTTAAATTGGGTAAATGAAATAATTTTGCCTTGAGTATATTTTATATATAAAGAAATAATTTTTCAGAATTATTAAAGGAGTGTATATAAGTGGATTGTTTAGTTGTTTGAATAATCTAAGTAAAAAGAATTATAAGAATTGAATTATAATTAAAGTGATTTACAATTGTGAAATAAACTTATATATATATATAAGAAGTGAAATTATATGAATATATTTATGAATATGAGTTATAAATAAAAATGAATTTAAAGTTAAATGGAATATAACTTAAGAAATGTTGAATGAAGTTGATTTCGGTATCAAAGTAAATTAATAAAGTGAAGTGATAAAAGTAGGAACTTGAGTTATGTAAATGAAATTCAACTTTTGTAATTGAATTGAATGAATGGATTGAATGATAAACAATTGAATGTGAATAAAATTGATAGGAAGTAATGAATATAAGTGTTAATTCATTAAAATCTAATGTTATTGGAAAGTTGAATGGTTGAATAAAAAATCAATTAATTAAACCAATTGATAAGCAAAGGAATTTGGTTGTAATTGACATACATTGGTTGTTATATGATTGTTAGTTGATTGTATATAAATTCATTAAGTGTTAGTGAAATTGGAAGCTATGAAATTGAATTCAAATTTGAAGTAAATAAATTTGAATAGAATTGAAAGTTAATTGGATTTAAATTAGTAGATGATAACTAATTGAATTGAGAATGAATGTTGATAAAATCCAATGTAAATGAATCAAATGTGAATTAAATTGAAAACCATTTCATTGAATATTAATGAGAATATGAATGAATATATATTGGTTATGAATTTGTTGAATGATAGTTGGTTGATGGTTGAATATATTGCTTTTATTGCATTTGCTATGTTAACATATATAGTTATTATGTTGCTATATGTTGTATATCGATACTATTGTCTATATGCATGATTCTCATGTTGTTTGTTGAGTGTTTAGTAGGTGCGGATCGCGTTTGCTTCGCATTTGGAGCTCGCTTTCGCGCTATATTAGCCGTATATGCTCGCTAATAAAATATAAGGTACGTATCTCGGATTACATATCGTACTTTTATACTTTCTCCCTTCGGGATGCCTCATTACTTGATGAGATGTATATTTGTGATATATACTGTCATTTTTTTTTCGGATCGAGCCGCGCAAAGGAGACTATGGCGAATTTTTCCGAAAATTTAAGGCGTTAGAAAATTTTTGAGAAAATTGGAAAATTTTGAAAACTTTAACTTTGATTTAGAAGTTGAAAGTTAAACGATAGTAGTTGTTTTTGAAAAGGATAACTAAGTATAATTTGAAAACTTAGTAAAGTTATTGTAAGAAATTTAATTATGGATTTTGGAAAATTAATAGATTCTGTAACTTTTCTTACTTAATAATTTCGAGGACGAAATTCTTTTAAGGGGGGAAGATTGTAACGACCCAGAATTTTTGGAAATTAAAATTTGAATATTTAATTAATTTTAAATATTTATAAGTGAATTTATAAGTCGAATAATTTTTATTTTGAATTATTGGATTTAATTGAAGAATTAAATCGATAATTTAATATGTTAAATTATGGAAATAATTGAAAATAGAGTTAAATATGATTGAAAATGATTTTTAAAATTTTATTTTATCATGTTGGAGTTAGAACGATATTTTAGAACTTTTAAAATCGAATTAAAAGTTTATTTGTGAAAATTGAATATTTTAATATTAAATCGACTAGTGAAAATAGTCAATTTTTGAACAGTCTCAGAATTGAACGAAACCAGTTCCATTGGATCCGTAATAGTTAGTTATTACCGAATTTCAATTTTCGTGTCAATCGGAGCTATCGTTTAATCGTGGCAGCTCGAAACGCATCGAATTGTTTTTATTATTAATTTGGCGAGTTAAAATAGCCATTTTTCAAAAAGTCTCGGATTTTGACGAAACCAGTTTCATCGGATCCCTAATATGATATTATTGTAAGGTTTCAAATTTCGTGTCAATTGGATTTACCGTTTGTCCGGTACGAATTAAAACGCCTAGAAAATCGTTTAAATCGGTTTAATTTAAATTGAACGTTTATTGCCATATCTCGCACAGATGTCCGAATTAGCTTTCGAAACCTGTTCCATTGTGTCCGGAACGCGGGGTAAACCCTAGAAACGCTGGTTACGGCACGCAAATCGGAGTTCGGAAAATCAAAATGAATAGTGTTCGATTTTTTTCCTATAAATACCCCCCTAAATTCACAAAAAAAATAAAAAATAAAAAAAAACCTAAACCTAATTTCTAGCAGCCGCCGCCAGTTACAACCAAGGGCCAGAAACGCGCGATCTTCCTCCTCCATTATCTTCCCATCCATCAACTTTCACCAGAAACTCCTAACTAGAAAATCGTAGAGCACATCGTGATCTTGCGATCCAACGGTGGGGATGTGGAATGGAGGCTCGGTGCGGTGGAAATTCTCGTTCGAACGTCTGATGTTCGAACGCGGTTATCTCGATTCTTGCGCAACCGAGTGGGGTCGGATCTGGGACGTTGGCGTAGGGGAGCAAGGCGCATCTCGTAGTGGTCGTTGATCGAGCTCCAGCGCGTTGTGGTGGGTGCGAAAATTCATGTAGTATAGGCGGCGATGGGTTTTGTTTCGCGTTCTTGTTACTGGGCGCGTGAACGAGATGGAGGAAGGAAGGAGTTGCACGGCTATGATCTGATGGAAGTGGATCCAACGGCCTGTAGTGGATTAGGTTAAAATTTTTATATTTATGTTGTAAAATTTAGTTATAAAATTCGTGTAATCTTGTAAAAATCATAACTTTTTCATACGAGGTCGAAAACGCGCGAAACCAGTTGCGTTGGAATCGTATCGTCGAGCACTACGCGATGAAATTGGATTGGAGTCGTTTGGAGTTAGTGAGAATTTTGGGTAAAATTAAACGTCCGTTTAATTTTATTCGAAATAAATCGCTAAAACGGAATTTAAATCAAGGTGAGAACTTCTCACTCAATCGAATCGGTTTCGATTTTATTTTAAATAGTTAGATTTAAAATATTTGAATGCATGTTTGAATGTTGATTGATATCTATTGATTGTTAAAATAGAATTATACGCCGTTAGTAAGCAGATGTTATTTATTAAAAACATATACCGCGAATATTTCATAAACAGTGAAATTGGTATTATATATAATAGCAATATATATATATTGGCATATATATATATTGGAGTTATTGATTTCCCTCATTTGTTTAGCGGATGAGACCCTATTGCGCCGTTATTAAGCGGATAATATTTTAAATCCCATATACCGCGATAATTTCGTACTGGAGCGAAATTGGTATTGTGCCAATGTTTGTGGATGCAGGAAAACAAGTTGGAGGGATCCAACTGGATTCCTCAACAGTATTTATTTGATTTTGAATATTTTGATATTCATTGATTATCATATACGATATATGATATCGTTGTTGTCGTGATTGAATATTTGGTATGTAGCATCATTGGACCAAGTTTTGGAATTTTAAAATGATTTCAAAGTGATTTTTGAATGTATACGTTTATAAAATATATTTTTTTGAACTGATCCATTTTAAATAAATAAACGTTATAATTTTTAAAGTTATAAAAATTATGATTTTTGAGAAATATAGTTAAAAACTGATTTTTAAGAATATGATGCTAATGATTTTATAAAATAGTTTAATCGGGATTTTAGAATTTATTGTGAAAAGTTTAAATATAGGATTTATAAAATTTAATTATTTTATGAATCAAAATGGTGAAATAATAAAGGAGATTAAAGACGTTTTAAAAGAATAATATAAATTGAATTATATTAAGAGATTTATAAATGGATATTTATAAATTGAAATATTGAAATTATAAAACGAGTTTTTATAAGTGTTTGAATGAAGTGAAAATGAATTTCATAAATTGAATGAAATTTATAGAATTATAAACGGTGAAATTATAAATGGAATTTTATAAACAGTAGGTTTATAAAATTTATAAAGTCATTAAAAGAATGGTTTTGGATAAATAATTGAATCTTATAAGTTATAAGATTTATAATTATGAAGTTCAAAGGAACGATCTATCAAACAAATAAATTATAAGTATTTGACTTATAATATGAATTTCTAGTATATCATTGAGATATGAAGTGAGATAGGTTAATAAAGGAGATTTATAAAAGAAGTTTTTATAAGATAAATAGAAATGGAATTTATAAACGTTGTTTTATAAATTCGTAAACAACTTATTTTGATAAGTAAATTGTTGAAACCTATTAATGAAGTTATATTCACATTTTTGACTGTGAATAATACTTTAAAATAAAATGTATAAAAGGATGAAAAAAAAATTGTTAACGTAGAATATTCACGTTTTTGAATAGTGAATAATATGTTAAAGAAAATGTTTAGATTTGATGTTTTAAATAGAATTAAAACGATCTAACGATGTTTTAAAATATGTTGAGATTCAAAATCATAGATTTCAACATTTATTGTTGAAATAGACGTTTTCGAGAAATAGAAGGAAATGGTGGACTATAACACTATTGTTATAATAAATGATTTCCGAAAGGAAATGTTTTGTATAGTATTGGGATTTATATATCTATCTTAAAATTCGAATCCCTATACTAGTGATTTTGGGACGTCGTAACGATGTTTTACGCAACATTCGTTTTGGCCCAAATAAATATGTTTAAGAGCATGATTTCCTTAAAGAATGAAATATATACTTAATTTCGATTTAAGTATATTGAATATTTTCTAAGAATTGAAAATAAATAAAATTTGTAATTTACTTATGAATAAATAAGTATGGAAATGTTTTCCAATATAAAGTGAATATTTTGAGAATTTATCTTTTTGAAGATAAATTGAAAAGGAATATTGAAATGAATAATTGAAATCGAATATTCATAGATATTTTGGATTATAAATTCACTAAGGAATTTATAAAGGAAAGGGGAACTTGTTTAAAAATAAATATTGATTTATTTTTGAAGTATTGAAAATTATATATCTAGTAAAGATATTTTGGAAAATAAATAATTTGGAAAATTATTGGGAATCTGGTGATGTTGTGCATATCCATTGATAGTTCAATAACCGACTATCAATATTTCCCTTTGAATGGGTATTTGATGTGATTTGTTTGATTTTGAATGCCACACTTATTTTTGAATAAGCGCTCACTATTCGGGTTAACCGGGAAAGGACCATGGGGTCGTATAATCCATTCCGAATATGTGATACGTCGTTATGAATTGCATTTTGAAGATCGGTGTTGAAGACCGGGTCTTTTTGAAAGCAAAAGGACAACTCGTCGATTGTCTTTGCACCGAGTAGCTACGGTATAGAGACTCCCTACGTGATCGGAAGTCCGGACGTGATTAGAGATTATCCGGATTGCAAGGGCTTCGTGAGAAGTGCCTTCGGTTTTGTTCGAGCCCGGAACAGACTTGTATGGATTGTATTTCTGACATTACAAATCGAGATATAAAGCCGATTTCATTAAAATATATTTCTGTTAGTGGCGGAGAATTTATTCTTTTAGCTTAACACCCTTCTCTGAGACGTACGAGCTCAGAGGTTATGTAGTTGAATGTTATCAGCGATATATTCCAAATTTGGTAATGTGACATGCTGAGTGTTGCTGAAATGATCATTGTGTTGATTATTTGTGATAGGATCAATTGTTTGATCGTCTATCTTGGTGATCATTTCTATGATCATTTGTTGACCCAAAGCACGACTTTTGTATAAAGTGTGTTTTTGTGGACGTGACTTCGTCGAGCCTCACAAACCGGTAATGGTCGAAACAGGAATTGTGCGGCAAGGTTTTCAGGGATAACTTCCCTAGGGTATGACCATTCCTTCTGGAAAAGGGTAGTATCATGGAATGGAGCCCAGATACTTACTCATGTTGAAACACTTATTATTATGGTGTGATGTTGGTTAGAGAGCTCTCGTTTAAAGGTTCCAAAGGACCGGGGGTGGCATATCTGAGGGTTTGTAATATTCCTTGGGAAAAGGGATTCCCGGCTTTGTTTAGCAGAGAACGGTGGTTCTCGGGGCGTCCTTCCAGAGGCGTTTCCATGTGGCAATGGGAAGTTCCTTGGCCTGACCATTTGTTGGAAATCCAAAGAAACAATACGAAACTTGTACGGTTTTAGTTGTAGAACCTGCCATTTAAAATGGTAGCTATAGTAGGCATAATATAATGGTACCTATGCTGGCTAAGATTTATATTCTACTTTCGAAATATCTTCTACACTATGCACTAATAATAATATCAAAATTGATTTGATTTTAATGCGTATCAAGCATTTTTGACTAACATAAGAAGAAATCTTCCCCAAGTCTGCATTTACATTGTGTGTGTGGCGGGAGGTCTTATGGTAGTCTCATTTTTAAAAGCATTGCGAATTGATTTTTAAAATATTCCTCTTTTTGATTTTAAAGAAAAATAAACTGTTTTAGTTCTCGCACCAGTCACATGACTGACTCAGAGTTTATTGTTTTCCTTCCTAAACTCTGGGTGCCCACCAATTTTCACACGGGCAGTCAAGAGTTAAGGTTTATCAGGATATTCTGGAATTCAGAAATTGCTGGAGGCAAGCTGGATGGCATGGCGTATTACTAGTTTATATAGTATTTCTTTTCCACTGTTTGTTGTTGTTGTACACTCTGATAATATGATGTAATGAAATGTAATGTAATGAAATGTAATAACTGATATAGTTCTTTGTTTAAAGATTATTCATTTATCTATTATATGTTGTTCCGCTGCGAATTGTGAGATTCTGATGTTGTTTCTGTTGTTTTCTTTTCCCTCTATTTTCTATCTTCCTTCTCTCTTCTTCTTTTCTTTTCTTCTTCTTAAACCCTCAGTGTTCGGTTTTCCGTCGTTCGATTACTCGGCAGTCGATAAAGTGAGTGTCGATGTTGAATTTTCGGAAGACGACGAATCGGGTCCTGACAATGTGGTATCAAAGCATACGGTTAAGCGACAACCATGGTTCTGTTGGGTATTACTCATTAGAGATAGAGTCAGTAGTGCTCTAGATTGAGTTTGAGTGTAATAATAGCTATGAGAGCGTATTTGTTAGTGAATATATAAAATTGTTTTATATTGTGATGATTGGTTTGTTGAGTGGCATATGAACTTTCGTCAGCGTGGTCCGCAAGACTATGCCGAAGGGGTTTCTAAACATTTAAATAGAACAATTCGACACAATATTGTTTTAAATTGGGTAAATGAAATAATTTTGCCTTGAGTATATTTTATATATAAAGAAATAATTTTTCAGAATTATTAAAGGAGTGTATATAAGTGGATTGTTTAGTTGTTTGAATAATCTAAGTAAAAAGAATTATAAGAATTGAATTATAATTAAAGTGATTTACAATTGTGAAATAAACTTATATATATATATATAAGAAGTGAAATTATATGAATATATTTATGAATATGAGTTATAAATAAAAATGAATTTAAAGTTAAATGGAATATAACTTAAGAAATGTTGAATGAAGTTGATTTCGGTATCAAAGTAAATTAATAAAGTGAAGTGATAAAAGTAGGAACTTGAGTTATGTAAATGAAATTCAACTTTTGTAATTGAATTGAATGAATGGATTGAATGATAAACAATTGAATGTGAATAAAATTGATAGGAAGTAATGAATATAAGTGTTAATTCATTAAAATCTAATGTTATTGGAAAGTTGAATGGTTGAATAAAAAATCAATTAATTAAACCAATTGATAAGCAAAGGAATTTGGTTGTAATTGACATACATTGGTTGTTATATGATTGTTAGTTGATTGTATATAAATTCATTAAGTGTTAGTGAAATTGGAAGCTATGAAATTGAATTCAAATTTGAAGTAAATAAATTTGAATAGAATTGAAAGTGAATTGGATTTAAATTAGTAGATGATAACTAATTGAATTGAGAATGAATGTTGATAAAATCCAATGTAAATGAATCAAATGTGAATTAAATTGAAAACCATTTCATTGAATATTAATGAGAATATGAATGAATATATATTGGTTATGAATTTGTTGAATGATAGTTGGTTGATGGTTGAATATATTGCTTTTATTGCATTTGCTATGTTAACATATATAGTTATTATGTTGCTATATGTTGTATATCGATACTATTGTCTATATGCATGATTCTCATGTTGTTTGTTGAGTGTTTAGTAGGTGCGGATCGCGTTTGCTTTGCATTTGGAGCTCGCTTTCGCGCTATATTAGCCGTATATGCTCGCTAATAAAATATAAGGTACGTATCTCGGATTACATATCGTACTTTTATACTTTCTCCCTTCGGGATGCCTCATTATTTGATGAGATGTATATTTGTGATATATACTGTCATTTTTTTTTCGGATCGAGCCGCGCAAAGGAGACTATGGCGAATTTTTCCGAAAATTTAAGGCGTTAGAAAATTTTTGAGAAAATTGGAAAATTTTGAAAACTTTAACTTTGATTTAGAAGTTGAAAGTTAAACGATAGTAGTTGTTTTTGAAAAGGATAACTAAGTATAATTTGAAAACTTAGTAAAGTTATTGTAAGAAATTTAATTATGGATTTTGGAAAATTAATAGATTCTGTAACTTTTCTTACTTAATAATTTCGAGGACGAAATTCTTTTAAGGGGGGAAGATTGTAACGACCCAGAATTTTTGGAAATTAAAATTTGAATATTTAATTAATTTTAAATATTTATAAGTGAATTTATAAGTCGAATAATTTTTATTTTGAATTATTGGATTTAATTGAAGAATTAAATCGATAATTTAATATGTTAAATTATGGAAATAATTGAAAATAGAGTTAAATATGATTGAAAATGATTTTTAAAATTTTATTTTATCATGTTGGAGTTAGAACGATATTTTAGAACTTTTAAAATCGAATTAAAAGTTTATTTGTGAAAATTGAATATTTTAATATTAAATCGACTAGTGAAAATAGTCAATTTTTGAACAGTCTCAGAATTGAACGAAACCAGTTCCATTAGATCCGTAATAGTTAGTTATTACCGAATTTCAATTTTCGTGTCAATCGGAGCTATCGTTTAATCGTGGCAGCTCGAAACGCATCGAATTGTTTTTATTATTAATTTGGCGAGTTAAAATAGCCATTTTTCAAAAAGTCTCGGATTTCGACGAAACCAGTTTCATCGGATCCCTAATATGATATTATTGTAAGGTTTCAAATTTCGTGTCAATTGGATTTACCGTTTGTCCGGTACGAATTAAAACGCCTAGAAAATCGTTTAAATCGGTTTAATTTAAATTGAACGTTTATTGCCATATCTCGCACAGATGTCCGAATTAGCTTTCGAAACCTGTTCCATTGTGTCCGGAACGCGGGGTAAACCCTAGAAACGCTGGTTACGGCACGCAAATCGGAGTTCGGAAAATCAAAATGAATAGTGTTCGATTTTTTTCCTATAAATACCCCCCTAAATTCACAAAAAAAATAAAAAATAAAAAAAAACCTAAACCTAATTTCTAGCAGCCGCCGCCAGTTACAACCAAGGGCCAGAAACGCGCGATCTTCCTCCTCCATTATCTTCCCATCCATCAACTTTCACCAGAAACTCCTAACTAGAAAATCGTAGAGCACATCGTGATCTTGCGATCCAACGGTGGGGATGTGGAATGGAGGCTCGGTGCGGTGGAAATTCTCGTTCGAACGTCTGATGTTCGAACGCGGTTATCTCGATTCTTGCGCAACCGAGTGGGGTCGGATCTGGGACGTTGGCGTAGGGGAGCAAGGCGCATCTCGTAGTGGTCGTTGATCGAGCTCCAGCGCGTTGTGGTGGGTGCGAAAATTCATGTAGTATAGGCGGCGATGGGTTTTGTTTCGCGTTCTTGTTACTGGGCGCGTGAACGAGATGGAGGAAGGAAGGAGTTGCACGGCTATGATCTGATGGAAGTGGATCCAACGGCCTGTAGTGGATTAGGTTAAAATTTTTATATTTATGTTGTAAAATTTAGTTATAAAATTCGTGTAATCTTGTAAAAATCATAACTTTTTCATACGAGGTCGAAAACGCACGAAACCAGTTGCGTTGGAATCGTATCGTCGAGCACTACGCGATGAAATTGGATTGGAGTCGTTTGGAGTTAGTGAGAATTTTGGGTAAAATTAAACGTCCGTTTAATTTTATTCGAAATAAATCGCTAAAACGGAATTTAAATCAAGGTGAGAACTTCTCACTCAATCGAATCGGTTTCGATTTTATTTTAAATAGTTAGATTTAAAATATTTGAATGCATGTTTGAATGTTGATTGATATCTATTGATTGTTAAAATAGACATTATACGCCGTTAGTAAGCGGATGTTATTTATTAAAAACATATACCGCGAATATTTCATAAACAGTGAAATTGGTATTATATATAATAGCAATATATATATATTGGCATATGTATATATTGGAGTTATTGATTTCCCGCATTTGTTTAGCGGATGAGACCCTATTGCGCCGTTATTAAGCGGATAATATTTTAAATCCCATATACCGCGATAATTTCGTACTGGAGCGAAATTGGTATTGTGCTAATGTTTGTGGATGCAGGAAAACAGGTTGGAGGGATCCAACTGGATTCCTCAACAGTATTTATTTGATTTTGAATATTTTGATATTCATTGATTATCATATACGATATATGATATCGTTGTAGTCGTGATTGACTATTTGGTATGTAGCATCATTGGACCAAGTTTTGGAATTTTAAAATGATTTCAAAGTGATTTTTGAAAGTATACGTTTATAAAATATATTTTTTTGAACTGATCCATTTTAAATAAATAAACGTTATAATTTTTAAAGTTATAAAAATTATGATTTTTGAGAAATATAGTTAAAAACTGATTTTTGAGAATATGATGCTAATGATTTTATAAAATAGTTTAATCGGAATTTTAGAATTTATTGTGAAAAGTTTAAATATAGGATTTATAAAATTTAATTATTTTATGAATCAAAATGGTGAAATAATAAAGGAGATTAAAGACGTTTTAAAAGAATAATATAAATTGAATTATATTAAGAGATTTATAAATGGATATTTATAAATTGAAATATTGAAATTATAAAACGAGTTTTTATAAGTGTTTGAATGAAGTGAAAATGAATTTCATAAATTGAATGAAATTTATAGAATTATAAACGGTGAAATTATAAATGGAATTTTATAAACAGTAGGTTTATAAAATTTATAAAGTCATTAAAAGAATGGTTTTGGATAAATAATTGAATCTTATAAGTTATAAGATTTATAATTATGAAGTTCAAAGGAACGATTTTTCAAACAAATAAATTATAAGTATTTGACTTATAATATGAATTTCTAGTATATCATTGAGATATGAAGTGAGATAGGTTAATAAAGGAGATTTATAAAAGAAGTTTTTATAAGATAAATAGAAATGGAATTTATAAACGTTGTTTTATAAATTCGTAAACAACTTATTTTGATAAGTAAATTGTTGAAACCTATTAATGAAGTTATATTCACATTTTTGACTGTGAATAATACTTTAAAATAAAATATATAAAAGGATGAAAAAAAAATTGTTAACGTAGTATATTCACGTTTTTGAATAGTGAATAATATGTTAAAGAAAATGTTTAGATTTGATGTTTTAAATAGAATTAAAACGATCTAACGATGTTTTAAAATATGTTGAGATTCGAAATCATAGATTTCAACATTTATTGTTGAAATAGACGTTTTCGAGAAATAGAAGGAAATGGTGGACTATAACACTATTGTTATAATAAATGATTTCCGAAAGGAAATGTTTTGTATAGTATTGGGATTTATATATCTATCTTAAAATTCGAATCCCTATACTAGTGATTTTGGGACGTCGTAACGATGTTTTACGCAACATTCGTTTTGGCCCAAATAAATATGTTTAAGAGCATGATTTCCTTAAAGAATGAAATATATACTTAATTTCGATTTAAGTATATTGAATATTTTCTAAGAATTGAAAATAAATAAAATTTGTAATTTACTTATGAATAAATAAGTATGGAAATGTTTTCCAATATAAAGTGAATATTTTGAGAATTTATCTTTTTGAAGATAAATTGAAAAGGAATATTGAAATGAATAATTGAAATCGAATATTCATAGATATTTTGGATTATAAATTCACTAAGGAATTTATAAAGGAAAGGGGAACTTGTTTAAAAATAAATATTGATTTATTTTTGAAGTATTGAAAATTATATATCTAGTAAAGATATTTTGGAAAATAAATAATTTGGAAAATTATTGGGAATCTGGTGATGTTGTGCATATCCATTGATAGTTCAATAACCGACTATCAGTATTTCCCTTTGATTGGGTATTTGATGTGATTTGTTTGATTTTGAATGCCACACTTATTTTTGAATAAGCGCTCACTATTCGGGTTAACCGGGAAAGGACCATGGGGTCGTATAACCCATTCCGAATATGTGATACGTCGTTATGAATTGCATTTTGAAGATCGGTGTTGAAGACCGGATCTTTTTGAAAGCGAAAGGACAACTCGTCGATTGTCTTTGCACCGAGTAGCTACGGTATAGAGACTCCCTATGTGATGGGAAGTCCGGACGTGATTAGAGATTATCCGGATTGCAAGGGCTTCGTGAGAAGTGCCTTCGGTTTTGTTCGAGCCCGGAACAGACTTGTATGGATTGTATGTCTGACATTACAAATCGAGATATAAAGCCGATTTCATTCAAATATATTTCTGTTGGTGGCGGAGAATTTATTCTTTTAGCTTAACATCCTTCTCTGAGACGTACGAGTTCAGAGGTTATGTAGTTGAATGTTATCAGCGATATATTCCAAATTTGGTAATGTGACATGCTGAGTGTTGCTGAAATGATCATTGTGTTGATTATTTGTGATAGGATCAATTGTTTGATCGTCTATCTTGGTGATCATTTCTATGATCATTTGTTGACCCAAAGCACGGCTTTTGTATAAAGTGTGTTTTTGTGGACGTGACTTCGTCGAGCCTCACACACCGGTAATGGTCGAAACAGGAATTGTGCGGCAAGGTTTTCAGGGATAACTTCCCTAAGGTATGACCATTCCTTCTGGAAAAGGGTAGTATCATGGAATGGATCCCAGATACTTACTCATGTTGAAACACTTATTATTATGGTGTGATGTTGGTTAGAGAGCTCTCGTTTAAAGGTTCCAAAGGACCGGGGGTGGCATATCTGAGGGTTTGTAATATTCCTTGGGAAAAGGGATTCACGGCTTTGTTTAGCAGAGAACGGTGGTTCTCGGGGCGTCCTTCCAGAGGCGTTTCCATGTGGCAATGGGAAGTTCCTTGGCCTGACCATTTGTTGGAAATCCAAAGAAACAATACGAAACTTGTACGGTTTTAGTTGTAGAACCTGCCATTTAAAATGGTAGCTATAGTAGGCATAATATAATGGTACCTATGCTGGCTAAGATTTATATTCTACTTTCGAAATATCTTCTACACTATGCACTAATAATAATATCAAAATTGATTTGATTTTAATGCGTATCAAGCATCTTTGACTAACATAAGAAGAAATCTTCCCCAAGTCTGCGTTTGCATTGTGTGTGTGGCGGGAGGTCTTATGGTAGTCTCATTTTTAAAAGCATTGCGAATTGATTTTTAAAATATTCCTCTTTTTGATTTTAAAGAAAAATAAACTGTTTTAGTTCTCGCACCAGTCACATGACTGACTCAGAGTTTATTGTTTTCCTTCCTAAACTCTGGGTGCCCACCAATTTTCACACGGGCAGTCAAGAGTTAAGGTTTATCAGGATATTCTGGAATTCAGAAATTGCTGGAGGCAAGCTGGATGGCATGGCGTATTACTAGTTTATATAGTATTTCTTTTCCACTGTTTGTTGTTGTTGTACACTCTGATAATATGATGTAATGAAATGTAATGTAATGAAATGTAATAACTGATATAGTTCTTTGTTTAAAGATTATTCATTTATCTATTATATGTTGTTCCGCTGCGAATTGTGAGATTCTGATGTTGTTTCTGTTGTTTTCTTTTCCCTCTATTTTCTATCTTCCTTCTCTCTTCTTCTTTTCTTTTCTTCTTCTTAAACCCTCAGTGTTCGGTTTTCCGTCGTTCGATTACTCGGCAGTCGATAAAGTGAGTGTCGATGTTGAATTTTCGGAAGACGACGAATCGGGTCCTGACAATGTGGTATCAAAGCATACGGTTAAGCGACAACCATGGTTCTGTTGGGTATTACTCATTAGAGATAGAGTCAGTAGTGCTCTAGATTGAGTTTGAGTGTAATAATAGCTATGAGAGCGTATTTGTTAGTGAATATATAAAATTGTTTTATATTGTGATGATTGGTTTGTTGAGTGGCATATGAACTTTCGTCAGCGTGGTCCGCAAGACTATGCCGAAGGGGTTTCTAAACATTTAAATAGAACAATTCGACACAATATTGTTTTAAATTGGGTAAATGAAATAATTTTGCCTTGAGTATATTTTATATATAAAGAAATAATTTTTCAGAATTATTAAAGGAGTGTATATAAGTGGATTGTTTAGTTGTTTGAATAATCTAAGTAAAAAGAATTATAAGAATTGAATTATAATTAAAGTGATTTACAATTGTGAAATAAACTTATATATATATATATAAGAAGTGAAATTATATGAATATATTTATGAATATGAGTTATAAATAAAAATGAATTTAAAGTTAAATGGAATATAACTTAAGAAATGTTGAATGAAGTTGATTTCGGTATCAAAGTAAATTAATAAAGTGAAGTGATAAAAGTAGGAACTTGAGTTATGTAAATGAAATTCAACTTTTGTAATTGAATTGAATGAATGGATTGAATGATAAACAATTGAATGTGAATAAAATTGATAGGAAGTAATGAATATAAGTGTTAATTCATTAAAATCTAATGTTATTGGAAAGTTGAATGGTTGAATAAAAAATCAATTAATTAAACCAATTGATAAGCAAAGGAATTTGGTTGTAATTGACATACATTGGTTGTTATATGATTGTTAGTTGATTGTATATAAATTCATTAAGTGTTAGTGAAATTGGAAGCTATGAAATTGAATTCAAATTTGAAGTAAATAAATTTGAATAGAATTGAAAGTGAATTGGATTTAAATTAGTAGATGATAACTAATTGAATTGAGAATGAATGTTGATAAAATCCAATGTAAATGAATCAAATGTGAATTAAATTGAAAACCATTTCATTGAATATTAATGAGAATATGAATGAATATATATTGGTTATGAATTTGTTGAATGATAGTTGGTTGATGGTTGAATATATTGCTTTTATTGCATTTGCTATGTTAACATATATAGTTATTATGTTGCTATATGTTGTATATCGATACTATTGTCTATATGCATGATTCTCATGTTGTTTGTTGAGTGTTTAGTAGGTGCGGATCGCGTTTGCTTCGCATTTGGAGCTCGCTTTCGCGCTATATTAGCCGTATATGCTCGCTAATAAAATATAAGGTACGTATCTCGGATTACATATCGTACTTTTATACTTTCTCCCTTCGGGATGCCTCATTATTTGATGAGATGTATATTTGTGATATATACTGTCATTTTTTTTTCGGATCGAGCCGCGCAAAGGAGACTATGGCGAATTTTTCCGAAAATTTAAGGCGTTAGAAAATTTTTGAGAAAATTGGAAAATTTTGAAAACTTTAACTTTGATTTAGAAGTTGAAAGTTAAACGATAGTAGTTGTTTTTGAAAAGGATAACTAAGTATAATTTGAAAACTTAGTAAAGTTATTGTAAGAAATTTAATTATGGATTTTGGAAAATTAATAGATTCTGTAACTTTTCTTACTTAATAATTTCGAGGACGAAATTCTTTTAAGGGGGGAAGATTGTAACGACCCAGAATTTTTGGAAATTAAAATTTGAATATTTAATTAATTTTAAATATTTATAAGTGAATTTATAAGTCGAATAATTTTTATTTTGAATTATTGGATTTAATTGAAGAATTAAATCGATAATTTAATATGTTAAATTATGGAAATAATTGAAAATAGAGTTAAATATGATTGAAAATGATTTTTAAAATTTTATTTTATCATGTTGGAGTTAGAACGATATTTTAGAACTTTTAAAATCGAATTAAAAGTTTATTTGTGAAAATTGAATATTTTAATATTAAATCGACTAGTGAAAATAGTCAATTTTTGAACAGTCTCAGAATTGAACGAAACCAGTTCCATTAGATCCGTAATAGTTAGTTATTACCGAATTTCAATTTTCGTGTCAATCGGAGCTATCGTTTAATCGTGGCAGCTCGAAACGCATCGAATTGTTTTTATTATTAATTTGGCGAGTTAAAATAGCCATTTTTCAAAAAGTCTCGGATTTCGACGAAACCAGTTTCATCGGATCCCTAATATGATATTATTGTAAGGTTTCAAATTTCGTGTCAATTGGATTTACCGTTTGTCCGGTACGAATTAAAACGCCTAGAAAATCGTTTAAATCGGTTTAATTTAAATTGAACGTTTATTGCCATATCTCGCACAGATGTCCGAATTAGCTTTCGAAACCTGTTCCATTGTGTCCGGAACGCGGGGTAAACCCTAGAAACGCTGGTTACGGCACGCAAATCGGAGTTCGGAAAATCAAAATGAATAGTGTTCGATTTTTTTCCTATAAATACCCCCCTAAATTCACAAAAAAAATAAAAAATAAAAAAAAACCTAAACCTAATTTCTAGCAGCCGCCGCCAGTTACAACCAAGGGCCAGAAACGCGCGATCTTCCTCCTCCATTATCTTCCCATCCATCAACTTTCACCAGAAACTCCTAACTAGAAAATCGTAGAGCACATCGTGATCTTGCGATCCAACGGTGGGGATGTGGAATGGAGGCTCGGTGCGGTGGAAATTCTCGTTCGAACGTCTGATGTTCGAACGCGGTTATCTCGATTCTTGCGCAACCGAGTGGGGTCGGATCTGGGACGTTGGCGTAGGGGAGCAAGGCGCATCTCGTAGTGGTCGTTGATCGAGCTCCAGCGCGTTGTGGTGGGTGCGAAAATTCATGTAGTATAGGCGGCGATGGGTTTTGTTTCGCGTTCTTGTTACTGGGCGCGTGAACGAGATGGAGGAAGGAAGGAGTTGCACGGCTATGATCTGATGGAAGTGGATCCAACGGCCTGTAGTGGATTAGGTTAAAATTTTTATATTTATGTTGTAAAATTTAGTTATAAAATTCGTGTAATCTTGTAAAAATCATAACTTTTTCATACGAGGTCGAAAACGCACGAAACCAGTTGCGTTGGAATCGTATCGTCGAGCACTACGCGATGAAATTGGATTGGAGTCGTTTGGAGTTAGTGAGAATTTTGGGTAAAATTAAACGTCCGTTTAATTTTATTCGAAATAAATCGCTAAAACGGAATTTAAATCAAGGTGAGAACTTCTCACTCAATCGAATCGGTTTCGATTTTATTTTAAATAGTTAGATTTAAAATATTTGAATGCATGTTTGAATGTTGATTGATATCTATTGATTGTTAAAATAGACATTATACGCCGTTAGTAAGCGGATGTTATTTATTAAAAACATATACCGCGAATATTTCATAAACAGTGAAATTGGTATTATATATAATAGCAATATATATATATTGGCATATGTATATATTGGAGTTATTGATTTCCCGCATTTGTTTAGCGGATGAGACCCTATTGCGCCGTTATTAAGCGGATAATATTTTAAATCCCATATACCGCGATAATTTCGTACTGGAGCGAAATTGGTATTGTGCTAATGTTTGTGGATGCAGGAAAACAGGTTGGAGGGATCCAACTGGATTCCTCAACAGTATTTATTTGATTTTGAATATTTTGATATTCATTGATTATCATATACGATATATGATATCGTTGTAGTCGTGATTGACTATTTGGTATGTAGCATCATTGGACCAAGTTTTGGAATTTTAAAATGATTTCAAAGTGATTTTTGAAAGTATACGTTTATAAAATATATTTTTTTGAACTGATCCATTTTAAATAAATAAACGTTATAATTTTTAAAGTTATAAAAATTATGATTTTTGAGAAATATAGTTAAAAACTGATTTTTGAGAATATGATGCTAATGATTTTATAAAATAGTTTAATCGGAATTTTAGAATTTATTGTGAAAAGTTTAAATATAGGATTTATAAAATTTAATTATTTTATGAATCAAAATGGTGAAATAATAAAGGAGATTAAAGACGTTTTAAAAGAATAATATAAATTGAATTATATTAAGAGATTTATAAATGGATATTTATAAATTGAAATATTGAAATTATAAAACGAGTTTTTATAAGTGTTTGAATGAAGTGAAAATGAATTTCATAAATTGAATGAAATTTATAGAATTATAAACGGTGAAATTATAAATGGAATTTTATAAACAGTAGGTTTATAAAATTTATAAAGTCATTAAAAGAATGGTTTTGGATAAATAATTGAATCTTATAAGTTATAAGATTTATAATTATGAAGTTCAAAGGAACGATTTTTCAAACAAATAAATTATAAGTATTTGACTTATAATATGAATTTCTAGTATATCATTGAGATATGAAGTGAGATAGGTTAATAAAGGAGATTTATAAAAGAAGTTTTTATAAGATAAATAGAAATGGAATTTATAAACGTTGTTTTATAAATTCGTAAACAACTTATTTTGATAAGTAAATTGTTGAAACCTATTAATGAAGTTATATTCACATTTTTGACTGTGAATAATACTTTAAAATAAAATATATAAAAGGATGAAAAAAAAATTGTTAACGTAGTATATTCACGTTTTTGAATAGTGAATAATATGTTAAAGAAAATGTTTAGATTTGATGTTTTAAATAGAATTAAAACGATCTAACGATGTTTTAAAATATGTTGAGATTCGAAATCATAGATTTCAACATTTATTGTTGAAATAGACGTTTTCGAGAAATAGAAGGAAATGGTGGACTATAACACTATTGTTATAATAAATGATTTCCGAAAGGAAATGTTTTGTATAGTATTGGGATTTATATATCTATCTTAAAATTCGAATCCCTATACTAGTGATTTTGGGACGTCGTAACGATGTTTTACGCAACATTCGTTTTGGCCCAAATAAATATGTTTAAGAGCATGATTTCCTTAAAGAATGAAATATATACTTAATTTCGATTTAAGTATATTGAATATTTTCTAAGAATTGAAAATAAATAAAATTTGTAATTTACTTATGAATAAATAAGTATGGAAATGTTTTCCAATATAAAGTGAATATTTTGAGAATTTATCTTTTTGAAGATAAATTGAAAAGGAATATTGAAATGAATAATTGAAATCGAATATTCATAGATATTTTGGATTATAAATTCACTAAGGAATTTATAAAGGAAAGGGGAACTTGTTTAAAAATAAATATTGATTTATTTTTGAAGTATTGAAAATTATATATCTAGTAAAGATATTTTGGAAAATAAATAATTTGGAAAATTATTGGGAATCTGGTGATGTTGTGCATATCCATTGATAGTTCAATAACCGACTATCAGTATTTCCCTTTGATTGGGTATTTGATGTGATTTGTTTGATTTTGAATGCCACACTTATTTTTGAATAAGCGCTCACTATTCGGGTTAACCGGGAAAGGACCATGGGGTCGTATAACCCATTCCGAATATGTGATACGTCGTTATGAATTGCATTTTGAAGATCGGTGTTGAAGACCGGATCTTTTTGAAAGCGAAAGGACAACTCGTCGATTGTCTTTGCACCGAGTAGCTACGGTATAGAGACTCCCTATGTGATGGGAAGTCCGGACGTGATTAGAGATTATCCGGATTGCAAGGGCTTCGTGAGAAGTGCCTTCGGTTTTGTTCGAGCCCGGAACAGACTTGTATGGATTGTATGTCTGACATTACAAATCGAGATATAAAGCCGATTTCATTCAAATATATTTCTGTTGGTGGCGGAGAATTTATTCTTTTAGCTTAACATCCTTCTCTGAGACGTACGAGTTCAGAGGTTATGTAGTTGAATGTTATCAGCGATATATTCCAAATTTGGTAATGTGACATGCTGAGTGTTGCTGAAATGATCATTGTGTTGATTATTTGTGATAGGATCAATTGTTTGATCGTCTATCTTGGTGATCATTTCTATGATCATTTGTTGACCCAAAGCACGGCTTTTGTATAAAGTGTGTTTTTGTGGACGTGACTTCGTCGAGCCTCACACACCGGTAATGGTCGAAACAGGAATTGTGCGGCAAGGTTTTCAGGGATAACTTCCCTAAGGTATGACCATTCCTTCTGGAAAAGGGTAGTATCATGGAATGGATCCCAGATACTTACTCATGTTGAAACACTTATTATTATGGTGTGATGTTGGTTAGAGAGCTCTCGTTTAAAGGTTCCAAAGGACCGGGGGTGGCATATCTGAGGGTTTGTAATATTCCTTGGGAAAAGGGATTCACGGCTTTGTTTAGCAGAGAACGGTGGTTCTCGGGGCGTCCTTCCAGAGGCGTTTCCATGTGGCAATGGGAAGTTCCTTGGCCTGACCATTTGTTGGAAATCCAAAGAAACAATACGAAACTTGTACGGTTTTAGTTGTAGAACCTGCCATTTAAAATGGTAGCTATAGTAGGCATAATATAATGGTACCTATGCTGGCTAAGATTTATATTCTACTTTCGAAATATCTTCTACACTATGCACTAATAATAATATCAAAATTGATTTGATTTTAATGCGTATCAAGCATCTTTGACTAACATAAGAAGAAATCTTCCCCAAGTCTGCGTTTGCATTGTGTGTGTGGCGGGAGGTCTTATGGTAGTCTCATTTTTAAAAGCATTGCGAATTGATTTTTAAAATATTCCTCTTTTTGATTTTAAAGAAAAATAAACTGTTTTAGTTCTCGCACCAGTCACATGACTGACTCGAAGTTTATTGTTTTCCTTCCTAAACTCTGGGTGCCCACCAATTTTCACACGGGCAGTCAAGAGTTAAGGTTTATCAGGATATTCTGGAATTCAGAAATTGCTGAAGGCAAGCTGGATGGCATGGCGTATTACTAGTTTATATAGTATTTCTTTTCCACTGTTTGTTGTTGTTGTACACTCTGATAATATGATGTAATGAAATGTAATGTAATGAAATGTAATAACTGATATAGTTCTTTGTTTAAAGATTATTCATTTATCTATTATATGTTGTTCCGCTGCGAATTGTGAGATTCTGATGTTGTTTCTGTTGTTTTCTTTTCCCTCTATTTTCTATCTTCCTTCTCTCTTCTTCTTTTCTTTTCTTCTTCTTAAACCCTCAGTGTTCGGTTTTCTGTCGTTCGATTACTCGGCAGTCGATAAAGTGAGTATCGATGTTGAATTTTCGGAAGACGAAGAATCGGGTCCTGACACTTATATATACAAGTGTAAATGTTGTGCGTTTCTGATTTTAAACTGTGCATGTTAATAACTCTGTTCCAGGTAGGGGTGTTACCCATCAGAAAAAAAATAATTTTTACATCTTATTATCTAATCACTGTTAACACTTAGATTAAAAACAAAATAGTTTAGTTTAATAAATTCCATGTACTAAAAATACAAACAAGCATGAAAGTGATGAAATATACATGTACTTGGAAATATCAGCAGGAATTCTTTAAAACTTGTAAAAATCAGATGTTAATTTTCACTGATTCAAGCATATGTCCTAGTTCAGTTTGAAAAGATTGGATTTTTGAAACAATTATCAAATTTTTTAATTTTGTATTAAGCTAGCATTTGGGGTTCAACTGGAAGTTGGGTTTCTGCCAAATTCAGATGATTTAGGAAACTGGGTTGCTCGATATTCTTGATGGAGCTAGGGTTTGGATTGGTGAGTGGTGCAAAAATGGTTAGAGAATTTATAAATCTCTGTGTGGTTTGAATTTGCTCGTATTTGATTTTTAACCTAGTTTTAGTTCTTGCTGTAAATTGGTCTACTGCACATTCTTCTCTACATCGAGTTGGATGAAATTCTAGGTGAAGGTGGCGCGGTGGGTCGTAACAGATGGCCGGAGTTGTAGGGGTTAACGTTGATCAGTGGCGTGGGTTCTAGGAAAAGTTATGATGATGGTTTGGGTTCAGTTCATCCTGAGGAGCTCGATTTTGAATCGAGGCAAAGAAATGGGTTCTGTTGATCATAGAAGCTTGTAGAGTGGTAGGGTGATGTGGCAGTGGGTTCGACGTTGGTCGGAATGGTTCTGGCACCGGTGCAGGTTGCACGGAGACTAGTTGGTGTCTGCAGTTTGTATTTTGTTTTGGGTTGCTTGATTTTCTCGAAGGGAGACTCGGGATATTAGGGAAATGGCTCGGGGTAATACTCGTGTGGGTTCTGGGGTTTTTGGCTTGTGAGTTTAAACTGTTATGTTTTAATAGTTTTTAATTTTTAACTGAAACGGTTTTTTTTTTAAATTTAAAATCAAATTTGTTTTTAAAAAAAATGTACTTGTTTCTTGGTTCAAATATTAATGGGTTGAACCCAAATGGAACATTTAACTAGATTTTAAATTTAAAATAAAGTAAGTTTTTAAACTTTAAATAATTAAGCTAAAGTTATTTCTAGAAATTTATTTCTTTAAATTAATGTGTTTTTATAAATGAATTTGTACGAATGTTTAAAATGTTTTTAAGTTAAAAACTTTAATGTTATTTTCAAAACTTATTTTGGAAATATAAAAAGGAATGTATAAGGAAATGTTTTTATTAGTTAATGAAAAATGATTTAAAATTAACAATTAAAGTTTTAAGTAATTTATTAACTTGAAATTAGGATTGTTAATTAATAATTAAAGGAAATTAATTAATGATTTGTTTTTGAGAGAAATGTGTGATCCTCTAACTGAAGAGGAGAGCACACATGGAACACTATATATATAACAAAAAATAAGGAGCTGCCAACATGCCTGACAGGTGGCCTGACTATATAAAAAATAAGAAAATGAAAAGACACCCCTCAAATGAGCTCCGGCAAAGCCACCGCCCATTACACCCTAATACCGAGCTCCGGCAAGGCCACCGCCCAATACTAGAGTGTTAAAGGTATCATGAGAAAAAATCCATAGAGAGGAACTCCATCAGGAGGACCAAAATGAAGAGCTCCACAAAGAAGATCTAGAGAAAAGACAAATGCAATCCAAATCCTAGAGAAGAGCTATCCTGAAAACCTGAATAAACCTGAATGCTCTCCTGCAAACCAGATAAGAGAAAAACCAGCAACCAACCTAAACCAAACCTGGAACAAAACTATGAAGTCAAGTTAGAATGAATCACATATATGTATATAAATAGAATTTATATACATATATGTGAGAGAGAAAATAAACAAGCAACAAAATTATGAATCTAATGTAGAAAGAGAATTATGATTCATCATATGAACATGATTAAAATCAGAATATGGAATAATAAAAGAATTATTAGAAACAGAAATATTGATACTACGAGTGAAAATGAAAATATTATTTCTAACCTTGTTAAGATAATCCTTAAAGCACTTATTTTTGGCTAATTTATATTTGGGATTAGATATCCAATTTAAGCAAAACTTTGAAATCAAAATAATCAAATTATTATTATGATGATATTTATTATTAAAAATTCTTTGTTTTGTTTCAAACCAAATGTACCAACAAGAAATAGTGAATAAAGAATCAAGCAAGAATCTAAAATCCTTATTGAACATAAATCTAAAAGAGTTCCAATAGAAGAAACAATCAGTAACTCTAGAACTTATGTAAAACTCAAAAATATTAAGGGTCTTAATAAGAATAAAATGAGTAACCATGCATTCGAAATAAATATGATTAATATCTTCAGAGAATGAGTTGCAAAATAGAAATTTATTATCAATATTAAAAAATTTCTTTTTTAAAAATTCAATAGTGTTTAACTTACCATGAATGATGAGCCACATATGAATCTTAGATTTAGGAGGGGCATTAGACTTCCAAATAAATTTAAAACAATTAACAGAAACCCCCCAGAAGTTGATAAATTTGTAAAAGGAATTAGAAGAATATTTCTTGCTCTTATCCCACTCCCAACTGATGATGTCATTATCATTGTCAAAATTATAAAGATTAAGTTTAGCATAAAGCAAGAAAAGCTGTCTAAGGGTAGAGCCAACTAAAATACAATTAAAATTGAAAATCCAAGGAGGGTCACTCTTAGGGTTGAAAACATCAGAAATTAATGCAAATTTAAAGTTACAAATATCATATAAATCTTTGAACTCATACTTAAGAGGAGTAGAAGAAATCCAACAATCATGCCAAAAAGAAGTATTATTACCAGAATGAACAATAATATTAATACCTAATTTGAAAATATCACTACATTTTAAGATTGATTTCCAAAAATAAGAAAGATTACTAACAATAGAAGGCCTAATATGATAGAGATTATAACTACCATTGTAATAATATTTAGATATAATCTCCTTCCAAATGGCATTATCACTAGAATTTCTAAATTTCCATAACCATTTACCAAGAAGTGACAAATTCATATTAGGTAAATTAATGACTCCAAGACCACCCTCTTTTTTAGATTTATAGACCGTATCCCAATTAACTAAACATTTAATGTTACTGTTAGGATTAACACCACTCCAAAGGAAATCCCTTCTAATTTTATCTATTTTATCTATCACCCAATCAGGGAAAAGGTGCATAGACATCCAATAGATAGGGAGAGCTGATAAGACAGAATTGATCAAAACCAGTCTACCAACTCTAGATAAGAATCTCACATTCCAATTATTAAACCTATTTTTAATTTTATCAATAATAATTAACCAATCATCATGCTTAAGTTTCGAAGGTCTGATTACAAAACCAAGATAGTCAAATGGAAAACTCATTGTTTTACAATTTAAAGTTTTAGCAACTAAATTTTCTACCTTATCAAAATCATTTAAAATTAAAACAAACTTTTGTCAAAGTTAATTTTTAATCCAGATAAAAGTTCAAAACTATAAAGAATAAACTTGAGAGCAATAATGTGACAAGGAAGATGAGAGGAAAAAAGCAAAGTATCATCAGCAAATTGAAGAACAGAAAGACTAAGACTAGAAATGTCGTTACCAATAACACCCAAAAGGTTATTGTTAACAGCATTCTTAATAATCTTAGAAAAGACATCAGCCGCTAAATTGAACAGAAGGGGGATAAAGGATCCCCTTGCCTTAATCCTCTCTTAGATTGAATTTTATTACCAAGGACACCATTGACCATAATACTCGAGTTGCCCGTTTTAAGCAAGATATTAATCCAATTAATCCACCTATTACTAAAGCCTCTGGCAAGGAAAATATCAATAAGAAAATTCCAATCAACCGAGTCAAAGGCTTTAGCAAAATCTAATTTTAAAATAGCATAGGTTATATTATTCTTACAACAAAAATTAATATATTCTTGAACAACTGCTACACCATCAGTAATATTCCTTCCTTTAATGAAGGCTGATTGAGAACAGTCAATAAGATCATTCATTTTTAAACTAAGTCTATTGGCTAATACTTTAGAAATAATTTTAACAGAGCAATTAATCAAAGAAATGGGTCTAAAATCTTTTAAGGTATTAGCACCAACTTTTTTATGCAATAAAATAACGTTAGCAAAATTAAAACGACCTAATTGGAGCTTACCATTGTAAAATTCATTAAACATACTAATTAAGTCTATTTTTAAAACCTCCCAAAAAGATTGATAAAAGGAAATAGGAAAACCATCCGGGCCCGGAGATTTATCCCCAGGTAAATCAAAAATGGCTTTATGGATTTCCTCTTCAGTAAAAGGATCATCTAAATCAGAAAGATTAGTGTTAGAGGCTGATGGATAAAGATCATTCCATCTAACACTAACTCTATGCTTGATTTTGATGCCAAAAATATCTTTGTAATAATCAGTAAAAGCATTGTTAAGATCGCGTTGATCAACTAATTCCACATTATTAACTAAAATGGAATTAATTGTATTACTACGCTTTCTACTATTAGCTAAATTGTGAAAAAATTTGGTATTATTATCACCTTCATTGATCCATTGAAAATTAGATCTCTGTTTCCACATAACTTCCTCTTTTCCAAGAATAGAGTAAAGTTCGTCTTTTAAGTTATTAAGAACATTTCTCTCACCTAAATTTAAATGTCTAGTTTCTTCAATCTTATTTAGTTTAAGCAATTCATTAAGAATGTTATCTTTTTTAATTTTAATATTACCAA
The DNA here is from genome assembly GCA_030765085.1 of Allium cepa. Taxonomy (NCBI): domain Eukaryota; kingdom Viridiplantae; phylum Streptophyta; class Magnoliopsida; order Asparagales; family Amaryllidaceae; genus Allium; species Allium cepa. The sequence goes on along the minus strand of CM060938.1, from coordinate 593,754,395 downwards.
AAACGTTTTTATTCCAGTTTTTAAGAAAAATCCTTAGAATTCTAAGCTTAAGCACAAAAGCTTTGGCAGAATTGCCACAATATTTAAGACTAAAAAAACTCATAGCGGACCATTTATTAATGACTAAATTTGAAAAACCTAGTTCAAAAAACCACATTTTTTCAAATTTAAAAGCTTTACTTATAAATCTATGACACTCACAAGAAAGAATTAAGGGACAATGATCTGAGAGGGTATAAGGTAACCCAGACACTTTACAGATAGGAAATTTGTCCTCAATTTCATCACTAACAAAAAACCTATCTAAAAGAGCAAAAGAGGGAGATTCTCGATTATTGCTCTAGGTAAATGCTCTATTGGATAGAGGAATTTCGATCAAATTACAATGAATAATAAATTGATCGACTTCCTCCATAGCCAAATAATCACTTTCTCGGGGAGAACGCTCCCCGATAAAGCGAGTCACATTAAAATCACCCCCCAAAATCCAAGGACCAGGGGCGAAAGACCTAAACTCAAGGCATTCATTCCAGAGAGTCCGCCTATCAATTTTGGAGTTAGGCCCATAAACATTAGAAATATTTAAAAAAGAATTGTCAGAAAGATTGATTAAAATGACGTGTAAAGAATGCTTCTTCTGAATACACTAAAGTAAATTAAAGAGATTATCTTTCCAACCAATCATTAAGCCCCCAGAAGAACCCACAGAAGGAAGAAAAACCCAATTTCTAAAACGAAAACCACCTAATCTTTTAAAAAAACGAGAATCCGGACATTCAATTTTGGTCTCTTGAAGAAGAGCAATATCAATAGAAAAATCTTTAAAAAATAATCTGACTTTATCACATTTATTGAGGTCGTTCAAACCTCTAATATTCCAACTAATGACTCTCATAAGCCCATAGATCTAGCCCTATCAAGTTCCTTACTTCTAATAAACTCACGATCTAACTCAATATCAGAGAAAATAAAAGCAGATCTATTAGCTAACTGACTAAAAGCGGAAGCAGATAAATCACCAAGAGCATAAGACGAATAAGAACTACCCAAATCAAGATGCGCACCTGAGCCTAATCCCGAAGCACCGGTCACGGTGTTCGAACCAGGAAACTCACCTAACGACTGAGAATGACTGCCTCTAATCTTGACACTACGACGAACCGTCCCGCTAGAAGCTGAAAACTTTCTCCTTCTACCTCTCTTCGAAGAAGAACAGGACGGTAAAGAAACACCACCAAACACCCTCTCATCCAACACACCAACAACATTATCACTGACCAAACCAACAACTCCAACATCACAAATGCCACCAGCACCAACAGAACCCACTGTACCCAAAGGAGCAAGAGATTGCAAAACATTCCCAACTAAACTATTTGAATCAACTATACCATCCCCATCATCACAAGCAACTGATGAAACAGGAGCAACAAAATCACTAGGAACAAAATCCCCAGAATGAATATGCGAAGAACAAGAAGAGGAAAGAGCTTGTGCATCAAGACCAATTGATACAGCGTGCATATCTTCTGAAACTGGATTAAGCGAGTACAGAAAAGAATCATCCACAACACTCTCCGATTCAACAAGAAATTCATCCTCGAAAAGATTAACATCAGGAAGTAACCAATCTCGAAAAGCAACAAAGTCAAGGCAGAAGAGGGAATCAGAACCAACTGATACAACAGGATCCATCTTATCACTATTAGGGGAATAAAGAAACGGGTACTGATCAGGACCATCAAAGCCTAAAGGCAAATTGACAGAAGAAATTGGTGAACTCAAGCCATAATCTGGATAAGACGAATGAATGACCTCCAAAAATGAATCGAGAATATTATCAACCATGAAGTTATAGTGATCCAGATCAGTATCAATAAAGAACTCACAAAGAAATAAGCAATCCTTAAGCCTATCACCTTGATCAGCACAAACATTAACATCAATGAGACCATCACCAAGTGATTCAGACAGTTGAATATCCAACGAACTGTCAGGTAAGGGAATAGCAAACTTGTCACGGTCCATAACTCCATCAACAGATTCACTGGAAGAAGCCAATTCTAAAAGCTCAAAATGGTTTGCTGTAGAAATCACAAAGCTATCCAATTTACTATTTCTGTTCTTGAAATTCTTAGACTTAACAAGAATAAAGCAATCCTGATCATCAGCACAAGAACTATCCAACAAACCAGAAGAACCAATACTAACAGAAACGTCAGGATCAAGAAGAATGGGATCAAAACCCTGATAATTCTCACTAACATCAAAACGGTTAGGAGAACAATCCTTAACAATCTCCAGAGGATAATTACTTAGGTACAAAATATCAGAAACAGTAGTTTTTTCCTTAACGAGACCACTATTACCAATATTCGGTTTGTTAATAATCTCAAAGTGATAGAACAAATCATCCAAATAACAGAGACCCTCTCTTTGCCTATACCAGAGATGAGTAATCATCAAACCCCTCAGCAATAAGAATTTTAACGTAAACTGGAACCCATGATCAACAAAATCAAAAGAAGAAGAACTGGAATCAAACGCGACTTCAGCCTTACCAAAATAATCTTCAGGATTGCCAAATCTCCTAAAATATCCTTTACCAATATTAGGTTCGTTGATGATATTAAAATGAAATAAAAGATCTTCCAGATAATTAATCCCAACAACACTGTCAACCCAAGAAGCTTCACACAAGCTACTTTTCAGCTTCAAAAAAGATAAAGCGAAAAGAAAACCATGATTAATCGGATCCAAATAAGGTTTAGAATTCGAAATCGGTGAAGAAACAGAAGCCCGATACTTGTTACAATCAAACCTCTTATGCCCAAAACAACCACATTCGAAACATCTAATTGGGTCACGGCAGTATTTTGCGATGTGTTTGAGATCCCCACATCTAAAACAGAAAGATTTTCCCTTCAAAGAATCCACCCACCTTGATTTAGAATCTCGCGACACAACTTGCTGTCGAGGATAAAGATTGCTCTTGACCACTTGAGCGTAAGAAGCCGGAGGAGGAAAGGATTGGGAGAAAGAACCAGAGGATGGAGACGAGAAATTATGGAGATGCAGGGAAGACGATGAAAAATTTGATTCCGCCATTATTTCTTATGTTAGTTAATTAAGACAACGAGATTTGTAATCAATTAAAATAATTAAGAATAATTAATTATTTTAAAATGGTTAATTAGGTAATTAATTAAGTATAATTATTTATTTAATTAACTATTAATTAAGACGATAATTTAATTAATGACAAACGATTAATTAAATTGTAATTACTTATTAACTATGTAATTAGGGGTTAATTAAAATAGTAATTAATTAATACTTAATAAAGGTGTTATTAAGATTTAATTGGGTTTTCTTAATTAATAAATAAAGAATTATTAATATATAATGCTAGTTAATTAAGAATTAATTAACTATTATTAAAGGTTAATTAATTGTAATTAAGAATTAATTAATTATAATTATGGATTAATTAACTTATAATTATGGTTGTTAATTAATAATTAAGTTTTATTAATTAATGATTAAGAGATAATTAATTAGTTAATTAAGGTTAATTAATTATAAAAGTAATTAGTGATTAATTACTTGTAATTAAAGGATTGATAAATAATTAAGGTTTATTAATCTATAGTTGAAGGATAATTAATCTGTTAATTGAAGATTAATTTGTTAAAGAGTAATTAAGGAATAAATTACTCAATTTTGATTGATGAGATAAGTGTGATCAAGTAAGTTAATTAATTTGTTAATTAATTAAGAATAGTCACTTGTTAAAAAATTAAGTATGTTTACTTAATAAGTTTGATAAGGCTAATTACTTAAGATAAGTAATAGATAAATTACAAGGGTAATTGGGACGAGGTAAATTACTAATTAGGAAGTAATTTTAAATGGATAATTACTCGGTAAAGTAATTAAGGGTTTATTACTTGGTGTACTAAATCAATGAATTTATAAAGTAATTTAAAGTAATTAAGAATAATTAATTACTTTTTATATTTAATAAAGTTGATTAATTGAAAGCAATTAATTTAAGCACGATTTATTTATGTAATTAATTAAGTGATAATATAATTAGTTATAGTTAATTAATTAATGAAGTAATTAATTAAGGTTCATTAATTAAAATTATTAATGAGAGTAATTAAGATTAATTACTTGATTTAGAGTTAATTAATCTAGGTTGAGTAATTTAGATGATAATTAATTAATTAGTTTAATTAATGTTTATTTAAGAAAGATTTATTGTCATGAAGGTAATTAATTTAATTAATTTTAAATTAATTAAGAGATGAAGCAATTAATTTAATTCGTTTTAAATTAATTAAGGATAGAGATGGTTAATTTAATTCATTTTAAATTAATTATGCTGTGATTAAGTAAATCATTTGCTTATGTATGAATGGATGACATTGATTGTCTTGAATGGATGTAATCTCAGAAATGAGATAAGTAATGTTGTGTGGTATGAATGCTTGGTTGCATTGTGATGGTAATATAGATTATCTATTGTGATAATGATGTGGATTACCTATTTGTTATGGATCATCTGTTTATTTGATAATGTGATTATCAAATGTGACTTGTGAATTATCTATTCTATGTGTATATAGATAGTTGAATTTAATTGTTTTAAACCTTAAACAACTTGGACCTAAAAGACACGCTTTGGATTTCGATGAGACCGGAATCGGGTTTCCATAGTTGAATATCCGAAAGCCACATCGATTCCAATTACACGTTAGGTCGTGAATCAAAGTGGAGCTTTGTGAAGACTCAAGGTGTAAGGGCTATACGTCAGTATAACTCTATGGGTGATTCCGTGATGAGTTTGACGGAATTAGTTCTTATAGGTTTGAGATGGTAATTCAGAGTGCAAGGGTTATCGTCGTTAACTCTGAGGGTGATTCCAAAACGAGTGTACGAGATAATGCCTTCGGTTTCGTTCGAACCCGAAACGAACTTGTATGGATTGAATGCTTTCAGAACATCGTCAGGTGGACAATGAGCATTCTAAGTGATGTGTTCACTAAAGGTAATTGTAACCTCAAGCTTCATCAACTGGGAATGGCTAAAACAAGGGAGGTGCAGCAAGGCTTCGTGGGTAGCCCCCACTTGAGAGTAAGATTTACCCCTGTCTAGAGGTCCCTTTTATTTCGGCTGTGTAGGCGGTTGAATAGCTACATCCGCAGGGGTTATCTTGTTCGGAACAGTTCAGTAAGGAATATGTCCGGCTTTGTGCTGCAGGGAAGCGGGCGTACTCCTCGGTACGGTGATCTAGGCCACGTACTGTGACGGGCGATACCCCAGCAGCCCTCCCATTGTATGGAATCCAAAATCCAATAAGTGTCGTACGTATTAGTTGTGCCCAACTATGTTGGAACGTGAGATGTAAGCATTCTAGCTATTTCTGTATTTTACTTGAAAACCCTAGACACTATTATAATATCATCGAATTTCCTATCAAACGTTTTGGTTAGCGTAAGGTAAAAACTTTTCCATGTTTATGTGTGGGAAGTCCTACCTGATACCTTTTCTTTCAAAAGATTATTAAAGTTAAGCAACTTTAACCGTTTACTCACACCAGACCCATCTCTGACCCGGAGTTTATTCTGTTTCTTAAACTCTTGGGTACTTAAATTTTTACGAGTAGCCAAGGGATTCAGGTCAGCTTTGACGAATTCTGGAGGAGCAATGGAGCAGGAGGCTTCTGCGTATAGCTATAGAGTATTCCGCTGTATGTTATCTGAGTTGTTGTTTTTGAGTTGTATTGAGTTGTATAACTAGACAGGTGTTTATAACTGTCTAGTATGTGTTGTTTTAGCTGTGTATCTCTGATGTATATGATACTATGTAATGTATTATGTGATTAATATAATTTATTTGTTTCGCTGTTTAGATTCTAATGTTGTTTCTTTCTTCTTCTCTGTCTTTTCTCTTTTCTATCCCTTTCTTTCTTAAAGATGATGCGATTTCCTGGAGAAAGAAAGTCGGGTCGTCACATTTGGTATCAGAGCATTACGTTGAGTGAATACCTAGGCTCTTTAGTGGGGTCTTTCTTGAGAGAGCGTACTTGTAATTTTTATATATAACTATATATATATATATATATATATATTTCTACCTATCTGTTGGGTTACTTGTTCGGGTTTTCCAACATAAGTTATAAAGGTAGATGAGGTAGTGGTGTGTGTAACACGACTACCATTGGATGGAGTTTGAATGTTTGAGTTTGGAAGTGTATCTGTCGAGACTATAGACCTAATACCGTCTCGAGTAATCTTTGCAGTTTGGTGTAAGGATTTCTTTGATCTCTGAAGGAAACCTGTTAAGGTTCGGAAATTATCTTTGAAGTGTAAGTTTGACTACGCTCGTGTGAGCGGATTTTTGAGATTTTGGATCTACTGGGTAGGCAGAAGTGAGTAATGATATTTTGACAACCTCAGGAAGTAGTAGCTGTGTGATGAGATGCAGTGACTATGGATGTCTTCGAATTTTTTTTCTTTTAGAGCAATTTTAAGGAAGTGTGTCTGCTTCGAAGTTGTAGCTGAGTTCAGCAGGATGTATGTGTTTAGTTGGAGATCCGAGTTTCTTGAAGAACTCTGGATAAGAAGTCTTTGACATCTGTGTTAGCGGTGCAGCTTGGAAGTGTTCTGTGTTTCAACAAGAAGATCTTTTTGGCTTGGCATTTCCTAGAGGTGGAATTCAGAAGCAGCAGTGAGGATCTGTTTCTTCGATGGATTAGTTGGTCAAGGATAAACTGTTCTGATTTGTGGAGAGAGAACGGTATCTTGGATATTGGATTGGTTTGATCGCAAAAGTGACTTGCGATAGTTTGGTGATTATCTTAGATGATCTTTTGCTTGGATTTTTGGCATTTCTAGAGGATGTAGAAGTTATAGAATTGCTGAAGTTTTTCTGGATATATTTTCGGGAAAGTTAGAGATTTGCCCGCACTGGAGTTTAAGTTCTGAATCGACTTGATGTCAGGAGTGATACCGGTGATTCAACTGGGTAGAAGGTTGTCTCCTAGGTTGATTGATTGGTGAAGCAGCTCTGTATTTCTTGGAATTTCTGTTGAACTTTATTTTCAAGATGTGATGTTTAGTCTGTTCCTGTGTTCTTTCAACGACATTTTCATCTGCTCCAGATCAGAGTTGTGCAGCGGAAGCAAGGTGGCTGTTGTTCTTGAGTAGAAGCAACCGGAAGTTGTAGTATTTTGGGATTTGAGAGTTTCTACTGAATTTATTTTTCAGAATCTGAAGCAAGTTGGCAAGTGATTCTGTTCTCTCCTTTTCAGATAGGAGAAGTTGTTTTCTACTGTTGATAGTAAAGTTTGGTTTGATATTCGATAGATCTTGTGTGGATCAGTTTGTGAGTTGATCCAGTTTATTTGTAGAAGCATCAGCGAAGGTTGAGCTGATCAGGAAGGATCTGTAGGCAGCCCGGATCATCCGGGAAGTTTTGAGGTTAAGTAACAGAAGAATTTAGAATCGAAGTTAGAGACCTCGATGTTGTTGAGATTTATTTCCAGTAAAAGGGAGCAATAAGATTTGGAGAGCTTCAAGGTATATTGGATTCTTCTGAGTTTTTGTAGAGATCAGTGCTTTGGTTTAAAGAGTTGAATTGCCAGTTTGGAAGACTGGAATTCAAAATATTTCACGTGTCTCTGAGGGAGTACGTGTTTGGTTATCACTAGTTTCAAGACCAGTAGTTCTGTGAAGGATTTAGTTGTTGATCAGTCTTGTATGTGATCTGGTATCTTGTGTAGATTATAGATCTAGCTGAGTGGGAACTCAATAGCTTAGCAGTATAGCTGGTTTGGATTTAGTAGAGCGAGTATCCCTGTGACTATACTTGGGAAACTCGAGATAATTTTAGGAAGTTTATCCGAATCTGTGTCCGGATAGCTAGTGTTGTTTATTTGATCGAATTGGTTGTTTGGATGAAATTTGTTTGTTTGATTGATAGTGTATGGCTGATATGTATGTTTGAATTGGTTGAAATAAAATAAAATTGTGGATTATCTTTGTTTTAAATTTCGAGGACGAAATTCTTTTAAGGGGGGAGGATTGTGATATCCCGGAATTCCTAGAAGTTTAAAATATTGATTACCTCTTATTTAAATTATTTGAAACTGATAAATTTGTTATTTTCAAAATAAATAACCAAGTAATATAATATAATGTTTTAATTTTGGTTATAGAATGATTTTATAATAGTAATTATTTTGTATTGTATAAGTAAATTCTAAATAGATTTATTATTTTCAAAATTGATTTTAAAACAGGATAAATTATTTATATATAATAAAAATGAGCTTATTTAAAAATTAATATTTATATTTGTTTAAATTGATTTTTAGATTTGATTTTTAAATTTTACTTCGAATTAAATATAAATTGGAATTTAAGAAGAATATACATACATATTAAAATAGAATAATAATATAGTTTGGTTTTAAATTATATAGATAATGTTTTTAAATTAAAATAAGATTTTGTATTATTCTTTTTATAGAAATTTATATTTGGAAATTTTGATTTGTATTTGTTTAATAAGAATAAATGTAAGGTTTTTAAACTAGCATTTAAAATAAGTTTGAAATATTGTATATAATTTTATTTAAATTATATTTGGTTTCATTCTTTTTAAAGAGTGTATTTTATATAAATATAGAAAACATTTATAAATGTATAAATGTATTAGTTAACTAGGAATTTAATTAGAAAAGCATTTTCAAATTTAGAAAGCATATTAGTAATTAGGCAAATAATTTAAAAGTCTTTTAAATTTCTTTTAAAATAAATATACATAAGAATTGACAAATGTTTAGTTCTTAAACACTATGTCAACAAGTGTTAAAATATTTATGATTTATAAGACAAGTGTCTATATGTTTTTCTATTTTCTTTTTAATTTAATAAAATCTGAAAATTTCTATTTAAAACACCATCTCTTCTCACTTTCTTTTTCTTTAAAACTTTGTTCATTCTTGAAAAAAAAAACTTGAATCATCAATGCAAACTTTTACTCATTCCAAATCAGAAAATCTTCAAACAAATCCTCAAATTAAAATCTGAAGCAACCTGTAACCTTTTCAATTTGCAAATACAAAACAATCTTCAAAACACTGCTCAAACTCAAGTGAAATGCCTGAAATCTTCTCAAACCATTTCTACAATCAAAATTTGAAAATTTGTTTACCTGAAGTATTGTGTGCAAATCAAACTACATGCCTGCAGTTGTCTTCAAAACAAAATCTGCATATGTTTTCAATCCATTGTCTGCATCCTCTTCAAATGCATGCAAGTTATCAATTTAGATCTGCAATTTTCCATGTCTGCATCAACTTTCATATGCATGCAAATGGGTCAAGGCAATCTGAAGCAAATTTGTTGAAGCAATTTTAAAGGGTTGAGGGCATTTCTGTTTTAAAGGCTTCAGGTTCATAGCATTTTGCAAATTTCCAGCATATCAACCTCTGCATCTCTTTTAAATAAAGGTGAGTAAACATTTAAGTTTAAACTTAAGTACATGATAGTAGTTGCATGTAAATTGCTGTGTTGAAGTGCTTTACATATGCTTATATATACAAGTGTAAATGTTGTGTGTTTCTGATTTTAAACTGCGCATGTTGATAGCTCTGTTCCAGGTAGGGGTGTTACCCATCAGAAAAAATAATAATTTTTACATCTTATTATCTAATCACTGTTAACACTTAGATTAAAAACAAAATAGTTTAGTTTAATAAAATCCAAGTACTAAAAATACAAACAAGCATGAAAGTGATGAAATATACATGTATTTGGAAATATCAGCAGGAATTCTTTAAAACTTGTAAAAATCAGATGTTAATTTTCACTAATTCAAGCATATGTCCTAGTTCAGTTTGGAAAGATAGGATTTTTGAAACAATTATCACACTCTTTAAGTTTGTATTAAGCTACATTTGGGGTTCAACTGGAAATTGAGTTTCTACCAAATTCAGACGATTTATGAAACTGGGTTGCTCGATATTCTTGATGGTGCTAGGGTTTGGATTGGTGAGTGCTGCAAAAATGGTTAAAGAATTTATAAATCTCTGTGTAGTTTGAATTTGCTCGGATTTGATTTTTAACCTAGTTTTAGTTCTTGCTGTAAATTGGTCTACTGCACCTTCTTCTCTGCATCAAGTTGGATTAAATTCTGGGTGAAGGAGGCGCGGTGGGTCAGTAACAGATGGCCGGAGTTGTAGGGGTTAACGTTGATCAGTGGCGTGGGTTCTGGGAAAAGTTCTGATGATGGTTTGGGTTCAGTTCACCCTGAGGAGCTCGATTTTGAATCGAGGCAAAGAAATGGGTTCTGTTGATCATAAAAGCTAGTAGAGTGGTAGGGTGATGTGGCAGTGGGTTCGACGTTGGTCGGAATGATTCCGGCACCGGTGCAGGTTGCACGGAGACTGGTTGGTGTCTGCAGTTTGTATTTTGTTTTGGGTTGCTTGATTTTCTCGAAGGGAGACTCGGGATATTAGGGAGATGGCTCGGGGTAATACTCGTGTGGGTTCTGGGGTTTTTGGCTTGTGAGTTTAAACTGTTATGTTTTAACAGTTTTTAATTTTTAATTGAAACGGTTTTTTTTAAAATTTAAAATCAAATTTTGTTTTTTTTTTAAAAAATGTACTTGTTTCTTGGTTCAAATATTAATGGGTTGAACCCAAATGGAACATTTGACTAGATTTTAAATTTAAAATAAAGTTTTTAAACTTTAAATAATTAAGCTAAAGTTATTTCTAGAAATTTATTTCTTTAAATTAATGTGTTTTTATAAATGAATTTGTACGAATGTTTTAAATGTTTTTAAGTTAAAAGCTTTAATGTTATTGTCAAAAAAAATTTTGGAAATATAAAAAGGAATGCATAAGGAAATTTTTTTATTGGTTAACGAAAAATGATTTAAAATTAACAATTAAAGGTTTAAGTAATTTATTAACTTGAAATTAGGATTGTTAATTAATAATTAAAGGAAATTAATTAATGATTTGTAATGAATTAAATTAATTAAGAAATTTTAAGTTAATTAATTAATATAATTAATTATTTTAAAAGGGTTAATTAAGTAATTAATTAAGTATAATTATTTATTTAATTAACTACTAATCAAGATGATAATTTAATTAATGACAACTGGATAATTAAATTTTAATTACTTATTAACTAAGTAATTAGGGGTTAATTTAAATAGTAATTAATTAATACTTAATAAAGGTTTTATTAAGTTTTAATTGGTTTTCTTAATTAATAATTAAAGGATTATTAATATATAATGCTAGTTAATTAAGAATTAAGTAACTATTATTAAAGGTTAATTAATTGTAATTAACAACTAATTATAATTATGGATTAATTAATTCATAATTAAGGCTGTTAATTAATAACTAAGTTTTATTAATTAATGATTAAGAGATAATTAATTAGTTAATTAAGGTTAATTAATTAAAAAAGTAATTAGTGATTAATTACTTTGTAATTAAAGGATTGATAAATAATTAAGGTTTATTAATCTATAGTTGAAGGATAATTAATCTGTTAATTGAAGATTAATTTGTTAAAGAGTAATTAAGGAATAAATTACTCAATTTTGATTGATGAGATAAGTGTGATCAAGTAAGTTAATTAATTTATTAATTAATTATGAATAGTCACTTGTTAAAAATTAAGTATGTTTACTTAATAAGTTTGATAAGGCTAATTACTTAAGATAAGTAATTGATAAATCACAGGTGTAATTGGGATAAGGTAAATTACTGATTAGGAAGTAATTTTAAATGGATAATTACTTGGTAAAGTAATTAAGGGTTTATTACTTTGTGTAATAAATCAATGAATTTATAAAGTAATTAAGAAGTAAATAAGAATAATTAATTACTGTTTATATTTAATAAAGTTGATTAATTGAAAGCAATTAATTTAAGCATGATTTATTTATGTAATTAATTAAGAGATAATATAATTAATTATAGTTAATTAATTAATAGAAGTAATTAATTAAGGTTCATTAATTAATATGATTAATGAGAATAATTAAGATTAATTACTTGATTTAGAGTTAATTAATCTAGGTTGATTAATTTAGATGATAATTAATTAATTAATTAGTTTAATTAATGTTTATTTAAGCAAGATTTATTGTGATGAAGGTAATTAATTTAGCTAATTTTAAATTAATTAAGAGATGAAGTAATTAATTTAATTCATTTTAAATTATTTAGGGATAGAGATGGTTAATTTAATTCATTTTAAATTAATTATGTTATGATTAAGTAAATCATTTTCTTATGTATGAATGGATGACATTGATTGTCTTGAATGGATGTAATCTAAGAAATGAGATAAGTAATGTTGTGTGGCATGAATGCTTGCTTGCATTGTGATGGTAATATAGATTATCTATTGTGATAATGATGTGGATTACCTATTTTGTTATGGATCATCTGTTTACTTGATCATGTGATTATCAATTGTGACTTGTAAATTATCTATTCTATGTGTATATAGATAGTTGAATTGAATTGTTTTAAACCTTGAACAACTTGGACCTAAAAGACACGCTTTGGATTTCGATGAGACTGGAATCGGGTTTCCATATTTGGATATCCGAAAACCACATCGATTCAAATTAAACGTTAGGTCGTGAATCAAAGTGGAGCTTTGTGAAGACTCGAGGTGTAAGGGCTATATGTCAGTATAACTTCGTGGGTGATTCCGTGATGAGTTTGACGGAATTAGTTCTTATAGGTTCGAGATGGTGATTCAGAGTGCAAGGGTTATCGTCGTTAACTCTGAGGGTGATTCCAAAACGAGTGTAACGAGATAATGCCTTCAGTTTCGTTCGAACCCGGAATGAACTTGTATGGATTGAATGCTTTCAGAACATCGTCAGGTGTACGATGAGCATTCTAAGTGATGTGTTCACTAAAGGTAATCGTAACCTCAAGCCTCATCAACCGAGAATGACTAAAACATGGGAGGTGCAGCAAGACTTCGTGGGTAGCCCCGACTTGAGAGTAAGATTTACCCCTGTCTAGAGGGCCCTTTTATTTCGGCTGTGTGGACGGTTGAATAGCTACATCCGCCGGGGTTGTCTTACTCGGAACTGTTCACTAAGGAATGGGTCCGACTTTGTGTTGTAGGGGAGCGGGCGTACTCGTCGGTACGGTGATCTAGGCCACGTACTGTGACGGGCCGTACCCCAGTAGCCTGCCATTGTATGGAATCCAAAATCCAATAAGTATCGTACGTATTAGTTGTGCCCAACTATGTTGGAACTTGAGATGTAAGCATTCCAGCTATTTCTGTATTTTACTTGAAAACCCTAGACACTATTATAATATCATCGGATTTCCTATCAAATGTTTTGGTTAGCGTAAGGTAAAAACTTTTCCTTGTTTATGTGTGGGAAGTCTTACGTGATACCTTTTCTTTCAAAAGATTTTTAACGTTAAGCAACTTTAACCGTTTACTCACACCAGACCCATGTCTGACCCGGAGTTTATTCTATTTCTTAAACTCTTGGGTACTCAAATTTTTACGAGTAGCCAAGCGATTCAGGTCAGCTTTGACGAATTCTGTAGGAGCAATGGAGTAGGAGGCTTCTGCGTATAGCTATAGAGTATTCCGCTGTGTGTTCTATCAGTTGCTGTTTTTGATTTGTATTGAGTTGTATAACTAGACAGGTGTTTATAACTGTCTAGTATGTGTTGTTTTAGCCGTGTATCTCTGATGTATATGATACTATGTATTGTATTATGTGATTAATATAATTTATTCGTTCCGTTGTTTAGATTCTGATGTTGTTTCTTTCTTCTTCTCTATCTTTTCTCTTTTCTATCCCTTTCTTTCTTAAAGATGATGCGACTTCCGGGAGATAGAAAGTCGGGTGGTCACACCATTTCTGGAAAATGAGGTTAGCTACCTCTAGCAATGTAGATCCTTTGTATTACTATCATGATTTTAAACTCGATGGGTGCACCCATTACATTTGGATTGATAGTCTCGGTCGGCTACGGATGGGTTACGACCATCCTGAAAGGGTAAACTGGTATAATCCTACCTTGGGCATTGCTTTACATGCCTTGTTACATTTATCCTTATACGAGCCCATTACGACTTTGGTTTTGTACTGTACCTATAAGGGACTCGCTGGCTACCGATGTTACAGGTTTTGTTACAGGACCTGCATAGACTACATGCTATAAAAATGTTTTAATGGGGATAATGTAAAGCTTAACGATATTTTGATATTTATTTTGCTGATAGACATATTCTTTTATAGCACACACTATTATGTATAGATAATTTGACGGATCCTTAAGAGATGAAAAAACCTGTAACATCTGCTAAGTTACTTTGCATTGATTTATTGATTTACATGAGGATATTAGTTCTGACTCAAGTATTATGCTTTCCATTATGCTCAGGTCAGCCTGAGTATTTCTAGTTTGGAGTGCTTGTCATGGAGACGAAGGCAATGTTGGAGACTTCTTTCTATTTTCGCTATTTCATCAATTTATTTATTTAGCTATGTCAATTAGACTTATTTCATTTCTATTTATTTCATTCCCAGTTGTTTAGTGTGAGAGTAAATGTAAACTTATTTGGAGATTTAGGATTTATTTATGTACTTATTTTATTTCCGTTGTGAGACTTTGAGTTGTATCTATTTCCATATCTATATTCTGTGATTGATTCTATTATTACCCTAAATAACTATCTATCATTTAAGCAATATTTCTTGTTTAAATGGTGGGTCATTACAATGGATAAGAATTCTACAATATAAACATGGGCATAATTTTTTTTCCACATTTCCCAACTTTAGCTCTAGATCGTTTACAAAATTCCAAACTGCTTGATTGCACTCTTTAATAGTTCTACGATAAAAAATAAAAAACAAATAATAACCTTAGATATTAAAATATGTTTTAATTTCGATATTATACTTAAGTACCATATAATTACCTATTTAGATGTACCTAGTCTTTACCCATCATTTCTGATATGTAAATTGGAGAGGCGCGACGCGAATTTAGGGTTCCCGGCGGCTGTGATTGGGATGCGAAAGAGGTTCCAAGATATAAATAAGATCTTGTTAACAAATATAAAAAATTACTATTCATGTTGGCTAATTCAAATATTGCATTACTTTCTAAATTTCAAACTGATTACTAAAGATATGTATCAGTATAAATTATCAGACATACTGCCTTCAAAAGTCTAGTCTGAAGTTTTATGTAGTCTACAAGACTGTACATGCTAAATTATTTTGTATCATTTATCATACTAGCAGTTCGCATGTATATCAATGTAACAATCTTTTTAGTGGTATAAATTTAAGATTATGCAACATTCCTATATAAACAAACCCTTACCACTTACATCTCTTCCTAAACATTTCTTCTTCTCTCTTTTTTTCCTTTTTCTATCTTTTTGGTCATGTGTAGAAAGAACAAACTACAATCATCACTCGAGGTGACTTCACCTCCTTTGCAAAGAAAGAGGAAGGTGATTTCACCTCCTTTGCAAAGAAAGAGGGAGGTGACTTCGAAGCAATTGCTTGATACCGTGGTCTATTTTTCATTCTTCTTTACTATCTTTAGTGGTTTTTTGTACTCACTTACCTGTTCTCCGATTTCCAATCATTTTGCTCATAAAAGCAATCACCTTTGTCCTATAATTTATCTATTCAGTTAGTTTGTGACGTGGATACGGTTAAAATATACTTGGTAATTTCGAATAGATATATATTAGATCACACCTTTAATTTTCTTATTTACATATTAGGTATTTTAAACTATTTTTATTACAAAAATCCATATCAAATTTATAGGTACCGGCAGCCGATTATTTGACTAAATTTTTTTATGAATCATTATGTATTTCCAATCTTCTTGATATATCATTCTAGCATTTATCATATATCAATTTCAAGAAAGTTAAATGTACATTGCTAGAAACCGAATTATTATTGTATACTATTTTTATATGATAACTAGATTTTGCTTTGAGCCATGGTTCATCAATGATTTTCAGAGTATTAATTTTCTTTCATGTTTAGACAATAATCATTCTTGAATTAATCATCCGAGCTTTGTAGCTTTCGCAACTTTGTAAATAAATGCCAATAATTAATTAGAGACCTACATTAGAAGGAAGTCAAGTGCAAGTATTTTCATTTATGTTTTTCTTGCGATAATTAATTGGTGTGAAGTGTTGCCAAGAAGCAACAAATTCTTCCCTTGATGTTTTAATGCTACTTCCTTACAAATTGCATAATCAACATTAAAAAAAGGTGGAATTTATTATTTTTCCCTTTTCATAAAGAATTCAAGAAAAGCCTAATCTATAATGGTTTTCAAGGCTATATTTTTATTAACATTTATTATCTCCATGAGATACACATATAAATCTCATTTCATAAAATTGTACTGCTCAACAAGGTCTTGTTATTTCTTGTTTATTTCATAAATTGGACAAGTGTGCACTCATTCAACAAAATCCATCTATCATTGCCTTCCAAAGGCCATCCATATCCGAAGGGGCAAAAATCAAGGAAATTATAAGAGAAAAATCCAGGTTCTACTCATGATGCAACCAATGATCCTCTTGATCAACAATTTAATATGTTAACCCATTCTACAAAATCTAATTCTTTATACCAGGCCTACGATTCTTCAGTCCATTCCCCTTGCACAATATCTAAACAATGGTCCAACCTCTTAACACATAAAAACCTAGAAGTCCCTTCATTCAACGAATCCTCTTCTAATTTAAAGAATTCGCTAATACAACCTATCATTGTTATTGTTAAAAATAATTCACGTAGTGCTATTATCATGTTTTCCTTCTAGAAATAACCGAAACATCATTCTTTCCTTAACTCCACCTTCTCTACACAAACCATCTAAAACTTTACTGATCATATCCAAACGTGTAAAAGGAAAGCCAAATCTCCCATAAAGCCAAGAATTTTAAAGTTCCTGCTTGATGACAAGGAGTAGATCTTAGGATAGGGACGGTGGGAAAATCTTTGATAAAGAAGCTACTACTCCTATTTCAAATCCACGACTCGAAGGACACTAGAAAAAACACATCAAATGCTAATCTATCCAGGAAGCAAAATCCATCTCCATTACTGACGCAGCGGATATATGGGAGACTGGATGAAACGGTGAAAGTAGCAATCGGTGGATTGAAAAATATTGAAAGGCCCAAATTCGTTGATCCGAAGATACTGAATTCTAGCTATCTCTGACACGTTGATCGCACACGATACCGTGAAAAGAGATCTACAATTCTCCGAGCGTTGATTAAGCGCACTTGATTCCGCGAATTGGCTTCAACGAACGTTGATTCGAGCGCACTCGAATACCGTAGGTGGAGATAGGAGATTACACTCAACTACCAATTTAGATGAAAGCAAAAAGCTAACAAACAAGAATTTTATTCAACAATCAACCAAGTTACAAATGACCGACACAACCGCTATTTATAGCGTTTTACAACCCAGACCCTTAGGTCGTCAGGCGACCTACGACTTAACCAAGGTCGTTAGCGACCTAACTATTTACAACCCAACACTGGTACGCGACTTACAGTAGTCCACGACCTAACAACACGCGACTCAATGACATAACACTTGGCCGACCTACGACCTTCAATACAAACGATAAACGGCTCAACATATGTACAAACGACATACGACTTAAAGAAAATACAACTTCAACACAGTTTATACAACGGCTTACGTCATAACATCATTACACGACTCAACATCAGAAGCTTGCAAACTGGAGTGAGCGACTTAATGGAAAACGACTTAAGTTGCTAAGTCGCTGGCGACATAAGGAAGCAACGGTATAGAGCAGAATGCAGCAGCGACATAAAAATTAACGGTTCAAGCTTCAGGCATATCTTCATATGACCTAGTCCTTCGCGACTTAAGGAATGTAGCGACTTAAGGATATTGGATGCGGCATAACATTGAGCGGCCTAACATAAGTCGTAACTCGTTCCTGCGACCTAACTTAGGTCGTAGCTCGTTGGCTTTAGGTCGCGACTTATCATAGGTCGCTGAACCACTTTTTCTTGCATAACTCTTCACTTCGTTAGGTTGTAAGCGACCTAAGGTTTCTTCACTAGGTCGTGAGTGACCTATTGGAATGCTTAACCCGATATCCCATAACTCGCTATGTTGTTGGAACGCCTTAATGCTTAAACCGCTGACTCGTGAGCGACCTTCCTTTGGTCGTGGCTTTTTAACTCGGAGCTTGGTAAGTCGCTGGCGACTTAAGGCGGAGTGAATTATGGACAACGACCTAGTTTCCAGCTGGGCTGCATCATCCTTCCCTGGTTGAGAAAAATTCGTCCTCGAATTTAAAAGTTTATCCCCATAGTAAGGTATAAGGTGTTTAACATTGAATACGTCAGAAGTGTACACATTCTCCGGCAACTTCAACCTGTAAGCATTTTCATTGATCCGTTTTACAATCTTTACAGGACCAATCTTTCGAGCTTTAAGTTTATTATACGTTCCCACTGGAAAACAATCCTTCGTTAGCACAGCATATACTAAATCTCCTTCATTAAATTCAACACTTCTTCGCTTCAGATCCGCAGATCGTTTATACTTCTTATTTGTCTTCTCCAATCGTTCCTGAACGATTCTATGGCATTTTGTTAACCCATCAATGAAATCAACCGCTCGTTTAACTGTTCCCTTTGGTTGTGGCACTACCGTTAAATCCAACGGTCCTCTTGGTAAACTCGAATAAACAATCTGAAATGGACTGAAACCTGTGCTACGATTCACTGCATGATTATGTGCAAACTCTGCTTGGCATAACTTCACGTCCCAGTTCCTCAGATTGTCCTTCACAAGACATCGCAACAGATTTCCCAGTGATCTGTTCACAACCTCAGTCTGTCCATCTGTCTGCGGATGGTAAGCGCTACTAAAGTTCAACTTTGTTCCCACCATCTTCCACAAACTTAGCCAAAAGTGACTCAGAAAACGAGTATCTCTATCCGAAACAATAGACTCTGGTAACCCATGTAAACGATAGATTTCTTTAAAGAACAACTGTGCCACATGAACTGCATCCGCTGTCTTCTTACAAGCAACAAAATGTACCATCTTTGAGAAACGATCCACCACAACATATATAGAGTCATTTCCCCTTTGAGTTCTCGGCAAACCCAACACAAAATCCATGCTAATGTCTACCAACGGTTTTGTAGGAACATGTAAAGGCATATACAATCCCACATTTGTACCTGTCCCTTTTGAAACCTGACAAACATGACATCTACGGACAAACTTTTCAACTTCCTTTCTCATCGACGGCCAAAAATAAGACTGAGAAATCAACTGCAATGTTCGATCTCTACCCACATGGCCTTCTTCATGTAACTCTTTCACAATTTTCATCCTCAGACTACAATCTGGTATGCATAATTGATTCCCCTTGAATAAGAATCCATCTACCAACACAAATTCATCAGTACTCCCATCCTTGACTTTCTCAATAAACTTCGTAAAGTAAGGATCTTCTTCAATCAACTCTGGCAATAGTTCAAACCCTTTCACTTCAACTTTCATTGTCGTCAACAAATGATTCCTCCTGCTTAATGCATCTGCTACACGATTCGTCACCCCTGATTTGTGCTTAACAACAAAAGTAAACTGTTGTAGATACGCGACCCATGAAGCGTGCCTAGCTGAAATTTTGTCCTGCCCTTGCAAATGCTTCAATGCTTCGTGATCCGTGTAAAGAACAAACTCCTTCTGAAACAGATAATGTCTCCAGTGCTTCACAGCTTGAACAATCACGTAAAATTCCACGTCATAAGTGCTATATCTCAACTTAGCTCCAGATAACTTCTCACTGAAATAAGAAACTGGTCTTCCCTTCTGACTCAAAACTCCACCAATCCCAACCTTCGATGCATCAGTATGTATCTCAAACAACAACTGAAAATCCGGTAAAACTAGAATTGGCACTGACGTCAATAGTGTCTTGATCTTCTCAAAAGCAACCCCTGCTTCCTCTGACCACTCCAACTTCTTTCCTTTCATGCAATCGGCTACAGGTGCCATTACACTACTAAAGTGTGGAATGAATCTTTGGTAAAATGAAACCAACCCATGAAAGCTTCTCGCTTCAGTAATTGTCTTGGGTTGTGGCCAACTCCTGACAGCTTCTACTTTACTTTCATCCACTTGAATGCCTTCCTTTGACAGAACATATCCCAGAAACAAAACACTGTGCGTCATGAGCACACACTTCTTTGCTGCTGCATAGAACTGCTCTTGTCGTATAATCAACAGTACTTCACGCAAATGCTGGATGTGTTCTCCCATACTCCCACTATAGATTAAAATATCATCAAAGTAAACTACCATGAACTTCCCAATGAATGGTCTGAAAATCTGGTTCATCACTCTCATGAAAGTACTAGGAGCATTTGATAAGCCAAACGGCATAACCAACCATTCGTATAGACCCTCCCTGGTTTTAAAAGCAGTCTTCCACTCATCACCCGGTCTAATACGAATCGATGGTATCCACTCTTCAAGTCAATTTTTGAAAACACAACAGCCCCACTCAACTGATCAATCAAATCATCGAACCTCGGCATAGGAAACCTGTATCTCACCGTGATATTGTTTAGAGCTCGACCGTCCGTACACATCCTCCACGAACCATCCTTCTTTGGCACAAATAAAGCTGGCACTGCACAAGGACTCAAGCTCTGCTGAACATGCCCCTGTTCTAATAACTCCTCCACCTGCCTTCTCAGTTCCTCATGCTCTTTAGGACACATACTGTAATGTGGCATGTGTGGTAACACTGCCCCTGGCACAAGATCAATCTGATGCTGAATATCCCTCAACGGTGGTAACTCCGTTGGTAACTCCTCAGGAAATACATCTCTAAATTCTTCCAATATCGGCTTTACTGGAACTTCTACAGATTCAGTGGCTTAATGTCCAATCAACAAAAACACCTCTGGACTCTCCTCTACTTCTTCAATAAATTCCTTCAAAGTCAATAAAGTCTTCAGCTCCTCAATCTCTTCTAATTTGCTTTCTCCTTGTTGTCTCTTTTTCGAAACCAAAATAATCTTAATACCTTCAAACATAAAACTGTAGCTATTGGTCCGACCGTCATGCTGTACTACTCGATCATACTGCCATGGTCTTCCCAAAAGTAAGTGACAAACATCCATCTCCACCACATCACACCAATCTCGTCTTTATACTTCTTCCCCATAGAAAATGGAACTTGAACTCGCCTGTCCACCTTCACCTCTCCTCCGTTTCTTAGCCACGCTAACTTGTAAGGATTCGGATGCTTCTCCGTTTTCAGCTTCAACTTTCTCACAGCTTCGGTAGAAATAATATTGTCACAACTTCCTGCGTCAATCACAAATTTACAAACCTTTCCCAGAATAGTGCATGTTGACTGAAAGATGTTAATCCTTAACCAACTAGCTTCTTGTTCCTGCTTCGGTATTAAACAATACCTCCTCATCATTAGATTACATCCTTCATCTCCTGACGCAACATCCTGTTCATCCTCCTTCACTGGACTAGAATCACCTTCATCAGCATCCTCATCTTCTACTTGAGCAATCATCGTTCTCTTCTTTGGTTTTGTACATTCGTTGCTCTTGTGACCCACTTCTTGGCAATTATAACATTTGAAACTGTTGTTGACCTTTGCCTTCTCAACCTCCTTCACAACTGGTTTACTGACGGGTTTAGAAATATTGGAACTCCCACTAACACCTTTGCTTTGAATATTGGAACTGGTAAACACACCACCTCCTCGTCTTCCCTTCTTCTCCCAGGCCAACGCTTTCTGATGTGCTTCTGCTATAGATCTAGGATCAAACATATTCACTATATCCTGGATCTAGATCCTCAACCCTCCAACAAATCTAGCTTTCATTGTTCCTCCATCTCCATAATGTCATTTCGAGCAATCAGTTGATAAAATTCGTCGGCATAATCATTAACAGTCTTCGTCCCTTGCCTCAGATTCTGCAATCTCTGATACATGAGCGATTGATAATTGTAGGGTAAGAATGTGCCCTTCATCAGCTTCTTCATCTTATCCCAAGACTCAACCTTTGATTTTCCCATTCTCTCCCTTGTAAGTTTTGTTTGTTGCCACCATGCCAAAGCTCTTCCCCTCAACCTAGTAGCAACCAACTTCACTCTTCTATGCTCAGGAACCTCCTTGAAATCAAAGATCTCTTCAACATTAGACAACCAATCAAGAAATTCTTCAGCTACCATTCCACCCTTGAACTCTGGAATTTCCATCTTCATTCCCGATTCCCATCGTCGATCATCTTCAACATCCCGATATACATTTCGTACTTGGTCTCGATCTCGATAATCAATGCTAGCTCTATCACCATCTTCATCATAATCAAATGTATGTCTATGTCGACCTCGACCTTCAACATCCCTTCGATCACGCATGTGTCTTCTACTATGTCTCTCTTCATCACGATATGGCTCATCTTCAAACTCATGTGGAGTTCTTCTCTCTTCACGTCTATATTCATGGTGATCTCTTATCGATGAAATTGACGTTTATCTTCTTTCTCTAAAAGATTGTGGCGACACCCTCCTCTCTTCCGTAACCGATGGTGAAACTCTGTTTCCTCCACGGTTCGAGATTGGCAATCTCCTCCTTTGAGTTTGATTCATATCATTCATCAACTTCTCTAGCTTTCCAATACCTTCATCAAATTTCTCATTAATGCGTTGTTCCATTTGCTCGGCTTCTTCTCTTCTATACAACGCTTCAACATTCTGATGACGATTAGCTCTCCTTGGTGGCATGATTGATCTTCACTAATATTTCAACAAATACGAATGCAAACTTCAAACTTCAACTCTCGGCTTGGTTACTTCAAACAAATGATACCAAAATGATGCTTCAATTCACGGCTCGGCTTCAACTCAACTCGGCCTACTTCAACTTCTTGGCTCCAAGACTCCGCTTAGCTATGATTGGCTAAACCTCGCTCTGACACCAAACTGACGCAGCGGATATATGGGAGACTGGATGAAACGGTGAAAGTAGCAAACGGTGGATTGAGAAATACTGAAAGGCCCAAATTCGTTGATCCGAAGATACCGAATTCTAGCTATCTCTGACACGTTGATCGCGCACGATACCGTGAAAAGAGATCTACAATTCTTCGAGCGTTGATCAAGCGCACTTGATTCCGCGAATTGGCTTCAACGAACGTTGATTCGAGCGCACTCGAATACCGTAGGTGGAGATAGGAGATTACACTCAACTACCATTTAGTTGAAAGCACAAAGCTAACAAACAAGAATTTTATTCAACAATCAACCAAGTTACAAATGACCAACACAACCGCTATTTATAGCGTTTTACAACCCAGACCCTTAGGTCGTCAGGCGACCTACGACTTAACCAAGGTCGTTAGCGACCTAACTATTTACAACACAACACTGGTACGCGACTTGCAGTAGTCCACGACCTAACAACACGCGACTCAACGACATAACACTTGGCCGACCTACGACCTTCAATACAAACGACATACGACTTAAAGAAAGTACAACTTCAACACAGTTTATACAACGGCTTACGACATAACATCATTACACGACTCAACATCAGAAGCTTGCAAACTGGAGTGAGCGACTTAATGGAAAATGACTTAAGTTGCTAAGTCGCTGGCGACATAAGAAAGCAACGGTATAGAGCAAAATGCAGCAGCGACATAAAAATTAATGGTTCAAGCTTCAGGCATATCTTCATACGACCTAGTCCTTCGCGACTTAAGGAATGTAGCGACTTAAGGAGATTGGATGCAACATAACATTGAGCGGCCTAACATAAGTCGTAACTTGTTCTACGACCTAACTTAGATCATAGCTCGTTGGCTCTAGGTCGCGACTTATCATAGGTCGTTGAACCACTCTTTCTTGCATAACTCTTCACTCCGTTAGGTCGTAAGCGACCTAAGGTTTCTTCACTAGGTCGTGAGTGACCTATTGGAATGCTTAACCCGATATCCCATAACTCGCTATGTTGTTGGAACGCCTTGATGCTTAAACCGCTGACTCGCGAGCGGCCTTCCTTTGGTCGTGGCTCTTTAACTCGGATCTTGGTAAGTCGCTGGCGACTTAAGGCAGAGTGAATTATGGACAACGACCTAGTTTCCAGCTGGGCTGCATCAATTACCAACCACTCTAACCCTTATCCTTGATTGAAAATATTGGAGTCTAGAATATGAGATGGGCAAATAATGATGCTAAACAATTAGCAATACCAAACTTTTTGAGAAAAAAACCTCCATATTATTGTCAATCTAGAAAATGAGCTAAACGTAAGCACTGTACGCCAAACCTATCAATCTAGAAAATCTGTATACACTGCATCACCATGGACATAACAATGGAGGACCATATAAATTCCTCAACTTCAAAATCAAAATCATTATTGTTAGTAATTTAAATTATGGAAATCAATACCCTAACTTCACAGTATCAATAATCTGTAAAACCTTTTTTTGGTCAATTCCTAGGGTCGACCCAAATTACGACATATACGATTGAACAAGCAATTGAAAAAAGTTGTTGTGGTACCTCTCACGGTAGTTCAAATGGGAGAGGCACACATTTAGGGTTCCGGGCAGAGGCGAGCGATTCTAGATAGAGGTTACGGGTTCCAGACAGAGACTGATTTTAGGGATCGAGTGTTGACAACAGAGGCTGTTTTTAGGGATTTAGAAGTTGACAGTTGACGATAGAGGCTAGCGATTCGCACAAAATTTGGGGTTAAATTTCTTAAGGAGGAAATGATTCATTTGTAGATATCGGTGGAGGTTATGAAAATTTTGAGAGTGTGTTTTTTGAAGGGGAAGAAACGAAGCGAATAGGGTTCCTTTTTTCCACACAAAATAAATCAATTTCCCTCGTTTTGAAATAGCATTTAGCATACATACCAATTTTTCTCAGCGTTGGAAACCATAATTTGCATAGCGTTGGAGGAAGGAAATGCGGAAACGCAAAGTATTAGTGCTATTAAAAGCCAGCATTTTTGCAGTGTGGAGAAAGGGGTTCTTCATTTTTAAAATAAATGTAAAACAGAGCTTAGGTTGGAATTGATGATTTATTTTTCCTATTTCATAAATTTGGAAGTTTCTTTTAAAAAAAAATTATAATAAGGGAATAATAGGAATAGAACTTAATAAATTAAGGAATAGAGAATAGAAGGATAAGAATAACTAGGATAAGAGGAAAGTTCTACATAAAGAAAATACAGAGAATAATAGCTGAAGTGTATACCAATTGGCTAAGAGAAATATAAATAGAGGTAATAGTGAAAGATTTGGATAGAAATAACATTACAAATTTATATAAAGTAGGATCGGTAATCTAGCTCCAAATTAATAGGATATAAGTTATCATTGTCTACTCCACTTTTCATTGTTTAAGATTATAGACGATGCTTTTGAATTTTTTTTAATAATTGGATGGAATTAAATGATGATAATTAATAAATGAGTTGTGGTAATTTTGTGAATGTTATAAGGAAAAGCTTTTATACGAGGACGAGAATTTTGAATGTACATTTTTCTATTTAGAATTTGTTTGAACAAGAATAAAATACTATTGTATTTAAAATGGTAATGAAAGAGAACTAAATTAGGATTGATAAGAAAAGAATTCTGAAAGATCGTAGGAGTTTAACAAAGTTATAAAAAGTATTTAGTTAAGTGACAATACATTTTGAGTATTAAAGCATAGATGTTTATTCATATCTTCAGGATGATATAATAACTTGAAATTAGAAATTTGTCATGCATGTGAATAGATTGTGGTTTGTAGTTTACTGAAATAATTGTCATGTAACAAGAAATATCTTTTGAATAATAAATATTTAATAATAGAAAAATGTTATTTAGAGATGCCATTGAAGTTATAATCTTCGTAATAGATTTAAAAGAGCTAAAATTGGAAAATAATAATATATCCTTAAATTGGTGGTCATTGTTTTTCATAAGTACAGACCATGAATTCATAAATTAATAGAGTGATAAATGTTTCGTTAAAATTGGAAAATAGTAATAATATATTCTTAAAATGGTGGTGAATGTTTTCATAAGTATAGGCCATGAATTTATAAATTAACAGAGTAATAAATGCTGATTTTGAGTTTAATGTACTAATTTTATTTATATGAAAACAATTTATTGAAAATTATTTTGCATGATTTTTTTTACTTTGTAAAGAATGGTGGAAATCGAACAAAATTTCATGAAGCAGATAGGGATCACTAACTAGGTAAGACAGGATAAAGATTTTAGGATATGAATAAAATAAGAATAGTATGTACAACCTGATTTAGAAATTTTAAATCATCGTAGACAATTAATTGTAGAATTTTTGTAGAGTTGTGAAGATATTCCAAAATTATAACTAGGTTGTAATTTAGGTTGCCCTAGTTGATTTGGACGGTAAATTTCTATATTTTGATTTATTTTTTGTGAACTCCGTGTACATTCCATAAATTATCCAACTCCAAAATAGGTATAAAAGTACGTCGTTTGAATAATAAGTGATATACCAGAAAGAGAAAGAGAGGTGTAACATATGGATATTTTTATCCATAGTTTACATTGTCTATTTCAATAAGAGAAAAAAATCCTTATAATTTTAAACGTAGAAAAGATCTCACTTTAGCTAATTTATGGAAAATTATAATGGTAATCCTTTTTAGAAGGATAGTTTTGATAAATTAAAAAGTGAAAAGAAATGTTATGGTTAAAAATTAATGATTAGAAATACGAAATACGCACATACGTATAACCACGCTTAAAGTACAATATATATATATATATATATATATATATATGTATATATATATATATATATATATATATAGTGTAATATACAATGGTATTCGGATTAGTTATAATAGGACTAGAATTTATGGACATTAACTACAGATTTAATAGGCAATAAATTTATAATTAATAGAGAATTAAAAGGAATTTAATATGGTATATACGAAGTAATTGAATCGGCAAAAAGATAGATTTGAAACTGGTACAAAGAATAAAAGGATTTAAATGAGGGTTGATTAGAGATGGTCCAACTTTTATATTTATGACAAATTATTATGGATATATTAATTGAAGTAATAGATGAACCGTATATATTAGAAACCAAGAAGGAGAATTAAGGAAGATAGTGAATTAAGTCAAATGACATACTAAGAATGTTCATCTTAATTTAGTGAGGAGTATTAGAGCCCCGACATCATTAACATCGACTATGATAAATGACAACTTTCAGCAAAATTTTGTTTTAGGATTTTTAGGATTGTTATCGCTAGTTGTCCTCGTTAGGTGTTAATCATAAAATATTCAGAAGAACGAAAATATGAAAGAAGGGTCATGGGAGCATAAGGAGAGATCAAAACGCATCAAGATGTTTAGGTTAATTGTACCTTCCGACAAGGAGCTTTAGGCGAAGTCCAAGGCTATCTTTCAAAGTCTATAGTTAGAATGATACTTCAAAAATCCACCTTTCGACTAGGTCAAGATGAATTTCAACAAAGGCAAAGGAGAAGAAGTTCAAACCAAACCTTTCGAAGGAGTCGAAAAGATGCAATCATCAGAATGCAATAGCATTAAACCATTTGAAGGAGTCGAAAGGTTCCATCTCTTAATGTACAAGAATTTCTTACCTTTCAAAAAGAATGAAGAGGTCAAAGCAAGTGTGAGCTACTCCATAATGACCTTTTTGAAAGCATAGCAAGCCTTTCGAACCGATTGGAGCGCATCCAGAATACTTTTCGACGAGGTCGAAAGGTTTTCATAAAGAAAGCAATATTCAAAAGTTAGCAAAGAATGGTAGACAACCTTTAGGAAACATTGAAGGGAAGCAAAACACTCGACAACAATCAAGTGAGAAGCAACCTTCTGGCAAGATCGAAGGGTTCAGAACAAAAACATGTAAAGAGCAACCTTCCGACAAGGTCGAAAGGTTCACAACAGTTAGAAGGAGAGCTAGGTCGAAGGGAACAAAACACTAGGAACAAGGCAAGCCTTTCGACAACATCGAAAGGTTCACGAAAGCGTCAGAAAGGCAACGCTCCGACAAATTCAAAAGGTTCATGAAGACATCAGAAAGCAACCTTTTGTCAAGGTTGAAAGGTTCATGAAGGCATCAGAAAGACAAACCTTCCGACAGCGTCGAAAGGTTCATTATGGAACATAAGGGGCAAACTTGTCGACAAAGACGAAAGGTTTTTAGTTGCCTATAAAAGGGAAACCTTCAGACCCAGTTGAGAGCATGGAGTAGAAAGGGGGCCGCCTGCATCTATAAATAGAACCCGAGGGGGTCATGTTTTTGGGTTGGAATTTCTATTATTCTAATTTTGTAACTTCTTAATCAAAGTATTGTAACCATAATTGAGAATTATTTGGGGAAATTTAATAAAAACAAGATTTTTCTAAAATATAAAGGGAAGTACTTGGCTTTGTTAATTCCCTTACTGTTTGCTTAAATCATTGTTAGTTAACTCACATTTTCAGGTTCAATCCTATCGGGAGTTTTTTGTTGACCAGGTTGACAACATTCCTGTGCAAGTAATAATTATAACCTTTCGAAGTCTTTAACCCTACACTCTAAATTTTTTGATAGGGCCAACAATTTACTTAGATCAACATCCACTGATACCTTCCGAGGCTATTGGCTCAATTGTTTAAATCTTTCGACAAGGTTGGAATCTACTCAATATAAGTGATTAAACCTTTCGCCAAGGTTGGAAACCGCTACCTATTCATCAAAGAAAATTTAATCTAATTAAATGAAGGCCTTTGTGAAGACTTCAAACAAGCTCAACAAAGCCGGAAGGTCACCTAGCCCAAGTTCTAATCCTTTTGATGATAATGGAAGGTCTAATACAAGATATATCAACTAAATAGGTGAAATTGAAAGTTCATCATAAAAAGGAATCTCATCCTTTGTTCTCCAAAGAAGAAATCCATCCTTCTTATCGTATATTTGGGGTGTTGCCAAGAAATCTTATTAACATTTTGGTGCTAGAAGAAGGTCTCGAACCTCCGATCTCTTACAACTTTCATCTCCGATCAATTGCATAAAGTATGGTAAAAGCTAAGAGTAGTAACAACATACCAATGAAGAAGCTACATGGTGGTCAACCTTTAAAGGTCATATGGACTCAAATCATAACTTAGGCAATATAGAAGTAAGGCAACCTTCAACCCTAATAGAATTGGAAAGCAATGTGATCAAGGTTTAGAATAAATGGTGTAACGAACCGCCGCTCTGACCGCCTCTAGTCGGTAATTAAACCAACCAGAAACGTTCAGAATGACGGATTGTTATTTAGTTTATAACATTTAAACAGAATCAGCCACAGAATCACAGAAACAATAATATATTTTATAAATAAACTTTTCTTTTATATACAAGTATCAGAGTTATACAGTGAATTACATTTTATACAGCGGAACAATTTTTATTAAGTACAAGAAAAATTTTGCTGAAAACTTTAATGAAGTGCTTTCCCCTCTCTCTCTAACTTCGCTGCGAGAAAATCTCCAAGCTGCAGAAATACTCGGTCTGACCCGAGCGTTAATTGCAAAACACAAAAACACTCGAGTCAGGATTAATCTTAATTCAAGTAATTAAATTTGCAATGAATTGAAATAAAATGGTACAGATTTAAACACTAAGAACAGGATCAAACTGGAATAACTCCCAATACTACAGTGTGTCAACCAAGCAACAGAGATGGTGAATCTCATAATTTAATTTAAATTTACTATGGATTTTCATATTAACAACTTCAAATTTTTTTTTTTTTAAAATCTGTCAATCCTGTGTGGCTGCAGTACACACGTATATTTGCACACATGTGCACTGCCTCGCCAACACGTGTGCACCAAACAAAAACACGGCTATCAGATCGAAACAAGGCCAATGCACAGACAAAGGAATCATGAAGACATCAGACAAAGCAATACAAACAGCAATGTCAAAGCAGGAAATCAAGGCAGAGGCTCAGAAATGCCAAAGACATGAAGGCATAAACAATAACAAATGCAGGACCAACTGCAAAAGTGACACAGCAGAAGTGATCAAGGCAAAGCACAAGTGTGCAGCATCAAATAGTTGTTTCAAGTGCATGGACATATATATATGGAACTGCCACTGCATGCAGACAGCAAAAATGAAGTAACTAGAGGCAACTGGCAATAACCACTACACCTAGCAAACTACATGAAGACAACATTCATGCAACATGGACTGCAGACAACTCAAATGAACCAAATACACATGCCAACGGCAATGGAAACAAAGTCAGACCAACAGCAGCTGCATAGGAATGCAGTAACAAACAGAAGGAATGACCAGAACACAAGTACAAACAAATGAATGCAATTCGAAGTGATATAACAGTTACAACTGCAAGAACCAGCTGCAACATAAAGTGAAAATGCACAATACATACACCATGTACAGAATGGAAGTAGTGATACAAGGTAAACTGGCATCAAACATGAAGTGAATCAAGTCAGTAAAGCAATGGACCAATGAAAGTGACTCAAGCAACAGGTCCTCAATGCAAGTGCAGAAAATCAAGTCGACCAGGTAGCAATGATGAAAGCGTGCAAGTGTAGACGACAGCTACTCAATGCAACTCAGGTGAAACAAGACTAAAACCAACAGCAACATACCAAGACCAGGTAATAATGAAGTGGATGTGAAACAGGTCAAGCATATATAGGTATGCCGTGACAAGTAAGAATTGTAGTGAAGCATGTCTACAAGATTACATGTAGTGTCAACAATCAAGCAAAGTGCAGACCAAACAATGACACAATGCAGAGCACATTTGTCGAAGATTGCCACGAACATGGAACCAAAAGCAAAGGAACAAGATTCGACTTCAAAAATGAAACAAGTCAAAGTCTGCAACTCAACTAAACAGGCAAGCCCAACTCAAGTACACCAGTGACAACCAAAGTACTAACAAACCACTATGCAGACAAAATGCAAATTCCAGTGATACAAGTGCAACACAGTTGCAAACAACATAGGGAACAGATAAAAATGGACTGATGAACAATATGCAGCAGTGAATGGGAACAACAACAATGAATACTGTTACATTACCAATGATACAGGTGAACAGAGAACAAGTGTCACCGCAATAAAATGCACAAGTGAAACCAAACCGCAAAGCTAAGCATGAAACCATAGTGAAAACAAGGTTGCAAGCATATGAAATGCAAACAACATGTACACAAGTCCAGCTACAACAAACAGTGCAGACCAAATAAATCAAAGACATCAAGTGATGAAGCACTGCAACTCAAAGAGCTCAAATGCATGGAACATGACAGCAAGAACAAACAGTGCAAACTCCCAAAAAAAATACAACAGTGAAGGAAACTGCATCACAGCAGCATAAAAAGTGGATACAACATCAAGCTACATGAATATGGAACCAACTATACAAGTGCAGACTACAGATGGGTGCAAACAAAATAAACCAAATGCAACAGGATGGAATGCAACTACAAAATTCATCATTCACAATTTAGAACCAGATTACCAATTCAAAACAAGAACTTCAAAAATTGGAATTTGGTCTTATTGTTAAATCAGACCTTAAACACTAACTCCTCAGATGATTTAAAAAAAATGTGATACTTGTTTTAATATTCATGTTTTTTTTAAACATGCGTTCAAGTTTTAACTTGATTGAATAATTAAAGATGTTTGATAATCTTACTTAAAAAGAAAATGAAACACTGTAGTTCAATCCATAACAGTCTTTTTTTTCTCCTTTTTCTTTGCTGTTCATTTTACAACAGAGAGATAACTTCATACACACAGTAACATGTAAACGCATAAACATATATTCACATGTATACTTTCAATTCCATACCTAAACAACATTCAAGCATCACACAATGGATTCAAGGGTTATAGTAGCACATCAGATTCATCAAAGAATAGTTTCAAGCTTGTAAATTTTGTTATTTTCCAAATGTAGCATATTTTACAGGGGTTCAAAATTGGGTTACTCAGACCTTTAAACTGAAATTATTCACATTTGGCATGCAACATAACACACAACAACAACAAAGAACACCACAAGCAGAAATAAGGGTTTTACAGACACATACATTCAACACACATGAACAGAAGCTCAAACAAGCACATGCAACAAAATTTTCCTCATCTAGATTTAAAATCCATCACATGCAGCAACAACAAACAAGCAAGGTTTTTGATATAGCATCTGTTCTTATCAATTTAAAACAAATTATCAAGTAGCATCTGTTCTTATCAGTTTAAAAAAACAAAGATTGGGTAGAGTCTGTTCTTAACAGTTTAAAAACAAATTTTATAGTATCTGTTTCTCATCAGTTTAAAACAAAATTATAGTATCTGTTCTCATCAAAAAAAAACAAATTACAAATAGCATCTGTTCTTATTAGTAAAAAAACAAATTTCACATAGTATCTGTTCTTATCAGTTTTAAATCGAATTATCAAAGCAAACGATAGTAAATAACACCAACAACCATACATGCAGAGACTTATCTGTTCTTATCAGTTTTTTTTTATTGAAAATTAACCGAGCAAATGAAAGCCAAATAACACCAATTCATATCATGCAACCAAGCAACCAATTCAAACAAATTTAAAAACTTGAATCAAAATTAATCGTGAGAAAACTCACCTTAACAAAATCGAAACAGCCGAAGAGAGTAATGAGCGAAGTTGAACGAAGATTGAAGCGAAGATTGAAGCCCCACATCAGATCGCAAGCCCTAGTTTTTCGGAAAGGAACGAAAATGAGAACTGAAGCCGCCATTTTTTTTCTTTCGTGATCTTTGTTTAGGGTTTAAAAAATGGAAATGGTAAAGTGAAATGAAAGGGATCGGGTATCGGATTGAAAGTAAAGGCAGTGGTTCTTTTCTTCTTTATTTTATGTTTTATTTTTATTTTGTTTTATTATTTTCTTCTATTTATATATATATATAATTTTTCATTTTAAATTCAATTTATTTTAAACATCAAATTTTATTTTGTACACAAACACCTTGTTTTGTTTTTGTAGATATTTACTTTTGTTTGTTTTGTTTAATTTTTGTTTAAATTATGTTGTTAAAATTTTTTCTTTTACTAAGTGTATTTGTTTATTTTATTTTGTATTGATTTTAATTTTTTTATTTAAGCTAAAGAAAAAATGTCATTAAAATTTAACCATTAATTTACTAATTTACAAAAAAAAAAAAAATTTAAATCCAAATTATCTTCTTAAGTTATTAGTTTGAATTTCAATTACAAATTCCATATTCAATCTCAACTCCGAAGTCAAATTTAAATTTTTATTCAACTCTTTATAGATTAAATTTTAAAATTTAATCACCAATTTCATTGTTATATTGGAAATTCAATTTAAATTATCATTCAAATATTTAAAATTAATTAAATATTCACAATTTAAATTGTTCAAAATTCAGGGCCGTTACAATCTCCCCTCCTTAAAAGAATTTCGTCCCGAAATTACAAGTAAGGAAAAATGATTGTTAAAATTTCACCAATATTTATACCCTACTCAAATTAATCAAGTTTGAAACTTATTAAAAATAAATAAGTAAGTATAGGATTCATTCTATTTGTTTTATCTCACTAGCTTTGTTAATTAACTCATTTGTCTATTATTTTCTACAATCAAGACACAAAAATCTTTACTAAAGTTTCCAACTTACAAAACCCAAATTTTAAATTTGAACTTCTTCATTTAAGAAATTTACATAGTATAACTTTTCCAAAGCTGTGGACCTTTCAAAACATTCCAAAAATCCTCTTCCTTAATTTATTAGGTTGGAATTTATATCACTTTAATTTCAGATAATTGATTTTCTATTTAAAGTTTGAAAATACTTGCTAACTCGAAATTTAACAAGTCTATTGTCGTTCTTAAAGACATTAGGCATACGCTGGCCAGGCGCAAGTCTAACAATCTCCAAGTACTAAATATACTTGCTTCAATTCCCAGTGAAAATACTTTTAAAAATTCTTTTTAAAAAAAATGGATATGGAAAGCACATTCCCCCATGGATCACAGTTTACTCGGCGGTTCCGCTACTATCCCAGTAGAGTCGCTTGTAACTGTGGATATCTCATCCCTTGAATTTCGCCATGGTTGTTGCCAAAGATCGCGGTTCACACGGCGGTTACGCTACTATCCCAGTAGAATCGCTCGTGACCGTAGGCATCTCGCCCCTCGAATTACGCTTTGGTTTGTAGATTGCAGTTTACACAGCGGTTACGCCACTATCCCAGTGGAATCGCTTGTAACTGTAGGCATCACGCCCCTCAAATTACGCTACCACCCGAGTGTAACTAGATCGCGGTATACACGGCGGTTACGCCACTATCCCAGTGGAATCGCTTGTAACCGTAGGCATCTCGCCCCTCGAATTACGCTAGCACACTATACCAGTCCAAAAGGACATTCCAACTAATGGAAATACAAAAAGTCACTCCAACTAATGGAAATACTACGTAGCTACGATTTCAAATGGACACTTTTCTCGAGTTCCAACAACCTTCACAAAGTTTAAATGGAAGGTACTTTTCCATATCCTCAATTTGGAAAACATAATATTATACATACATATATAATATTTCATTTCACATTTTTGTACATATCATACTCATGTACTTACATAAGTTTTCCACAACCGTTACTTTTCCAAACTAATTGGTTTTCGAATTAATCGTATTCACACATATACGTTATGAAAACCACAACATTTCATACCCATAACAAATAGAGGTTTCACAAATTTTTTTTTTCATTTCATCATCCATTTAAAATTTTGCTCTAAGTCGATTTGGAAATTTTTAAGATTATCTCAAACCCAATTCACATTTCATAATCCAATTTATTATCGACTTCACACTCGATTTGGATTTCACGTTACATCGTCAATCCTCAACACATAATTGATGTCTATCGATATATAACCTCTGAGCTCGTACGTCTCAGAGAAGGGTGTTAAGCTAAGAGAATAAATTCTCCGCCACCAACAGATATATATTTAATAGAGATCAATTGATATGTCGTCAATTCACGACGTTAGACATACAATCCAAATCATCCATTTAAAATTCAAAGTTCAACTTACATTGTTTTTGGGTGTCAAAGATAAACTCAATTTAACTCAAAATTCAATCACTTTGAAATTTTTCCAAGTTGAACTAAGTGTTCAAATTTCCCAAAAATAATATCTTTACAAGGTATAAAATTTTTCACACTGAACCATTTGAAACAAATTCAAATATTCACTTTTCAATTTATCTTTAAAAGATAAAATCTCAAAACATTCACTTTTCACTTTATCTTGAAAAGATAAAATTTCAAACCTTTCGTTTCATATTGGAAAATATTTCCATACTTATTCAATAATAAGTAATTTACAAATCCATTTATTTTCAACACTTTGAAAATATTTGATATACTTAAACTAAAATCAAGTATATATTTCATTCTTAAAAGAAATCATTCTTTTAAACACATTTATTTGAGTCAAAACGAATGTTGCGTAAAACATCGTTACGACGACCCAAAATTACTAGTATAGGGATTCGAATTTAAAATAGATATATAAATCCCAATACTATATAAAAACATTTCCTTTCGGAAATCATTTACTATAACAACAGTGTTATAGTCCCCCATTTCCTTATTTTTCTCTCGAAACCGTCTATTTCAACAACGAATGTTGAAATCTATGCTTTCGATTCTTAACACATTTCAAAACAGCTTAAAAATGGATTAACTTCATTTCATAATATTATTTTCCCAAAAACATTCTCATTTAACTTTTCCAACTTCGACTTAACTCATAGTTTTAATTCTACATACATTTCACAATATTAGTTTTAAACTGATTTCAAACTTTCCAATATTAAGTTTCCCACTTAACTTAATTCTCTGCCCGTTCAAATTCAAATTCATTATTGAATCTATTAAACCTATTATGTATTTACATGTTGACAAACATCAGATTTGAAATCTAAATCTCATTTGAACTTTGCATTTACTTTCTATTTCAAAAATAATCAACTAATTCTTTAGTAAACCACTCATCGACTTGGTTCCATTAGATTTATATCTCCATATTAACTATTTTAGACATTAGTCTAAACTTGGAATATAAACTTTCACATCAAAACTGGTTTTATTCATACAGTTAAGTTGACAAATAGATTTCCTTTCCAAAATGCTATTTTACTAGAATACTTCTTTCCATACAAAACCATCCATAGCTTAATACTTTTATAATACATACATAGAAGATTTTGGATTACAAAAGATAGTATTACAAAATACATTGATTCCTTCAGATACATTAATTGGTTTAAGATTCAGAATTATTAAGGCTATCGATTTCCGGTCTGGTAGTCCGCATCCTTGCTAAACTTCCCTCTTCGGTTTGCACTATTTCGGGTTGAATTGAAGGAGTATTAACACATTCAAAGTCAACATGTCCCCAATTCTTACAGTTTCCGCACAAATATGAGATGCTCCCATCCTTATCTATCATCCTTACACTTTTTGCTCTAGCTGATCGGGCTATAGCTTGCTTTCCATGCTGCCTTTCAGTGCAGCTTCTAGCTATATGTCCAGTCTGGTGACAATGATAGCAGATTGTCGATCTATCGACTGGTAAACCGAGTGCACTCTTCTTCTTTTTCACTTCAGGGCAATGACTAAGAAAATGCCCTTTCCCCTTACACTTAAAACACACAATCTCAGGACGAGCGAACCGGTCATCCACATTCCTTTTCTTTCGCTTCTCTCTGCACGTAACGGCATAATGTCCTTTCTTATGACATCGATAACAGATAACATCATCATAGGGACCAGGTCCTTGCCTTTCGTTGATTTTCCTTTCGATTTCCGCATGTGCTACTTTTGCTTCTCTACGGGCAATTGCTCTTTGTTCACGGCGTGCTGCCTTTTGCGCTTCGGTTTTCGCCATTATAATTAACAAGGTGTTTTCGAAGTTTCCTATCAATATTTGCAATCTTTATTAGCAAAAGTCGGATTGTTCAATCATTTTCCCAAGACATATCCGTTTATTTAATAATATATTCACTGTTCCAAAATCGTGAATATAACTCCTTTAATAAGTTACAACAATTTACTTATCAAAATAAGTCGTTTGCGGAATTTACAAACATCTTTAGAAATTCCATTTCTATTTATAAAACTTCGTTTTATAATCTCCTTTACTAATTTGATTTAAACCAATTTAGACCAATTCATTAATTCACTTAACTCATATTTCATTTTCCATAACTCTTAAAAAATTCGATAATGAGTTTCCGAATGATCGAAACTCAAGTCTAACGAGACCTCACCGAAGAGAAACGGTCGCAAACCTAAATTTAGATAGGGGAATCTCCGAAAATGATTCTAATTTTCAAAATACCCTTTATTTTAAAGAAAACAATTTTATACTTCTTTAGATTTGAAAACACTTTCTTTAAAGTGATTCTAGTACTATTCATATTAAACGCCATAAACTAAGCTTTGTGTAAACCAAAGCTCTGATACCACTTTTGTAACGAACCGCCGCTCTGACCGCCTCTAGTCGGTAATTAAACCAACCAGAAACGTTCAGAATGACGGATTGTTATTTAGTTTATAACATTTAAACAGAATCAGTCACAGAATCACAGAAACAATAATATATTTTATAAATAAACTTTTCTTTTATATACAAGTATCAGAGTTATACAGTGAATTACATTTTATACAGCGGAACAATTTTTATTAAGTACAAGAAAAATTTTGCTGAAAACTTTAATGAAGTGCTTTCCCCTCTCTCTCTAACTTCGCTGCGAGAAAATCTCCAAGCTGCAGAAATACTCGGTCTGACCCGAGCGTTAATTGCAAAACACAAAAACACTCGAGTCAGGATTAATCTTAATTCAAGTAATTAAATTTGCAATGAATTGAAATAAAATGGTACAGATTTAAACACTAAGAACAGGATCAAACTGGAATAACTCCCAATACTACAGTGTGTCAACCAAGCAACAGAGATGGTGAATCTCATAATTTAATTTAAATTTACTATGGATTTTCATATTAACAACTTCAAATTTTTTTTTTTTTTTTTAAAATCTGTCAATCCTGTGTGGCTGCAGTACACACGTATATTTGCACACATGTGCACTGCCTCGCCAACACGTGTGCACCAAACAAAAACACGGCTATCAGATCGAAACAAGGCCAATGCACAGACAAAGGAATCATGAAGACATCAGACAAAGCAATACAAACAGCAATGTCAAAGCAGGCAATCAAGGCAGAGGCTCAGAAATGCCAAAGACATGAAGGCATAAATAATAACAAATGCAGGACCAACTGCAAAAGTGACACAACAGAAGTGATCAAGGCAAAGCACAAGTGTGCAGCATCAAATAGTTGTTTCAAGTGCATGGACATATATATATATGGAACTGCCACTGCATGCAGACAACAAAAATCAAGTAACTAGAGGCAACTGGCAATAACCACTACACCTAGCAAACTACATGAAGACAACATGCATGCAACATGGACTGCAGACAACTCAAATGAACCAAATACACATGCCAACAGCAATGGAAACAAAGTCAGACCAACAGCAGCTGCATAGGAATGCAGTAACAAACAGAAGGAATGACCAGAACACAAGTACAAACAAATGAATGCAATTCGAAGTGATATAACAGTTACAACTGCAAGAACCAGCTGCAACATAAAGTGAAAATGCACAATACATACACCATGTACAGAATGGAAGTAGTGATACAAGGTAAACTGGCATCAAACATGAAGTGAATCAAGTCAGTAAAGCAATGGACCAATGAAAGTGACTCAAGCAACAGGTCCTCAATGCAAGTGCAGAAAATCAAGTCGACCAGGTAGCAATGATGAAAGCGTGCAAGTGTAGACGACAGCTACTCAATGCAACTCAGGTGAAACAAGACTAAAACCAACAGCAACATACCAAGACCAGGTAATAATGAAGTGGATGTGAAACAGGTCAAGCATATATAGGTATGCCGTGACAAGTAAGAATTGTAGTGAAGCATGTCTACAAGATTACATGTAGTGTCAACAATCAAGCAAAGTGCAGACCAAACAATGACACAATGCAGAGCACATTTGTCGAAGATTGCCACGAACATGGAACCAAAAGCAAAGGAACAAGATTCGACTTCAAAAATGAAACAAGTCAAAGTCTGCAACTCAACTAAACAGGCAAGCCCAACTCAAGTACACCAGTGACAACCAAAGTACTAAAAAACCACTATGCAGACAAAATGCAAATTCCAGTGATACAAGTGCAACACAGTTGCAAACAACATAGGGAACAGATAAAAATGGACTGATGAACAATATGCAGCAGTGAATGGGAACAACAACAATGAATACTGTTACATTACCAATGATACAGGTGAACAGAGAACAAGTGTCACCGCAATAAAATGCACAAGTGAAACCAAACCGCAAAGCTAAGCATGAAACCATAGTGAAAACAAGGTTGCAAGCATATGAAATGCAAACAACATGTACACAAGTCCAGCTACAACAAACAGTGCAGACCAAATAAATCAAAGACATCAAGTGATGAAGCACTGCAACTCAAAGAGCTCAAATGCATGGAACATGACAGCAAGAACAAACAGTGCAAACTCCCAAAAAAAATACAACAGTGAAGGAAACTGCATCACAGCAGCATAAAAAGTGGATACAACATCAAGCTACATGAATATGGAACCAACTATACAAGTGCAGACTACAGATGGGTGCAAACAAAATAAACCAAATGCAACAGGATGGAATGCAACTACAAAATTCATCATTCACAATTTAGAACCAGATTACCAATTCAAAACAAGAACTTCAAAAATTGGAATTTGGTCTTATTGTTAAATCAGACCTTAAACACTAACTCCTCAGATGATTTAAAAAAAATGTGATACTTGTTTTAATATTCATGTTTTTTTTTAAACATGCATTCAAGTTTTAACTTGATTGAATAATTAAAGATGTTTGATAATCTTACTTAAAAAGAAAATGAAACACTGTAGTTCAATCCATAACAGTCTTTTTTTTCTCCTTTTTCTTTGCTGTTCATTTTACAACAGAGAGATAACTTCATACACACAGTAACATGTAAACGCATAAACATATATTCACATGTATACTTTCAATTCCATACCTAAACAACATTCAAGCATCACACAATGGATTCAAGGGTTATAGTAGCACATCAGATTCATCAAAGAATAGTTTCAAGCTTGTAAATTTTGTTATTTTCCAAATGTAGCATATTTTACAGGGGTTCAAAATTGGGTTACTCAGACCTTTAAACTGAAATTATTCACATTTGGCATGCAACATAACACACAACAACAACAAAGAACACCACAAGCAGAAATAAGGGTTTTACAGACACATACATTCAACACACATGAACAGAAGCTCAAACAAGCACATGCAACAAAATTTTCCTCATCTAGATTTAAAATCCATCACATGCAGCAACAACAAACAAGCAAGGTTTTTGATATAGCATCTGTTCTTATCAATTTAAAACAAATTATCAAGTAGCATCTGTTCTTATCAGTTTAAAAAAACAAAGATTGGGTAGAGTCTGTTCTTAACAGTTTAAAAACAAATTTTATAGTATCTGTTTCTCATCAGTTTAAAACAAAATTATAGTATCTGTTCTCATCAAAAAAAAAACAAATTACAAATAGCATCTGTTCTTATTAGTAAAAAAAACAAATTTCACATAGTATCTGTTCTTATCAGTTTTAAATCGAATTATCAAAGCAAACGATAGTAAATAACACCAACAACCATACATGCAGAGACTTATCTGTTCTTATCAGTTTTTTTTTATTGCAAATTAACCGAGCAAATGAAAGCCAAATAACACCAATTCATATCATGCAACCAAGCAACCAATTCAGACAAATTTAAAAACTTGAATCAAAATTAATCGTGAGAAAACTCACCTTAACAAAATCGAAACAGCCGAAGAGAGTAATGAGCCAAGTTGAACGAAGATTGAAGCCCCACATCAGATCACAAGCCCTAGTTTTTCGGAAAGGAACGAAAATGAGAACTGAAGCCGCCATTTTTTTTCTTTCGTGATCTTTGTTTAGGGTTTAAAAAACGGAAATGGTAAAGTGAAATGAAAGGGATCGGGTATCGGATTGAAAGTAAAGGCAGTGGTTCTTTTCTTCTTTATTTTATGTTTTATTTTTATTTTGTTTTATTATTTTCTTCTATTTATATATATATAATTTTTCATTTTAAATTCAATTTATTTTAAACATCAAATTTTATTTTGTACACAAACACCTTGTTTTGTTTTTGTAGATATTTACTTTTGTTTGTTTTGTTTAATTTTTGTTTAAATTATGTTGTTAAATTTTTTTCTTTTACTAAGTGTATTTGTTTATTTTATTTTGTATTGATTTTAATTTTTTTATTTAAGCTAAAGAAAAAATGTCATTAAAATTTAACCATTAATTTACTAATTTACAAAAAAAAAAAAAATTTAAATCCAAATTATCTTCTTAAGTTATTAGTTTGAATTTCAATTACAAATTCCATATTCAATCTCAACTCCAAAGTCAAATTTAAATTTTTATTCAACTCTTTATAGATTAAATTTTAAAATTTAATCACCAATTTCATTGTTATATTGGAAATTCAATTTAAATTATCATTCAAATATTTAAAATTAATTAAATATTCACAATTTAAATTGTTCAAAATTCAGGGCCGTTACAAATGGCCATAAAGGATAGAAGTAAAGAGTGTTCAAAAAGAGATCCAATCCGAGAATCAATAAAGATTGTGGAGAGAGAGGATGAAGTGCAACCTCGAAATGGGATAGAAAATCAAGAGTTAAACCGAGATAGTGGGTTAAATAGATCACTTGAACAATCGAATAGCTTTATCTAAGAGGACAACTGGAGTAGTCATAGAAATGAGACAAATCAAAATGACAAACTACACCATATGATGGTAAATGAACTTGGAGGAAAAGAAATTTATGACCTTAAAGAATATGTCATCCTGCAAAAAGCCCTCTTTTTCAAAGAGGTAATGATGACAAATCTTCCTCCACACATTAAAATTCCTTCATTAAAATACGATGGAACAACTAATCTAGATGACCTACTTGTTATTTTTGAAAATTGGATGAACTTATACAATGTTCCAGAGGGAGTTCGTTGTAAAAAAATTCCCATTACTTTCCAAGGAGTAGCTATTAAATGGTATGGGAGTTACTGAATAGAAACCATCTATTCATGGAAATAATTTACTTGCAACTTCGTGGCACACTTCACTATATTCAAAGATACAATTATGAACTTTAGTTTGTTAGCAACCATAAGATAGAAACTAGCGGAGTTACTTGGTGAATATTTGAACAGATTTAGCATAGAAGCACTAAAAGTAGAAAATACCACATATAGGGAATAATACACGGCAGTTCGGTCGGGTTAGATCGAACAAACTCCTTTTTTGGAAAGACCTTTATATAAATGGATGCAAAGTCCTATAATATTTCTCCCTCCGGGCAGAAAAATTAATTCAATTAGATGAGATGCACCATGCTAAGAGGGAATCCCACCGAGAATTTAATGAAGCAAAATATGGTCTCAAACGCTTTGACAAGAGGCCAAGGGAAAGTGAAAACTAGAAAGGAAGTCGAAGAAAGAATTATAAAATGAATTGTGTTGTCATGAGTAAACCCCTCTCTTATGTATACACTAAGATGAAAAGCAACGAGAATTTTATTGCACCTCAAAAAGTTCGGAGTGCCCTATAACCAAATAAAGGAGGAAGTTATTGCGAGTACCGTAAGGCAAATGGATATGAAACCAATGAATGCAGTGTTCTATCAGAGAAAATACAAGGCATGATCAAGGCAAGGTTCTTGTAAGAATTTGTTAAAAGAACCTGAAGGACATCTTGTTCGAGCTGAGAGGAAAGCAACTCAGCAAATTATAAACGCAAATCTCTATCGTGTCACAAGTGCTCATGGCATTAACTCAACTAAGAACTTTTTATTTTTATTTTCATTTTTCATTAATACTTAAATTTGTGTTGATCATGTACTGATTAAAATTTGAGTGCTATTACAGGTAAAAAAGTCAAACCAATGCAGTCGACGAACTCTGAGAGCACAACAAACCCCATAATACTTAAAGAGAACAACTCTAACGCCTGATGAAAGAAAATTATCAACAATTCAGTCAATGCGAAAGTAAGGCTTTCCTATAAGAAATGTTGAATCACTAATAGACTCAATTCTAATATAGGAGAAAATCCATATATATATATATATCATATCTAATTTTAGGAAATGATTTCAAAAGGAAATTTCTCAAATTATATCGTTTTAAGAAAAATATTTTCAATCAACCCATGGTCTAGGGGGAGACAAATGCTTATTTATCCTAAAAGCAAATTTATGCAACTAATATGAGATGTTATATAACATTAATAAATGCGCACCAAAAAAACATCAAACTGAGCAGTTTCAATGTTTCAAAGTTGACTAAAATCATGGCCGGTGATAAGCCTATTCATACCTTTTTTCAAGAAAGATTTTGAAAGCACAAAAAGTTAATGAGACTCAAACCGGAGAACACTATTCTCAACTAAAAGGATGTTGGTTCATGAATCAGGATCTCTTAGTCTCCTATTTGAGATTCATGTCTCCATTATGAGAACAACCAGGAAGTTCCTGCAAAAAGATTTTATTGGAAATAAACTCTTTCATAAAAAGGATTCATGAGTCCAAACTATTTTTCAAAAGAAACTCTTCAATATAATAAAAGGATGTAATTACAAAATTCTTTTTAATTGGCTAAAAAATTATTTTCATATATGCATACTCAAGCCTATGATGTTATTCCATAACACCCACTAGAGGGAGGGACATAAGCCTACGATGCTATTCTATGGTACCTCTTAGAGGGAAGGACATAAGCCTACGATGTTATTCCAAAGCATCTCCCAAAGGGAGAGATAGAACACCTAACGTCCAAAACACCATTTAGGGGATGGGTCAGGGTAGCACCCTTCAACGGCCTTTTGGAGGAAGGTCAGCTAAGTATATATCCCTTTAAGATAAGGGAAGCCCAAAGAGTGGCTTATTAAAGAATGGAATATGGTGTCCAAGCCCAAATAGTG
This sequence comes from Allium cepa, assembly GCA_030765085.1. Lineage (NCBI taxonomy): Eukaryota > Viridiplantae > Streptophyta > Magnoliopsida > Asparagales > Amaryllidaceae > Allium > Allium cepa. The sequence continues at coordinate 593,709,977 of CM060938.1, read as the reverse complement.
GCTCATAAAAAATGGACTAAGATGTCCAAGCCCAAAGAGTGGCTCATCAAAGAATGGACTAAGATGTCAAAGCCCAATGAATGGCTTATTAAAGAATGGACTAGGATTTTCAAGCCTAATAGGGGCTCCAAACAAAAGAACGAGGACAAAGGTGTCCACAACTTAAGACCAAGGGTTAAAACCCAAAAGGATAAAGGGTTACAGAAAGAAATACTATCCATCAACTAGGACAAGTTAAATCCTAAAGATGGACACATAAGAGACAATATGGCGAAGATGTCCAACACTACAATTGAAAATAATCAGAAAATCCAGAATTATATCCAAAGGAAATAAAATATCAATTAGTGAATTTTAGGACATCTATTGCTTGAGAAATAATGTTAAAGGACTAAGAAATCTACATCTCCATAGATGACGGGAAATAAGAAAAGCGATAAAAGAAATCCCCAGCATGGACTCAAAGGCCTAAGTATATACGAAAGCCAAAAGAACCGAATGGACAACAAAGTATTTCAAATGGTAAAAGAAATTACACATAAGGAATAAGATAAGTAAACCACTATAGAATCCACAGAAACAATGTAATCCCTTAAAACAAAAGAAACTTTATTAGTGTATAGGGAGCCAGCATTCCAATTAATCACAACGTATTGCAGATACAACTCAACTCCAATATACCAAAAATTTACTAACCCATAGGTCTAAGAGAGTGTTATTTGGCCAGATTGATTGCTAATTTGATAGTGGATAAATTTAATAGTCTATTTGTCAGTTTGGATCCTAACAAGGTTTTGGTGAGGTTTCGGATTTATGGACTTCAATTCCTTTTTGTGAAGATTTTATTTATGACGATTTATTGACTTCGTGAAAACTAATTAATCTCATTGGAGAATTACTACAAAGGCTTCGTATTGATTTCCAAGTTTCAAGGTTTCCCAATTCCTTCATTAAATTTTGAAATGGTTTATGAATCTTACATATATGAATTTTCATGATGATTTTTCGTCATTCGTTTGTTTATTGAGTTCTTGAATTCTTAACTCATTTGTGGAGTTTTTATGATAATTTATGGATTTCCCATTGATTTTTGTGATGCTTTGCTAATTTGGCATTCGTGATTTTTCTATTAAATAATTGTGGTGGTTTCTTGCTAAATTATTGGTTTAATAAATTTCCCTATTGATTTTTGTGACGATGATTCAGGAATTTAATGTGTTACAATTTCCCAATGAATTTTCATGACTGTTTCTTATTGCTCGCTTATCTAATGAGTTCTTGATTTCTAGGTTCCCTTTATTGATTTTACATGATAATTTATAAGCCTTCCATTGACTTTCTTATTTTGAATAAGAATTGATAGATTTCTGATAACATTTTTGATTCATGGATTCTTAATTCCCTTATATAATTAAATTTAAGCTTCCTTATTGATTTTTGTGACGAATGATAAATTTCATATTTCTAATTTACCTATTATAAATTTTGAGTGATTTTTACTAGGGTCTTAAATTGATGAATTTTAAAATTACTTGATGATTTTCATGATGATTTTTGATTTCCTTGATAATCCGTTATAAGATTTCTGATTTTTTTAATAAAGTTTCCTTATCTTTACCAAGAAAGTCAAAGTAGAGACGAAGGTATTCCAAATATAATTTTGGTAAATTTCGAGGAAAGCGAATCTCAGTAACTTCGGAATCATTAGGAGTGGTGCATTTTTAGAATAAAATCATCTCAGGTTAACATACTGACTTAAATAATCTCCTGGGACAATGTGACCTTAAAAACTGATATTCTGAAATAGTGCAGTGAAAAGAAACTAAGTATAAGGAGCAGTCCTCTGATATAAAATACTGGCATGGAGCATGTTAACAATTTAGGGGTTTTGAGATGATCCATGAATTCGGAATAATTCGTATATAAAGCTTGTCTTATGAAAGAATTCATCAAATAATTCCTATTCGCTATTTACTTTTAGGCTAAATGAAGATTAAAATCATACAAAATAACTCCATTACATTTTTGAGATGAATGAATGAGAACGCCCAAATTTTCCCATAAAAATATCAATTTGTTCCCGTTCAACTTCTTTCCTTTCTTATAAAAATAATAATAATAATAACATTAGATCATTTATCTCCACAACAAAAAGAGCACCAATGGCAGCCTGTTTCATTCATGAAATTCATCTCGATTTTGTTAGCACGGAAGTGCCACACTGTTGTTGATGTTATGCGATGGGACTACTAAATAAACCCCAAGAGGCGGAGGAGGTGCAAAGTGTTCAATCTAGCAACGTGAATCACCAGCAACCCAATTTCTTTAATTACCACATAATGGCTATGTGGTCCATGCTTTACTACTTAGCTATGGCCACATTCTAGATGGATTTGGCCATTTGGGACACCTCCGATGAAAACCATGTGCAGGTGATTTATTCATCTAATTAGCCAATATAGGTTGAACCCATCATCATTAACCCAATCAATTTGGCTCCATACCTACCTCCCTTTCCAAATGATCTATGATTAAAGGGTCACCTTACCTTTCTATTAATTGTTCCTAATGTTTAATTCTGGAATAGTGATATATTTTTGAATGTGTATAAACAAACTTATTATTTTGAAGAGTGTAACACATGATAGTATATAAGTTAATGTTTTGAAGTTCTAGATTAGTTAAATTTCCGGAGTGATTTTGGTTAACTAAAAATGTGCTTAAGGGTTTAATATTTTTGTTGAATAATGTTTTGTCATGCAGAAAGAAATAAGAAGGTTTGTGCTGCTAACTTTAAAGAAAACTTGGTTTTGTTAGTCCTTAAACTTGTTAGTCTTACCTAAACAAAATAGCAAACAAGCTTCCTTAAAAAGGACTAAGTACCAAAGCAAAGACAAAGTTTAAGTCAAAAACTTGAACCCTCTAAGCTTTCAGCAAAGTCGAAAGGTTCATAGAGAAAGCCTTCGATGAAGTCGAAAGGTATATAGGAAAATCTTTTGACAAAATCGCAAGGTTAATAGGAAGAGTCCCTTTAACCATATCGAAAACTCATTCCTGAAAGGTTAGGAAAGGGGAGAATCCCCAATAGCATGAAATGAATTTCCACTTGAGGAAAAGGTTCAATTCGAAAAGGGAATATCAGGAGCATATAATAAGTTTTCTTCAAAGATTCATTTACTTGAACCGATATCTGTGAATCAAATGCTGTTATTCCATAAACTTAAGAGGTTTGATTATGATCATTACAAAGCAACTTATCTAACAAAAATACATGTATATTACTTTAATGGCATCTTAAATTTAGCTTCATAAATTCAAGAATGATAATTAAGGAATCATAACAAAGTTACAACCTTATGAGGAGTTATCATCTATTTTACAGGAAGTAAAGAAGGAGTCCATTGGAGTTTTGTCCTAAGAACAAAAGCTTCTTTTATATAAGAGGGAGGGCTAAATATTAACCATAAAATATTCAGAAGAATGAAGGTATGAAAGAAGGGTCACGAGAGCATGAGGAGAGATCAGAAAGCATCTAGATGTTCTAGTTAATTGTACCTTCCGATAAGGAGCTTTTGGCGAAGTCCAAGGCTACCTTTCAAAGTCTATTGGCAGAATGATACTTCAAAATCCACTTTTCATCTAGGTCAAGTGGACTTTAAACAAAGGAAAAGGAGAAGAAGTTCAAACCGAACCTTTCGAAGGAGTCGAAAGGATGCAATCATCAGAATTTATTAGCATTAAACCATTCGAAGGAGTCGAAAGGTTCCATCTCTCAGTGTACATGTAACGACCCGAAATTTTCTAACCCGAAAATTCCAGATAGTTATGAAAAAGAAGAAAGAGATAGAAGAAGAAGAACAGAAACACCAAACATCTCACAATCGCAGCGGATAAAATATAATAATAGATAATAAAAGTTGCAAAAGATTACTATATCCGTCGATTACATTCTAATACATCAGAGTTTCACATTATATACAGTCACTGAATATTTACAATTATCATGTCTCAGATTAACAATAAGATAAATACAGCGGATATACTCTATACGGTATTGTCATCCAGCTCGCCTCCTGAGCTCCAGAACGTCCTAACCTGAAAATCTGTAATACTTGGTCTAACCCGAGCATTACACCACCCGGGTCAGGCTGGAAACCAGCGTGAGTAAACCCAACAGACATGGAATACCAAAACAATCAACTTATTTAAAACCCGGGTAACTCAAATTCATTTTTTTTACAAGTTCACAGTATTTTATAGACATAACTTATTTCACACATAAGTTTCTAATGACCAAAATTTAGATAAAATAGTCAAATTCACTTAAATCGCTTCATTCCAACCTAATAATCTCACATATCAATTTATAAGAATTCGAAGTGGTTTCGGGTATTTCCCAATACCCGATCTCGGCCTCTTCGAGTCACATGTCATCCTAACCCAAGTTATACAATTGAAATACACGACATTTCATATCAGAGATATCAACTCGATCAACGTATCCAATACCATTCAATCACCCATAAGCAAAGCTTAATCACATACAAATCAATTCAATTGATTCTAATTGAATTCCAAATCTCAATCACTTAGATTCCTTCATTAATTAATTTCCAAATCAATTAATTAATCAACCCTTCCTTATTCATCTTAATTAATCACCCTGGATTAATTATTTTCCAATTTCATTCAAGTAATTATCTTTAATTAATTTCATGATATTAATTATTCTTACCAAATCAATGGGTAATATTTAATTACTTCACATATTAATTTACTAGAATCAATTACGCTAATTCTTAATTACTTACATTAATTAATTTCTCATGAGTCCTATGATTAATTCAACTTAATTAATCAATCTTTAATTTTATCATTGATTATATAAACTAATGATTTCCAATTATGTTTGATTTGTTCTAATCTAAATTAATTACTTTAATTCAACCTCCATATTAATCATTCTCGATTAATCTCAATACGTAATTAACTATTCCTTTATTTACTTCATTAATAAATCAATTACTCCTTAATTAATTATCTTAATTAATCTCTTGATAAATTTCACAAAGTAACTATATTTATTTATTACATTAAGTAATTATTTATCACACCATCAAATGATTCTTCTGAATTATTTATACCTAGTTAATTAACTTACAACTTAATTTATTATTTATTCAAACCTTTAATTACTGAATTAAATAACCCAAATCATTAATTAATTGAATTAATTGATTATTCATCCTAATTATCCTACTAATTTAATGTATCACAAATCATTAAGCCGTTGGTAACTTTTAAACGGAAACATTTTCTTATTTATTGTTTCAAGTTTAAAAACAACTTAAAATTCCCAATACTTCGAGTTAAGCAACCCACTAACTCGAGAACCATCCAATACCAAAATCACCAGATCATCTATTCACAGTGCATATCAATTAAATTCAATCATTCAGCCAAATATTTAAATTTAACCATTTAAATTCAAATAGAAATCCAACAGAGTGAGATTTACTCACCTTTGATTTCCTTTAAATTTGCCAATTCGTTCCCCTTCATCGCTATGCGCCAAACTCAACTTGTTTCCATAAATTTGAACCTCGCCTTCACGCCTCTCCACCCTAAACACAGACGAACCACTCTCCTATCGCTACGTGTTGCCTCGAGCTTGAACGACTCGAACAAAAAATCGCGACTTCGACTGTCGCCAATTTCCCCCCCACCCCCCCAGAAACACAAACCCTAGATCGCGATCGACTTCCCCATGAACCCCTTCGATCGTTGCGACCTTCACTCGTGCAATCGTGCTCGAGCTCGCGACTGCGTCGCCACCTCGCACGCTCGAAAATCCCTAATCGACATCGCTTCTATCGCGCGCGCGTATGCGAGATCCAATCGCGGCCTGCAGTCTCCCCCTTCTCCATTCTCACGACAACGCCCTACACCATCGAGTACGAGTCGCCCCCCTTTTCTCTCTTCTTTTTTTTAAAATAAAAAATGAATCGGTTTTGGATAATGAAGGAAAGAGGGGCTCTTTTCTTACCTGATGAAAGAAGAGGGGATGGAAAAATATTTATTTGGAGGATAAGCTTCTTGAGTACGCTTTATAAAATAATATAATATGGAAAATATCTCGTTGCATAACGCGAATTCCGAACCCCGAATCAGACATGCAGACAGACGTTTATAAGGTTTTACCCGTATTCCGAACACGATGGAATGTGTTTCGGAGGCTAATTTGATTGTATGCGCGAGTTACGGACGTAAACGATCGATATTCAATTAAATCGATTAAAATAAATCTACACGTTTCGAGCTGCCAGGGTCAAATGACAACACCGACGGCTACGAAAATTGAAATCCGATAATAACTAACTATTACAGATCCAATGGAACTGGTTTCGTCGAATTCTGAAACTGTGCCTCGGAAGGCTATTTTTAAATTCCAATTTAAACGATATAATTTCAAAACTGAACAAATCACCTTTAAATTAAATTTCAACCATTCTATTATCTCCAGTATTATCATTATAAGTTTTATAAGCCTTCAAATTATTTAAACAGGCTTAGAAATTTCAGATTCAACAATTACCCAATCTCAATTATTAAATTCAATGTTCAAACTATATAATTCAACGATTTAATTATCAAGTAAATATTGGTATCTTGAATTCAAGTTAAAATTAACCTTTAAATATTTTAAAAAAATCAATTAACTATTCAAATTTAAATTGCTAGAAATTTCGGGTCGTCACAGTACAAGAATTTCTTACCTTTCAAAAAGAATAAAGAGGTTAAGGCAAGTTTGAGCTACTCCATAATGACCTTTTCGAAATCATACAAAGCCTATCAAACCGGTAGGAGCACATCAAGAATAACTTTCGACAAGGTCGAAAGGTTTTCATAAAGAAAGCAATGCTCAAAAGTTAACAAAGAATGGTGGACAACCATTCGAAAACAATCAAGTGTAAAGCAACCTTTCGACAAGATTGAAGGATTCGGAACAAAACATGAAGAGAAACTTTTCGACAAGGTCGAAAGGTTCACGATAGTTACGAGGTAAGCTACCTTTCGACAAGGTCAAAGGGAACACAATATTAGGAACATAGAAAGCCTTTCGGAAACATCGAAAGGTTCATGAAAGCTTGATAAAGGCAATATTCCGACAGAGTCGAAAAGTTTATGAAGACATCAGAAAAGCAACCTTTTGTCAAGGCCGAAAGGTTCATGAAGGCATCCAAAAGACAAACCTTCCGACAGAGTCAAAAGTTTCATTATGGCATATAAGGGGCAAACCTTTCGACAAAGATGAAAGGTTTGCAGCTGCATATAAAAGGGAAACCTTCCGACCCAGTCGAGAGCAGGTCATGTTTTGGAAATGGAGTTTCTATCATTTCGATCTTGCAACTTGTTAATCAAAGTATTATAACCCTAACAGAGAATGATTTTGGGAAATTTAATAAAAGAAAGATTTTTCTTGGATATAAAGGGAAGTACTTGGCTTTGTTAATTTCTTTACTGTTTGCTTAAATCTTTGTTAGTTTAACTCATATTTTCATGTTCAATCCTATCGGATGATTTTTGTCAACCAGGTCGACAACACTCCATGCAAGTAATAACTATAACCTTTCAAAGTCTTAAATGCTATAATCTAAACCTTTCGATAGGGCTGACAATTTACTTAGATCAACATCCACTGATACCTTCCGAGACTATCGCCTCAATTGTTTAAGTCTTTTGACACGGTTCGAATTAAGTCAATATAAGTGATTAAACCTTTTGTCAAGGTCGGAAGCTGCTGCCTAATCATCAAAGAAAACTTAATCTATTTAAAAGAAGGCCTTTGTGATGACTTCAAACAAGTTCAACTAAGCCAAAAGGTCACCTAGCCAAAGTTCTAATCCTTTCGACGATAACGAAAGGTCTGACACAGGACATATCCACTAAATAAGTTAAATTGAACGTCAATCATAAAAAGGAATCTCGTCTTTTTTTCTCCAAAGAATAAATCCATCCTTCTTATCATATCTTTGGGGGTGTTGATAAGAAATCTTGTTATGTTGTTGGAAAAGTGTATGATATGATATATGATATGTTGATGTTTTATCATTGGGTTGATTTTATGGATGAGGTTAGACCGCTAGATAAATGTATATAAGGAGGAACAATGTAAATAAGAAAATGTTTGATGGATGCTCAAATAGTGATAAACTTTAGGTATGGCTGGAAGTTAATAGAGAAATTAGTTTAGTAACTAGAATAAAGGTTGCATTAAGCTCAAAAAAACCTTTAGGATTTTGAGAAAATAAATTTTTGGGAAGTGTCACCATTCAAGGATGGCTATTCGCCCTAGAAGAGATAAGATGAATAAGAATATGAAGAGAATTTTCCATTAGACAGGGATGAAGAAGAAGTGCTGCAATTTGTTAATATGTGTTTGACTTGCCAAAAATAAGAAGATACAATTGATTAAGCAGTGAATGAGGCCGTAAAAGATTGCCAAAAATCCTATATGGACAAAGGAAGAAAAGAGTAAGATTTGAAGTAGGGGCTATGGTGTTTATGAAAGTTTTCCCCTCTTTGAAAGGTTATGAGATTTGAAAAGTCAAGAAAGTTGGAACCAAAATTTGTTGGGTCTTTTCCAATTTAGAACGAATAGGAACGCTTGGTTATCATCTGGAGCTATCAGATAAATTGGTAGGAGTTCATGACGTTTTTCACATCTTGCACTTGAGGAAATGTCTTCATAGCACAAGCACTGTGTTGAGCTTGACCGATTAGGGGACAATAAGACAGAGCCAATTGCATTTAGTGGCGCCACATGCATTGTTGATCACGAAAATAGAAAGCTCCACAACAAAGAAATTGGCACGTTGGGTACAATGGAGGGAAAATCTGATGGAAAGCATAAGGACTTCTCATCCTAAGCTTTTCTATGGTAATATTTTCTTTCCAAAATTAGGTTTTGGTTACATCTTGGTTGCTAGATTAGATGATAGGATACGGTTGCTTACTTTTACTATTACTTTTGCACTCGTATATAACACTTTTTGCATGTTAGGATAACTGCATACATGCTTATATGTCACGACACTTGCGTTCATGCTAAGATTGAGCTCACCTTTTGTTGTCTACATACATAATAACATTGTGATTTTTGGTTGAGTGGGTGGTTGTGTAAATAACATGGTGGTATAACATGGATACTTTGTGCATATTATGTTGTCCGTCCCTTAAGAGATTCTAGGGAAAAAAATTCTTTTTAAGGTAGGAGAATGTTATACCCCGTTAGAATTAATAAGAAATTAACTAATAAGAAAGAAATTAATTAGTAATTAACAATAAGGCTAAAAAAGAATATTTTGTAAAGGTCGAAATTTGACCGTGGGAGTTATGTCGTTGCGTTCATGGCAGAATTTTTTTTAATTCAAATGGCATTTAGCATTTTCAGATTCAAAATATTTTAAATGGAATTCAAATTCAAATAAATAAATAATTCTTCAATTTGAAATTCAAAAGGTAAACTTGGGGAAGGGGGGTTAAATAAACGTAAAATTTAGCGTTAAAAGTTAATTAAGGATTTAAATAAATTTACATGGTAGAAATTAAATGGTTCCAAAAATAAATGAACTGGTTGACCGCTTCCTAGGATCGATCGGCCTAGGGTAAACCGGTCGACTAGTGAGTTTTGGTGGTGGCTAGTGTTTTCTACATTTGAAGGTCCGAATATTTGTTATTTTAAAACCACCTTAAATCTGACAATTCTGGCTCTTTCTAATCATTATAAATAAGAGCCTAACCCCCTCACATTTATCACATATTACTTTGGGAACTAAGCAAAAGCTTTTCTAGTTTCATTCTTCTTCAGGATTCAAAATTTCTCTTGGGTTTTAGGTAAGGAATTTTAGGCTTTATTATTCAATTTCAAATGCTATTCTCCTCCAATCCCTAGAATTTGAATCAAATCTACATACAACCCACTTGTTGTATATTTCTAAAAGAAGAAAATCTAAAAAGAGATTTATGTAGGCATAAAATAATCCAAAAGGAAGAACTAAGGACCTTTTTGTGAGTGAAAATCTTAGTTTTTCCAACTTTAATAATTGTATAGTATAATTTGGATCTGATATACGCCTATGGGAATATTGTTTGTGCAAACATCATACTAAACCCCTAAAATTTCCTAAAAGCGAAATGTCGATTCTTAAGTTTGAATCCCACTTATTCTCTTTTATTAAAATAATGGAATTGTGTGAGTATTGCAATTTAATGTTTTACATTTTGTTTCACTTCTTATCTTTTTCTTTGGGTCCGATAAAGGGTTTTGAAAAGAATAAATTGAAAATGGCATGCAAGGTATAGATTTTTTTATTCATAGTTTACATTGCTTATTTCCACAATTTAAATAGAAATACCCTTTTCAAATTTTTATAAAGAAGATGAATAAAGCGTTAAAATATTTGAATTGTAAGATTTTATTAATGATAGATTCTCTTATTTTAGTATGAAATAAGTTGGTTATGGATGCTATTTTATACAAATCTATTGATTTAGTTGTGGATATTGGATATACAGAATATGCATTGATATGGAATTGAACTTGTATAAATTTAAGGTTTTAACATTTAAATGTTAGTTTAGGATGCAATCTTTGCACACTTATTTTACACATGTGTGTGTGCGTGTGTGCGTGTAAATATATATATATATATATATATATATATATATATATATATATATATATATAAATACACAAACACAGAGATATATATATACATATACATACACACAGATATATATATATATATCTGTGTTTGTGTATGCATAAATAACATAAAATTATAATGTACTGATTGCATAGTTAATATATATTATTAACTATCATTAAATCCCTCTTATGAAAGTAATTAATTCTAAAGGCGAAATAAGAGTTTTTCTTATAAGGCCTTGATTTGTAATGCGGTGAGATATGGGATAATATATGAAAAGAATGTTTTAGATTATGACTAAGTTATAGGTATGAAAGGTCAATCAAAAGCAAATAGAAACCTGCCCAGCTAATCCGGCTATCAGCAATGTAACTTTGAGGCTGATGTGAGACATCGTCTACAATAAGTAAACATGGAGGGCACGAGGTTAATCCTAATTTTATAGAGTAAATTTACATAGTCAATCTGGCTACTAGTACCTACGAATAGTCGGATTAATGTAAGATGTCACGGCTAGATTAGGGGTTATAATACGAAGTGCCTGCTTCTAGGATTGAAGGTGGCTAGTTAAGGCCCATCTCTTCCCCATAATAGAAATATTAAATGGTCAAGATAAATGGTTATGCACAGTAGAGGAAATCTTGAAGAGGATTTGCTATATATTTGAAGTAGTAAGTGGCATAAAGATATTACATACAATGTCAACTAAATAGTACGAGAGAGAAGTTCACCTTGGGATATGAAGTAAATAATGGCAATCTATCTTAAATGAGGTATTAAATGGTCAAAGTCGGCCTAGTTTCCAATAAAAAGGTATTAAGTGGCTCGGGTGCTATCTCTTGCATTGTTAAGACATTACCGATAATAGGTTGGAGTTTTTTTGGATTGAAAAAATAATGGACTGAAAAAGCATTAGCGCTTATGGTCTGAAAACTTATAATATGGTTAAGGCACGTAAGACATATTATTATTTAAATTATACTATCCAAGTACTATTATAGAAAGGCTTAACATTTTATTCACCGGACATTGTCGTTCGACTCCTTTCTCATTACAACACAAGCTAGAGATGTTGATGCAGATTTTCAAAGGTGGTGTTGGAGATGAAGACTTATGGTAGTTACTATTTGTCTACTTTTGTTATTTCATTTATTTTTGATGTACCCAATAAATGATGTTGTAATTTTATAATATTGTACTCCGAATAGTTGACGATTGTTTATGGTATTTTGTGATGTTTTAAGGACATTTGAATTTTAAATAAAATGGATATTGTTCTGATGTTATATCTTATCATTCCACAGTGAGTTTTTGAATGTGTAGATAAATAGCTATGTGTATTGTTCTTTTTACCAACCAACAGGCTGTTTTGGAATGGGTCTAAGTTTCGATTGGCATATTCTAGGTCGGAGTATAGACACGTTTCGAGGTCGGTTGTTACAACCCTCCTATGACCAACCATAACAACCCCTATATGAGCCTCCTAATTACTTCAATCCTGATTGAAGCATTTAAATCCAATTCAAATGTATTATTGTGTGTCAATATGTGTGTTTATAACTATTATATACACAGTATTTAATATTAATCAACACAAATAAAATTTTATAATTAAAATTTCTTAAATATTAGTTAATTCATAATAATTATAATTAACTAAATCAGATGGTTGTAGGAGCATTCAACATTTCCATTGTGCGACTCATAGATGTAAATTCAGTCAGCGATTAATATTAAACAATTCGGATATTATTGTTCACATGTCACTTAGCAAGCTGTGTGACATTATTGCCAAATCTATCACTTACATAGCTTTGGTAAAATCTAATTTTGCTTATTCAAGTCTTACAATCGCTGCAATTATTTACACCAATTCTTCGTTAAAACTATATCACATTAGGACATATGGAATTTGGTAATGCTCAAAATTCTAATGTCGTTAACTTTATAGTCCAAATACAACTCTTTGGTTCAATAATAATAATTATTGTTAACTGAACTGCTCTGGTCAGAGACTTTGACTTTGAATTGACTTCTATTGACTATGAAATTAACGATATAATCAAGGAGATAGATTCTCTCTTGAATAGCATCTCACTTCCAACACTTTCACTTAATCCAACTACAATCGTTCGATTGACGTTATATCATGATTTAACTATAATCAGAGCAAATTTTCCACATTGAAGCTCAACAGTGTTCTTAAGCCGAAGTAATTGTGCAATATTGTCACATTGATATTTTCTTATTCAACCTTAGTTATATTAAACAATAGAATTCTATTGAGTGAGTCATTTCAGTTATCCAATAATTATCAACACGTAACCCGTTGGTGCCCCAACAGCCATGAGTAATACACTATGCAACATTAGAGAGCGTTACATACTCTAGTCTCAATGGATGCATCGATATCCAATCCGATACATCTTGATTATGAATATTTAAAATGAAATATTTATTTTATCACACTGAATCACTCATGATTACAACATGTTATAACTACTATAACAAAACATACCATTTATGGGTTTGTTATTAAATACACGAGTTAATGAAATTAATAAATTAGTGGAACACATTATATCGAGTATATATGGAAAGAAAATAATTTTATTTCGAATATGATTAGGTATCGAGTTAGATTTATGTAGCAAATTACATAATTGCCTCTACGCCATACACCTAACTATATCAAACTAGCCTAACCCCTATAGGCCCATGATAAACATACTATAGACACTGCAATCGTCTCATGCGTGGAAAATACAAAACAACGTGGAGATGCATATTTGTAGTGTACTCGTAGTACCAGCATGATAAAATATACCAAAAGTCAAACATCTACCCCCACCTCCCATAGAGCGTAAGAGCCAAGAGTTGTGTGCAAATATCCTATTGACATTCCTTAGTCTATAATATGGAATAGATCTAAATCAGATATTACTGCAAATCACTCTAATCTAATGATCCCCTTTTGGTTAGAAAAAAATGTCGAACCAAATTAATATAGGAGAAATACCCTAAAGATTGAATCACTCACAACATCAGTGCCTATATGCATTATAATGTACTCTTGTTAGTATGTCAAGAGAATAACACCCGAAGAAACATAACCATCCTCAAAATGGGTAGACATAGGTGAATAACTTAAGAGTCTCGTATGCATCGTCAAAAGGAAAATGCATCATATATAGATGTCCCATCTCAATATAAATCAACATATAAAAATCGACGGGGGTAATATTGAGCTCAAAATTTGAAAAATGAAAAGTATGTGTGGTGGACCACCAGCTCTCAACTGGGGCAGATATGAAGAAACGATCAAACGATCGAGGAGGTCGAATCTGTAGGAAAAAAGAAAAAGGACTAGCCTATAACATACATACTAGTCTGAAGGAGTATATCATAGTAGTGTACTATACACTTGGAATAACTACCCCGATAATTGACATACCGAGTCTATATATTAAACAATGGTTCATCATTAATTTACGATTAACATAACATTGACTAATATATGAGGTATATGCCAGATCCACATAATAAACAACAGTTCATGATTAATATACGTTTAACATAACATCGACTAATATATTGGATGTGTATTGGGTTTATATAATTAACAACTGTTAATGATTAATATACGATTAACATAATATTAATGTACCAACAATTATTTAATATTCATAACTATACCTCGACTGTATTCAGAGCGATCCACATGTGATATGTGTATCCCTCTAATAACTAGTGCAAGATTCATAAGTCATAAATTGTCTTCTCCAAACTAGTAACAAAGTGAAGCGGATTGACTTGCTCCTTTGTCTGTTTCATATGGCATGTCTTGGGATTTTAGTTAGTGTAGAGCCATTTTAACGCTTTTGGGATTAAAATAAAGCGAAAAATAGAAATATTGAGATAAATAGTTGTTAGACGTAAAATTTGCAGTGTCCAACATGGTACGCCTATTAAACAGAGACATTGGTATACTAGACCTATCAAACAAGTTGAGTTGGGTCAAAATGGGTTGGGACGAGTTTGACCCAACCCGCGTATGACTCATTCTTTTTGACTCATTTATGACCCAACCCATTTAATAAGCAGGTTACCCACTTAACCCATTTAAGTATTTAAATTTGATTTGACTAATAAAAAACAAATAAATATAAAATAATTCTAATTTTTACATTTTGAGTTTCGATAAAAATAAAAATTTAATAACTTAATTCCAATTTTCGTCAAAATTCAAATATGGGGATGTGGTAGCCTGTTATTTTCTAACTACAACAGTCAATTTCCATAGAGAACTATAGTGCGCATTAACAAGATGAAGTATCTGAGTGTTTCATGTTGTTAGCAATTTAGGTAGGAATTAAATGGTTGAAGTATCGCCTAATTCTGAGTTAGTATGAAGAAGTTATTGCGGCTTGAACAAAAAAATAGCCGCTTTTGCACTAGGTGAAGTTTAAATATGGGGATGTGATAGCCTGTCATTTTCTAAGTAAAACTGTCAGTCTCCATGGAGAACTACAATTTGTGTTCACAAGATGAAGTAGCCGAGTGTTCCATATTGTCCGTAATTTAGATGCAAGTTTATTGGTCGAAGTCTTACCTGATTTCGAGCTAGTATGAAAAGTGATTTCAGTTTGAAAAAAAATAGCGGCTTCTTCACTAGGCATAGTTCAAACAAGGGGATGTGGTAGCCTATTATTTTCTAAGTAGAACTGTTAGTCCCCATGGAGAACTACAGTGTGCGTTCACAAAATGAAGTATCCGAATGTTCTGTATTTTCTGTAATTTAGGGAGTCCATTGATCGAAGTCTCTCCTGATTTCAAGTAAGTATGAAGAATTTATTGTAGTTTGAACAAAAAAATTAAAGGGTTCTACTCTGTGTGGAGTCCATATATGAGAATGCGGTAGCCTATTATTTTTTAAGCACAACTGTCAGCCTTCATGTAAAGCTACAAAATTCTTATTTGCAAAGTTTATATTTTCAAATTTCAAATTTTTAATAAATAGGTAAATGGGTTGCCTACTAATAACCTTTTCAAAATTGGTTCAACCCAACCCATAACTCATTTAATAAAATTCATAAACGGATTGATCCAACCCATTTATAAGTAAGGTAAATTGGTTGGATTAATGGGATGTGTCGTACATTGAGAGCTCTATCACACACCGGTACTAACATCTCTAACGCACATTTATCTTCATCTGCTCTGAACTCTATGAAACAAAACAACAAGTGAACATAAAAAATGGGATCCAGTAATAATCAGAAGTCAAACCACAGCTCATTTCGAACCCACATTGGATCTTCCCATCACCCAAGCTCACTTTCACTCCTTAAACCGACTCTCCTCAACTCGTTAATCGTCACACTCGACGTAGAATGGAAACCGGCCAGTACTGGCCATACCACCAAACCCCAAGCACACGAATCCATCCGTACGTTTTCGACCATTGTGTTGCTTTGAATCGCATGTTGGTTGTCAGGTTCGGATATGATATGTGAAGTGGTGGAGTCGCCAATTTTAAAATTGGATCTAATTTCAGTGACTCTCTGATTTTTATGTGACTTTGAGAGACGTGTTTGTTTCGAACAACTTTTTGAAACTGGGGTTGAGATTTAAGCAGGATTTGGTATTTTTGAATTCCACTTTTATGAGCTTGGGAGGCTTGACAGAGTACTTTTTTTATCTACCTTATATATTGCTGATATAAACGTCAGTTTAGAAGAATATGTCAATTTGGCTAATATGCTATAATGCTTAGCATGGAATGTGAAAAGGTTGATGTTACATTGTGATGTGTATTATTGCCAATGAACTTGACACATGCACATGACCTATCCATGAATTTGATCAATAATCCGAATTATTTATTGCTTAACGAGTATGTATGATCTAGTTATAAATATAGTTCATTCGTATATTCGGAGATATAAAAAATGGTAACTGTAGCATTGAATACTAATGCACCTAAAAAAACCAGCATTTTGGCTTAGGGCTTTGGTCCCTATTTTCTTTTAAATCTTTTTTGTAGAAAAAGAAAGAACGAAACATCAGGGTTATAACCTTCCATAAAAACAACATAAGATAATTTCCTCTTTTCATATTTATATAATTGTTGTTCAGATGACCTTAAAGTGAATGTATTATGAATATCAAATACTGGATCCAATGTACTCAAAAACTGATGCAACCTACAATGCACCGGCAGCTAGACCGTCACGTAATATCAAGTTGCCTGCTAAATACAAAGATTGAGATGCACCAAGAAAGAAATAAAAATACATTGCACTTTTGTAGCAGAAAATAAGAGCACAAAAACGGTTTTACTTTTTCTTTATTTTGGTATCTTTTCTGTTACAAAGCAGTGGCTATAACAAATTATAGCAATTTGTAAGCTTCTAGATGCCATGTGCCAAAATCTGTATGGATGTAGCAGCTTTATAATTGCTAGTGGATGAACGAAAATGATATGCTAGGAAATATTTCTATTCTCTTCTTTCTTCCTTCCTCTTCTTCTTTATTTTTCTTCTCTTTAAAACTCATAAATAGCACAGACCTTATCAATTTGGTGCTTTCATTCTTCGTCTCGCATCCTCCTAAATCAACACTATGACCCTTCTTGAAGAACTAGCTTCGCAACTCAACCACCAACAAACGACCATTGACTCCATAATATCCACACTCTCCAAACAAGAAACCGCCCTTGCCGACTTACCCGATATTAAAAGCTCACTCGCCACACAACAACTTTCTATACAACACCTCACTAAAGCCATAGCCGAACTCACATCCAGATTTCCAGCTCCACCTCCTTCCCCAAACTTTGAAACCGTTTAGAGATCACCACCACAACCTCCTCTACTCACAACACCTCTTCGTACACCACCCCATACCTCTCATTTTCCACTTCAACCACATGCCCGAATCACCAAATGTGAGCTTACCCACTTCGATGGATCCAATTCATTAGAATGTATTTTTCAAGTAGAATGATTTTTCTCTTACAATGCAACCCCTGAGGACCAACCATTCATCTCACTAGCCTCTACATGACTTGCCAAGCCTTAACATAGTACCACTTGATGTTCCGAAATAACCAATTCACCTTATGGAATAACCTAACCTTAGCCATCGAACAACGTTTCGGACCCTCCACCTTCATAAACCCACAAGCCCCTTTTTCAAACTCCGCCAAACGACTACCGTTGAAAACTACCCTATCAAGTGCTTAACCCAAAACGAACTCCAAAGCCGCCAAACTAAAGGTCTATGCTACCAGTGTGATGAAAAATACTATCCCGGCCACAAATGCAACACCAAAAGAATACTCTTACTCTAACCTAATGATGATGACAACGATACAGAACCAGAACCTCTAGACGCAATAGATTAGCAACCAATCACCGATCCATCAATCTCCTACCACGAACTTGTCGGCTCTTCCTATCCTCGTTCTCTTCGACTTCCTGCTCATATAAACAACAAGCCCATCTCCATCCCCGTTGATTCGCAGAGTACCCATAATTATCTCCATAAAAGACAGCACGTTTCTTAGGGCTTCATGCAGGGAGACAATAATATTTTCTTTTCATGGTAGGTAATGGCGATAAATTACAATGCCGAGAAGCATGCCGCCGAGTTCTAGTATAAATCCAAGGGAACGATGTGATATCCCGGAATTTCAAACCCAATTTAAATATGATAATCTTTATAATAAACTAATTTAAATTGATAAATTTGTTATTTTATTCAACAGCAAATAAATGAATTGTAAATATACATTTATTCTTATTAAAACTAATACATATATAAGGGTAATGAATGTGTCCAAAATTGTACTCTTATCAGATTTGATTTTGAATTGAATTAAAAAACATTAAATTGAATTTGAACTGATAAATTAAAAGATTTAAAATATGTTAATTTTCATTCTAAATTTTTCTTTGAATTTTAAGGAATATTCTCATTAATTTTATTTAAGATATAACATTGTTTTATATTCATTCTTTAAGGGAAATTGAAAATGAATTTATATAAGGAAAATCAATTAAGAAAAACATTTTTAATTCTTTTTGCATAGAATTAACACTTGTTAAACATTTAAATCCTACTAATAACATGTGTTAGAGAATTAAGCTATATAGTGACAGGTGTCATAATTTAAGTTTATTTTCTTTAAATTTTATAAAACAATTTTCTTTTATAAAAGATATTTATTGTGCTTCAAGCTATGCTTTCTCATTTTTATTACGCAAGAAATTTTTACACTCCTCATTTCCAAATATGAAAATCTTCACTTCAAGTCTTAATCAAACTCAAACTCCTTTCCAAAATCTAAACCTACAAAGAAATTTATGTGATAAAAATCTGCATTTTCAAATCACTTTTGAAGCTACAATATAGACTCCTGCAATCAACCAAATTCTGAAACAAATCTCAAGTTTTTATGACTTATTGATTCAAGATTTGAAGCATCATCAAGCAATTTCAAGAAGTGGGAAGAAAAAAAAAGATCTACAGTTCATATTTCTTTTTCCAGCAGCTTGAGTCTTAACAACAAAAACAGGTGAGTAAATTTTTAATCCAAATATTAAGTATAAGGATCTGTTGCATGTGAAAGTTAGTTATGAAGATGCTTGCATGTTATTTATTTTGTGAAATATCGTTTACAGATTTAAATTTAACTGAGCATGTTTAAAATGCAACAGTGGTATTTTGTATCTTCAAGATTCTGAAAAATTTAAACAAAAACTCAAATTTATATGAAATAAAACATTGTTAGGCTGGAATATTCAATAAGGAGGTCTGATTCAATATGAATTAAGTGTTAAAAATAAATATGCAAATGAAAACAGTTAAAATCTGCAGAAAGCAAGATATGCCGTAAAAACAAATATTTATATCATATAAATCATGCTCGAATTTTATTGAATCAGATTTATATCCTAAATCTACAATGCATAATATGAATTTTAAGGTAGAAAACAGAGTTTTTAACTTAAAGTTGAAGATGAATTTTGGAAATAACTGAAATTGGGGTTTTTGTCAAATTCTTGTGACTGAGTTGTTTTTAAGCTTTGAAATTTGAATCGAAGTTGTGTTAAATGTTGTTTAACACTAGAAAAATAATAGATGAATTTATCATGCAACACAGAATTTAGAATTTTTATTTTTAGGGTTTGTGCTCTGTGTTTCTTTCGAGTTGAGGAGTTCGATTTTGTGAGGCATAGAGATGACCGAGTTACGACTGGCTTGGGGTGGAGGTGTGTTAACGTGGTGCGAGTGCATGGCCGGAGTTTGGAGGCGAATGGTGGTAGGCTTTCCATGGATGATGAATTTTTCCCTGGCGACTGCAGTATTGAGTTTGGGTTCGAGCAGCCCATTTTGCGTTCGAGCTTGAGTAGGTGAGTTTTGGGGTTTGGAATTAGGTCGTGGGCTGATTTGGGGTTTGCGTGAGATGTCGGCGGCGGCAGTGGAGGCGCCGGAGCATCGTGCATGTGCACGGGGTGCGTTGCTGTGTCAATGGCGGTTGTTCGATGCGAGTGTGTTTTGGACTCGAAGCCGTGCTCCTGTTTTTGGTAGTGAGACTCGTGTGTGCGCTCGGGTGTGAGGGCTGTTGTTCGTGTGTTGTTGGGTTCAAGTAAGATGAAGAAGGGTAGGGGAGATGAAGTACAAGTTTGTGACTAGCTTGGGTTTTGGTCGAGTTTAAAACACAAATAAATGAAGTCAAGTTTTAAACTTGTTTTAAATTTCAAATTTGTTTCAAGTTTAAAAATTAACACTTTATATTTTCACTACTTTATAAAGTGTCAAATATTTTATTTCAAAAGTAATTCCCATTTTATTTATTGAAGTTTTGAAATGATTTTACATCTTAAAATCTAACTCTTTAAAAAGGTAATTAGTTTTAATAAATTGAAATGTATAAATATGTAAGAGTTTTTAATAATGAATGAAATTATTTGGTTTTGAAAGTTAATTAAATTTTGAAATTAAAGTTTAATTTAATTAATTAGTAATTAGGGTTGGAATTAATTAATCAATTTAGGATTAATTAACTGGTTAAGATTTAATTAATTACTCATGGATTTAATGGATAATTAAGGGTTAAAATTAAATAACAATTAATAGATTATTAATTAATTTATTAATTAATTTAAGATTAATTCATAAGTGATTAATAACTGATTAATTAAATGATTAATGATTAATGATTAATAAATTAGTGATTAAGAAGTTAATTAATTTGTTAAGAGTTAATTAATTAAGTAATTAAACATTAATTAAGTAATTAAACATTAATTAATTTATAATTAATAGTAAGTTAATCAATGGTTAAGATTTAATTAATTAAATAATTAAGATTAATTAATGGATAATCAATTAAGTAATTAAGATAAATTAATTTGTGATTAATTAAGAATTAATTAAGGTTAATTAATTATAAATTAAGGGAATCAGTTAAGGAATGATTAATTTTAAATCAAATTTTAATTAATAAATAATTATAGTAATTAATTGATAATTAAATAAAGATTATTGATTAATTAATAATGGGATAATTAAAAGGTGGTTAATTAATTAAATGATTATGATTAATTAATTAACATTTGTTTAAGCAAGATTAAGTGATAAATTCTTAACTAATTAATTTAATTTAAATTAATTAAATTAATTATAATATAAATTGAAGTAGTGCTTGCTTATGGATGATTGATTGAATTGATATCTGAATATAGTTGATATATGTTGAATGATAGTTGAGATATATTCTGTGATGAGATATTGTATATCTGTGATAGATATTGGTTATTATTGTTGATAATACTGTGTGATGCTATGTTTAAATCTGAACTGAATTGTTTAAATCTTTAAACAACTTGTCCTTTAAGGCACGTTTGGATTTCGATGAGACCGGGATCGGGAATCGAATTGATTTTCGAAAACCACATCGATCCAAGTTAAACGTTAGGTCGCGACGTCTCAAGTGAGGATCGAGATGGAGTTTTAGAATGCAAGGGTTATTGTCGTTAACTCTGAGGGTGATTCCAAAATGAGTGTAACGAAATAATGCCTTCGGTTACGTTCGAACCCGGAACAAACTTGTATGGATTGAATGCTTTCAGAACATCGTCAGGTGGACGATGAGCATTCTAAGAGATGTGTTCTCTAAAGGTAATCATAGCCTCAAGCCTCATCAACCGAGAATGGCTAAAACAGGGGAGGTGCAGCAAGGCTTCGTGGGTAGCCCCCACTTGAGAGTGAGATTTACCCT
Source organism: Allium cepa (assembly GCA_030765085.1). Taxonomy (NCBI): domain Eukaryota; kingdom Viridiplantae; phylum Streptophyta; class Magnoliopsida; order Asparagales; family Amaryllidaceae; genus Allium; species Allium cepa. The sequence continues at coordinate 593,687,975 of CM060938.1, read as the reverse complement.
TGTCTAGAAGTCCCTTATTATATTCGGCTGTGCGGGCAGTTGTTGGCCACAACTGCGGGGTTGTCTTGTTCGGAGCTGTCAAGTAAGGGATGGGTCCGACCTTGTGTTGCAGGGGAGTTAGGGTGGCTCCTCGGTACGGTGATCTAGGCGCCGTACTGTGACGGGAGGTACCCCAGTAGCCCTGCCATTGTATGGAATCCTATCTCCAATAATGCCCGTATGATTTTGATTGTGCTCAACTATGTTGGAACGTGAGATGTAAGCATTCCAGCTATTTTTGTATTTTATTTTAAAAACCCTAGACCCTATTATAATATCACTGGATTTCCTATCAAATGTTTTTGTTAGCATAAGGTAAAACTTACCCGTATTTATTTGTGGGGAGTCTTACGTGATACCTTTTGTTTCAAAATGATTTTAAAGTTAAACAACTTTAAATGATTTACTCACACCAGACCCATGTCTGACCCGGAGTTTATTTTGTTTTTCATAAACTCTTAGGTACTCAAATTTTTATGAGTAGCCAAGTGATTTAGGTTTGGATTAGCAAATGTTTTGGAAGCTGGAGCCGGAGTCCGGACGTATTATCTATCTCTTTCCGCCGTAGTGACATTTTGATGTTGTGTTTTGAGTTGTATGGGTTGGGAAAACTCTTATGAATGTCAGATGTAATTGAGTAATATTATTTTGTGTACTCTGATATGTAAACTTATGTAATGGATATGTGTAATATTATATTTTGTTCGTTTCCGCTGTGAGATTCTGATTATTGCTGTTTCTTTTCTTTCTTTCTTTCTTTTCTATCTCTTTCTTTTCTTATTGATGATACGTCTTTCTAGATATTGAAAGATGGGTCGTCACAGTTGGTATCAGAGAAATGGTTGAGAAACACCTCGGCTCTGGAGTAGTATCTATCTTGAGAGTGCGTATATGTAATTTTATTATATAGCTATATCCCTATCTAAATTGGTTGGATTACCTGTTCAGGTAGCCAATATGAGTTCAAGAGGGCGAAGGGGAAGAGTTGATGGAAGTGCATCAACTGGTAACAGAAGAGAGCAGACTGATAATGAGACTGTTAATCCAGTTACGTCTCCAGTCAGTTTTGCCACATTATGCACGGACTTTGTACATCTTGGAGGATAACCATTTCAGGGATCAGAAACTATAATAGAAGTTCAAGCATGGCTTCGCTCGTGTTATAAGATTTTAAGAGCATGATATTATCAGATGAGCAGAAGAGAATAATGGCTGCGTGGCAATTACAAGGTGGTGACGCAGTATGGTGGAATTCAGTGACTGTTGATATCTCGGAAGATGGTATGTCTTGGGAAGAATTTAAGGAGATGTTTGAGGAAAAGCTTATGCCTGCTGCAGGAAGAACTCGGCTTTATCAAGACTTTCTGAATCCGAAAAAAGGAAATATGTCTATAGCTGAATACGAGACTAAATTCAACGAGTTATCTTGCTACGGTCCAGGACTTATTGACACCTCTCTTAAGAAGAACGAGATGTTTGTCCAAGGGTTGAGGCCTGAGTATCATAAGAGAATGACTGCACATTTAAAAGGGTCTTTTGTGGAACTTATTGACATGGCGTTGAGATATGAAGACTTGATGAATAAAAGATCTGAGGCGCGAGTTGCTACAGCTGGAGGAAATTCTTCCAATCTTAATAAAAGGAAATTCAATCCTAACTGGAAGAAACAAAACAAGAAGAAGTCCGAAAACAATAATGGACCCCGAAAATGCTATAACTGTAATCAAGTGGGGCATTTGGCAAATCACTATCCTCAAGAAAGGAAGCAACGGCAACAGCGGCAGCAGTATAGTGGACCAGGGTCAGCCTTAGTTCAGAAGTCTCTTTGCTTTAACTATCACCAACCGGGACACAAGATTAAAGACTGCCCGCTTCTTCATAAGGTTCAACAGAACACGGCATTTGCTTTAGAAGGCACACCATCAAACTCGTCGAAGGGCAAGAAGTTTTATAAGGTACCTTACTTTTAAATGGAAAATATATTAAAGTCTTATTTGATTCTGGTGCTTCCTTAAGTTTTATTTCCCTGGGAACTGTAGAGAATTTCTTACTTACCCCTAGTATCGTAGACAATCCAATTTATGTATCAAATCCTATAGGAGGGGTAACCAAATTGGATAGGATTTGTAAAGATTTGAGAATCTCCTATCTATCCCATAGTTTTTCCTGTGATCCTTATGTATTGGATTTTAAAGGCTTTGACCTTATATTGGGAATGGACTGGCTTGACAAATATAAGGCTATTTTAAATTGTGATGAAAGAACAGTTTCGTTGGAAACTGATCTGAGTAGGATTGCCAGAGTAATTTGTGATAACTCTGGAATTCACTTGAGTAGTCTTTTACATGGAATAGAGACTTCTCAAGAGGAGGTTGTAGATATTGAAGTAGTCTGGGATTTCACCGACGTATTTGAGGAAGTTAAGTGTTTGCCACCGCACCAGGAAATAGAGTTTCGTATAGATTTGGTTCCTGGAGCAGGACCTGTAATTCAACCTAGTAGGAGAATGGCTCAAAGAGAGAGGGAGGAATTAGTGAAGCAAACTCATGATTTGTTGGAGAAGGGTTTGATTAGACCAAGTTTTTCCTGCTGGGATTCTGCTGCAGTTTTTGTCACCAAGTTGGATGGGTAGCTAAGGTTCTGTGTAGACTACCGTGAATTGAACAAAGTGACCATTCGGAATAAGTATCCTCTTCCTCGCATTGATGATCTCTTTGACCAGCTTCATGGTGCATCAGTCTTTTCTCAGTTAGATCTAGCATTAGGTTTCCATCAGTCAATGGCAGCTGAAGACGGTATTCCCTTAACTGCACTTAGGGGACCTAATTGTTTCTATGAGTGGTTGGTTATGCCTTTTGGGTTAACCAACGCTCCTGCTTATTTTTTAGATCTGATGAACCGAGTCTTTAGAGATGTTCTGAATAAGTTTATTTTGATCTTCATCGATGATATTTTGGTTTATTCTAAATCGGAAGAAGAGCACAAGCAGCACTTAAGAATAGTTTTGGAAACTCTAAGAAGGCACGTTCTGAAGGCGAAATTTTATAAGTGTCATTTTTGGAAAACTGAAGTAAAAATTTTGGACCACATTGTTTCTGGTGAGGGAATCTCTGTAGATCCAACTAAAGTTGAGACTATTCTGGAATGGAAGCAGCCTCGGACTCCAACAGAAGTTCACAGTTTTCTGGGATTGGCCGGTTACAACAGGAAGTTTATTAAGGATTATTCTAAGATCTCTTCTCACCTAACGAAACTGATAAGGAAGGGAGCTAAATTCAAGTGGACACCAGAATGTGAGGAAGCTTTCCAGAAACTGAAGACAAAATTGACAAGTGCTCCTGTATTGGCTATTCCTAATGGGAAGAGCAAGTTTGAAGTGTATACAGATGCCTGTATTGTTGGATTGGGAGCTGTGCTTATGCAGAATGGAGGGTTAATGCGTATGCGAGCCGGCAATTGAAGCCACATGAGAGGAACTACGCTACGCATGATCTTGAGCTGTTGGCTATTGTTTTTGCTTTAAAGATATGTAGGCATTATCTTTTAAGAGAAAAGTTTGTGTTATTCATGGATCACAAACCGTTGAAAAATCTTTTCTCTCAGAAAGATCTTAATCTAAGACAGCAGCGATGGGTTGAATTCTTGGCATCATACGATTTGGATATTCTGTATACTCCGGGGAAGGCAAACATTGTGGCAGACGCTCTTAGCAGAAATGCAGTTCTTTCTCTTTTGGAAGCTGTTCCGTCTCTCCAGGAAAGAATAATAAGCAAGCAAATGGACTATAGGTCTTTTGAAGAATTGATTCTTGGAACTAAGGATGGTCGATATTCAGATTTCAAGATAGACAATCAAGGGGCATTGAGAATTAACGGTCGATTGTGTGTACCGGATATAGATGGATTGAGACAAGAAGTATTACCAGAAAGTCATCGCTCCAGATTGAATATCCATCCAAGAATCTCGAAGATGTACAAGGATATGAAGAGAGTTTTCTAGTGGCCGAAGATGAAGAAGGATGTAGCCAGATTCGTTAATAGATGTGCTATCTGCCAGCAAGTGAAAGGAGATCAACAGAAGCCAGCCGGTTTGTTACAACCTTTGGAGGTCCCGACATGGAAATGGGAGATGATTTCGATAGACTTCATCGATGGTCTGCCTAGAACTAAGAAGGGAAATGAAGGAATATGGGTGATTGTGGATCGTTTAACCAAGAGCGCCCATTTTATACCAGTTAAGGCAAACCGTACTGCAGCTTCTTTGGTAGAAATTTTCTTGAAAGAGATTGTGAGATTGCATGGTGTTCCAGTCAGTATTGTAAGTGATCGAGATCCGATCTTCACCAGCAAATTCTGGGAGACACTGCAATCAGCTTTGGGGACTAATTTGAGATTGAGTACAGCATATCATCCCCAAACAAATGGACAAACAGAAAGGCTTAATCGAATTCTATAAGATATGCTGAGAGCCTGTGTATTAGATTTTGGAGGATCATGGGAGGATCATCTGCATCTAGTGGAGTTCTCTTATAATAACAGTTACCAAGCAAGTATCAAGATGGCTCCTTATGAAGCATTGTATGGAAGACCGTGTAGATCTCTAGCTTGTTGGATAGAGTCGAAGGACCATATTGTGCTTGGACCAGATCTGATCCGTGAAGCATCTGCTAAAGTCGAGCTTATCAAGAAAAGGATGAGAGCTGCTCAAGATCGACAAAAGAAATAAGCTGATAAAAGACGAAGACAATTGGAGTTCGAGATTGGTGATTTAGTCTTTGTCAAAGTTTCCCCTATTAAAGGAGCTGTAAGATTCGAAAAGACAGGGAAACTCGCTCCGAGATACATTGGTACGTTCCGAGTTCTCGATAGGATTGGTGTTGTAGCATACAGGATTGAATTGCCAGTCCGGATGGCTGGAATTCACAATGTTTTCCACGTATCTCATCTACGGAAATATGTGCACGATTCATCTCTTATTGTGGAGCCAACTTTGCAGGAAGAATTAGAGGTTGAGCCGGACTTATCAGTTGTCTGACAACCTGTTCAGATTGTTGATCAAGATGAGAGGCAACTCAGAAACAGGATAGTGAAGCTCGTTAAAGTCCAGTGGAGTGAGGATCCTAGAGATTGTACCTGGGAGACTCTGGAGAGCTTTAGGAAGGCTTATCCGGATATATGTCCGAATAGCTAGTGGTGTTTGTATTGAATGTATCATTGTTTGGATGTTTTGTTTGTTGATTTCTTATGAATGGATGTTATGTATGTTTGAAGTATTGAATAAAATTAAATTTTAGATTATCTTTTGTTTAAATTTCGGGGAAGAAATTCTTTTAAGAGGGAAGGAATGTGATATCCCGGAATTTCAAACCCAATTTAAATATGATAATCTTAATAAACCAATTTAAATTGATAAATTTGTTATTTTATTCAACAGCAAATAAATGAATTGTAAATATGCATTTATTCTAATTAAAACTAATACATATATAAGGGTAATGAATGTGTCCAAAATTGTACTCTTATCAGATTTGATTTTGAATTGAATTTAAAAACATTAAATTGAATTTGAATTGATAAATTAAAAGATCTAAAATATGTTAATGTAACGCTTCGATTTTTCGTTGCCGAAAAACCGAATAGTTATGGGTTTAAGAAAAGAATTTAAGAAAAGAAGAAAGAGAGAAGAAAGAAAAAGATAGAAAATTTAGATAAGGAAAAGAAGAAGAGAAAGGAAACAGAAAAACAGAAGAAAATAGGACGGAATAGAAAACAACAGAATCAGATCAGAATCTCACAATTCGCAGCGGAACAACATATAATAATAAATGAATAATCTTTAAACAAAGAACTATATCAGTTATTACATTTTATACATTTCATTACATCATATCATCAGAGTGTACAACAACAACAAACAGTGCAGCGGAAAAAGAAATACTATATAGTAGTAATACGCCATGCCGTCCAGCTTGCCTCCAGCAATTCCAGAATATCCAGAATATCCTGATAAACCTTACTCTTAACTGCCCGTGTGAAATTGGTGGGCACCCAGAGTTTAGGAAGGAAAACAATAAACTCCAAGTCAGTCATGTGACTGGTGTGAGAACTCAAAACAGTTTATTTATCTTTAAAATCAAAATAGAGGAATATTTTTAAATTCAATTCGCAATGCTTTTAAAAATGAGACTACCATAAGACCTCCTGCCACACACACAATGCAAACGCAGACTTGGAGAAGATTTCTCCTTATGATAGTCAAACATGCTTGATACGCATTAAAATCAAATCAATTTTGATATTATTATTAGTGCATAGTGTAGAAGAAATTCATTTCGAAAGTAGAATATAAATCTTAGCCAGCATAGGTACCATTATATTATGCCTACTAATAGCTACCATATTAGATGGCAGGTTCTACAACTAAAACCGTACAAGTTTCGTATTGTTTCTTTGGATTTCCAACAAATGGTCAGGCCAAGAAACTTCCCATTGCCACATGAGAATGCCTCTGGAAAGACATCCCCGAGAACCAAACCGGAACTCTGCCAACACAAGGCCGGCTTACCCCTAACTGGGTAACTACTGACACGAGCACGCCATTCCCCGATCGTAAACGACCTTTCTCACGGGATCCCGAAAACCAACAACCACAAAGTAATAAATTCGTAGTAACCACATAGGTTAAATATCTGGGCTCCATACCATGATACCACCTCTATCCAGAAGGAAATGTACATACCCTAAAGGGTGCTACCCCTCATAACCTTGCTGCATCTTTCCTGTTTTGACCATTTCCGGGGTGTGAGGTTCGACGAAGTCACGTCCACAAAAACATACTTTATACAAAAGCCATGTTTTGGGTCAACAAATGATCAACACAATGATCACCAAGATAGACGATCAAATAAACGATCCTATCACAATAATCAACACAATGATCATTTCAGCATCACTCAGCATATCACATTACCAAATTGGGAATATATCGCTGATAACTTCAACTATATAACCTCTGAGCTCGTACGTCTCAGAGAAGGGTGTTAAGCTAAAAGAATAAATTCTCCGCCACCACAGAAATATATTTGAAAGAAATCGGCTTTATATCTCAACTTGTAATGTCAGACATACAATCCATACAAGTCTGTTCCGGGATCGAACAAAACCGAAGGCACTTACAAAGAAGTCCTTGCAATCCGGATATTCACAATCCTGATCGGATTCACCATCACATATGGAGAACTCTATACCGGAGCAACTCGGTGCAGAGTAAATCGACAGGTCATCCTATCGCTCTCGCAAATACCGGGTCTTCAACACCGATCTTCAATGCAATTCACAACGACGTATCACATATTCGGAATGGGTTATACGACCCCATGGTCCTTTCCCGGTTAACCCGAATAGTGAGCGCTTATTCAAAAAATAAGTGTGGCATTCAAATTCAAACAAATCACATCAATTACCCATTCAAAGGGAAATATTGATAGTCGGTTATTGAACTATCACTGGATATGCACACATCACCAGTTTCCAAATAATTTTCCAAATTATTTATTTTCCAAAATATCTTTACAAGACATATTATTTCATACTTCAAAAATAAATCAATATTTATTTTTAGACAATTTCCACTTTTCATTTATAAATTCCATAATGAATTTATTTTTCAAAATATCCATGCATATACGATTTCAATTATCCATTTCAATTTATCTTCAAAAAGATAAATTCTAATTATTCACTTCATATTGGAAAACATTTCCATACTTATTTAATAAGTAATTCACAAATTTTATTTATTTTCAACACTTAGAAAATATTCAATATACTTAAATCGAAATTAAGTATATATTTCATTCTTTAAGGAAATCATTCTCTTAAACATATTTATTTGGGCCAAAACGAATGTTACGTAAAACATCGTTACGACGACTCAAAAATCACTAGTATAGGGATTCTAAATTAAAATAGATATATAAATCCCAATACTATACAAAATATTTCCTTTCGGAAATCATTTACTATAACAACAGTGTTATAGTCCACCTTTCCTTTTATTTCTCGAAAACGTCTATTTCAACAATGAATGTTGAAATCTATGGTTTCGAATCTCAACACATTTTAAAACATCGTTAGATCGTTTTAATTCTATTTGAAATATCACATTCAAAACAATTTCTTTAACATCTTATTCACTATTCAAAAACGTGAATATACTACGTTAACAAATTTCATCAATTCTATGCCTTTTATTTCAAAGGATTATTCACAGTCAAAAATGTGAATATAACTCCATTAATAAGTTTCAACAATTAACTTATCAAAATAAGTTGTTTGCGAATTTATAAACAACATTTATAAATTCCATTTCTATTTATTTATAAAAACTTCCTTTTTATAAATTCTTTTATTAACCTATCCCAGTTTATAACTCAATGATATACTAACAGTTCATCTTATAAGTTAAACACTTAAAATCTATTCGTTTACAAAAATCGTTCCTTTGAACTTCATAATTATAAATCTTATAACTTATAAGATTCAATTATTCACCCAAATCTATTCCTCAATTAACTTCACCAATTTATAAATCTTACTATTTATAAATTTTATTTATAACTTCACAGTTTATAATTCTATAAATTTCATTCATTTATGAAATTCATTTTCACTTCATTCAAACACTTATAAAAACTCGTTTTATAATGTCTATATTTCAATTTATAAATATCCATTTATAAATCTCTTAATATAAATCAATTTATATTTTTCTTTTTAAACGTCTTTAAATTCCTTTAAAAACTTCTTCCTTTTGATTCATAAAATAATTAAATTTTATAAACCCTATATTTCAACTTTTCATAATAATTTCAAAAATTCCGATTTAACTATTTTATAAAATCATTAGCATCATATTCTCAAAAATCAGTTTTTAACTATTTTTCTCAAAAATCATAATTTTTATAACTTTAAAAATTATAACGTTTATTTATTTAAAATGAATCAATTCCAAAAATATTTTATATTCTCAAAAATTACTTTAAAAATCATTTTAAAATCCCAAAATCTGGGTCCAATGATGCTACACACCAAATAGTCAATCACGACAAACAACGATATCATATATCGATATGATAATCCATCAAATATCAAAATATCTGAAATCAAATAAATACTGTTGAGGAATCCAGTTGGATCCCTCCAACCTGTTTTCCTGCATCCACAAACATTAGCACAATACCAATTTCGCTCCAGTACGAAATTATCGCGGTATATGTTCTTATTAAATATTATCCGCTTAATAACGGCGTAATAGGGTCTCATCCGCTAAACAAATAAATGCGGGAAATCAACAACTGCAATATATACATATGCCAATATATATATATTGATACTATATATAATACCAATTTCACTGTTTATGAAATATTCGCGGTATATGTTTTTAATAAATAACATCCGCTTACTAACGGCGTATAATGTCTATTTTAACAATCAATAGATATCAATCATCATTCAAACATGCATTCAAATATTTTAAATCTAACTATTTAAAATAATAATCGAAACTATTCGATTGAGTGAGAAGTTCTCACCTTGATTTTATTTCGTTTTAGCGATTTATTTCGAATAAAATTAAACGAACGTTTAATTTTACCCAAAATTCTCACTAACTCCAAACAACTCCAAACCAACTCCATCGCGTAGTGCTCGTCCATACGATTCCAACGCAACTGAGTTTGCATTTTTTCGACCTCGTATGAAAAAGTTATGATATTATGAAGTTTGCTCGATTTATATATATATCCAATATCAACATTAACTTTAAAAATTAACAAACCCACTCATCACAGCCCTTAGATCCAACTCCATGAAATCCTGGTCGTCCCTATCATCTTCTTCCTCACGTTCTTCAGCCGCATATGAACCCATCCAAGGCCATTCTAGGGCTTGAAAATTCGGCCATCACTCTCGACTATACTCGATCACGTCACCGCCATCGCGAAGCCCTCGACACCAGCTACACTCGGCCCCAAGGATGAGAAGCTCGGCCATCCCTGTAGCATAGAAACGCGTGCGCAGGCCTGAAGAGAACGGCCCCCCTAGACGCCACCACATCGCTCCGTTTTACATCACAACCGTTGATCTTCAAGCTCTCGTTGCCCTCTACATCTTTCATGTTGAAACTTTAGCCTAATTGTCGACGGATTGAAAGATAAAAGAGAGGGAAGGGGAGAGTTTTCTGGCCATTCATTGGTAAAGTGGCGGCCTGCAGTTTAAATTAGTGTTTAGAATTTTTTTTTTATTTTTTTGAGATAGTGGGCTATTTATAAGGAACCGACGAAACACTATTCATTCCGGAAATTCCGAACTCCGATTTACGCGCCGTAACCAGCGTTTCTAGGGTTTACCCCGCGTTCCGGACACAATAGAACAGGTTTCGGAAGCTAATTCAGAAGTATGTGCGAGTTATGGCTATAAACGCTCAATTTGAATTAAACCGATTTAAGCGATTTTCTAGGCGTTTTAATTCGTACCGGACAAACGGTAAATCCAATTGACTTGAAATTTGAAACCTTACAATAATATCACATTACGGATCCGATGAAACTGGTTTCGTCGAAATCCGAGACTTTTTGAAAAATGGCTATTTTAGCTCGCCAAATTTAAATTAAAAATAATTCGATGCGTTTCGAGCTGCCACGGTCAAACGATAGCTCCGATTGACACGAAATTTGAAATCCGGTAATAACTAACTATTACGGATCCAATGGAACTGGTTTCGTTCAATTCTGAGACTGTTCAAAAATTGGCTATTTTCACTAGTCGATTTAATTATTAAAATATTCAATTTTCACAAATTAACTTTTAATTCGATTTTAAAAGTTCTAAAATATCATTCTAACTTCTATATGATAAAATAAAATTTTACAAATCATTTTCAATCATATTTAACTATATTTTCAATTATTTCCATAATTTAACGTATTAAATTATCGATTTAATTATCCAATTAAATTCAATAATTCAAAATAAAATTTATTTGACTTATAAATTCACTTATTAATATTTAAAATTAATTAAATATTCAAATTTTAATTTCTAAAAATTCTGGGTCGTTACAGTTAATTTTTATTCTAAATTTTTCTTTGAATTTTAAGGAATATTCTCATTGATTTTATTTAAGATATAACATTGTTTTATATTCATACTTTAAGGGAAATTGAAAATGAATTTATATAAGAAAAATCAATTAAGAAAAAAAAATTAATTCTTTTTGCATGGAATTAACACTTATTAAACATTTAAATCCTACTAATAACATGTGTTAGAGAATTATGCTATATAGTGACAAGTGTCATAATTTAAGTTTATTTTCTTTAAATTTTATAAAACAATTTTTTTTTTATAAAAGATATTTCTTTTGCTTCAAATTATGCTTTCTCATTTTTATTAAGCAAGAAATTTTTACACTCCTCATTTCCAAATCTGAAAATCTTTACTTCAATTCTTAATAAAACTCAAACTCCTTTCCAAAATATAAACCTACAAAGAAATTTCTGTGATAAAAATCTGCATTTTCATATCACTTTTGAAACTGCAATATAGACTCCTGTAATCAACCAAATTCTGAAACAAATCTCAAGTTTTTATCACTTATTGATTCAAGATTTGAAGCATTATCAAGCAATTTCAAGAAGTAGGAAGGAAAAAAAATCTACAGTTCATATTTCTTTTTCCAGCAGCTTGAGTCTTAACAAAAAAAACAGGTGAGTAAATTTTTAATCAAAATTTTAAGTATAAGGATCTGTTGCATGTGAAAGTTAGTTATGAAGATGCTTGCATGTTATTTATTTTGTGAAATATTATTTACAGATTTAAATTTAACTGTGCACGTTTAAAATGCAACAGTGGTATTCTGTATCTTCAAGATTCTAAAAAATTTAAACAAAAACTCAAATTTATATGAAATAAAACATTGTTAGGCTGGAATATTCAATAGGGAGGTCTGATTTAATATGAATTAAGCGTTAAAAATAAATATGCAAATGAAAACAGTTAAAATCTGCAGAAAGCAAGATATGCAGTAAAAACAAATATTTATATCATATAAATCATGCTCGAATTTTGATGAATGAAATTTATATCCTAAATCTACAATGCATAATATGAATTTTAAGATAGAAATCAGAATTTTTAACTTAAAGTTGAAGATGAATTTTGGAAATAGCTAAAATTAGGGTTTTTGTCAAATTCTTGTGACTGAGTTGTTTTTAAGCTTTGAAATTTGAATCGAAGTTGTGTTAAATGTTGTTTAACACTAGAAAAATAATAGATGAATTTATCATGCAACACAGAATTTAGAATTTTGATTTTTAGGGTTTGTGCTCTATGTTTCTTTCGAGTTGAGGAGTTCGATTTTGTAAGGCATAGAGATGACCGAGTTACGACTGGCTTGGGGTGGAGGTGTGTTAGGGTTGTGCGAGTGCATGGCCGGAGTTTGGAGGCGAGTGGTGGTAGGCTTGCCGTGGATGATGAATTTTTCCCTGGCGACTGCAGTATTGAGTTTGGGTTCGAGCAGCCCATTTTGCGTTCGAGCTTGAGTAGGTGAGTTTTGGGGTTTGGAATTAGGTCGTGGGCTGTTTTGGGGTTTGCGCGAGATGTCGGCGGCGGCGGTGGAGGTAATTTCACTACTTTATAAAGTGTCAAATATTTTATTTCAAAAGTAATTCACATTTTATTTGTTGAAGTTTTGAAATGATTTTACATCTTAAAATCCAACTCTTTAAAAAGGTAATTAGTTTTAATAAATAGAAATGTATAAATATATAAGAGTTTTTAATAATGAATGAAATTATTTGGTTTTGAAAGTTAATTAAATTTTGAAATTAAAGTTTACTTAAATTAATTAGTAATTCGGGTTGGAATTAATTAATCAATTTAGGATTAATTAACTGGTTAAAATTTAATTAATTACTCATGGATATAATGGATAATTAAGGGTTAAAATTAAATAACAATTAATAGATTATTAATTTATTTATTAATTAATTAATTTAAGATTAATTCATAAGTGATTAATAACTGATTAATTAAATGATTAAAAATAATGATTAATAAATTAGTGATTAAGAAGTTAATTAATTTATTAAGAGTTAATTAATTAAGTAATTAAACATTAATTAATTTATAATTAATAGTAAATTAATCAATGGTTAAGATTTAATTAATTAAATAATTAAGATTAATTAATGGATAATCAATTAAGTAATTAAGATAAATTAATTTGTGATTAATTAAGAATTAATTAAGGTTAATTAATTATAAATTAAGGGTTAATTAATAATCAGTTAAGGAATGATTAATTTTAAATCAAATTTTAATTAATAAATAATTATAGTAATTAATTGATAATTAAATAAAGATTATCGATTAATTAATGATTAATTAATTAATAATGGGATAATTAAAAGGTGGTTAATTAATTAAATGATTGTGATTAATTAATTAACATTTGTTTAAGCAAGATTAAGTGATAAATTCTTAACTAATTAATTTAATTTAAATTAATTAAATTAATTATAATATAAATTAAAGTAGTGCTTGCTTATGGATGATTGATTGAATTGATATCTGAATATGGTTGATATCTGTTGAATGATAGTTGAGATATATTCTGTGATGAGATATTGTATATCTGTGATAGATATTGGTTATTATTGTTGATAATACTATGTGATGCTATGTTTAAATCTGAACTGAATTGTTTAAATCTTTAAACAACTTGGCCTTTAAGACAAGTTTGGATTTCGATGAGACCGGGATCGGGAATCGAATTGATTTCCGAAAACCACATCGATCCAAGCTAAACGTTAGGTCGTGACGTCTCAAGTGAGGATCAAGATGGAGTTTTAGAATGCAAGGGTTATTGTCGTTAACTCTGAGGGTGATTCCAAAATAAGTGTAACGAAATAATTCCTTCGGTTTCGTTCGAACCTGGAACGAACTTGTATGGATTGAATGCTTTCAGAACATCGTCAGGTGGACGATGAGCATTCTAAGAGATGTGTTCTCTAAAGGTGATCGTAGCCTCAAGCCTCATCAACCGGGAATGGCTAAAACAGGGGAGGTGCAGCAAGGCTTCGTGGGTAGCCCCCACTTGAGAGTGAGATTTACCCCTGTCTAGAAGTCCCTTATTATATTCGGCTGTGCGGGCAGTTGTTGGCCACAACTGCGGGGTTGTCTTGTTCGGAGCTGTCAAGTAAGGGATGGGTCCGACCTTGTGTTACAGGGGAGTTAGGGTGGCTCCTCGGTAAGGTGATCTAGGCGCCGTACTGTGACGGGCGGTACCCCAGTAGCCCTGCCTTTATATGGAATCCTATCTCCAATAAGTGCCCGTATGATTTTGATTGTGCTCAACTATGTTGGAACGTGAGATGTAAGCATTCCAGCTATTTCTGTATTTTATTTTAAAAACCCTAGACCCTATTATAATATCACTGGATTTCCTATCAAATGTTTTGGTTAGCGTAAGGTAAAACTTACCCGTATTTATTTGTGGGGAGTCTTACGTGATACCTTTTGTTTCAAAATGATTTTAAAGTTAAACAACTTTAACTGATTTACTCACACCAGACCCATGTCTGACCCGGAGTTTATTTTGTTTTTCATAAACTCTTGGGTACTCAAATTTTTATGAGTAGCCAAGTGATTTAGGTTTGGATTAGCAAATGTTTTGGAAGCTGGAGCCGGAGCCTGGACGTATTATCTATCTCTTTCCGCTGTAGTGACATTTTGATGTTGTGTTTTGAGTTGTATGGGTTGGGAAAACTCTTATGAATGTCAGATGTAATGGAGTAATATTATTTTGTGTACTCTGATATGTAAACTTATGTAATGGATATGTGTAATATTATATTTTGTTTCTTTCCGCTGTGAGATTTTGGTTATTGCTGTTCCTTTTCTTTCTATCTTTCTATCTTTCTATTTCTATCTCTTTCTTTTCTTATTGATGATACGTCTTTCTGGATATTGAAAGACGGGTCATCACAGTTGGTATCAGAGCAATGGTTGAGAAACACCTAGGCTCTGGAGTAGTATCTATCTTGAGAGTGCGTATATGTAATTTTATTATATAGCTATATCCCTATCTAAAGTGGTTGGATTACCTATTCAGGTAGCCAATATGAGTTCAAGAGGGCGAAGGGGAAGAGTTGTTGGAAGTGCATCAACTGGTAACAGAAGAGAGTAGACTGATAATGAGACAGTTAATCCAGTTACGTCTCCAGTCAGTTTTGCCGCATTATGCACCAACTTTGTACATCTTGGAGGAAAACCATTTGAGGGATCAGAAACTATAATAGAAGTTCAAACATGGCTTCGCTTGTGTTAGAAGGTTTTTAAGAGCATGAGATTATCAGATGAGCAGAAGAGAATAATGGTTGCGTGGCAATTACAAGGTGGTGCCGCATTATGGTGGAATTCAGTGACTGCTAATATCTTGGAAGATGGTATGTTTTGGGAAGAATTTAAGGAAATGTTTGAGGAAAAGCTTATGCCTGCTGCAGAAAGAACTCGGCTTTATCAAGACTTTCTGAATCCGAAACAAGGAAATCTATCTATAGCTGAATACGAGACTAAATTCAACGAGTTATCTTGCTACGGTCCAGGACTTATTGACACCTCTCTTAAGAAGAACGAGATGTTTGTCCAAGGTTTGAGGCCTGAGTATCATGAGAGAATGACTGCACATTTAAAAGGGTCTTTTGTGGAACTTATTGACATGGCGTTGAGATATGAAGACTTGATGAATAAAAGATCTGAGGCGCGAGTTGCTACAGCTGGAGGAAATTCTTCCAATCTTAATAAAAGGAAATTCAATCCTAACTGGAAGAAACAAAACAAGAAGAAGTCCGAAAACAATAATGGACCCCGAAAATGCTATAACTGTAATCAAGTGGGGCATTTGGCAAATCATTGTCCTCAAGAAAGGAAGCAACGGCAACAGCGGCAGCAGTATAGTGGACCAGGGTCAGCCTTAGTTCAGAAGTCTCTTTGCTTTAACTGTCACCAACCGGGACACATGATTAAAGACTGCCCGCTTCTTCATAAGGTTCAACAGAACAAAGCATTTGCTTTAGAAGGCGCACCATCAAACTCGTCGAAGGGCAAGAAGTTTTAGAAGGTACCTTACTTTTAAATGGAAAATATATTAAAGTCTTATTTGATTCTGGTGCTTCCTTAAGTTTTATTTCCCTAGGAACTATAGAGAATTTCTTACTTACCCCTAGTATCGTAGACATTCCCATTTATGTATCAAATCCTATAGGAGAGGTAACCAAATTGGATAGGATTTGTAAAGATTTGAGAATCTCCTATTTATCCCATAGTTTTTCCTGTGATCCTTATGTATTGGATTTTAAAGGCTTTGACCTTATATTGGGAATGGATAGGCTTGACAAATATAAGGCTATTTTAAATTGTGATGAAAGAACAGTTTCGTTGGAAACTGATCTGAGTAGGATTGCCAGAGTAATGTGTGATAACTCTCGAATTCACTTGAGTAGTCTTTTACATGAAATAGAGACTTCTCAAGAGGAGGTTGTAGATATTGAAGTAGTCCGTGATTTCTCCGACGTATTTGAGGAAGTTAAGTGTTTGCCACCGCACCGGGAAATAGAGTTTCGTATAGATTTGGTTCCTGGAGCAGTACTTGTAATTCAACCTAGTAGGAGAATGGCTCCAAGAGAAAGGGAGGAATAAGTGAAGCAAACTCATGATTTGTTGGAGAAGGGTTTGATTAGACCAAGTTTTTCCTACTGGGGTTCTGCTGCAGTTTTTTTCACCAAGTCGGATGGGTCGCTAAGGTTCTGTGTAGACTACCGTGAATTGAACAAAGTGACCATTCGGAAAAGTATCCTCTTCCTCGCATTGATGATCTCTTCGACCAGCTTCATGGTGCATCAGTCTTTTCTCAGTTTGATCTAGCATCAGGTTTCCATCAGTTAAGGGTAGCGGAAGACAGTATTCCCCTAACTGCATTTAGGGAACCTAATTGTTTCTTTGAGTGGTTGGTTATGCCTTTTGGGTTAACCAACGCTCCTGCTTATTTTGTAGATTTGATGAACCGAGTCTTTAGAGATGTTCTGAATAAGTTTGTTTTGGTCTTCATCGATGATATTTTGGTTATTCTAAATCGGAAGAAGAGCACAAGCAGCACTTGAGAATAGTTTTGGAAACTCTAAGAAGGCACGTTATGAAGGAGAAAGTTTCTAAGTGTCATTTTTGGAAATCTGAAGTAAAATTTTTAAGCCACATTGTTTCTGGTGAGGGAATCTCTGTAGATCCAGCAAAAGTTGAGACTATTCTGGAATGGAAGCTGCCTCAGACTCCAACAGAAGTTCACAATTTTCTGGAATTGGCCGGTTACTACAGGAAGTTTATTAAGGATTATTCTAAGATCTCTTCTCACCTAACGAAGCTGACAAGGAAGGGAGCTAAATTCAAGTGGACACCGGAATGTGAGGAAGCTTTCCAGAAACTGAAGACAAAATTGACAAGTGCTCCTGTATTGGCTATTCCTGGTGGGAAGAGCAAGTTTGAAGTGTATACAGATGCCTGTATTGTTGGATTGGGAGCTGTGCTTATGCAGAATGGTAGGATTACTGCGTATGCGAGTCGGCAATTGAAGCCACATGAGAGGAACTGCGCTACGCATGATCTTGAGCTGTTGGCTATTGTTTTTGCTTTAAAGATATGGAGGCATTTTCTTTTAGGAGAAAACTTTGAGTTATACACGGATCACAAACCGTTGAAATATCTTTTCTCTCAGAAAGATCTTAATCTAAGACAGCAGCGATGGGTTGAATTCTTGGAATCATACGATTTGGATATTCTGTATATTCCGGGGAAGGCAAACGTTGTGGCAGACGCTCTTAGCAGAAATGCGGTTCTTTCTCTTTTGGAAGCTGTTCCGTCTCTCCAGGAAAGAATAATAAGCAAGCAAATGGAGGATAGGTCTTTTGAAGAATTGATTCTTGGAACTAAGGATGGTCGATATTCGGATTTCAAGATAGACAATCAAGGGGCATTGAGAATTAATGGTCGATTGCGTGTACCAGATATAGATGGATTGAGACACGAAGTATAGTCAGAAAGTCATCGCTCCAGATTGAATATCCATCTAGGAATCTCGAAGATGTACAAGGATATGAAGAGAGTTTTCTGGTGGCCGAAGATGAAGAAGGATGTAGCCAGATTCGTTAATAGATGTGCTATCTGCCAGCAAGTGAAAGGAGATCAACAAAAGCCAGCCGGTTTGTTACAACCTTTGGAGGTCCCGACATGGAAATGGGAGATGATTTCGATGGACTTCATCGATGGTCTGCCTAGAACTAAGAAGGGAAATGAAGGAATATGGGTGATCGTGGATCGTCTAACCAAGAGCATCCATTTTATACCAGTTAAGGCAAACCGTACTGTAGCTTCTTTGGCAAAAATTTTCTAGAAACAGATTGTGAGATTGCATGGTGTTCCAGTCAGTATTGTAAGTGATCGAGATCTGATCTTCACAAGCAAATTCTTGAAGGCACTGCAATCAGCTTTGGGGACTAATTTGAGATTGAGTACAACGTATCATCCCCAAACAGATGGACAAACAGAAAGGCTTAATAGAATTCTAGAAGATATGCTGGGAGCCTGTGTATTAGATTTTGGAGGATCATGGGAGGATCATCAACATCTAGTGGAGTTCGCTTATAATAACAATTACCAAGAAAGTATCAAGATGGCTCCTTATGAAGAATTGTATGGAAGACCGTGTAGATCTTCAGCTTGTTGGATAGAGTCGAAGGACCATATTGTGCTTGGACCAGATCTAATCCGTGAAGCATCTGCTAAAGTCGAGCTTATCAAGAAAAGGATGAGAGCTGCTCAGGATCAACAAAGGAAATATGCTGATAAAAGACGAAGACAATTGGAGTTCGAGATTGGTGATTTAGTCTTTGTCAAATTTTCCCCTATTAAAGGAGCTGTAAGATTCGGAAAGACAGGGAAACTCGCTCCGAGATACATTGGTCCGTTCCGAGTTCTCGAGAGGATTGGTGCTGTAGCATACAAGATTGAATTGCCAGTCCGGATGGCTGGAATTCACAATGTTTTCCACGTATCTCTTCAACGGAAATATGTGCACGATTCATCTCTAATTGTGGAGCCGACTGTGCAGGAAGAATTAGAGGTTGAGCGGGACTTATCAGGTTTCTGACATCCTGTTCAGATTGTTGATCAAGATGAGAGGCAACTCAGAAACAGGATAGTGAAGCTCGTTAAAGTCCAGTGGAGTGAGGATCCTAAAGATTGTACCTGGGATACTCTGGAGAGCTTTAGGAAGGCTTATCCGGATATGTGTCCGGATAGCTAGTGGTGTTTGTATTGAATGTATCATTGTTTGGATGTTTTGTTTGTTGATTTCTTATGAATGGATGTTATGTATGTTTGAAGTGTTGAATAAAATGAAATTTTAGATTATCTTTTGTTTAAATTTCGGGGAAGAAATTTTTTTAAGGGAGGAGGAATGTGATATCCCGGAATTTCAAACCAAATTAAAATATGATAATCTTTATAATAAACTAATTTAAATTGATAAATTTGTTATTTTATTCAACAGTAAATAAATGAATTGTAAATATGCATTTATTCTAATTAAAACTAATACATATATAAGGGTAATGAATGTGTCCAAAATTGTACTCTTATCAGATTTGATTTTGAATTGAATTTAGAAACATTAAATTGAATTTGAATTGATAAATTAAAAGATTTAAAATATGTTAATTTTTATTCTAAATTTTTCTTTGAATTTTAAGGAATATTCTCATTGATTTTATTTAAGATATAACATTGTTTTATATTCATTCTTTAAGGGAAATTGAAAATGAATTTATATAAGAAAAATCAATTATGAAAAACATTTTAATTCTTTTTGGATGGAATTAACACTTGTTAAACATTTAAATCCTACTAATAACATGTGTTAGATAATTAAGCTATATAGTGACAAGTGTCATAATTTAAGTTTATTTTCTTTAAATTTTATAAAACATTTTTTTTATAAAAGATATTTCTTGTGCTTCAAACTATGCTTTCTCATTTTTATTAAGCAAGAAATTTTTACACTCCTCATTCCCAAATCTGAAAATCTTCACTTCAATTTTTAATCAAACTCAAACTCCTTTCCAAAATCTAAACCTACAAAGAAATTTCTATGATAAAAATCTGCATTTTCAAATCACTTTTGAAACTGCAATATAGACTCTTGCAATCAACCAAATTCTGAAACAAATCTCAAGTTTTTAGCACTTATTGATTCAAGATTTGAAGCATCATCAAGAAATTTCAAGAAGTGGGGAGGAAAAAAAAGATCTGTAGTTCATATTTCTTTTTCCAACAGCTTGAATCTTAACAACAAAAACAGGTGAGTAAATTTTTAATCAAAATTTGAAGTATAAGGATCTGTTGCATGTGAAAGTTAGTTATGAAGATGCTTGCATGTTATTTATTTTGTGAAATATTGTTTACAGATTTAAATTTAACTGTGCATGTTTAAAATGCAACAGTGGCATTCTGTATCTTCAAGATTCTGAAAAATTTAAACAAAAAGTCAAATTTAATTGAAATAAAAATTGTTAGGCTGGAATATTCAATAGGGAGGTCTGATTCAATATGAATTAAGTGTTAAAAATAAATATGCAAATGAAAATAGTTAAAATCTGTAGAAAGCAAGATATGCAGTAAAAACAAATATTTATATCATATAAATCATGCTCGAATTTTAATGAATCAAATTTATATCCTAAATCTACAATGCATAATATGAATTTTAAGATAGAAATCAGAATTTTTAACTTAAAGTTGAAGACGAATTTTGGAAATAACTGAAATTGGGGTTTTTGTCAAATTCTTGTGACTGAGTTGTTTTTAAGCTTTGAAATTTGAATCGAAGTTGTGTTAAATGTTGTTTAACACTAGAAAAATGTAGATGAATTTATCATGCAACACAGAATTTAGAATTTTGATTTTTAGGGTTTGTGCTCTGTGTTTCTTTCTAGTTAAGGAGTTCGATTTTGTGAGGCATAGAGATGACCGAGTTATGTCTGGCTTGGGGTGGAGGTGTGTTAGGGTTGTGCGAGTGCATGGCCGGAGTTTGGAGGCGAATGGTGGTAGGCTTGCCGTGGATGATGAATTTTTCCCTGGCGACTACAGTATTGAGTTTGGGTTCGAGCAGCCCATTTTGCGTTCGAGCTTGAGTAGGTGAGTTCTGAGGTTTGGAATTAGGTCGTGGGCTGATTTGGGGTTTGCGCGAGATGTCGGTGGCGGCGATGGAGGCGCCGGAGCATCGTGTATGTGCACGAGGTGCGTTGTCGTGTCAGTGGCGGTTGTTCGATGCGAGTGTGTTTTGAAGCCGTGCTCGTGTTTTTGGTAGTGAGACTCATGTGTGCACTCGGGTGTGAGGGCTGTTGTTCGTGTGTTGTTGGGTTCAGGTAAGATGAAGAAGGGTATGGGAGATGAAGTTCAAGTTTGTGATTAGCTTGGGTTTTGGTCGAGTTTAAAACACAAATAAATGAAGTCAAGTTTTAAACTTGTTTTAAATTTCAAATTTGTTTGAAGTTTAAAACTTAACACTTTATATTTTCACTACTTTATGAAGTGTCAAATATTTTATTTCAAAAGTAATTCACATTTTATTTGTTGAATTTTTGAAATGATTTTACATCTTTAAATCTAACTCTTTAAAAAGGTAATTAGTTTTAATAAATTGAAATGTATAAATATGTAAGAGTTTTTAATAATGAATGAAATTATTTGGTTTTGAAAATTAATTAAATTTTAAAACTAAAGTTTACTTTAATTAATTAGTAATTAGGGTTGGAATTAATTAATCAATTTAGGATTAATTAACTGGTTAAGATTTAATTAATTACTCATGGATTTAATGGATAATTAAGGGTTAAAATTAAATAACAATTAATAGATTATTAATTAATTTATTAATTAATTTAAGATTAATTCATAAGTGATTAATAACTAATTAATTAAATGATTAATGATTAATGATTAATAAATTAGTGATTAAGAAGTTAATTAATTTATTAAGAGTTAATTAATTAAGTAATTAAACATTAATTAATTTATAATTAATAGTAAATTAATTAATGGTTAAAATTTAATTAATTAAATAATTAATATTAATTAATGGATAATCAATTAAGTAATTAAGATAAATTAATTTGTGATTAATTAAGAATTAATTAAGGTTAATTAATTATAAATTAAGGGTTAATTAATAATCAGTTAAGGAATGATTAATTTTAAATCAAATTTTAATTAATAAATAATTATAGTAATTAATTGATAATTAAATAAAGATTATTTATTAATTAAAGATTAATTAATTAATAATGGGATAATTAAAAGGTGGTTAATTAATTAAATGATTGTGATTAATTAATTAACATTTGTTTAAGCAAGATTAAGTGACAAATTCTTAAGTAGTTAATTTAATTTAAATTAATTTAATTAATTATAATATAAATTAAAGTAGTGCTTGCTTATAGATGATTGTTTGAATTGATATTTGAATATGGTTGATATCTGTTGAATGATAGTTGAGATATATTCTGTGATGAGATATTGTTTATCTGTGATATATATTGGTTATTATCTGTTGATAATACTATGTGATGCTATGTTTATATCTGAATTGAATTGTTTAAATCTTTAAACAACTTGGCCTTTAAGACACGTTTGGATTTCGATGAGACTGGGATCTGGTATCGAATTGATTTCTGAAAACCACATCGATCCAAGTTAAACGTTAGGTCGTGACG
This sequence comes from Allium cepa, assembly GCA_030765085.1. Lineage (NCBI taxonomy): Eukaryota > Viridiplantae > Streptophyta > Magnoliopsida > Asparagales > Amaryllidaceae > Allium > Allium cepa. The sequence continues at coordinate 593,665,051 of CM060938.1, read as the reverse complement.
TCTCAAGTAAGGATCGAGATGGAGTTTTAGAATGCAAGGGTTATTGTCGTTAACTTTGAGGGTGATTCCAAAATTAGTGTAACGAAATAATGCCTTCGGTTTCGTTCGAACCCGGAACGAACTTGTATGGATTGATGCTTTCAGAACATCGTCAGATGGACGATGAGCATTCTAAGAGATGTGTTCTCTAAAGGTAATCGTAGCCTCAAGCCTCATCAACCGGGAATGGCTAAAACAGGGAAGGTGCTGCAAGGCTTCGTGGGTAGCCCCCACTTGAGAGTGAGATTTACCCCTGTCTAGAAGTCCCTCATTATATTCAGCTGTGTGGGCAGTTGTTGGCCACAACTGCGGGGTTGTCTTGTTCGGAGCTGTCCAGTAAGGGATGGGTTCGGCCTTGTGTTGTTGGGGAGTTAGGGTGGCTCCTCGGTACGGTGATCTAAGCCCCGTACTGTGACGGGCGGTAGCCCAGTAGCCCTGCCATTGTATGGAATCCAATCTCCAATAAGTGCCTGTACGATTTTGATTGTGCCCAACTATGTTGGAACGTTTGATGTAAGCATTCCAGCTATTTCTGTATTTTATTTTAAAAACCCTAGAACTATTATAATATCACTAGATTTCCTATCAAATGTTTTTGTTAGCGTAAGGTAAAACTTACCCGTATTTATTTGTGGGGAGTCTTACGTGATACCTTTTGTTTCAAAATGATTTTAAAGTTAAACAACTTTAACCGATTTACTCACACCAGACACATGTCTGACTCGGAGTTTATTTTCTTTTTCATAAACTCTTGGGTAAACAAATTTTTATGAGTAGCCAAGTGATTTATGTTTGGATTAGCAAATGTTTTGGAAGCTGGAGCCGGAGTCCGGACGTATTATCTATCTCTTTCCGCTATAGTGACATTTTGATGTTGTGTTTTGAGTTGTATGGGTTGGGAAAACTCTTATGAATGTTAGATGTAATGGAGTAATATTATTTTGTGTACTCTGATATGTAAACTTATGTAATGGATATGTGTAATATTATATTTTCTTCATTTTCGCTGTGAGATTCTGATTATTGTTGTTTCTTTTCTTTCTATCTTTCTATATCTATCTCTTTCTTTTCTTAATGATGATACGTCTTTCGGGATATTGAAAGACAGGTCGTCACAAACGATTTCATCACAGATTTCATTCTCTTGCCGATTTCAGGAGCTGAAGCTATTTTGGAGTTCAATGGATGCAAGGCTAGGCCCAATTATGTTTGACCACGAAAAATTGGTTATGATTTTTATGTATAATGAAAAATTGGCTAAGGAAACGCAAGCCCAATTGAGGTTTCCTTTCAACAGCTGAAGCGTATGCAGACTACTACTTCAATTTCTTCCTATTTTCACTTAACCACCGAGCCCACTCAACAACCAACCGTACTCGCCTTGCTAGAACTCGAAAATACACACCCATATATTTACCACATTTTATTACAATACCCTGTTATCTTCAATAAACCAACAAACCTTCCTTCCACCGTAATTGTGACCATCACATTAACCTTCAATAAAATTCTCAACCCGTTAACGTTAAACCATATCGCTATCCATAATGCCAAAAAAACAAAATAGAGTCACAAGTAAGAGACATGCTCCAAAACTAAATAATCATACCATCCACAAGCCCTTTCTCTGCCCCCATACTCCTTGTCAAGAAAAAAGAAGGCACATGGCGCTTTTGCATTGACTACCATGCTCTTAATGCCATCGCCATTAAAGACCAATTTCTTATCCCAACCGTTGATGAATTATTAGACGAATTATATAGGTCTAAGTATTTTCCAAAGCTTGATTTACGTAGTGGTTATTTTTAAATTCGGGCTCATCCCCCCGGCTTTATAAAATCCGCATTTCGAACGCATGAAGGGAATTATGAGTTCTTGGTCATGTCATTCGGCCTCACAAATGCTCCTTCCACTTTTCAAGCTACAATGAACAATATTTTCCGTCCTTGTCTTCGAAAATTTACTCTCGTCTTCTTTGACGATATTCTTTTTACAGTACATCATGAGATTCTCATCTCATACATTTACAAGCTACCTTAGACATCTTGGCTAAATAGGAATTCTACGCCAATTTTTCTAAATGTGTTTTTAGAGCTACAGAACTTTACTATTTGGGCCATAAAATTTCAAAAACCGGAGTTCGTGTTGATCTGACAAAAGTAGAGGCCATCATAAACTGGCCACCGCCTACCACGGCTACTACCATTCGAGGATTTCTGGGTCTTACGGGCTACTACCGCCGCTTCATTCAAAATTATGCTCATATAGTTAGTCCTCTAACTGACTTATTAAAACAAAGGAAATGCAACAATCTCTTGACCCATGCAAGCCCACGAAGCTTTCTCTGCCCTCAAAAAATCGATCACCACTGCCCCAGTATTAGCTCTACCTGACTTCTCCCAAAATTTTGATATGCATATAGACACACCTGGCATGGCTTGCGGTGCCGGGCTATCTCAGTCCCGACACCTAATTGCCTTTCGCAGTCAGAAACTTTCACCTTGCCTTCAACGATCATTAACCTATGCACGAGAGATGTATGGGATAATTCGGCTGTTCAAAAATGGTGCCACTGCCTTCTCAGCAGCCACTTCACCATCAACATTGATCACCAAAGCCTCCAGCAATTGTTAACCCAAACTATTCAAACACTCGAGCAACAAAAATGGATTTCAAAGCCCATGGGTTTCGATTTCACTATACAGTATAAACTAGGAAATATAAATACGATGGCCGATAGACTTTCTCGCTGGACGTCGGCAGCAACCATGGCCACTTTTTCCTCCCCTACTTTTGATTTCACTACTCGTATTCGCTCAGCTCAATCACTGGATGACAAAGCCCAGCAACTCATTAATGCTTCTAAGTCAAGTGATATCTCTAAACCACAATTTCATTTTTGGGACGGACTATTATTTAAAGGAAATAGAGTTTACATCCCAAACGATTCAGCACTTCAGCAAGATATACTCCAAGCTTATCACGCTGTGACGACCCGACTTTCTCACCATAGAAAATCGCATCATCTATTAAGAAAGAAAGGGATAGAAGAAGAAAAGAAGAGAAAGAATAAACAACACTATATTCTCAACAGCGGAACGAATAAATTATATCAATAACATAAGTATTTACATAATATACAACAATAATCAGAGATACATAGCATACACATCACATATACTTGACAGTTATAAACACCTGTCTAGTATTTACAACTTAATACAAACACAACACAGAGAACACACAACGGAAACTATATATCTATACGCAGAAGCCTCCTTCTCCATTTCTCCTCCAATATTCGTCAAAGCCAACTTGAATCCCTTGACTACTCGTAAAAATTGAGTACCCAAGAGTTTAAGAAAACAAAAGATAAACTCCGGGTCAGACATGGGTCTGGTGTGAGTAACAGGTTAAGGTTGGTTAACTTTAAAAACCCTTTTGAAAAGAGAGGTATCACGTAAGACTTCCCACATATAAACATGGAAAAGTTTTTACCTTACGCTAACCAAAACATTTGATAGGAAATCCGGTGACATTATAATAGTGTCTAGGGTTTTCAAGTAAATAAGAAATAGCCGAAATTGTTACATTTATTAAATTCCAGCTACTAGCCACAAAAGTAGGTAATACAATTAAAACCAATGGCACTTATTGGATTGTGGATTCCATACAATGGCAGGGCTACTGGGGTACCGCCCGTCACAGTACGTGGCCTAGATCACCGTACCGAGGAGTACGCCCGCTCCCCTGCAACACAAGGACGAAACCATTCCTTACTGAATAGTTCCGAACAAGACAACCCCGTAGTTGTTTGCAACCAACTGCCCACACAGCAGAATATAAAGGGACTTCTAGACAGGGGTAAATCTCGCTCTCCAGTGGGAGCTACCTACGAAGCCTTTCTGCACCTCCCCTGTTTTAACCATTCCTGGTTGATGATGCTTAAGGCTACGATTACCTATGGAGAACACATCTCTTAGAATGCTCATCATCCACCTGACGATGTTCTGAAAGCATTCAATCCATACAAGTTCGTTCCGAGTTCGAACGAATCCGAAGGCATTATCTCGTTACACTCATTTTGGAATCACCCTCAGAGTTAACGACGACAACCCTTGCACTCTGAATCTTCATCTTCACTTGAGATTCTCGACCTATCGTTAATTTGGATCGATGTGGTTTTCGGATATCCAAATACGGAAACCCGATCCCGGTCTCATCGAAATCCAAACGTGCCTTTTAGGTCCAAGTTGTTTTAAAGTTTAAAACAATTCAATTCAATATTATCTATATACGCATAGATAGATAATTCACAACATCATAATAAATAATCAATATTATCATCACAACAGATAATCCATATTATCGTTCCAAACAGATAATTCATATCATCAACTCAATGCAACCATAACATCCAAATCATCATTTTATAATTAATTTAAAATGAATTAAATTAATTACATCTTCCTTAATTAATTTAAAATAAATTAAATTAATTACTCATCCATATAAATCTTGCTTACATATTCCTTAATTAATTACAAATCAATTAATTAATTACCCTCAAATAAATTACCCTAATTAATCACCTTGATTAATTATTCTATAATTACATTCAGTAATTAAACTCTAATTAATTTCATAAATTAATTATTCCAAACCAAATTCAGTCATTAACCTATAATTACTTCATTAATTAATTACATTAATCCTTAATTAATTAATTCCTTCATTGATTAATTGTTCTTATCAATCAATCCTTAATTACATCATTAATTATTTAAATTAACGATCTCAAATTATTTTATTTTAAAATAACTCCATTAAATTGATTATCAATTATCCCTATTGATTAATCATTCTTGATTAATCACATTAAGTAATTATCTTAATCAATTTCATCTTTAATTATCTTTAAATAACTCAATTATCAAAACCCAAAATTAATTACACTAAGTAATTAATTATTAATTACTTCCTTTAAGTAATTATTCTGCATACTAATTACATATTAATTACATAAAGTAATTAATTCCAAAAACTTCTCCATTATTCAAGTATCTTTCAATTAAATTACATCAAGTACTTTATCTTCTTAATAACTTCACTAAGTAATTATTCATTTTTAATTACATTGGTAATTACTTCTCAAATCAACCAGTGTTTAATTTAAATTAATTAAACTTAATTAATTAACTTAATTAATCAAAATCAACTTAATTAATTACGATCAATATCCCTTAATTACTTTCATTAAGTAATTATACTTAATTAATTCTCAAATGATTATCTTTAAATTAATTAATACAATTAATCATTAAAATTAATTACATTAATTAATTATAAAATAATATTAAGTTAGTGACCTTCATTAACCTATAACAAAACTTTAATTACTTCTCTAAAGTAATTAACTGAATTAATCAATATTAATTACAAATTTAATTATCTATAAAACTCATTAATTAACCTCTAATTAATAATTTAATCAAGTGATAATTAAAAACTTAGTTAATTATTAATTACTTGATTAATAAATTCAAATCATTAATTAATTAAATCAAGTCGTATTTAATTAATTGATTTCTTATTTACTATTTAATCAAATTTAATTAACTTACTAATCCTTTTAATTAATTAAATAAAGCCCTTAATTATTTGATTAATTAACCTAATTATTAATTAATTAAATTAATTAATTACAAACTTATACCTTGATCAATTAATGAATTATCAATTATTAAGTTCTAATTAACTTAGTAAATATAAATCATACTAATGATTAAATCATCATTAGCAAAATATTTTAAAAACAACTTGCTTTTAAATTTCATCTAAATTCCATTTAAAATAAAATGAAATCAAGTTTATACTTAAACAAGGTTTAAGTATTTAAAAGCTCTTTAGATTTCATTTTAAAGAATCACTTATCTTTTAAAGTAATTTTAGAAGAATAGTATAGCCCATATTCAATTTAAATAAATTTAAAATACCTTAAATATTTCAAGTGATATTGAAACATTTAAATTCAAATCTTATTTATATTACAACTAGAATTCAAATCATGTTTTCAGATTTAGATTCAAAGATTTAAATTTAAAATCCTGTTTTAAATTGCATTTCAGATTATAGAAACACAAATTATAAAATACTGAAATATTCAAACTTGATTATAACATCAGAATCTATAACTTGTTTTCTTTTGAAAACTTTCAGATTCAAATTTGAATTCAGGATTTCACATCTAGTTTTTACTTAAATTTTAAATCTTGTTTTAAAATTTTATTTTCAGATTTATAAATCACTTTATAAAATAATATACAGGTTTTATTATTTTTTATACATTTTATTTCTGCAAAATTTTCTATTTGAAATATGGAATTCAAATCTGTTTGAATTCATAATTTAAACTTGCTTAAACCTAATTCAAACTTGCTTTGTTTTCTTTTATTTGAATTAAGTTTAAATTTTAAAAACCTGTGACGACCGCCCATGACTCCTGCACTAAACAAGGAAATAATGCACTGAAAAGTGTGCCAGGCCGCCATGGACGATCATCAGGGTAAGGTAAAAACAATAAACTCTATCGTATTACTCACAGCGCATGGACAAAATACAATAGAAAATATACATAGTGAAGCTCCATATAACAGAATCTCATCATATAAACTCTAATAGTTTGATACAACAATCAGCAAAGACAATACATCAAGCCTCACTACATATCACTCAGAGAATATACAAACAACGGAACACCCAGTACATATAGTAAGAAAACAATATGTAAAAGCCTCCAGCTCGTCTTCGTCATCAACGGCATTGGCCAATAGGAACAGCACCTGTCACCTACTACCTAGTCTGCCCATCCCAACATGGATGAACATCCCAAGGTAATAAGAGTTAAACATAAAACCTTGAGTCAGACAAAAGTCTTAGTGAGCAGTAAATCAACTATCAAACATACCAAAAGAGCATAAAGGGTAAAAGGAATAGGAATCCAACCATCCCACTCCACCTCTTTCTACAGTGATAGCCCCCAGACACACTAAGCAGAAGCAAACATAGCAATTCAGACATTCAAAGCAAAGTAATTATCACTCGAGTCAAGGTCAATGTTTTACAAGTACAAACCCCCAAGGCCTAAACCAAGATCAGATAAGCACCCAGAAAACATCGCTCTTGACCCAAGCGACGATACAAACAAAACATCCAAACGTCCATGACTCTGGCTATCACTGTTATCATTGCCTCGATTTGACCGTTAGTTGAATGACCACCTGCCAAGGGCTAATGGTAACCCCGGTTCTAGACATAGCTCCGCACGTCGTCGTGACCCGTGCCTAGGACTATCGCATCTGCCCAGAGTACTAGCACGTCATCGTGACACGTGCTTGGAACGTCATCGTGACCCGTTCCAGCGTACTCTTGCTTTGAGCATGCTAGAACCTTCAACAATGATGAAATCTCAGCCTTGTAGTCATCCTCCTCGACGACTATTCCCATACTAGCTCAAGCGCCTCTCAAGCTAACCATTATCCACAAACCCGGACCACATCACCGAGTTATCAACATGCTTGGGATGATCCCGTCTGGATTAAACCAAGGCTTTCTCACATCATGCTTTGCTTCATCGCATCATAGCAAAGTCCTATCTCAACATCATGGTTTGCCTCATTGCATCATGGCAAAGTCCCATCTCAACATCATCATCAAATCTATCCATATGAGCTTCAACATCCGCTTCATATGTAACAAGCAGCTTTCCTTATTCAAGAGCCTTTCCACTTAGCTTTTGAATCGTCCTCGACCAACTTGTCCAAATCAAATCATCAATCAACTAATCAATCAAATCAATCATTAATTCAAATAATCAAGCATTCAAACAAGATCTAAATAAGCAGTTATAACAATAATGGCAATTTCGTAAATAAAGAGTCCAAATCTAACATGCATTCTAACAAGCATGAATTATGAACAATATCTCTACAACTTGATGAATGAACTTGCATAAGTAAACATGTAGTAAAATAGATGTCAAATCATCATGAACAATAGATCTACATGCAGACTTGAGAAAAATGCACGAAATCACTCTCTTTAACACATAAACAAACCACCGATCCAATATACTCCTTTGGGTCCGTGTGAGAGATAACCACCACTCACCGAATCACCTAAACACCTCAAAAACAACCAACTCCAGATCTGGACAGCAAAGAATCAAGCTTGATCCTCCAAAGCTCCGCCTCAAACGATGAAATCTCTCTTCGATGGATGGAGATCTCTAACTTTGGCTCTTGGATCTTCGATTTGATCTTCAATCTAGACGGAGGGAATCACAAGATTAGAGTGGAGAAAAGAAGTGAGTAAGTGTTGTAGTCAAGCTCTCAAAATGGCAGCACTTCGTCGCTTCAAAGTCCGGTGCCAAAAAGTGAACCAAACCCCTCTATTTATAGGCTGGAAATTGGGTCGTTCGTACTTAGGTCGGTTTCTCTTAGGTCGGCCGCGACCTAACGACCTAACACCCCCTTCCGTCCCAACAACACAACACACACACACGGCTTAGCACGCGCACGACTTAACACTCATGCGGCCTACAGACTCGAGTCAACGACCTAACAAGTCCACGACTTAACCTATGCGCGACTCAACACAGGCACGACTCAACACATGCAGTGCCTCGACCTAACGACCTAAGTCCTTAACAAACGTGCGCGACTTACGACTTAGCTGAGATGTCGACCTAACCACTACAACGACCTAACTACACAAGGCAAACCACCATAGGTCGCATACGACCCAGTGACTTACGACCTAACCCTAAGTCGCTTGCAACCTTAGGTCGTCTCACGATCTAACTATAACCCAGCACTCACCACTAGGTCGCTAACTCGCTTCAACCGACCTATCCCTAAGCCGCTAGCCACTAACTCGCTAACTACCATAAGTCGCTCCACTACCTTAGGTCGCTCAACACCTTAGGTCGCTCAACCGACCTAACTTCCACACGACCTATCTCCTATACGACTTAACCCCTACACGATCTAACTCCTAGGTCATTCCAAACCTATAAGTCGCTCAACTCAAATCCCTTAACTCGCCCAATCATACTTAAGTCGTTACTTCTATAGGTCGCTCCACTCAACCTAACTCTCATACGACCTAAGCACCACACGAGATAACTTAACACGACTTAAACTTTGGTCGACTCATACTCTAAACGACTTAACAACATCAACGACTTAATGTCGACAGTTTTACAATCTTTCGATTCGTAAAAATATGGGTCGTTACATTCTCTCCCCCTTAGGAATTTCGTCCCCGAAATTCCAAACATACAAGAGCAATCAGAAACTATTCTGCATGCCTACCATCCATAGCAACCAACAAACCATGCATCCAATTACTAGCCTAGCACGCAGAATTTTAAGACTAGAACAAGTTACAAATTCATGAGATGTCACGACACCTTAGGGCCATACCTCGAAGAGTTCAGGATGAGCTGCCATCATCCTCTCTTCCTCCTCCCATGTACAGTCGTTAACATCATCACTCCATTGTACCTTGAGCAACTTGACTACCTTCCTTCTAAGCTGTTTCGTGTCGGTTCCCACAACATGAAGGGGCTTACGAGGCTTTCTAACAACTGGATCAACCTCTAAATCTTCATAGCTATCAGCAGAAATCACTGCATCTGGGTCGTGCACATACTTCTGTAGATACGATACGTGAAAAACATTGTGCACACCCGACATCTTTTCCGGTAATTCCAATTTATAAGCGAGCTTTCCAATTCGCTCGACGATCGGGAATGGTCCAACAAATCTCGGAGTCAATTTTCCTTTCTTCCCGAATCTAATAACATTCTTCAGAGGAGAAATCTTTACAAAAACCATATCTCCTACGTCAAATTCCAAATCCTTACGACGCTTATCGGCATAACTTTTCTGTCGGTCTTGGGCTGCCTTCATTCGTCGCCGAATGATCTCTATACAGTCCGAAGTCTGTCGAATCATTTCTGGCCCAAGTATCAACTTTTCTCCAGTTTCCAACCAACATGTCGAAGAGTTACATGGTCTTCCATACAATGCCTCATATGGTGCCATACCAATACTTGTCTGATAACTGTTATTATACGCAAATTCCACCAAACGAAGATAATCTTCCCATGATCCTTCGAAATCTAAAACACAAGCTCTAAGGAGATCTTTCAAAACTCGGTTGACTCTCTCAGTCTGACCATCTGTTTGAGGGTGATAAGCTGTACTCAAACATAACTCGGTTCCTAAAACTTCCTGGAAGCTCTTCCAAAATCCACTAGTGAACAATGGGTCTCGATCGCTCACTATACTCTTTGGAATACCATGGAATCGGACTATCCACTTAACATACAACTCAGCCAGTTTCGATGCAGTCCTAGTTGATCGAACAGGAATAAATCTTGCACTCTTAGTCAATCGATCTACGATGACCCAAATCCCTTCATTTCCTGCTCTGGTTCTAGGTAACCCATCGATAAAATCCATTGATATTTGCTCCCACTTCCATGTAGGAACTTCTAACGGTTGAAGCAATCCACTTGGCTTCTTCTGTTCAGCTTTTACCAACTGGCAGTTCATACATTTGGAAATAAAATTTCCAACATCCTTCTTCATGTCTCCCCAGTAATAGGTTCTCTTCATGTCCCGATACATCTTATTTCCACCTGGATGAATTGTCAATTTCGAGTGATTACTTTCCTTCAGAACTTCATCTCTCAATTCATCTATATCGGGAACAACTAGTCATCCTTGTTTCCAAAGCCAACCCTCTCGATCGACCTTGAATCCTTTATCCTTTTCTGGGTCCAATCCGGATTCCAAATCATGGATAATCTTGACAAGCTTATTGTCTCGCTTTTGGCTCTCGCCAATTCTTTCCACTAGGGTAGGTCTTATCGATAAGTTTGCCAACACCTCAGGTTCCAATTCACATCTAGGTCTGAAGTCAAATCCAGCTAAATACTCAAGGCGCTTCCATTCTGCAAACATGGCTCCCAATCCGGCATGTCTTCGACTTAACGCATCTGCCACTGCGTTACCTTTTCCCGGAGTATAGGCTATACCAAAATCATATGATGCTAAAAACTCTAGCCATCGTTGCCGTCGAAGATTCAAATCCTTTTGGGAGAACAGATACTTCAACGACTTATGATCTATAAACAACTCAAATCGAACTCCCAATAGATAATGTCTCCACATCTTCTGAGCAAATACAATCGCCTCTAACTCCAAATCATGAGTCGGATAATTCCTTTCATGGGGCTTTAGTTGTCGACTTGCATATGCAACAACTTTATCCTTCTGCATTAGCACTGCTCCAAGTCCAGTCCACATGCATCAGTGTGAACCACCATCTCATCCTTCCCACTTGGAATAGTCAAAACAGGAGCACTTGTCAGTCGCTCTTTCAGGATTCCAAAAGCTTGCTCACACTTAACAACCCATTTGAACACTTGGTTCTTTTTCGTCAATCCTGTTAACGGTGCAGCTATCTTGGAAAAGTCTTTGATAAACCAACGATAATATCCTGCTAATCCAAGAAAACTTCTCACATCAGATGCATTCTTAGGTCTAACCCAATCCTGGATCGCTGCCACCTTGGCGGGATCAACCGCTATTCCATTTCCAGAGATAACATGGCCTAAGAACCTCACTTCACTCTTGCAGAAGTGACACTTCGAAAACTTAGCCCTCAGCTGTTGTTTTTGCAAGATTTCCAAAATAATCTGCAAGTGCGTCTTGTGCTCCCCTTCAGTTCTCGAATAAATCAGAATATCATCCATGAACACAAGTACGAACTTGTTCAACTGATCCCTGAATACTCTATTCATAAGATCCACAAAATACGCTGGTGCATTGGTCAATCCAAACGGCATTACCAGCCACTCAAAGAAACCGGATGGTGTCCTGAAAGCAGTCTTCGGCACACTATCCTTTGCCACTCTCAACTGGTGAAATCCCGTTGCCAAATCCATCTGAGAAAACACCTTAGCTTCGTGAAGTTGATCAAACAAGTCATCTATTCTCGGCAATGGATACTTGTTCTTCTTAGTCACTTTATTCAGCTCATGATAATCCACACACAACCTCAACGATCCATCCGCTTTGGTTGCAAACACAACTGATGCACCCCATTCGGACACACTACGCCGAATGAATCCTTTCTGCAAAAGGTCATCAACTTGCACCTTCAACTCTTGCTGTTCCCTAGGCGCCATTCGCCTAAGTGGCATCACAACAGGTCTGGCTCCTTTAACTAGATCGATACGAAACTCGATCTCTCTATGCGGAGGTAACCCTTTGACCTCGTCAAAGACATCCTCAAATCCATTCACGATAGGCACCGATGACAGTCCATCCCGTGGAACAACCAGCGAATACATGAAGCTCATGAAGACGCCTTCTTCATGCTTACATCGTATCACAACCTTTCTCCCCTCCACATTCTCGACTGTCACCTCCAGCCTCTTACAATCAATCCTTGCCACATACTTCCTAAGCCAGTCCATACCCAAAATAATTCTGAACCCCGCAAAGTTCAAAACAAAACAATCACAAACAAAAGAGCAATGATGACTCGATACAACTAGACCACCGCATACCATACACAAACAAGACGAACCCCCAACTGGATTAGTCACAACCAATGGTCTATCAACAATATCCGGTTCCAAAGCCAACCGGCCTACAAGTTCATTACAAACAAAGGAATGCGACGCCCCAGTATCAAATAACACTCGAACTGGAACACCACAAATGGAAAGAGTACCTTGAACCACCACGCTCTTCCCTTTCTCATCTGCAGTAGGAGCTTTCGAAGACGATGGCATAGCCCCCAAAGCATAAGCTTGCACAATCTGCTTATCCTTCCTCGGTTCCGGACAATTCCTCTTAATATGCCCCAGCTTGTCACAGTTGTGGCACTTCACCGGCACCTTCGGATTCTTGCAATCCCTGGAGAGATGACCCTTCTGCCGACAATTGTAGCAGATCACTTCGCCCTTCGGCTTCTTCTGGCAATCCTTACCCTTCTGCTGCTGCTTTCTCTTCTTGTTTCCACCTTGCTCTTTGGCCACAGCAACAACAGATCCTTCCTTAGGAAGCAGATTCTCTTGCCTGAGAGCTTTCTCCACAAGCTTCTCAAATGGATCATCCAGATGATCCACCAACTGCCTCCCAAGATAAGTGTCAAAGCCTTTCACAAACTTCTCGTTCTTCTGATATGAAGATTCAATATATGACCGAGCATACTTAGACAAAGCTTCAAACTCAGAAACATACTCAAGAACTGATCTCCCACCTTGCTTGAGCTCCACAAACTTCTTAAACAAAAAAGATTTCTAAGCCGTAGAAATAAACTTAGCTTCAAATCTAGCTTGGAATTGCTCCCAAGTGATCTCTTCCTCTGGGGTATCAATGGTGATAGAATTCCACCAATCCGAAGCTCTCCCTTGAAGCTGTCTTGATGCAAGCTTCCTCTTAGTTGCATCTTCAATTCCCAAATCACCAATGATCCTTCAACAAGCATCTATCCACCTTTGAACTTCAACAGTTGGTTCTGTTCCCAAGAAAACCTTTCCTTCAAGAGCAATATAGTCTTTGCACAACTTAACAAAATCCACTGGTTTTGGAGTTTGAACCTGAACCCTAACATCTACTGATGGCCCTGGAACTGGCATCCTTCTCATGATCGAAGTCATCATAGCCTCGAACATAGAACCATAATCAGCAGTCCCCTCAACAGCATGGCCTTCCCTAGCAGCTGGTCTCCCTCTTCGACTCATTCCTAATATCTAAAAGAAATGATTAATATACCCTCAGAAACAACTGCATAAGAAGTTCAAATTCTTCTAAGCTACTATATTATATATAGTAATCATCCATCAAAGTTACAATTACGTCTCTCATACGTAGTTACGTCAGCGAGCGTTGGCTAAAATCGATTAACCAAAGCTCTGATACCAAATGTGACGACCGCACATGACTCCTGCACTAAACAAGGAAATAATGCGCTGAAAAGTGTGCCAGGCCGCCATGGACGATCATCAGGGTAAGGTAAAAACAATGAACTCTATCGTATTACTCACAGCGCATGGACAAAATACAATAGAAAATATACATAGTGAAGCTCCATATAACAGAATCTCATCATATAAACTCTAATAGTTTGATACAACAATCAGCAAAGACAATACATCAAGCCTCACTACATATCACTAAGAGAATATACAAACAACGGAACACCCAGTACATATAGTAAGAAAACAATATGTAAAAGCCTCCAGCTCGTCTTCGTCATCAACAGCGTTGGCCAATAGGAAGAGCACCTGTCACTTGCTACCTAGTCTGCCCATCCCAACATGGATGAACAGCCCAAGGTAATAAGAGTTAAACATAAAACCTTGAGTCAGACAAACGTCTTAGTGAGCAGTAAATCAACTATCAAACATACCAAAAGAGCATAAAGGGTAAAAGGAGTAGGAACCCAACCATCCCACTCCACCTCTTTCTACAGTGATAGCCCCCAGACACACTAAGCAGAAGCAAACATAGCAATTCAGACATTCAAAGCAAAGTAATTATCACTCGAGTCAAGGTCAATGTTTTACAAGTACAAACCCCCAAGGCCTAAACCAAGATCAGATAAGCACCCTGAAAACATCGCTCTTGACCCAAGCGACGATACAAACAAAACATCCAAACGTCCATGACTCTGGCTATCACTGTTATCATTGCCTCGATTTGACCGTTAGTTGAATGACCACCTGCCAAGGGCTAATGGTAACCCCGGTTCTAGACATAGCTCCGCACGTCGTCGTGACCCGTGCCTAGGACTATCGCATCTGCCCAGAGTACTAGCACGTCATCGTGACACGTGCTTGGAACGTCATCGTGACCCGTTCCAGCGTACTCTTGCTTTGAGCATGCTAGAACCTTCAACAATGATGAAATCTTAGCCTTGTAGTCATCCTCCTCGACGACTATTCCCATACTAGCTCAAGCGCCTCTCAAGCTAACCATTATCCACAAACCCGGACCACATCACCGAGTTATCAACATGCTTGGGATGATCCCGTCTGGATTAAACCAAGGCTTTCTCACATCATGCTTTGCTTCATCGCATCATAGCAAAGTCCTATCTCAACATCATGGTTTGCCTCATTGCATCATGGCAAAGTCCCATCTCAACATCATCATCAAATCTATCCATATGAGCTTCAACATCCGCTTCATATGTAACAAGCAGCTTTCCTTATTCAAGAGCCTTTCCACTTAGCTTTTGAATCGTCCTCGACCAACTTGTCCAAATCAAATCATCAATCAACTAATCAATCAAATCAATCATTAATTCAAATAATCAAGCATTCAAACAAGATCTAAATAAGCAGTTATAACAATAATGGCAATTTCGTAAATAAAGAGTCCAAATCTAACATGCATTCTAACAAGCATGAATTATGAACAATATCTCTACAACTTGATGAATGAACTTGCATAAGTAAACATGTAGTAAAATAGATGTCAAATCATCATGAACAATAGATCTACATGCAGACTTGAGAAAAATGCACGAAATCACTCTCTTTAACACATAAACAAACCACCGATCCAATATACTCCTTTGGGTCCGTGTGAGAGATAACCACCACTCACCGAATCACCTAAACACCTCAAAAACAACCAACTCCAGATCTGGACAGCAAAGAATCAAGCTTGATCCTCCAAAGCTCCGCCTCAAACGATGAAATCTCTCTTCGATGGATGGAGATCTCTAACTTTGGCTCTTGGATCTTCGATTTGATCTTCAATCTAGACGGAGGGAATCACAAGATTAGAGTGGAGAAAAGAAGTGAGTAAGTGTTGTAGTCAAGCTCTCAAAATGGCAGCACTTCGTCGCTTCAAAGTCCGGTGCCAAAAAGTGAACCAAACCCCTCTATTTATAGGCTGGAAATTGGGTCGTTCGTACTTAGGTCGGTCGCTCTTAGGTCGGCCGCGACCTAACGACCTAACACCCCCTGCCGACCCAACAACACAACACACACACACGGCTTAGCACGCGCACGACTTAACACTCATGCGGCCTACAGACTTGAGTCAACGACCTAACAAGTCCACGACTTAACCTATGCGCGACTCAACACAGGCACGACTCAACACATGCAGTGCCTCGACCTAACGACCTAAGTCCTTAACACACGTGCGCGACTTACGACTTAGCTGAGATGCCGACCTAACCACTACAGCGACCTAACTACACAAGGCAAACCACCATAGGTCGCATACGACCCAGCGACTTACGACCTAACCCTAAGTCGCTTGCAACCTTAGGTCATCTCACGATCTAACTATAACCCAGCACTCACCACTAGGTCGCTAACTCGCTTCAACCGACCTATCCCTAAGCCGCTAGCCACTAACTCGCTAACTACCATAAGTCGCTCCACTACCTTTGGTCGCTCAATACCTTAGGTCGCTCAACCGACCTAACTTCCACACGACCTATCTCCTATACGACTTAACCCCTACACGGTCTAACTCCTAGGTCGTTCCAAACCTATAAGTCGCTCAACTCAAATCCCTTAATTCGCCCAATCATACTTAAGACGTTACTTCTATAGGTCGCTCCACTCAACCTAACTCTCATACGACATATGCACCACACGAGATAACTTAACACGACTTAAACTTTGGTCGACTCATACTCTAAACGACTTAACAACATCAACGACTTAATGTCGACAGTTTTACAATCTTTCGATTCGTAAAAATACGGGTCATTACAAAACCTATAACAGTCAAGGTTCTAGAAAAACAAACCCTGAAACAACAAAAATTACTCGAGCCAGGAATCAATTTCTTTGAGTAAAACTTCCCTCAACTTCGAGCAAACTCTCGAATGACCCAAGCAGTTACTCGAGTATAATACCCCATCCCTTATCCTCAGATCATCAGAGAATATGAGCTCCGTGCACATGCACTGTGGCTCTGACATCACCGACCAACTCCTACAACATCAACACATCAGAAGACAACTTCGCATAACATCACAAACATCAGACATCTTCATTCACCCAAAATTCAGAAAACAACTTCCCTTCTTAAACCTGGAAACGCAGTGCAACCCAAAACCCCAAACCTGTCAACGGCCAATTCTCCTCCTCCGACCATCATTTGAGCTGAAACTCCGGCTACTTTTGCCTCTTGGACCCAGCAACCATCCTTCAAAACCCCTTAACACTCGATCTAACATAGAGAGAGAAATGGTCGAATTTCTAACTGTTCATAAAACTAGGGTTACAGAACAAATTTGAACACCGCTGTCTCCATATCAATTTGATCACCGTACAACTATTTTTCCTTGATTTCTTGATCACCCATCTTCCTTCATACAGAAGCACAACCACCATTTCCACTTGAATCACCAGAGACACCCTCAGAACCCAATTCTGATCAACACCCATTTGTACAGTCAAACCCAGTTTAGAACTTATGATTTTATTCTTAAAAATCATGAATTTGTCCAAGGTTTTGATTTGTATACCTGAATTGCTAAATTAACAGGTTTGAATTTTAACAGTGACCTGATTTTTCCCCTCAAAACTTGATTCCCTTAGTAAATTACAGTTTCTATTTAAGTTAAACAATTTTTTATAATTTAGTTCATAGCCTAAACAAATAATATTCACCTAAATCCTAAGTTTTAAATATTAATGTCAAAGAGGAATGATTTAAGTTGAAACCAGACTTGAAATTTTAGAACAGAAATGTTCTTTAGGCATTTCAAAATAGTCATGTAACTCACATCATAAATTCACAGGAGTCTTCAACAAATATACAAATATAACTTATTTAAAACAAGATTCAACAACCAGATTCACCTTAAAATTTTTGAAAAAAATGTTACTCACCTTAAATCTGAAGAACATAGCAGTTTTTCCCAAATCTTGAAAAGCTTTTGAATTCTGTTGACACGCATGCATGCAGGTTTGATACTTTTAAAATTTGAAAGAGATGCAGACTTGGTTTTCAGGATTGCAGTTTGCATGCAGGCTTGATTTTTAAAGTTGATTCCAGATATTGAAAATGTTGATGATCCATTCCACAGAAATGCACTGATCTTCAGGTTGATTTATTTTTTTCTTTTGCAGGAACTTGATTTGTAGGGTTGTAAAGAAATGCAATTGAAATTTTGAGGAGATGATTTAGATATGCAAACACTTGATTTTCAAAGATGAAATGCAGGTGATCAATAGATTGATTATATGCAGGAATTGATTTGAGGAATTTCAGATTTAAGTGTAATGTTTTCTTCTTGTTTTCAACTATCTTTTGATTTTAAAAAGAGAATGAAGGAAATATACATGTTAGATAAAGCTTGAAACTTAATTTATTTATATTTATACAAATATACATGTGGATTACTTATTTAAAGAAAATGTAAATATAATAAATTATAAATTAAAACTTATAAAAATATTTTTAAAGAATCTATTAATTCGAATTTAAGACAAAATTCCAAGTTCAAATTGATCCTTTGAATTCCAAATTAAAATCAATTTATTTAATTTAAAATGACAATACTATTTTTTTATTTTGATTCCTCTTTATATTTATGGGAAAATAATACATTTATTATTATGGCTTGAAAATAACAATTTAACAATTCCAAATTAAAATCACTTTTATTAATAAATAAATTTAAACCATATGTTATTTTGTATTTTAGACTTATATAAAATATTTCTAAATCATATGTAATATAAAATCAACTTTTATTTAAATTTAAAACAAAAATTAAGCTAAGATAAATTTTAAACAAATTTAACATTTATTTTGAATATTTACTAACCATATAGTTATTAATAACTTTGAAAAACCTTAAGTTAATTTAAAACATAATTCCCTAATTACTCAATATATTATTAGAATTTAAAAACAAAACTTTGTTTATTTATTTAATTCTGAAACAAAGATTATCTATAATATATATATACATTATAATTTAAAACATTTATTTTAGCTTTTAAAAGATAAATCACTAATTAAATATTTATTTATTCAGATTATTAAACCAATTCATATATTTTATTGATCAATATTATCAAATCAATTTAATTTTATATAAAGATTATTAAATTGATATTGTTAAAAATTCTGGGATATCACATTCCTTCCCCCTTAAAAGAATTTCGTCCCCGAAATTTTAAAAAGAGGTAATTTAATAATCTATTCAAGATTTTTAATTTTAAAGCACAAGCATATATCAAACATATGCTAACAACCATAGCAATCAATTCAATCCAATAAAACAAAATTAACTATCCCGACAACATTCTGGATAGAGTTCCTTCGAGTTTCCAAAGTAAACACCGGGTTACTCGCTCTATAGAACCCAAACAATCAACTTTACTAAGCTACAGAACTCCTACTTATCCAGATCTATAACTGACCAAGACATCAGATTATAGACAAGACTGACTCAACCATCAAATCTCCCAGAACAGCTGATTCCAAAACCAGAAATAGATCATACACGTACTTCCTTAGAGATACGTGAAACACATCGAATTCCAGTTGTCCAAACTGGCAAATCAATCCAGAAAATTAAACACTTATCCAAAACAGAACACAGATTAAATCCAAAATATCTCGAAGCTAGCTTACCCAACCTTACCAAAATTTATAGCTCCTAAAACTGAGAAACTTATCAAAATCAGATCTCCGACTTCAGATCCACAAAATCCTTCGGACGTTCTTAGGCTGCCTACATCCTACCTAATCAGCTCAACCTTGCTGACGTCTCAAGAAATAAACTGGACCAAACCCAATCTACCAGAATGATCCTCCCCGATCAATCAAGATCAAGAACAACTCCACTCACAACCATTAGAAGGAAACGAACTTCTCTTATCTGGAAAAGAAAAACAGATGCACTACCAAACTGCTTCCGCTGCATAACTCTGATCTGGAGTAGAAAAGAATGCTAATGAAGAACATAAGCACAAACTGGACAACAAAACCAAGAAAAACTCAGATAACCAAGAGAAAACTCAGAAGTTCCTCAAATCCTGAGTTGCTTCAACAACTCCATCTCATGGAACCAACCCTCAATTAGTTGAACCACCGGTACCACACTTGGAATCCTGGTCGATAAGAAAACTGAATCTGTAGATGCGGGCAACATCTGACTTTCCTGAAAACATCCAGAAAAATTTCCAACAATCCAAGAGAATACTCAATCATCGCAAGTCACTTTTGCGATAAATCCAAACTAAAATCCAAAGAGAATTGTTCTTTCTTTACCAATCAGAACAGCTTATTTTGGTCTTGCCACTCCATCGTAGAAATGGATTCTACTGCACTGCTTCTGAATTCCATCTCCAGAAAACTGCTAAGCCAGAAAACTCAGCTGCAACACCAAAGCAGACCTACTTCCTTAGAATTGTTCCAAAGAAATTATCTTCGGAAACATCCGTAGTCACTGCATCTCATCACGCAGCTACTATTTCCTGAGGTATCAAGATACCATCACTCGCTTCTGCTCAGCCAACAGATCCAAACTTTACTCATCCAACTTCAAAAATGAACTCCGAATCTTAACAGGTTACCTTCAGAGATCGGTGAAGTCCTTACATCACTGCAAAGCTTACTCGAGATGGTATTAGGTTTACAGTCTCAACAAATTTACTTCCAACCTGAAACATACAAACTCCAACGAATGGTAGTCGCGTTATACACACCACTACCCCAATCTACCTTTATAACCTATATAGGAAAACCCGAACAGGCAACCCAACAGATGGGTAGAAATAAATAAATATATATAAATATATTAAAAACTACAAATATGCTCTCTCAAGATAGACACCACTCCAGAGCCTAGGCATTCACTCAACCTAACGCTCTGATACCAACTGTGACGACCTGACAGTCTCACCATAGAAAATCACATCATCTATTAAGAAAGAAAGGGATAGAAGAAGAAAAGAAGAGAAAGAAGAAACAACACTAGAATCTCAACAGCGGAACGAATAATATATATTAATAACATAAGTATTTACATAATATACAACAATAATCAGAGATACACAGCATACACATCACATATACTAGACAGTTATAAACACCTGTCTAGTATTTACAACTTAATACAAACACAACACAGAGAACACACAGCGCAAACTATATATCTATACGCAGAAGCCTCCTGCTCCATTGCTCCTCCAATATTCGTCAAAGCCAATCCGAATCCCTTGACTACTCGTAAAAATTGAGTACCCAAGTGTTTAACAAAACAAAAGATAAACTCCGGGTCAGACATGGGTCTGGTGTGAGTAACAGGTTAAGGTTGCTTAACTTTAAAAACCCTTTTGAAAAGAAAGGTATCACGTAAGACTTTCCACACATAAATATGGAAAAGTTTTTACCTTACGCTAACCAAAACATTTGATAGGAAATCCGGTGATATTATAATAGTGTCTAGGGTTTTCAAGTAAATAAGAAACAGCCGAAATTGTTACATTTATTAAATTCCAGCCGCTAGCCACACAAGTGGGTAATACAATCAAAACCGTCGGCACTTATTGGATCATTGATTCCATACAATGGCAGGGCTACTGGGGTACCGCCCATCACAGTACGTGGCCTAGATCACCATTCCGAGGAGTATGCCCGCTCCCCTGCAACACAAGACCGGAACCATTCCTTACTGAACAGTTCCGAACAAGACAACCCCGCAGTTGTTTGCAACCAACTGCCCACACAGCCGAATATAAAGGGACTTCTAGACAGGGGTAAATCTCGCTCTCCAGTGGGAGCTACCCACGAAGCCTTGCTGCATCTCCCCTGTTTTATCCTTTCCCGGTTGATGAGGCTTGAGGCTACGATTACCTTTAGAGACCACATCTCTTAGAATGCTCATCATCCACCTGACGATGTTCTGAAAGCATTCAATCCATACAAGTTCATTCCGGGTTCAAACGAAACCGAAGGCATTATCTCGTTACACTCATTTTGGAATCACCCTCAGAGTTAACGACGACAACCCTTGCACTCTGAATCATCATCTTCACTTGAGATTCTCGACTTATCGTTAATTTGGATCGATGTGGTTTTCGGATATCCAAATATGGAAACCCGATCCCGGTCTCATTGAAATCCAAAACGTGTCTTTTAGGTCCAAGTTGTTTTAAAGTTTAAAACAATTCAATTCAATATTATCTATGCACACGCAGATAGATAATTCACAACATCATAATAGATAATCAATATTATCATCACAACAGATAATCCATATTATCGTTCCAAACAGATAATTCATATCATCAACTCAATGCAACCATAACATCCAAATCACACAACATCACTTATCTCATAACTGAGATCTCAACAATTCAGGGTAATCAGTATCAATCAACATTCATAAGCAATGACTTGTTAATCACCATTTTATAATTAATTTAAAATGAATTAAATTAATTACTTCATCCTTAATTAATTTAAAATAAATTAAATTAATTACTCATCTGTGACATCCTGGAATTTTTTGACAATATCAATTTAATAATCTGTAGTTAAAATTAAATTGATATTGATAATCTGTTAATAATTATTCAGATAAATTTAATAATCTTCTTCAATAAATATTTAAATTGGTTACTTTATCTTTTAAATAATATAAATTGATTTCTTTTTATAAATAAATAATAGGTTTATATTTTAAATAGATTGGTATTGTTTTAATTTTAATAAATAAAACATATTTTCTAGTTTTATTATTTGTAGTAAATTGGAAAATTTGTTTTATTTAATATTTAAGCTTTTCAAAATTTAATAAATGATTTTGGTTTAATTTCATAATTAAATCATGTTTTAAAATTCTAATATATACATTTTAAATTGGAAAATTTGATTTTTATTAGTATTGAGTTTTCAAAGACTATTTCATAAATAAAAATATGATTTTAAAAATTGATAAGAAAAATATTGAAATGTTTAAATTAGATTAGCTTGATTTTTAAATTTAGAATAAATAAACAAAATGGTTTCATGACTTAATAAAATGGATTAATTATTTAATAAAAATATAATCTCTAGTAAAATGATTTTAATTTAATAATAAGAAAGTTATAAAAGCAATATCGATATTGTAATGACTTTTTAAATAAGTTTTGAATAAAAATTTGTAATTTTTATTTCAAATTGAATTTATATTTATAACCTGATTTGAAATAATTGAATTTGAATTTAGTTTGAATCTAAGTTCAAAAGTATAAATTTTAAATTGTTTAATTGTTTTAATTTTTTTCATGTATAAGTTTCATTTATAAACATAATTTGTTTTTATTTCTTTTGTAAATTCATACACATATCAAATATAAACTAACAATTTAAATTAAGCTAATATAACATACATTTGTAAATTTAAATACTAATTATCTTATAAGAAAACATGTGTTGCATTCTTTTACATGTGTTTAAAAACTAACATATACAATTTGACAAGTGTTGTAATAATAGACAAGTGTTAAAATTTTAGTTCTCTTTTTTTTTAATTAAAATATGAAAATACATTTAGTTGAACTTGCATCTTCATTTCATATAACATTTTCATTCTTCTTTAATCAAAAGAAAATCTTCAAACTTCTTGAATCAAAATCAAGTACATCTGCATATCTAAATTCTTATACAAAATCAAATCAACCTCTGTTTTATCAAAATTCTGCATTTCCTCTTCAAATCAAAGTGAAGCCTGCACACTTTTATTCTCTGCATTCTGTTTAAACCTGAAAGCAGAAGAGCACATCTGCATTCTGTTTCTTCACAACCTCAGTTTGAAGTATTGTCAAACATATCTGCATGTACTTGAGGAGTTAGCAACAGCATCATCTTCATCTGCATGCTAGCATTTGGGTCAAGCTTGCATTTTTATGTCTTCTGCATAAAGGAAAAACAGAGAGAAGCAAGCTCTGCATATTTGTTTTCTGCAAAATTCAAAGAACAACTGGGGGTCTGCATTTAATAGGTGAGTAACAAATTATTTTTAAAACTAATTTAAATTAATATAGTTGCTTGAATTGTTGCCTGATGAGTATGATGAATATGCCTGTGTATATGTATGAGATCGAATGCCTGCTTGTTAGTGATGAATTCTTTCCTGATCTTGATTTCAGACTTAAAGATATAGTTTAAAATTTATGAACTCAAGATCTAGTCCATGTTTAGATGCATTTTTTTCAAACAAAACTGGTAGTATATCCTAAATAAAGTGTTAGATTTTATTCAGGATAATAAACTTGTTTTTCTTGACTCTGTAAAATTTTTAAAACATCATGCATGTTCAATTTTATTCATACCTAATCTAATTAATATGATAATTCAGTAATACTAATCAAAAATATAAAACTGGAACTTGATTTTTAAATCAAGTATTGATATTTTTAGGTGCATGTTTCATTTACAGTTGGTTCTTGAACCAAAAATATGAATTTGAGCAATACTTGCAATCTGATACTTGAGGAATAATAAAATTCTTCTGAGTTGTAGTAAAAGGAACATAGATCCTTAGAAAAATCTGAGATGTCGATATATTTGATTAGGATGATCGCAGTTTTCATTTTTCAATATGAACCCTAGTTTTGAATAGGGTTAAAAATTGGGTCAGTGTGGAGAGATGGATCGATCGAGTGTTTTGGTTTTTGGTGTGTGGGTAGTTGGAGTGTGGGGGAGTTCATGGCCGGAGGGGTCGATCGCCAAGAGGTCGGAATGGCGAACTGTCGCCGTTGACAGGTTTTGTGCAAAAGCCTGAAACATTTTTCCAGGTTTGAATTTTGGGATGGAGTTTGATACTTGTTCTTTTGTTCGAGCTGAGGGATTATGTGGGTATACTTGGGTTTATGGTAGTTGTTGGATCATCACTAGGGGTCGCCAGAGGTGGTGGTCGCCGTGCATATGCACGGCGACATGTTTCTGGTGATCTATTTTTGGTTTAGGTGTGTTGCAGGGGAGATGTGGGGAAAGTGGGAGAATGAATCGAAGCAGGTCAATGTGAAACTCGAAGTAGGAAGGCTGTAAACTCGAAGTAAATTTGATGTTTCTCGGGTTGAACTAAATGTTCAGGCTTCAGAAAAAAAACCTGTTACTTTTTAAAAATCTGGGTTTTCTGAAACTTAAAATCTGAAGTTTATGTTTAAAGAAAAGTTAAATTTAAAATCAAATGCAAGTTGTATTTTTTATTTGAATTCAAGTTTTTATTTTTGATTTGAATTCAAATTCCAGGTTTTGAAACCTGTTTTTCTGTTTCTTTTTTTAAAATCTGGATTTAAACTTTTTAAATCTGCAGTTTATGTTTTGAGCAAAATTAAGTTCAAATTCAAATGCAAGTTTAAATTTCTGACTTGGATTTAAATTCCAGTTTTAATATTAAAATGGAAGTTTTAGAAATTTAACTTAATTATCTAATTTGTTTTGGTTGATTGTTTAAAACTTTAAATAATTAAGGTTTTTAAAATGTGAGTAGGATTTTCAGATTTAATTTAAATATGGAAATTTTAAGTTTAAAAATGAGTTCAATTTAAATTTAAAGAAGATTTAAATTGAAATTTTAAACTAAGAAAGAGTTGAAATTTCTAAAACATTGAAATGAAATCAACTTCAAATTCTTTTGATTTCATTTTTAAGTCAAACTTTTGTTTTGACTTGTAAATTTAAAAAGTTTTAAATTTATTTAAAACTTTGATAAGTTTAAAATTATTCTATTTTAAACTTGAATTTAAATTGAAATTTAAGGGTAAGTTCAAAAAGTACTTTGTCTTGGATTAAATTGTTTTAAACATAATTAAGTTATGTTTTGTTTTGAAAATTTGATTAAGATTTATGTTTTAAAATTAATTAATAGGTAATTAAGATTAATTAATTAATTTAATTAATTAATTGGAATTGGAATTAATAATTGATTAATGATTAATCAATTTAAATTTAAGATCATTAATTAGGATTTTAATTAATGATGAATGAATATTAATTATATAATTAAGTTTTAAATTAAAGTTAATAAATTTAATAATTAACTTTAATTAATAAATGATTAAAGATAATTTAAAGGTTAATTAATTTAGGTTAATTAATTTATAAATAATTTGGGGATGGTTAATGAAGGTCATTAACCATGATTATTTAACAATTAATTAATGTAGTTAATTTTTATAATTAATTAGATTAATTAATTTAATAATAATCAATTATAAATGGTTAGAGAGTAATTACTTGATAAAGTAATTAAAAATTTTATTACTTAATGTAATTAATTTAATTTAATGTGATTGTTTAATTTAATTAATTAAGTTTAATTAATTTTAACACTTGGGTTAAGTATAATTACTTTATGTAATTAAGGATTTGGAAATTACTTAGTTAAGTAATTGTTTAATAATTACATATTGTAATTAAGGAGATGTTTAAGAATGAGTAATTTGGATTAATAATTTAGTAATTAATCAAGGGATAAATTAAGTAATTAATTTAAGGATAATTAATTTGGTTTAATATAGTAATTAAGTTAGTTAATTACTTAGAGTAATTAATTTAAGGAATAATTAAGGATCATTAATTATTTTAATTAATGATGTAATTAAAGTTGATTAATAATGATTAATTAATCAATAATAGATAATTAAAGTAATTAATTAATGTAATTAATTAAGGATTAATGAAATTAATTATAATTACTCAATTAATTGAAGTAATTAAAGGTTAATTACTGTTTAGTTGAGAATAGTTAATTTTGTGAAATTAATGAAGGATAATTACATAAGTGTAATTAAGGGTAATTAATCAAGAGTGATTATATATTGATTAATTGATTGTAATCAATTAAATGGTTGAGTGAGTAAGTTATAATTTGATGAAGTAAATAATTTAATTTATTTTAAATTAATTAAAGATGAAGTAATTAATTTAATTCATTTTAAATTAATTAGAGATTAGTGATAGTTAATTTAATTCATTTTAAATTAATTATATTGTGATAAGTAAATCCTTGCTTATGTATGAATGGATGTCATTGATTGACTTGGATGTTTTGTGATCTCAGTAATGAGATATGTATGGTTGTGTGATATGAATGCTTGGTTGCATTGTAATAATTACATAGATTATCAATTGGGATGTTGATATATGGATTATCTATTATGATATTGATAATATGGATTACCTGTTATGTGATAATGTTGGTTATCAGTTATGATTTATGAATTATCTATCTGTGTGTATATAGATACTGTATTGAATTGTTTTAAACTTTGAAAACAACATGAACCTAAAAGACACGCTTTGGATTTCGATGAGACCGGGATCGAGTTTCCATATTTGGATATCCGAAAACCACATTGATTCCAAATAACGTTAGGTCGTGAGTCAAATTGGAGCTTTGTGAAGAATCGAGGGTGATTTAGAGTGCAAGGGTTATTGTCGTTAACTCTGAGGGTGATTCCAAAATGAGTGTAACGTGATAATGCCTTCGGTTTCTTTCGAACCAGGAACGAACTTGTAAGGATTGAATGCTTTCAGAAAATTGTCAGTTGGACGATGAGCATTCTAAGTGATATGTCCTATAAAGGTAATCGTAGCCTCAAGCCACATCAACCGGGAATGGCTAAAACAGAGGAGGTGCAGCAAAGCTTTGTGGGTCGCACCCACTGGAGAGCAAGATTGATCCCAGTCTAGAAGTCCCTTTATATTCGGCTGTGTGGGTGGTTGCTAGCTACAACCACGGGGTTGTCTTGTTCGGAACTATTCAGTAAGGAATGGGTCCGGCTTTGTGTTGCAGGGGGTCGGGAGTGATCCTCGGTACGTTGATCTAGGCCACGTACTGTGACAGGTGGTACCCCAGTAGCCCTACCATTGTATGGAATACAAAATCCAATAAGTGCCAACGGTTTTGATTGTATTACCCACTTTTGTGGCTAATAGCTGGAATTTAATAATGTAACAATTTCGGCTATTTCATATTTATTTGAAAACCCTAGACACTATTATAATATCATCGGATTTCCTATCAAATGTTTTGGTTAGCGTAAGGTAAAAACTTTTCCATGTTTATGTGTGGGAAGTCTTACGTGATACTTTTCTTTTCAAAAGGTTTTTAAAAGTTAAGCAACTTTAACCTATTACTCACACCTGAACCATGTCTGACCCGGAGTTTATTTTTATTTTTCATAAACTCTTGGGTACTCAAATTTTTATGAGTAGTCAAGAGAATTCAGGTTAGGATTCCGGTTTGCTTTGACGAATTGTGGAGGAGCAATGGAGCAGGAGACTTCTGCGTGTAGATATATATAGTATTCCACTGTGTAGTTTTCTCTGTGTGTTCTCTGAGTTGTTGTATTGAGTTGTATAATTAGACAGGTGTTTATAACTGTCTGGTATGTGTTGTATATCTGTGTACTCTGATATTTATTGTAAACTATGTAATATTTATTTTATTAATATAGTTTATTCGTTCCGTTGTTAGGTTCTGATGTGTTGTTTCTTTCTTCTCTTCTTTCTATTCTCTTTTCTATCCCTTTCTTTCTTCATGCGATTTTCCGGGAGTGGAAAGTCGGGTCGTCTCACTTGGTATCAGAGCATTAGGTCGAGTGAATACCTAGGCTCTGTAGTGGTGTCTTTCTTGAAAGAGCGTATTTGTAATTATATATATATATATATATATATATATATATTTCTACCTATCTGTTGGGTTACCTGTTCAGGTTTTCCAATATATGTTATAAGGTAGATGGAGTAGTAGTGTGTGAAACACAACTACCATTGATTGGAGTTTGAATGACTGAGGTTGGAAGTCTTTTTGTTGAGACTGTAGACCTAATACCGTCTCGAGTAAGTTCTGTTGTGATGAAGAACTTCATTGATTTCTGAAGGAAACCTGTGACGGTTCGGAGTTCATTTCAGAAGTTGAATGAGTAGTATTTGGATCTGTTGGTTGGCAGAAGCGAGTGATGGTATTTTGATACCTCAGGAAATAGTAGCTGCGTGATGAGATGCAGTGACTATGGATGTTCCCGAAGATGTTTTCTTTGGAACAAGTTAAGGAAGTGAGTCTGCCTCGGCGTTGTGGCTGTGTTCAGCTGGAGTTTCTGTTTGCTTTGAGGTTTGAGTTTCTCGAAGAGCTTTGTTTTGGAATTCTTTGGCATCTATGGCAGCAGTTTAGTTTGAAGTGTTCTCGGTATTGGCAAGAGATCTTCTGGTTTAGCAGTTTTCTGTAGTTCAGAAGCAGTTATGTGAACCCGTTTCTTCGATGGGTTGGCTAGTCAAGTTTAAGCTGTTCCGTTTGTAAGGAAGAATAGTTTTCCTTGGATTTGGTTTGGGTTGGTCGCAAAATTGACTTGCGATTGTTTGAATGTTCTCTTGGATTATCTGAGTTTTTCTGGATGTCTTCAGGAAGTCAGAGTTTGGCTCGCATCTGGAGTTTGAGTTTTCTTATCGTCTAGGATTCCAGGAGTGGTGTTAACGTAAAAATCAGACGCTAACACCCCGGTGTAGATTGAAGCTGAGTGAAAGCACCACTCGTGTACACGGGAACTACAAACAAGTAGAGAAATCATAGAAAAAGAAGAAAAAACAACAGTTTTTATAGTGGTTCGGCTTAGGGTAAGCCTACGTCCACTTTAACTCTCTTTATTACTGAATTGATTACAACTTTTACAACAATCTTCAATTACAATTTCGATGAGACAAACAACTAGAACTTTGATGCAGAAGAATTCTTTAAATCCATGTAGATTGCATTAGATTTTCTTCCGAAGTTAGTTGATATGCCCTTCGTACTTGAAGTGTCGAGTGAGTCAAGAATTCAGCAGAGTATCGGCGCTTAAAGTGATCGGCCAAAATTCCCTTTCATGCTTGAGGTAGGTTGGTATTTATAGGGAAAATCCCCCCTTAGGTCGTAAGTCGTGACCGGTCTAAGGTGAGTTGTGGCCGGTCTAAGTTAGGTCGTGGTCGATTCATCTGACCCCTCCATGGCTTCTCAAGAGTTTATTTGTACAAGTCCTGAGTTGCCTACGAGTCATCCTCTGAGTCGCAAATGAGTCAACAGGTCTTCTTTATGCGGCATTGAACCTTCACCTAGTAGCTTTAGGTCGTGGACGACTTGAGTTAGGTCGTGAGCCGTGTACGAGTTAAGAAACCACTGCGCCAAGTAGATGCATTGAACCTGTCTTCCTCTGCTTGGACCGTGAACGACTTAACATAGGTTATAGGTCGGTGGCGACTTAGGTTGGTAGCTACCTTAGGTCGGTGGCAACTGTTCATCCTTAAGTCGGTGTCCCTTCCAGGCCTTAGGTCGTCATCCTTTTAAGGCAGTTAGGTCGGTAACCTTATCAAGGTAGTTAGGTCGGTATGCCTCTTAAACCTGTTAGGTCAATATGCCTCTTAAACCTGTTAGGTCGGTAACCCTTTTAAACCTGTTAGGTCGGCATCCCTTTAAAGCATTAGGTCGGCAACTGGGTCAAGTCATTGAGTCGGCATCTCTCTTAAGTCTTAATTCGGTAACTTTTTAGGTTGTTGGGTCATGGCCGAGGCGGAGTTAACATTTGCCCCTCGAAGTACACGCCTAACAGTTAGGTCGTGTGCTTCGATGTCCTTTAACCCGTCCACTCTCTAAGTCGGTAGGTCGTACGCGACCTAACAGTTAGGTCGTACGCGCCGCTCCAGATCCCTCCACTGCAAGGTATAAATCACATCCCCTTCTTCCTTCTCATTACCTATTCCTTTGATTCTGCCATTAAAAATTTTCCGAGCTCCAAAAGGCGATTTAATTCCAATTAACCACTGACAACCTCTGCTATTCATTGTGTAAGTAAACCCTCTTCTTCGATTATAGATCACTGTTGGCTCATGAATTCCGTCACTTAAACCGCTTCCTTGCACGATGCTCCATCCTATTACACCCATGGCTGATGGAGTTTAGGTTGCTCGGTTTGACTTTAACTGACCGATGAGACGATGAAGATGGTTTACTGATTCAGGCTATCCGATAGCATGAAGTAGCACAAATGAAATGAGGGTTTTTTGGTTGAGGGAGTGGCTAACGGGTTAATGGGTTGAGTGGGGCAAGGTATTGATTTAGATGCGACCCGGTGATTTTAGGTGACTTAGCTTTTGGCCGACCCAATCCTTAAATCATGGTCGTGTTAGCACTTGAGGGAAATCTACCGACCTATTCTTCTGCCGATCTAAGCCTTAAACCGTGGCCGAGTTAATCCTTAAGCCGTGGTCGAGTTAGCCCTTAAACCATGGCCGAGTTAACCCTTCAATTGTAGCCGAGTTAAACTTTAAACAGTAGCCAAGTAAACCTTCAAACCGTGGCCGAGTTAACCCTTAGGGAATTTCACACCACTTTTTGAACCAGAGCTTTCCTTCTTACTACTCTTCATTACCTAAAGGACTGCCGATTTAAGGAACCAGGAACATAATCTTAACTCGCGAGAGATTGCTTGGGCCGCAACCGAGTTAACACTTGGATGCCCAACTCGAATCCTCACTTAAAAGCATAACTTCAATTTGAATTCTTAACTCTATTTACTGGACTAAATTTCTTAAATCCTAGATTGTTTTAACTTTGTTGCTTTATTTCACAGGCCACATTGTCTCATAGGCTAACAACCTGCTGAAAACAACAATCACAAAAAACCAAGGCGAATATACTGCCATTGACTGCCCACATCAAATGACAGATTAGTCGACATAAAGTAATCAACTTAAACATATTGTATGAAATGCTGTGAACCAATCTACTAAAGTGAAGCATTAATGCAAAGCATCGTTAACTTGAACTGATTTATCTGCATTAACATTACACTTGCATATTAAAACAACGTACCTTGGACTTTACAACTGATAAATATTTCTATTTATTATTTTTTATTCCAGTTACATTTGCTTGTTGCTTGATTGATTTTACACAACACTTCACACACTTTAGGAAACGTGCACCTTCATGTTTGAATATCCAGTTGTTTGTGTAGAATGACTTCCCATCAAGAAGAAGAAGGGGTAGCTCAAGCTGAAGAGACCTTTCTGATAGCTATTCCCATAGAGAACCCTCCAGAGAGAACTCCGACTATCTTAAGTCCGAGAGCGTTTATTCAACTACGCACTCAGTTTGGCTTTGCTGAAAATGATGCTCTACTTCCCGGACCGAATGATACTGCCGACAGTCCTCCTCATGATTTTGTTGCAGTCAATCATCAAATGTGCTTAAGCGGGGCGATTCCTCCTTTCAACGACTTCTTCCGAACCCTTCTCCTTCGGTTGACAATCTCTCCATTCCAACTTCATCCTAATGGCTACGCCATTTTGATGGGGTTATGTGTTTTGTTTAGGAGAACTCTTGATCGCTTGCCGAGTTTTGAAGAAATTCGCTACTTATGCTCGTTTGCAAAGAGTAAAGACCATCCTTCCCTCATTAACGTGAGAAGTGCTAGAAATCGCAAGCTTATTTCTGATCTTACAGAAAGCGTTCACGGATTTTTGAACCAGTTTTTCTTTGCTCGCTGCCCCCCAGAGTTTCATGCCATCTGGAGAGTAGGAAGTAAGATTACTTGTTTCTATTTTCTCCATTTCCAAACTTTTTCCGAGATCCGAACTATCAATTGCTAATCTCATTCTTTGCTCTTTTCAGCACTTCCTCTCCCTTCTAGAGACCCAATCCATAAGCAAGTTTTTGAGAGACTGAGTGCCGTGGCCGCGGAAGAGAGAAGTGTAAAATTTTTGTTGAGGGATTAACTTTTACATCAGTACGGGCTTTTACACATCTCACGCTCTACACATCCTCATGAGATCCCGGACTCCCCGGTTAGAGCATCAGATGCCCTGGTTTCTTCTGACGCACCCGTACCAAAAGATCCCGCTTTCGAAGCTTCTTTAGTGAAATGTTCTACTACCGTCGATGTTGCGGGGTCATCCGGCAAACTCACACTTGCCCCAGTTATTGAGGAAGAGGAGCCTCAGGGATCTCCCCAACGTTCACAGAAGTCTGGTGAAGAAGCCAGAAAAATAAGCCCTGTTAGGCAAAGCGGGGACGACACTTTCGAAGGGCCGAGCGACCTCTTTGCTACCTCACAGGAGATCTTTAAAGACGATCCTGTCACTGCCAGGGTTTCTTCTTCAGTAGTGGAAGAAACTTCTTCTTTGCAACAAGCTCCGTTGACCCAAGAGTTGGTGTTAACTACTACCCCCGTGATTACTCCGCAATCAAAGAGTGGTTCGTAGCTTGATGCGCGTAGTTTGCACATCACACACACTTAGAATCCTTCGGCACTCTTATACTCCTAACTCTTTGTACTTTGAAGATTCTAAAGTTATGCTTTTTTTCTCTGAAGACTTTTAAGACTTGTCTCTCTTTTTTATTTCAGATTCTCCGATGGGACGCAGCAGCTCTTACTATGACGACTTTCAGCGCTACGGGAGGCGTAGTCAATATGATTATAGGCGCTACCTTCCCGCTCATAGAGAAACCGATGAAGAGAGAACAGCTCGAAAGGCTCAGGAGAGAAGGGCTCAAGAAGAGCGTTATGAGAGAAAAGAAAGGGAGGAGCACCATGATTCTTCCCATAAAGGTGACGATTCCCACAAGAGAAAATCCCATGATGACCGGGGAAAAAGCCATATAGTTGAGGACCCAAGCAAGCGTGCCCAGCACGGTGAAAAGCATCCTTCTATAACTCCCGAAAAGGTCACTGCCCCCGTCACACTTGACATTCCTTCTGGCTCCCCTGCTCTCGGGAAGACATACATTCAGACAATAATCAGCAGGCCTAAATTCCAAGTTGGACCAAGCCCAGCCACTCTGCAAAGCCGGTTTCCACAGTGGTGCCTAAAGGGTGTGTGGTTCGATCTTGATTTGGTCCCTATTGACAAGCCTGCCATGCTGCGAAATCTCGATGCCGTCAGGCTTGATATTGAAAGGATGTCGAACTGGCAAAAGCTTGTTGATGAGCTCCAAAGGGTCAACCGTGCGAATATAGAGGCCATGCTTACTATGGAGAATGATAAGGCCGAATGGCAGAAGGTTCTTGAGCAGCATGATGCTGAAATGAGGAGCATCGCTACTTATAATGAAGAGCTTGAAGCGAAAGTTGAGGAACTTAAACAAGAGCTTGCTACTTCCTCTACTTCCTACACTCAAAAAGAAGAAGTGCTTCTAAAACAAGTGAGAGATGCTCATGCCGGCCAAAGAGACGCCGAAGACAGGCTCGAAGTGCAAAAAAGAATCAGTGAGGGCTATATTGCTGATATTGCAGAGCTTCGGAAGAAAACCAGCTCCCAAGAGGAGGAGATTCAAATGCTAAAGCTTCAACTCTCCAAAGCTGAAAGAGAGCGTGATGAGGCCGTTGCCGGTAAAATTGCAGCTGAAGAATCTCATGAGGAAACGAAGACTAACATCAGCTCGACATTATTTGACTTCTACCTGCACAGCATCTTGGGGCACGGTAGTCTTGCCTTTCTAGGCCCCAAATATGAAGTTACACTCGCTGAAGTGTGGGAGGCTGCACTTGACATGCTTGGCGGTAAAGGTGCTGGCTATGCCGAACCAGCTCTTGAGGAGCATTACTTGGATGATGATGCTCGCGCTGCTCTTGCCAAAGGAAAGGAACAACTTGCAAAATTAAGAGCTGAAATGGCAGAAGGGGAACGGTTAGGAAAAACTACTTCAACTATTCCAGTCCAGCCTTCACCTTCGGCCTAAATCGACATTGTCGGCTCCAGTTCTCATTCTCCATCCCTGGCTAAAGTTACAACTGAGAACACAAGTATACAGGGTGGAGATGAAGTCGAAGAGAGTGCCGAAGCACAGGCTTATGAGGTTGATATCAGCAAGCCGACTTCTCCAGGTAATTCTACTATCAATCTTGCCTAAGTAGACTGCTCATTTGCTTCCTATGAGTTCGATGAGCTTCTCGACTATTTTCTGAACCTCAATGAGCCTTTATCTCCTCTCTTTACTGACTTTAACTTTTTTCTTCTGTAGAGAAAGCACCGAGCATTGTTCAAGCTTCCCCTCCTCCAATTATTCCTCCTTCGGTTCTCCAGGTCACTCCTCCGTCCGCCTCTCAACCCGGGTCGCAAGAGGAGCAAATAGAAGCTCTTCATGGCTTAGATGATCCTATTGCTTCTCAAGAACATGGGGGAGAGGGGCTTGGAGAAGGCGATGAGTCTCCGGAGCGAACTACTTCTGATAACATAAAATTATCTGCTCTTGTAACTCCGGGAAGTGATTCTTCTTCAAGGAGAAGGAGGAAGCGTGCCACTTCGAAGAAGAGAAGAAAAGGCATTCTTATTTCTGAAGAGGAAACGAAAGTTGATCCGGCAGTAACCCTTTCTCCTTCATCCCCGACTCTCCCAAGCCGTCCTGAAAAGCTTCCTATTAGGTCAGGTGAAGGCTCTAAGGACGGTGGCAAGAAGAAATAAGGGGTCATGCTTCGACTTATCTTTACTTTTTGCTTTTTGCATGTACTGACCGGAGATTGTGCGGGTACCGGCCTCCGCTTTTCTTTTTTCTTTTAATTTCGAAACCTGTACCTGTACAAAATTTTGATAGTGTTGAATAAAATGATTCTTTTTGTTTGTACAAACTTCTGTCTGTATCTGAGAATGCATTTACTATTCACTTTTTTGTACAAGTTTCTTTATATGATATTGCAGTGAGCTTGTGGTATGTTGTTCGAGCATAATTTTGCCAATGTAGTTATACCATGTTGTATGTAGCTATACCATGTTGTATGTAGCTATACTATGTTGCCCCTATACCATAAGCTCGTTGCAATATTTTATACTTTGAGGGGACTTGTACTCTTATTTTCTTGAGAATAATTATTCCACACTTGGAGGAATATTATTTCGTTAAAAATAGAGTACAGCTCCCTCCATATAAGTTTTTACGCTTCATCCTTCGAAGATATCACTTTTTCTTTTGCGCCTTCACACATTTTTACCAAGTGAATTCTTCTATGTGGTAAAGCGGGCCTCTGAAGGACACTTTAACTTCTTTTTGAGGAAGAATATTTCCAAGAATAAAAGAACAAATCTTCCTTTGAAAGCTAAAGTGTGCCTTTGAAGGGAGCTTCCTTCTTTTTTCTTTTAAATTGCGCCTCGGTGGACGGCTTTGATCTTTGCCTTGCATTTCTGACGAAATGCTTCTTTGAAAAGTTGTTCCTCTGAGGAGGGCTTTTTCACGTTTCAACACTTGGAAGTTTTATTTAAATCTCGGTGAAACGTGTGCCTCCAAAGAGTTGTGCCTCCGAGGAGGGCTTTTTCACGTTTCAACACCTGGAAGTTATATTTCAATCTCGGTGAAACGTGTGCCTCCGAAGAGGTCTTTCTGTTCGATTGTGCCTCCCGGAGGAGGTCTTTTCATTTCTGCCTCTGGGAAGAGGTCTTTTTTGTTTCTGCCTCTGGGAAGAGGTCTTTTTGTTTGGTTGTGCCTCTGGGAAGAGGTCTTTTTTGTTTCTCCCCTTAGGAGGGGCTTTTATTTTTCCCTGTTCGTTGGGAAGCGGGCCTCCGAAGAGGGCTTTTCACATTTCATTTCACGGGAGTGTATCGACCGATCATGACGAAATGTGTGCCTCTGAGTAGGGTTACTGCCTGGAAGTTTGGAGTTTCTTTCTCTCGGTTGGACGGATTCACGGGAGTGTATCGACCGATCATTCCGCAACTTTGTATCGAGAAAGATCTCTCTTTTTCTGGTTTGGCCCGCTCGAGGTCTTTTAGCATTTCAACTGTGGTGAAATGGGCCTCCGAAGAGGGCTTTTCACGTTTCAACACCTGTAAGTTTTATTTCAATCTCGGTGAAACGTGTGCCTCTGAGTAGGGCTTTTGCCTGGAAGTTTGGAGTTTCTTTCTCTCGGTTGGACGGATTCACGGGAGTGTATCGACCGATCTTTCCGCAACTTTGTATCGAGAAAGATCTCTCTTTTTCTGGCTAGGCCCGCTCGAGGTCTTTATCCTCCGAAGAGTTGTGCCTCCGAAGAGGGCTTATGCCTCCGAAGAGGTCTTTTGCTGATTGATGCTTGCTCGCCCATGTCTCTTTGCCATCCATTCATGTTGGCGATCCCCGTTGTCTTTTGCAAGTGTCATCACTTTTTAGTTGCCAATAATTTCTCTTATGCAAAGAAATATACTTCATAGTTAAGCGAGTTGGTGGTGGTAGACACAAGCTATTTAACCGGTTGTTTGTTTTTTCAAACATTTGCAGTTAGTTAGAAATGGTCCACTTCCATCCACATTGCTAACTTTTGTTCGAAGCACTTCTTTTGTAGGATTTGAGTGTGGAAATTTTGAATGGCTCAGTGTTTGCTTGCTGAGTGATGTCGGAGATTGCTTGGTCTTGTGATGGGTAAGCTTTGCTTTTATGGCCTGCATTATCAAATCGACATTTTAGTAACACAATTAACGTATTTTATATGTCGAAATAAAACAAAGCAGTTTATAATAGTAGAGAGATTTATAGTGGTTCAGCCAAAAGTTGGGCCTACATCCACTTTATAGCTTTTCATTATTCACTTGTTTTACAATTGCTTTCAATACAAGAATCATATATTCATAATTCTTTTACAACATTTCAGCAAAGTTTTCAAGTAAAATAGGGACGCAGATGATTGTTGTTCCAAGCTCTTGGGATTGGTTCTCCTTTGACAGTTGTGAGTTTGAATGTGCCATCAAGGAGTTTCGCGCCTATAACATATGGTCCTTCCCAGTTTGGCCCAAACACACCTATGGCTGTTATAATTCTCGTCAGGACTAAGTCCCCAACTTCAAAGCTGCGCTGACGAACTTTGGAATTGAAGTGTCTGGCTATTTTTTGCCGGTGAGCTGCAATTCTAAGTCTAGCCTCTTCTCTTCTTTCATCGAGGAGGTCAAGTGCTTCCAATTGCAATTTTTCATTCTCATTTGGATCAAAATGGATCCTTCTGTGTGAGGGGACTTCAGTTTCCACTGGAATCATCGCTTCTGATCCGTATGCCAATGAAAATGGAGTATGCCCAGTCGCAGTCTTGTGAGTGGTCCTGTATGCCCATAGTGCAAGTGGTAACTTATCGACCCAACCACCTTTTTCTTTTTCTAGCTGCTTTTTGATGGTTGATTTGATGATTTTGTTTACTGCTTCCACTTTCCCGTTTGCCTGCGGATGAGCCACCGCTGAGAAGCTTTTTCGGATCTTGAATCGTATGTAGAAATTTTGGAATTCCTCACTTTCAAACTGAGTACCATTGTCTGTGATTATCTTCTGAGGCACACCATACCTGCAAATGATATTTTTAGTCACAAAACTTATCATTTTCTTAGAGGTAATAGTGGCCAATGGTTCGGCCTTAGCCCATTTAGTAAAATAATCAACAGCAACGATAGCATATTTAATCCCTGATTTGGCAGTCGGCAAAGGCCCAATGAGATTTATTCCCCAGATGGCAAACGGCCATGGACTGATCATTTGTAATAGCTCAGTGGAAGGTGCTCTAGGAATTTTAGCGAATCTTTGGCATTTATCACACTTTCGGGAATAGTCAGCAGCATCCTGATTAATTTCTGGCCAAAAGTATCCATAACGAAGGATTTTCTTTGCTAAAGTTTGACCACCTGTATGATCCCCACATTCCCCTCTGTGTACTTCAGTTAGAGTTGTCCTAGCTTCTTCCTTTGTCACACATCGGAGTAATGGCATTGAAAATCCTCATCTGTATAAACGACCATCTTGAACTATATATCTGGAGGCTTTCCTCATCAGCTTTTGTCGTTCTTTTGAATTTTCTGGCAGAGAACCATTGAGTAGATATTCAAGTATCGGAGTCATCCATGATTCTTGCTCTTGGGATACATTCATAATCCAATCAACATCCATTTCATCTGTGCTTGGAGCTGACAAGACTTCGACGGTAACTAATCCCAATAGTTGAGCTTCACCAGTACTTGAATACTTCGCGAGAGAATCCGCCTTCATATTTTCTTCTCGGGGGATATGGTTTATTGAATAACGGTCAAAATCTTGAAGGAGCTCCCAGGCTTTTGATAAATAGGCTGGTAAATTCCCTCCTTTAGCTTGAAATTCCTTCTTGACTTGACAAACAATAAGTTGAGAATCACTGAAGATCTGTAATGCCTTGATGTTTAGTTCTTTAGCGATTCTTAAACCAGCAATGAGAGATTCATATTCAGCTTCATTATTTGTCGAAGGGAATTCTAGTCTCAGTGCATAACATAGCGATCACCCTTCTGGGGTTTAAAGGACAACCCCTGCTCCGGAACAGTAATCATTCCTTGCGCCATCGACATACAATTTCCATTGGATTGGGATGCTATCAATGACTTCTTCCTCACTATCACCCTTATCCGTACATTCTGCGATGAAATCTGCCAAAGCTTGTCCATTGATTGCTTTTCGGGGATGGTAAGTGATGTCATATTGGCTGAGTTCAATATTCCATTTCAAAAGATGGCCCGAAGTCTCAGGACGGAATAGGACTTGCTTTAGAGGTTGATCAGTGAGGACTTTGATGGGATGAGCTTGGAAATACGGCCTTAATTTTCTTGATGCGATCAACAAGCAATAGGCGAGCTTTTCTAATCTTGAACAGTTCATCTCTGCCCCAGTGAATCTTTTGCTGATATAATGGACTGGGCGTTGGATCCTTGTGTCTTCCCGTACCAACACTGCATTGAGAGCATGAGACGAAATTGCCAAATATACGAAGAGATCTTCACCACTGTCAGGCTTTGAAAGTATCGGAGGCACTTCCATATGACGAACCAACTCATCAAATGCTTCCTGACATTCAGGGGTCCACTCAAAGTTTTTTCTTCCTTTCTTCAGAGCATCAAAGAATGGAATGCATTTGTCAGTAGCTTTGGAAATGAACCGACTCAAGGCAGCAACCTTTCCGTTGAGACTTTGCAATTCCTTCTTCGTTCTAGGAGCCTTGACTTCTCTCAGAGCGATGATCTGAGCTGGATTGGCTTCAATGCCCCTAGCGCTCACAATGAAACCCAAAAATTTTCGAACTCCACTCCAAATGAACATTTCAGGGGATTAAGCTTCATTCTGTACTTGCGGAGTACTGCAAACATCTCTGCCAAGTGATCCATATGGTCCACCGCTTTCTTAGACTTTACTAGCATGTCATCAACATAAACTTCCATTGTCTTACCAATCTGTGGTTTAAACATGGCATTAACAAGCCTTTGGTAAGTTGCCCCTGCATTCTTGAGTCCAAAAGGCATGACCTTGTAGCAGTAGAGTCCAACATCTGTGATGAAACTAGTATCCTCTTGATCTGGCTCATGCATCATAATCTGGTTATATCCGGAGTATGCATCCATAAAAGATAACAATTCATGTCCCGCCGTCCCATCCACCAACTGATCGATCCTGGGCAGCGGGAAACAGTCTTTGGGGCAGGCTTTGTTCAGATCTGAAAAATCAATGCACACTCTCCACTTTCCGTTAGCTTTCTTAGCCAGCACTGGATTTGAGACCCAGTTTGGATAAGTAGATTCTCTAATGAACCCGTTCTCCATGAGCCGATCCACTTCTTCTTTTAACGTTGCAGTTCTTTCAGGACCCTGAGTCCTACTCTTCTGTTTCACAGGTGTAAACTTTGGATCAATGTTCAGGGTATGTACTACAATCTCTGGGGATATTCCGCACATGTCAGCATGAGTCCAAGCGAATACATCCAAATTAGCCTTCAAAAATGAAATCAGAACATTCTGAACTGTTGTGTTAAGCTGCGAACCCACATTAAGTACTTTGTTTGGGTCCTTTGGGTCAACGGGCACCGACACTGTTACCTCTACCGGTACTTCCCTATTCTCCCCTGCACTGGCTTTCCTTGGATCCATCTCTCTTCGTGCGCCACTACATTCGCCAGTGCAGGGTCCACCCTGTAATTGCTACAAGGTCGGTTCCTTGGTGCGGACTGGAGCCGCCGCACCTTTTCCCATTTCTCTTTTCCTTGATTCTCGCAACTCTGCAAAGTAACATTCTCGCCCCGCATCTTGGTCTCCCTTAATCACACCAACTCCATTATCTGTGGGGAATTTTAGAGTCATACACCATGGGGCAAGAACAGCTTTGAACGCAGCAAGAGTTGGTCAGCCTAAAAGGGCATTGTAGGCAGAGAATTCTTCAACAATTATAAAGGTTTGCTTTCGAGCTACCTTCCTCAGTCCCTTTCCAAGCTCTACAAACAAATCTATGGTCCCAATCGGCTGTTTGGGTTCTCCAGCAAACCCAGCAATCTTAAGCGACGAAGCTTGAACGTCAGCCATTGGAATTTTCATTTGATCGAAGGTCTTCTTGAAGAGGATGTTACATGAAGCTCCACAATCAACTAGAACTCTTCTCACAGTTGCCGGCCCAATACCAGCGGATATGACCAAAGGATCTATGGTCGGAGCTTCTATACCTAAAGAATCCCTGGCACTGAAAACAATATCATCTGTGGAAGTCTTTTGTTGCTTTAAAGGCGTATCATTCTTTTGTTGCTTTAAAGGCGTATCATTTTCTAAAACAAAAACATTCTCTTCAGCTGGTACATGCCTCAAGGCCCGGGCATACCTTTCCATCTCGCCCCAGCTTTTGCCTGCTAGGTGAGGTCCCCCAGTTATTATATTGATGACAGGCCTTTCCGATTCATGTTCCACGGCCTTCTCACTGGAGGCAGGACGGTGAGCGGGAACTTGTTGTCCTTGAGTTGACGAAGCTGGGGCATTTCTGTTCCTTTTCACATACTGCTGGAGTTTGTTTTCCTTCAAGAGTTGTTCAATTACCTCTTTCAACTGAAGGCATTCGTTGGTGTCATGGCCGGGCTGGTTGTGGAACTGACAGAACCTTCCACTTTTTTCCATCTTAATCGCAACTCTCATTTTAGGTTGTGCCGGATAATTGATATCATCTTTGGTTGCAAAGAAGATGTTTTCAGGGGTATCGGTCAAGGGTGTGAAATTAAAAGAACGGCCTTTCTTAGAGTCTCCCTGTCTCTTCCCACCATCGTTTCCCCTTTTCTGAGTGTTAGGTTCTTTCTTATTCGAAGCAGCACCATTGTTCCCGGCTTCCGCCGATACCTCCTTAGCCGGTGTTTGGAGGCTCTCCAAGCGCATGAATTCATCCACTTTCTTATAGAATTTGTCGAGCGAGTTTGGTTCTTTCATTTTCAACCATTTTCCAAATTTGCTCGATTTGTCAATCTCCCTCATCAGGTATGTCAGGACCATGCATGGCTCAGCATTATCTACCTCAGCCAATGCTATGTTAAAGCGATTCAAAAACGACCTGATAGATTCTCCGGATTTTGCTCTAGATTTGATAGCGACATTATATCCTTTGCTTTAGAAGCATACAATCGAAATTGCTCCTTGAACTTCCTGGTCAAATCGGAAAACTGATCGATGGACCTGACCGGCAGCCTCATGAACCACAACAGAGCTACACCTTCGAGATATACCGGGAAATATCGACATTTAATTTCATCCGACGCCCTGGCACCAGTCATATGCCAGTCGTACTTATACAAAAAATCGTTTGGATCACTTGTCCCCTTGTAAGCTGGAATAGTAGGGGGAACGAATTTCCTTGGGCACTCTGCCTTCAAGATCTTTTCAGTAAATGGAGTTTTGCTTGGAGCAAATCCCCACTCTTTCTCGTCTTCATCTCTTCGCATACTTTCTTTCATGATTTGACGAACCATACCCAAAAAATACTCTTCATCATTTAGAGGCTCTGGAGGGCACACATCAGCCACTCTCTCTGAATTCTGCCTTGACAATCGTTCACGGAGGGTCGGTTGTGGCCCCGATCCTCCAGCTTGAAGAGGAGCCCTTTCTACAGGGTCTGCGGCTCTTTGAGAAATGTTCCCTTCAACATCCTGAACTCCCGCAGTAGGGTTCCCATCATTATTAACCGGTTGACGATTTTCCCCTAGTAGATCATTCAACTTACTCAAGATCAGGGCATTCTGGGCATTCTGGGCTTCCAACTACGCATTCTGAGCATTCAATTGCTGATTCAATCCCAAAACTACGGCGTCCAATTCTGCTCGTGTAACTCCAACAGTTGGAGCTGCTTGACTTGAAGGAGGAGAGGTAGCGGTGTTCTCTTGAACATTGCTGGATCTTACAGAACTTCGTTTTCTCCCAGGAGCCATTATTTCAAATAAACTTCTGGTTTTAAAAGAAATCCTTTCAACAATCCTTTGCGGAGCAATAGTGGACGTTTCCTGAGTTGGCTTCTCAGTGAAAGCACCAAAAATGTTAACGTAAAAATCAGATGCTAACACCCCGGTGTAGATTGAAGCTGAGTGAAAGCACCACCCGTGTACACGGGAACTACAAATAAGTAGAGAAATCACAGAAAAAG
This sequence comes from Allium cepa, assembly GCA_030765085.1. Classification (NCBI taxonomy): domain Eukaryota; kingdom Viridiplantae; phylum Streptophyta; class Magnoliopsida; order Asparagales; family Amaryllidaceae; genus Allium; species Allium cepa. Next base: position 593,621,563 of record CM060938.1, on the reverse strand, counting down.
CAGAAAAAACAACAGTTTTTATAGTGGTTCGGCTTAGGGTAAGCCTACGTCCACTTTAACTCTCTTTATTACTGAATTGATTACAACTTTTACAACAATCTTCAATTACAATTTCGATGAGACAAACAACTAGAACTTTGATGCAGAAGAATTCTTTAAATCCATGTAGATTGCATTAGATTTTCTTCCGAAGTTAGTTGAAATGCCCTTCGTACTTGAAGTGTCGAGTGAGTCAAGAATTCAGCAGAGTATCGGCGCTTAAAGTGATCGGCCAAAAGTCCCTTTCATGCTTGAGGTAGGTTGGTATTTATAGGGAAAATCCCCCCTTAGGTCGTATGTCGTGACCGGTCTAAGGTGAGTTGTGGCCGGTCTAAGTTAGGTCGTGGCCGATTCATCTGACCCCTCCATGGATTCTCAAGAGTTTATTTGTACAAGTCCTGAGTCGCCTACGAGTCATCCTCTGAGTCGCAAATGAGTCAACCGGTCTTCTTTATGTGGCATTGAACCTTTACCTAGTAGCTTTAGGTCGTGGACGACTTGAGTTAGGTCGTGAGCCGTGTACGAGTTAAGAGACCACTGTGCCAAGTAGATGCATTGAACCTGTCTTCCTCTGCTTGGACCGTGAACGACTTAACATAGGTTATAGGTCGGTGGCGACTTAGGTTGGTAGCTATCTTAGGTCGGTGGCAACTGTTCAGCCTTAAGTCGGTGTCCCTTCCAGGCCTTAGTCGTCATCCTTTTAAGGTAGTTAGGTCGGTAACCTTATCAAGGCAGTTAGGTCGGTATGCCTCTTAAACCTTTTAGGTTGGTATGCCTCTTAAACCTGTTAGGTCGGTAACCCTTTTAAACCTGTTAGGTCGGCATCCCTTTAAAGCATTAGGTCGGCAACTGGGTCAAGTCATTGAGTCGGCATCTCTCTTAAGTCTTATGTCGGTAACTTTTTAGGTCGCTGGGTCATGGCCGAGGCAGAGTTAACAAGTGTTACCGGTGGTTCAGCCTTGTAGGAGAATGGTTCCAGAAGTTGAGATGGTGTAGCAGCTCAGAGTTTTGGAGGAACTTCTGAATATTTCTTATGGATTTGTTGAATCATATCTCTGGGGTTTGTTGTCCTGTTTGTGCTTGCGTTCTTCTTCAGCATTCTTTTCTACTTTGGATTAGAGTTGAGCAGCGGAAGCAGTTTGGAGGTGTATTTGCTTTTCTTTTTCCCGATCAGGAGAAGTGAGTTGTTGTTCTCTGATGTTGAGAAGTTGAGTTTGAGTTCTTGGTTTTGATTGATCTTGAGGAGATCATTTTGTTGTGTTGATTGGTCTAGTTTGTTTCTAGAAGCATCAGCGAAGGTTGAGCTGATCAGTAAGGTTGAAGACAGCTCAGGATTGTCTGAAGAGATTTTGTGAATAAGAGTCGGAGAGATTTGGACTCTGAAGTCGGAGATTTAATTTTGGATAAGTTTTCTTCGATCATAAGTGAGATATAAGATTTGGGTAAGTTGCTCTGAGGTGTTTTGGATCTTTTCTGTGATCTTGGAGATTAAGTGATTGATCTATAGGATTGAATTGCCAGTTTGGATAGCTGGGATTCAATGAGTTTCACGTATCTCTGAGGGAGTACGTGTATGATCTATCTCTGGATGTGGAACCAGCAGTTCTGGAGTTTTGGATGTTGAGTCAAACTCGTTTGTAGTCTGATATCTTGTCTAGTGTTATAGATATAGTTGTATAGGAGTTTTGTAGCTTCATAGTATTGATTGTTTGGATTCTCTAGAGCGAGTATCCCGGTATATATATACCTAGGGAAACTCGAAGAAATTCTATCCAGAAATCTGTCTGGATAATTAGATTTGTCTGATTGGTTAAATTGGTTGTTTTGGTTATTAGTATATGTTTGATATATGCTTGTGTTTTAAAAATAAATCTTTAATGAGATTAATTAAATTACCGTTGTTTTAAATTTCGAGGACAAAATTCTTTTAAGGGGGAAGGATTGTGACATCCCGGAATTTTTTGACAATATCAATTTAATAATCTGTAGCATTTAAAAGATAAAATAACCAATTTAAATATTTATTGAAGAAGATTATTAAATTTATCTGAATAATTATTAACAGATTATCAATATCAATTTAATAATCTGTAGTTAAAATTAAATCGATATTGATAATCTGTTAATAATTATTCAGATAAATTTAATAATCTTCTTCAATAAATATTTAAATCGGTTATTTTATCTTTTAAATGATATAAATTGATTTCTTTTTATAAATAAATAATTGGTTTATATTTTAAATAGTTTGATGTTGTTTTAATTTTAATAAATAAAACATATTTTCTAGTTTTATTATTTGTAGTAAATTGGAAAATTTGTTTTATTTAATATTTAAGCTTTTCAAAATTTAATAAATGATTTTGGTTTAATTTAATAATTAAATCATGTTTTAAAATTCTAATATATACATTTTAAATTGGAAAATTTGATTTTTATTAGTATTGAGTTTTCAAAGACTATTTCATAAATAAAAATATGATTTTAAAAATTGATAAGAAAAATATTGAAATGTTTAAATTAAATTAGCTTGAGTTTTAAATTTAGAATAAATAAACAAAATGGTTTCATGACTTAATAAAATGGATTAATTATTTAATAAAAATATAATCTCTTGTAAAATGATTTTAATTTAATAATAAGAAAGTTATAAAAGCAATATTGATATTGTAATGAATTTTTAAATTAGTTTCGAATAAAAATTTGTAATTTTTATTTCAAATTGAATTTATGTTTATAACCTGATTTGAAATAATTGAATTTGAATTTAGTTTGAATCTAAGTTCAAAAGTATAAATTTTAAATTGTTTAATTGTTTTAATTTTTTTATGTATAAGTTTCATTATAAACATAATTTGTTTTTATTTCTTTTGTAAATTCATACACATATCAAATACAAACTAACAATTTAAATTAAGCTAATATAACATACATTTGTAAATTTAAATACTAATTATCTTATAAGAAAACATGTGTTGCATTCTTTTACATGTGTTTAAGAAGTAACATATACAATTTGACAAGTGTTGTAATAATAGACAAGTGTTAAAATTTTAGTTTTCTTTTCTTTTAATTAAAATTTGAAAACACATTTAGTTGAACTTGCATCTTCATTTCATATAACATTTTCATTCTTCTTTAATCAAAAGAAAATCTTCAAATTTCTTGAATCAAAATCAAGTACATCTGCATAACTCACTTCTTATACAAAATCAAATCAACCTATGTTTATCAAAATTCTGCATTTCCTCTTCAAATCAAAGTGAAGCCTACACACTTTTATTCTCTGCATTCTGTTTAAACCTGAAAGCAAAAGAGCACATCTGCATTCTGTTTCTTCACAACCTCAGTTTGAAGTATTGTCAAACATATTTGCATGTACTTGAGGAGTTAGCAACAGCATCATCTTCATCTGCATGCTAGCATTTGGGTCAAGCTTGCATTTTTATGTCTTCTGCATAAAGGAAAAACAGAGAGGAGCAAGCTCTGCATAGTTGTTTTCTGCAAAATTCAAAGAACAACTGGGGGTCTGCATTTAATAGGTGAGTAACAAATTATTTTTAAAAGTAATTTAAATTAATATAGTTGCTTGAATTGTTGCCTGATGAGTATGATGAATATGCCTGTGTATATGTATGAGATCGAATGCTTGCTTGTTAGTGATGAATTCTTTCCTGATCTTGATTTCAGACTTAAAGATATAGTTTAAAATTTATGAACTCAAGATCTAATCCATGTTTAGATGCATTTTTTCAAACAAAACTGGTAGTATATCCTAAATAAAGTTATATTTTATTCAGGATCATAAACTTGTTTTTCTTGACTCTGTAAAATTTTTAAAACATCATGCATGTTCAATTTTATTCATACCTAATCTAATTAATATGATAATTCAGTAATACTAATCAAAAATATAAAAATGGAACTTGATTTTTAAATCAAGTATTGATATTTTTAGGTGCATGTTTCATTTACAGTTGGTTCTTGAACCAAAAATATGAATTTGAGCAATACTTGCAATCTGATACTTGAGGGATCATAAAATTCTTCTGAGTTGTAGTAAAAGGAACATAGATCCTTAGAAAAATCTGGGATGTGGATATTTTTGATTAGGATGATCGCAGTTTTTATTTTTCAATATGAACCCTAGTTTTGAATAGGGTTAAAAATTGGGTCAGTGTAGAGAGATGGATCGATCGAGTGTTTCGGTTTTTGGTGTGTGGGTAGTTGGAGTGTGGGGGAGTTCATGGCCGGAGGGGTCGATCGTCAAGAGGTCGGAATGGCGAACTGTCGCCGTTGACAGGTTTTGTGCAAAAGCCTAAAACATTTTTCCAGGTTTGAATTTTGGGATGGAGTTTGATACTTGTTCTTTTGTTCGAGCTGAGGGATTATGTGGGTATACTTGGGTTTATGGTAGTTGTTGGATCATCACTGGGGGTCGCCAGAGGTGGTGGTCGCCGTGCATATGCACGGCGACATGTTTCTCGTGATCTATTTTTGGGTTTGGGTGTGTTGCAGGGGAGATGTGGGGAAAGTGGGAGAATGACTCGAAGCAGGTCAATGTGAAACTCGAAGTAGGAAGGCTGTAAACTCGAAGTAAATTTGGTGTTTCTCGGGTTGAACTAAATGTTCAGGCTTCAAAAAAAAAACCTGTTACTTTTTAAAAATCTGGGTTTTTTGAAACTTAAAATCTGAAGTTTATGTTTAAAGAAAAGTTTAAATTTAAAATCAAATGCAAGTTGTATTTTTGATTTGACTTCAAGTTTGTATTTTTGATTTGAATTCAAATTCCAGGTTTTGAAACCTGTTTTTCTGTTTTTTAATCTGGATTTAAACTTTTTAAATCTGCAGTTTATGTTTTGAGTAAAATTAAGTTCAAATTCAAATGCAAGTTTAAATTTCTGACTTGAATTTAAATTCCAGTTTTAATATTAAAATGGAAGATTTAGAAATTTGACTTAATTATCTAATTTGTTTTGGTAGATAGTTTTAAACTTTAAATAATTAAGGTTTTTAAAATGTGAGTAAGGATTTTCAGATTTAATTTAAATATGGAAATTTTAAGTTTAAAAATGAATTCAGTTTAAATATAAAGAAGATTTAAATTGAAAGTTTAAATTAAGAAAGAGTTAAAATTTCTAAAACATTGAAATGAAATCAACTTCAAATTCTTATGATTTCATTTTTAAGTCAAACTTTTGTTTTGACTTGTAAATTTTAAAAGTTTTAAATTTATTTGAAACTTTGATAAGTTTAAAATTATTCTATTTTAAACTTGAATTTAAATTGAAATTTAAGGGTAAGTTCAAAAAGTACTTTGTCTTGAATTAAATTGTTTTAAACATAATTAAGTTATGTTTTATTTTGAAAATTTGATTAAGATTTATGTTTTAAAATTAATTAATAGGTAATTAAGATTAATTAATTAATTTAATTAATTAATTGGAATTGGAATTAATAATTGATTAATGATTAATCAATTTAAATTTAAGATCATTAATTAGGATTTTAATTAATGATGAATGAATATTAATTATATAATTAAGTTTTAAATTAAGGTTAATAAATTTAATAATTAACTTTAATTAATAAATGATTAAAGATAATTTAAAGGGTAATTAATTTAGGTTAATTACTTTATAAATAATTTGAGGATGGTTAATGAAGGTCATTAACCATGATTATTTAACAATTAATTATTGTAGCTAATTTTTATAATTAATTAGATTAATTAATTTAATAATAATCAATTATAAATGGTTAGAGAGTAATTACTTGATAAAGTAATTAAGAAATTTATTACTTAATGTAATTAATTTAATTTAATGTGATTGTTTAATTTAATTAATTAAGTCTAATTAATTTTAACACTTGGGTTAAGTATAATTACTTTATGTAATTAAGGATTTGGAAATTAATTAGTTAAGTAATTGTTTAATATTTACAGATTGTAATTAAGGAGATGTTTAAGAATGAGTAATTTGGATTAATAATTTAGTAATTAATCAAGGGATAAATTAAGTAATTTATTTAAGGATAATTAATTTGGTTTAATATAGTAATTAAGTTAGTTAATTACTTAGAGTAATTAATTTAAGGAATAATTAAGGATCATTAATTATTTTAATTAATGATGTAATTAAAGTTGATTAATTATGATTAATTAATCAATAATAGATAATTAAGGTAATTAATTAATGTAATTAATTAAGGATTAATGAAATTAATTATAATTACTCAATTAATTGAAGTAATTAAAGGTTAATTACTGTTTAGTTGAGAATAATTAATTTTTTGAAATTAATTAAGGATAATTACATAAGTGTAATTAAGGGTAATTAATCAAGAGTGATTATATATTGATTAATTGATTGTAATCAATTAAATGGTTGAGTGAGTAAGTTATAATTTGATGAAGTAATTAATTTAATTTATTTCAAATTAATTAAAGATGAAGTAATTAATTTAATTCATTTTAAATTAGTTAGAGATTAGTGATAGTTAATTTAATTCATTTTAAATTAATTATATTGTGATAAGTAAATCCTTGCTTATGTATGAATGGATGTCATTGATTGACTTGGATGTTTTATGATCTCAGTAATGAGATATGTATGGTTGTGTGATATGAATGCTTGGTTGCATTGTAATAATTACATAGATTATCAATTGGGATGTTGATATATGGATTATCTATTATGGTATTGATAATATGGATTACCTGTTATGTGATAATGTTGATTATCAGTTATGATTTATGAATTATCTATCTGTGTGTATATAGATACTATATTGAATTGTTTTAAACTTCTAAAACAACATGAACCTAAAAGACACGCTTTGGATTTTGATGAGACCGAGATCGGGTTTCCATATTTGGATATCCGAAAACCACATCGATTCCAAATAACGTTAGGTCGTGAGTCAAATTGGAGCTTTGTGAAGACTCGAGGTGTAAGGGCTATACGTCAGTATAACTCTGTGGGTGATTCCGTAATGAGTTGACGGAATTAGTTCTTATAGATTCGAGATGGTGATTTAGAGTGCAAGGGTTGTTGTCGTTAACTTTGAGGGTGATTCCAAAATGAGTGTAACGAGATAATGCCTTCGGTTTCGTTCGAACCCGGAACGAACTTGTATGGATTGAATGCTTTCAGAACATCGTCAGTTGGACGATGAGCATTCTAAGTGATATGTCCTATAAAGGTAATCGTAGCCTCAATCTTGATCAACCGGGAATGGCTAAAGCAGGGGAGGTGCAGCAAAGCTTCGTGGGTCGCACCCACTGGAGAGCAAGATTGATCCCTATCTAGAAGTCCCTTTATATTCGGCTGTGTGGGTGGTTGCTAGCTACAACCATGGGGTTGTCTTGTTCGGAACTATTCAGTAAGGAATGGGTCCGGCTTTGTGTTGTAGGGGGTCGGGAGTGATCCTTGGTTCGTTGATCTTGGCCACGTACTGTGACGGGCGGTACCCCAGTAGCCCTGCCATTGTATGGAATCCAAAATCCAATAAGTGCCAACGGTTTTGATTGTATTACCCACTTTTGTGGCTAGTAGCTGGAATTTAATAATGTAACAATTTCGGCTATTTCATATTTATTTGAAAACCCTAGACACTATTATAATATCATCGGATTTCCTATCAAATGTTTTGGTTAGCGTAAGGTAAAAAAAATTCCATGTTTATTTGTGGGAAGTCTTACGTGATACTTTTCTTTTCAAAAGGTTTTTAAAAGTTAAGCAACTTTAACCTGTTACTCACACTAGACCCATGTCTGACCCGGAGTTTATTTTTGTTTTTCATAAACTCTTGGGTACTCAAATTTTTATGAGTAGTCAAGAGAATTCAGGTTAGGATTCGGGTTTGCTTTGACGAATTGTGGAGAAGCAATGGAGCAGGAGGCTTCTACGTGTAGATATATATAGTATTCCGCCGTGTAGTTTTCTCTGTGTATTCTCTGAGTTGTTGTATTGAGTTGTATAACTAGACAGGTGTTTATAACTGTCTAGTATGTGTTGTATATCTGTGTACTCTGATATTTGTTGTAAACTATGTAATATTTATGTTACTAATATAGTTTATTCGTTCTGCTGTTAGATTCTGATGTGTTGTTTCTTTCTTCTCTTCTTTCTATTCTCTTTTCTATCCCTTTCTTTCTTCAAGATGATGCGATTTTCCGGGAGTGGAAAGTCGGGTCGTCTCATCATCCATATAAATCTTGCTTACATATTCCTTAATTAATTACAAATCAATTAATTAATTACCCTCAAATAAATTACCCTAATAAATCACCTTGGTTAATTATTCTTCAATTACATTCAAGTAATTAAACTCTAATTAATTTCACAAATTAATTATTCCAAACCAAATTCAGTAATTAACCTATATTTACTTCATTAATTAATTAATTAATTACATTAATCCTTAATTAATTAATTAATTAATTAATTCCTTCATTGATTAATTATTATTAATCAATCCTTAATTACATCATTAATTATTTAAATTAATGATCTCAAATTATTTTATTTTAAAATAACTCCATTAAATTAATTATCAATTATCCCTATTGATTAATCATTCTTGATTAATCACATTAAGTAATTATCTTAATCAATTTCATCTTTAATTATCTTTAAATAACTCAATTATCAAAACCCAAAATTAATTACACTAAGTAATTAATTATTAATTACTTACTTTAAGTAATTATTCTGCATTCTAATTACATATTAACTACACAATGTAATTAATTCAAAAAACTCCTCCATTATTCAAGTATCTTTCAATTAAATTACATCAAGTAATTTATCTTCTTAATAACTTCACTATGTAATTATTCATTTTTAATTACATTAGTAATTATTTCTCAAATCAACCAGTGTTTAATTTAAATTAATTAAACTTAATTAATTGACCTAATTAATCAAAATAAACTTAATTAATTACGATCAGTAGTTGATTCCCTTAATTACTTTCATTAAGTAATTATACTTAAATAATTCTCAAATGATTATCTTTAAATTAATTAATAAAATTAATCATTAAAATTAATTACGTTAACTAATTATAAAATAATATTAAGTTAATGACCTTCATTAACCAATAACAAAACTTTAACTACTTCTCTAAAGTAATTAACTGAATTAATCAATATTAATTACAAATTTAATTATCTATAAAACTCATTAATTAACCTCTAATTAATAATTTAATCAAGTGATAATTAAAAACTTAATTAATTATTAATTACTTGATTAATAAATTCAAATCATTAATTAATTAAATCAAGTCTTATTTAATTAATTGATTTCTTAATTACTATTTAATCAAATTTAATGTAACGACCCAGGATTTTGAACAATATAATTTTAAAATATTTAACTAATTTTAAATATTTGAATGATGGTTTGAATTGAATTTCAAGTTATCAGAATGAATATATCGATTAAATTATAGAATTTAATCTATTGAGAGTTGAATAAAAATTTGAATCTTCAATTTTAAGCCAATTAAAAATATTTCAAAGGCTTGTAAAATTCATATTGATAATATTGAAGATTATAGAAGCTTCAGAATTGAATTTGAAACTGCTTTGTTCAGTTTTGGAATTTTTATCGTTTGAATTGAATTTAAAATAGCCATCCGAGGCAGAGTCTCGGAATTCGACGAAACCAGTTCCATTGGGTCCGGAATATTGAATTATTGCCGGATTTCAAATTTCGTATTTTTTGGAGTTAATATATGAGCACACGACACATAAACACGTCGAAATTTTCAACTATTTAAATTTAAATTTAAATTTAAATTTGGTAAAACGAACACACGTTCTTTTCCCTAAAGTTATGCCTAATATCACGATGAAGATCGTGCAGCCACGTTCTTCACCTTTTTAAATAACCCACTCCCTCTGCTTCAAAATCAATTCACAGAACAAATTAATGGTCGCGTTGAGTAAAAAAATATATATGAATGAAATCTCGCGCTTCCAGTTCGAAATCAAACCACCCTCTTTCGCATTCATTCACGTCTCAGATTCAAATAAAAAAAAAATGGAGGCCGAAGCCCTAAATCCAATCGCGCGAGCGATAGTGGCGCGCGAGCATGATGTCGCGGTGGCGCTCGACCTGGGGATGCGCGCGATTTCGTGAAGGCATCGATTGGGGAACTCGCGATGTCGTCGAGGCGACAAGGCGCGGCGACGTGAGGGGCGAAGTCGCGATGGTCTCGCGAGCGATAGGTGATGGCGGCGACGTGGGATATCGGCGACTCGCGTAGGGGTTAGAGGCGGCATGAGTTCGCGTTCATGGCAGTCGCGAATGGATGGAGGCGCTCATGCGCGAGGTGAATGCTGTCATTAGGTCTACGCGCGCGCGATGGAGTGCAGTGGTGGCGAGTTTGAGCGTGCGACCAACGGCGACAGTGGAGGCATCGAAAATTGGGAGCTGGGTTCTGCAGTTGCACAGTAAGGTAATTTTGAATTTATTTAAAATTACCAAATTTTATATTTCTGCAGAAATCTAGTTTATAACTATAAGTTAAAAACAATTAAAAATAGTTTGTTAATTAAAAAAAAAATAGTTAAATTTAAATTTTAGTTAAATAAATTTTAAAAAGGAAATTAAGTTCAATTGGGAATTACTAGTTAGAATTATTTTCAAAAGGAAAATTAATAAATAAGTTAGTTAAGAAAGTTTATTAAAAGAAATTTAAATTTTAGTTTTAATAAATTTATTTAAAGAAGAAACTAGTTTAAATAAAACAATTGATTAATTAAACAATCAAGAACGAAAATTAAATAGTTCGATTTAATTCGAGTATTAATAAAATCATTGGCTAATTTAATTTACCTAATAGGAATTTAATTTATTGGATAAATAAATTAAAGGAATTCTAGTTTAAGATTTAATTCTTCGATTAGATAATTTTATTGAAAGTGAGTTTGGTTAATTAAATTTAATTTTTAGTTAAAATAATTTATTAAACAAAGGAATTTTAAAAGATTGAAGAAAATTTAGTTTAAAACTAAATTATTAGTTGAATAGAAATTTTAGTTTCAAATGGAAAATATTTTGTAAAAGAAAATTAGTTAGAAATTTTACTTATTTGATAAAATGATTTATCAAAAGAAAATATTATTTATTATTGGAAAAAAAAATGGGTAATTAAGGACTAAAGGATATTTTATAAAAGAAAATGTTGTTTAAATTAAATAGTTAGTTAATAAAATTTATTTAAATAGAAATTAAATTTGTTCGACAAAAATTGAATTTATAAAGAATAGTTTGAATTTAATTTTTGTTAAATCAAAGTATTAAAAAGAAATTGTTTGAAAGCCAAAAACAATTTATTAAAAAGGGATTTAGTTTTAAAATTGTAACCTTTAGTTAAACAAATTTAATTAAAGGAAATCAGTTTGAATTCTTAATTTTTAGTTTAAAATAAAAATCATTAACTTGAGATGAAATAATTAGTTGAATAAAATTGTTAAAGAAATTGGATTAGAACAAAACCATTGAATAATTAAAACAATCAAAAATGAAAATTTATTATTCGATTTGTTGGAATATTAATAGATTGTGTAAATATTTATACGAGGTATAAATGAAGAAAACAAGTTGAATGGGAAGTGGATGGCAAACGGGAATAAAGGTGAGAACTTCTCACTCAAAAGGAATTTTATTGTTTATTTAAATTTTAAATAGTTAGATTTAAAATTGTTTGACTGCGTTGATTGAATGATTGAATGATGATTGTTATATATATTGGATGTGAATAGACCCTATGCGCCGTTAGTAAGCGGATATATTTTATAAAATCCCATATACCGCGATATTCCGTCTTGAAACGGAATTGGTATTGTGCTAATGTCTGTGGATGCAGGGAAACAGGTTGGAGGGATCCAACTGGATTCCTCACAAGTGTTTGTTTATTTACATATATTGTGATATTTGATTGTTTATCATGGATAATATATGATGTTTGAAAGTCGTGATTGACTATTGATGTGTAGCATCGTCAGATCCAATTTTTGAATTTTAAAAATAATGATTTTTATTTTAAGAGATTTCTAAAGTGATTTTGAAAATATACGCTTTATAAATATTTTTGGAATTGATCCATTATAAATAAATAAACGTTATAATTTTAATGTTATAAAAATTATGATTTTTGAGAAATATAGTTAAAAGTTGATTTTTGAAAATATGGGATTAATGATTTTATAAAATAGTTTAAATCGGGATTTTTGAAGTTATTGTAAAAAGTTTAAAAATAGGATTTATAGAATTGGATTATTTTATAAATCAAATGATGAAATTATAAAAGAGTTTATAGACGTTTTAAAAATAGTAATATAAATTGTTTTATATTAAAAGATTTATAAATTGATATTTATAAATTAAAAATATTAGAAGTGTAAAACGAGCTTTTCTAAGTATTAGAAAGAATTGTGAATGAATTTCATAATGAATGAAATTTATAGGATTATAACGATGAAGTTATAAATAGAATTTTATAAACAGTAGGTTTGTAAAATTTGTAAAGGAAAATAAAATAAAATTCATAAAGTTATTAGAAAGAATGGACTTTTGATAAATAAATGAATCTTATAAGTTATAAGATTTATAAAATTTGTGAAGCTTAAAGGAACGATTTTATAAATAAATAAATAAATTATAAGTATTTGACTTATAATATGAATTTTTAATATATCATTGTGATATGAATTGAGATAAGTTAATAAAGGAAATTTATGAAAGGAAGTTGTTATAAAATAAATAGAAATAGGAATTTATTAACATTGTTTTATAAATCCGCAAAGACTTATCTTGATAAGTAAATTGTTGAAATTTGTTAGTGGAGTTATATTCATGTTTTAGACAGTGAATAATTCCTTAAAATAAAATGAATAGAAGTGATGAAATTTATTAACAAGGTATATTCACGTTTTTAAATGGTGAATAATAAGTTAAAGAAATTATTTAGAATGTGATGTTTTAAATAGAATTAAAACGATCTAACGATGTTTTAAAATATGTTGAGATTCGAAACCATAGATTTCAACATTTATTGTTGAAATAGACGTTTTCGAGAAATAAAAGGGAATGGTGGACTATAACACTATTGTTATAGTAAATGATTTCCGAAAGGAAGTATTTTGTATAGTATTGGGATTTATATATCTATTTTAATTTCGAAACCCTATACTTGTGAATTTGGGTTGTTGTAACGATGTTTTACGCAACATTCGTTTTGGCCCAAATAAATATGTTTAAGAGAATGATTTCCTTAAAGAATGAAATATATACTTAATCTCGATTTAAGTATATTGAATATTTTCTAAGTGTTGAAAATAAATAAAATTTGTGAATTACTTATGAATAATAAGTATGGAAATGTTTTCCAATATGAAGTGAATAATTAGAATTTATCTTTTTGAAGATAAATTGAAATGGATAATTGAAATCGTATATGCATGGATATTTTGAAATATAAATTCATTATGGAATTTATAAATGAAAAGTGGAAATTGTTTGAAAATAAATATTGATTTATTTTTAAAGTGTGAAATTATATATCTAGTAAAGATATTTTTGGAAAATAAATAATTTGGAAAATTATTTGGAAACTGGTGATGTGTGCATATCCATTGATAGTTCAATAACCGACTATCAATATTTCCCTTTGAATGGGTAATTTATGTGATTTGTTTGAATGTGAATGCCACACATATTTTTGAATAAGCGCTCACTATTCGGGTTAACCGGGAAAGGACCATGGGGTCGTATAACCCATTCCGAATATGTGATACGTCGTTGTGAATTGCATAGAAGATCGGTGTTGAAGACCGAGTATTTGTGAAAGCGATAGGATGACCTATCGATTGTCTCTGCACTGGGTAGCTCCTGGTATAGAGATTCCTTAAGTGATTGGAAATTCGATCGGGATTGTGAATACCCGGATTTGCAAGGGCTTCGTAAGAAGTGCCTTCGGTTTTGTTCGAGCCCGGAACAGACTTGTATGGATTGTATGTCTGACATTACAAGTTGAGATGTAAAGCCGATTTCTTTCAAATATATTTCTGTTGGTGGCGGAGAATTTATTCTTTTAGCTTAACACCCTTCTCTGAGACGTACGAGCTCAGAGGTTATGTAGTTGAATGTTATCAGCGATATATTTCCAATTTGGTAATGTGACATGCTGAGTGATGCTGAAATGATCATTGTGTTGATTATTTGTGATAGGATCATTTATTAGATCGTCTATCCTTGTGATCATTGTGTTGATCATTTGTTGACCCAAAGCATGGCTTTTGTATAAAGTATGTTTTTGTGGACGTGACTTCGTCGAGCCTCACACCCCGTGAATGGTTAAAACAGGAAAGATGCGGCAAGGTTATGAGGGGTAGCGCCCTTTAGGATGTGTGCATTTCCTTCTGGAAAAGGGTGATATCATGGTATGGAGCCCAGATACTTACTCATGTTGAAAACACTTTGTTATGATTGTGTGAATTGATTGCGAGCGCTCGGTGAAAGGTCCCAAAGGACCGGGGGATGGCATATTCGGTCAGTTGTTACTCAGTTAGGGGTAACCCAGCCTTGTATTGGTAGAGATCCGGTTTGGTTCTCGGGGATGTCCATCCAGAGGCATTCTCATGTGGCAATGGGAAGTTCCTTGGCCTGATCATTCGTTGGAAATCCAATTCCCAATACGAAACTTGTACGGTATTAGTTGTAGAACCTGCCATTCACTTATGGTGGTCACCACTGTTTGGATGGTAGCTATAGTAGGCATAGTTCGAAATGTCTATGTCGGCTAAGATTTATATCTTTATTTTCGAAATGATTTTTCTCTACACTATGCATTAGTAATAATATCAAATGTTATTTTAAATGCGTATCAAGCATCTTTGACTATCATAAGGAGAAATCTCCTCCGATTCTGCGTTTGCATGTGTGTGTGTGCGGAAGGCCTTATGGTAGTCTCATTTTTAAAAGCATTGCGAATTGAATTTAAAAATATTCCTCTATTTTGATTTTAAAGATAAATAAACTGTTTTGAGTTCTCACACCAGTCACATGACTGACTTGGAGTTTATTGTTTTCCTTCCTAAACTCTGGGTGCCCACCAATTTTCCACACGGGCAGTCAAGAGTTAAGGTTTATCAGGATATTCTGGATATTCAGGAGTTGCTGGAGGCAAGCTGGATGGCATGGCGTATTACTAGTATATAGTATTTCTTTTTCCGCTGCACTGTTTGATGTTGTATGATGTTGTACACTCTGATGATATGATGTAATGAAATGTGATGTAATGTAATAACTGATATAGTTCTTTGTTTAAAGATTATTCATTTATTATTATATGTTGTTCCGCTGCGAATTGTGAAATTCTGATGTTGTTCTGTTGTTTTCTGTTCCGTTCTATTTTCTATTGTCTTCCCTATCTATTTTTCTACCTTCTTCTATCTTTTTCTCTTCTGTTTTCTTAAATTTTTCTTAAACCCCTAAGGGTTCGTATTTTCATTCATCTTGAATTAATCAATGGAGATTAGTGTCTATTCAAGGAGTACGGATTTACGGGTCTTTACATTTGGTATCAGAGCATATGGTTAAGCGACAACCATGGTTCTGTTGGGTATTACTCGTTAGAGATAGAGTCAGCAGTACTCTAGAATGAGTTTGAGAGTAATAATAGATATGAGAGCGTATTTGTTAGTGAATATAAAAAAAATCGTTTTTGAATCAGGTAAATAAAATAATTTAGCCCAAAACTATTTTTGTATAAAAAAGAAATGATTTTCTATGAATTATTATAGTATATGGTTGCATGATTGTTTGGAAGTAATAATATTAAATTATCATCATTAGTATATGGAATTAAATAAGAAATAAAATGGATTGAATTCAAGTAAAATAACTTGATAAATTATTAATTCATGGACTAACGAATTGGAGTTTGAATTGGTTAAAGTAAAGTTTAGTCGTGAGCTAAATTTGAAGTTAAATTTGAATTTGTATATAAATTCAAGTAATTAAAAGAAATAAATTGAAATTCCCTTTGTTAGTAATTAAGTAAATTCGAGATGAATTGAATATTGAAATGAATTAGTGAATGAAACTAATTTGAAGTAGTAATATGAATTACTAAATGAAAGTTAATCGTTAGAATTCAATGTTTAAAATTGAGAATTGAATTCGAATGAATTTGAAATTGTGAATTGAATTGAAATGTGAAATTGAATGAAGTTGAATATGTAACTTCAATGGTGAAGTAAAAACGTATAAGAGGTATATGTTGAAAATTTTGTAATGAAATTAGCAAAATGGGTTGAATGTTGAAATTGGATATTATGGATACTACTGTTAGCAGGTTATATAGGTGTATAAAGGAATTGAGATTTTGATTTCAAAGATAAAAAAGTTGAATTGCTCGACAAAAAGGTACGTATTTCAATTTCAATATGAAATTTGATGACTTTCTTCTCTAGCCACTTGGCTTTTCTCTTTTTTTTTTGATTCTGAGGGGCCGTGGTGACATTTTGTAGTCGTACCGATCGAGCCGCACAAAGGAAACGCTGGCGAATTTTTTCGAAAATTTAGGGTGTTAGAAAAATTTTGAGAAATTTTGAATGTTTGAAATTTGAATTTGAATTTAAATTTGAATTGTTAGGAAAACAATATTGTTTGAAACCTATAATTGAAGTTGGAAAACTAGTTGAAATAATAGTGAATCACTAGTAAAAAGATTTGTTTTAGAAAGTTGATAAAATTATTTGAATTGTGAAAAATAATAGATGGGATAGGGGCATTCTTCTTAACTTGTAATTTCGGGACGAAATTCTTTTAAGGGGGAAAGATTGTAACGACCCAGGATTTTGAACAATATAATTTGAAAATATTTAATTAATTTTAAATATTTGAATGATGGTTTGAATTGAATTTCAAGTTATCAGAATGAATATATCGATTAAATTATAGAATTTAATCTTTTGAGAGTTGAATAAAAATTTGAATCTTCAATTTTAAGCCAATTAAAAATATTTCAAAGGCTTGTAAAATTCATATTGATAATATTGAAGATTATAGAAGCTTCAGAATTGAATTTGAAACTGCTTTGTTCAGTTTTGGAATTTTTATCGTTTGAATTGAATTTAAAATAGCCGTCTGAGGCACAGTCTCGGAATTCGACGAAACCAGTTCCATTGGGTCCGGAATATTGAATTATTGCCGGATTTCAAATTTCGTATTTTTTGGAGTTAATATGTGAGCACATGACACATAAACACGTCGAAATTTTCAACGATTTAAATTTAAATTTGGTCAAACGAACACACGTTCTTTTCCCTAAAGTTATGCCTAATATCACGATGAAGATCGTGCAGCCACGTTCTTCACCTTTTTAAATAACCCACTCCCTCTGCTTCAAAATCAATTCACAGAACAAATTAATGGCCGCGTTGAGTAAAAAAATATATATGAATGAAATCTCGCGCTTCCAGTTCGAAATCAAACCACCCTCTTTCGCATTCATTCACGTCTCAGATTCAAATAAAAAAAAATGGAGTCCGAAGCCCTAAATCCAATCGCGCGAGCGATAGAGGCGCGCGAGCATGATGTCGCGGTGGCGCTCGACCTGGGGATGCGCGCGATTTCGTGAAGGCATCGATTGGGGAACTCGCGATGTCGTGGAGGCGACAAGGCGCGGCGACGTGAGGGGCGAAGTCGCGATGGTCTCGCGAGCGATAGGTGATGGCGGCGACGTGGGATATCGGCGACTCGCGTAGGGGTTAGAGGCGGCATGAGTTCACGTTCATGGCAGTCGCGAATGGATGGAGGCGCTCACGCGCGAGGTGAATGCTGTCATTAGGTCTACGCGCGCGCGATGGAGTGCAGTGGTGGTGAGTTCGAGCGCGCGACCAACGGCGACAGTGGAGGCATCGAAAATTGGGAGCTGGGTTCTGCAGTTGCACAGTAAGGTAATTTTGAATTTATTTAAAATTACCAAATTTTATATTTCTGCAGAAATCTAGTTTATAACTATAAGTTAAAAACAATTAAAAATAGTTTATTAATAAAAAAAATATAGTTAAATTTAAATTTTAGTTAAATAAATTTTAAAAAGGAAATTAAGTTCAATTGGGAATTACTAGTTAGAATTATTTTCAAAAGGAAAATTAATAAATAAGTTAGTTAAGAAAGTTTATTAAAAGAAATTTAAATTTTAGTTTTAATAAATTTATTTAAAGAAGAAACTAGTTTAAATAAAACAATTGATTAATTAAACAATCAAGAACGAAAATTAAATAGTTCGATTTAATTCGAGTATTAATAAAATCATTGGCTAATTTAATTTACCTAATAGGAATTTAATTTATTGGATAAATAAATTAAAGGAATTCTAGTTTAAGATTTAATTCTTCGATTAGATAATTTTATTGAAAGTGAGTTTGGTTAATTAAATTTAATTTTTAGTTAAAATAATTTATTAAACAAAGGAATTTTAAAAGATTGAAGAAAATTTAGTTTAAAACTAAATTATTAGTTGAATAGAAATTTTAGTTTCAAATGGAAAATATTTTGTAAAAGAAAATTAGTTAGAAATTTTACTTATTTGATAAAATGATTTATCAAAAGAAAATATTATTTATTATTGGAAAAAAAAATGGGTAATTAAGGACTAAAGGATATTTTATAAAAGAAAATGTTGTTTAAATTAAATAGTTAGTTAATAAAATTTATTTAAATAGAAATTAAATTTGTTCGACAAAAATTGAATTTATAAAGAATAGTTTGAATTTAATTTTTGTTAAATCAAAGTATTAAAAAGAAATTGTTTGAAAGCCAAAAACAATTTATTAAAAAGGGATTTAGTTTTAAAATTGTAACCTTTAGTTAAAAAAATTTAATTAAAGGAAATCAGTTTGAATTTTTAATTTTTAGTTTAAAATAAAAATCATTAACTTGAGATGAAATAATTAGTTGAATAAAATTGTTAAAGAAATCGGTTTAGAACAAAACCATTGAATAATTAAAACAATCAAAAATGAAAATTTATTATTCGATTTGTTCGAATATTAATAGATTGTGGAAATATTTATACAAGGTATAAATGAAGAAAACAAGTTGAATGGGAAGTGGATGGCAAACGGGAATAAAGGTGAGAACTTCTCACTCAAAAGGAATTTTATTGTTTATTTAAATTTTAAATAGTTAGATTTAAAATTGTTTGACTGTGTTGATTGAATGATTGAATGATGATTGTTATATATATTGGATGTGAATAGACCCTATGCGCCGTTAGTAAGCGGATATATTTTATAAAATCCCATATACCGCGATATTCCGTCTTGAAACAGAATTGGTATTGTGCTAATGTCTGTGGATGCAGGGAAACAGGTTGGAGGGATCCAACTGAATTCCTCACAAGTGTTTGTTTATTTACATATATTGTGATATTTGATTGTTTATCATGGATAATATATGATGTTTGAAAGTCGTGATTGACTATTGATGTGTAGCATCGTCGGATCCAATTTTTGAAGTTTAAAAATAACGATTTTTATTTTAAGAGATTTCTAAAGTGATTTTGAAAATATACGCTTTATAAATATTTTTGGAATTGATCCATTATAAATAAATAAACGTTATAATTTTAATGTTATAAAAATTATGATTTTTGAGAAATATAGTTAAAAGTTGATTTTTGAAAATATGGGATTAATGATTTTATAAAATAATTTAAATCGGAATTTTTGAAGTTATTGTAAAAAGTTTAAAAATAGGATTTATAGAATTGGATTATTTTATAAATCAAATGATGAAATTATAAAAGAGTTTATAGACGTTTTAAAAATAGTAATATAAATTGTTTTATATTAAAAGATTTATAAATTGATATTTATAAATTAAAAATATTAGAAGTGTAAAACGAGCTTTTTTAAGTATTAGAAAGAATTGTGAATGAATTTCATAATGAATGAAATTTATAGGATTATAACGATGAAGTTATAAATAGAATTTTATAAACAGTAGGTTTGTAAAAATTTGTAAAGGAAAATAAAATAAAATTCATAAAGTTATTAGAAAGAGTGGACTTTTGATAAATAAATGAATCTTATAAGTTACAAGATTTATAAAATTTGTGAAGCTTAAAGGAACGATTTTATAAATAAATAAATAAATTATAAGTATTTGACTTATAATATGAATTTTTAATATATCATTGTGATATGAATTGAGATAAGTTAATAAAGGAAATTTATGAAAGGAAGTTGTTATAAAATAAATAGAAATAGGAATTTATTAACATTGTTTTGTAAATCCGCAAAGACTTATCTTGATAAGTAAATTGTTGAAATTTGTTAGTGGAGTTATATTCATGTTTTAGACAGTGAATAATTCCTTAAAATAAAATGAATAGAAGTGATGAAATTTATTAACAAGGTATATTCACGTTTTTAAATGGTGAATAATAAGTTAAAGAAATTATTTAGAATGTGATGTTTTAAATAGAATTAAAACGATCTAACGATGTTTTAAAATATGTTGAGATTCGAAACCATAGATTTCAACATTTATTGTTGAAATAGACGTTTTCGAGAAATAAAAGGGAATGGTGGACTATAACACTATTGTTATAGTAAATGATTTCCGAAAGGAAGTATTTTGTATAGTATTGGGATTTATATATCTATTTTAATTTCGAATCCCTATACTAGTGAATTTGGGTTGTTGTAACGATGTTTTACGCAACATTCGTTTTGGCCCAAATAAATATGTTTAAGAGAATGATTTCCTTAAAGAATGAAATATGTACTTAATCTCGATTTAAGTATATTGAATATTTTATAAGTGTTGAAAATAAATAAAATTTGTGAATTACTTATGAATAATAAGTATGGAAATGTTTTCCAATATGAAGTGAATAATTAGAATTTACCTTTTTGAAGATAAATTGAAATGGAAAAATGAAATCGTATATGCATGGATATTTTGAAATATAAATTCATTATGGAATTTATAAATGAAAAGTGGAAATTGTTTGAAAATAAATATTGATTTATTTTTGAAGTGTGAAATTATATATCTAGTAAAGATATTTTTGGAAAATAAATAATTTGGAAAATTATTTGGAAACTGGTGATGTGTGCATATCCATTGATAGTTCAATAACCGACTATCAATATTTCCCTTTGAATGGGTAATTTATGTGATTTGTTTGAATGTGAATGCCACACTTATTTTTGAATAAGCGCTCACTATTCGGGTTAACCAGGAAAGGACCATGGGGTCGTATAACCCATTCCGAATATGTGATACGTCGTTGTGAATTGCATAGAAGATCGGTGTTGAAGACCGAGTATTTATGAAAGCGATAGGATGACCTATCGATTGTCTCTGCACTGGGTAGCTCCTGGTATAGAGATTCCTTAAGTGATGGGAAATTCGATCGAGATTGTGAATACCCGGATTTGCAAGGGCTTCGTAAGAAGTGCCTTCGGTTTTGTTCGAGCCCGGAACAGACTTGTATGGATTGTATGTCTGACATTACAAGTTGAGATGTAAAGCCGATTTCTTTCAAATATATTTCTGTTGGTGGCGGAGAATTTATTCTTTTAGCTTAACACCCTTCTCTGAGACGTACGAGCTCAGAGGTTATGTAGTTGAATGTTATCAGCGATATATTCCCAATTTGGTAATGTGACATGCTGAGTGATGCTGAAATGATCATTGTGTTGATTATTTGTGATAGGATCATTTATTAGATTGTCTATCCTTGTGATCATTGTGTTGATCATTTGTTGACCCAAAGCATGGCTTTTGTATAAAGTATGTTTTTGTGGACGTGACTTCGTCGAGCCTCACACCCCGTGAATGGTCAAAACAGGAAAGATGCGGCAAGGTTATGAGGGGTAGCGCCCTTTAGGATGTGTTCATTTCCTTCTGGAAAAGGGTGATATCATGGTATGGAGCCCAGATACTTACTCATGTTGAAAACACTTTGTTATGATTGTGTGAATTGATTGCGAGCGCTCGGTGAAAGGTCCCAAAGGACCGGGGGATGGCATATTCGGTCAGTTGTTACTCAGTTAGGGGTAACCCGGCCTTGTGTTGGTAGAGATCCGGTTTGGTTCTCGGGGATGTCCATCCAGAGGCATTCTCATGTGGCAATGGGAAGTTCCTTGGCCTGATCATTCGTTGGAAATCCAATTCCCAATACGAAACTTGTACGGTATTAGTTGTAGAACCTGCCATTCACTTATGGTGGTCACCACTGTTTGGATGGTAGCTATAGTAGGCATAGTTCGAAATGTCTATGTCGGCTGAGATTTATATCTTTATTTTCGAAATGATTTTTCTCTACACTATGCACTAGTAATAATATCAAATGTTATTTTAAATGCGTATCAAGCATCTTTGACTATCATAAGGAGAAATCTCCTCCGATTCTGCGTTTGCATGTGTGTGTGTGCGGGAGGCCTTATGGTAGTCTCATTTTAAAAGCATTGCGAATTGAATTTAAAAATATTCCTCTATTTTGATTTTAAAGATAAATAAACTGTTTTGAGTTCTCACACCAGTCACATGACTGACTTGGAGTTTATTGTTTTCCTTCCTAAACTCTGGGTGCCCACCAATATTCCACACGGGCAGTCAAGAGTTAAGGTTTATCAGGATATTCTGGATATTCAGGAGTTGCTGGAGGCAAGCTGGATGGCATGGCGTATTACTAGTATATAGTATTTCTTTTTCCGCTGCACTGTTTGATGTTGTATGATGTTGTACACTCTGATGATATGATGTAATGAAATGTGATGTAATGTAATAACTGATATAGTTCTTTGTTTAAAGATTATTCATTTATTATTATATGTTGTTCCGCTGCGAATTGTGAAATTCTGATGTTGTTCTGTTGTTTTCTGTTCCGTTCTATTTTCTATTGTCTTCCCTATCTAATTTTCTACCTTCTTCTATCTTTTTCTCTTCTCTTTTCTTAAATTTTTCTTAAACCCCTAAGGGTTCGTATTTTCGTTCATCTTGAATTAATCAATGGAGATTAGTGTCTATTCAAGGAGTACGGATTTACGGGTCTTTACATTTAATTAACTTACTAATCCTTTTAATTAATTAAATAAAGCCCTTAATTATTTGATTAATTGACCTAATTATTAATTAATCAAATTAATTAATTAATTACAAACTTAATTACCTTGATCAATTTATGAATTATCAATTATTAAGTTCTAATTAACTTAGTAAATATAAATCACATTAATGATTAAATCATCATTAGCAAAATATTTTAAAAACAACTTGCTTTTAAATTTCATCTAAATTCCATTTAAACTAAAATGAAATTAAGTTTAAACTTAAACAAGGTTTAAGTATTTAAAAAGTCTTTAGTTTTCATTTTAAAGAATCACTTATCTTTTAAAGAAATTTTAGAAGAATAGTTTAGCCCATATTCAATTTAAATAAATTTAAAATACCTTAAATATTTCAAGTGATATTGAAACATTTAAATTCAAATCTTATTTATATTACAACTAGAATTCAAATCATGTTTTCAGATTTAGATTCAAAGATTTAAATTTAAAATCCTGTTTTAAATATCATTTCAGATTATAAAAACATAAATTATAAAATAGTGAAATATTCAAACTTGGTTATAACATCAGAATTTATAACTCGTTTTCTTTTGAAAACTTTCTGATTCAAATTTGAATACAGGATTTCAAATCCAGATTTTACTTAAATTTTAAATCTTGTTTTAAAATCTTATTTTTAGATTTATAAATCACTTTATAAAATACTGTACAAGTTTTATTATTTTTTATATATTTTATTTCTGCAAATTTTTCTATTTGAAATCTGGAATTCAAATCTATTTGAATTCATAATTTAAACTTGCTTAGACCAAATTCAAACTTGCTTTGTTTTCTTTTATTTAAATTAAGTTTAAATTTTAAAAACCTCTAACAGTCAGGGTTCCAGAAAAACAAACCTTGAAACAACAAAATTACTCGAGCCAGGAATCAATTTCTTCGAGTAAAACTTCCCTCAACTTCGAGCAAACTCTCGAATGACCCGAGCAGTTACTCGAGTATAATACCCCACCCCTTATCCTCAGATCATCAGAGAATATGAGCTCCGTGCACATGCACGGTGGCTCTGACATCACCGACCAACTCCTACAACATCAACACATCAGAAAACAACTTCGCATAACATCACAAACATCAGACATCTCCATTCACCCAAAATTCAGAAAACAACCTCCCTTCTTAAACCTGGAAACGCAGTGCAACCCAAAACCCCAAACCTGTCAACGGCCAATTCTTCCCCCTCCGACCATCATTTGAGCTGAAACTCTGGCTACTTTCTCCTCTTTGACCCAGCAACCATCCTTCAAAACCCCTTAACACTCGATCTAACATAGGGAGATAAATGGTCGAATTTCTAACTGTTCATAAAACTAGGGTTACATAACAAATTTGAACACCGCTGTCTCCATATCAATTTGATCACCGTACAACTATTTTTCCTCGATTCCCTGATCACCCATCTTCCTTCATACAGAAGCACAACCACCATTTCCACTTGAATCACCAGAGACACCCTCAAAACCCAATTCTGATCAACACCCATTTGTACAGTCAAACCCAGTTTAAAACTTATGATTTTATTCTTAAAAATCATGAATTTGTCTAAGGTTTTGATTTGTATACCTGATTTGCTAAATTAACAGGTTTGAATTTTAACAGTGACCTGATTTTTCCCCTCTAAACTTGATTCCCCGAGTAAATTACAGTTTCTATTTAAGTTAATTTTTTTTTATAATTTAGGTCATAGCCTAAACAAACAATATTCACCTAAATCCTAAGTTTTAAATATTATTGTCAAAGGGGAATGATTTAAGTTGAAACTAGACTTGAAATTTTAGAACAGAAATGTTCTTCAGGCATTTCAAAATATTCATGTAACTCACATCACAAATGCACATGAGTCATCAAAAAATATACAAATATAACTTATTTAAAACAAGATTCAACAACCAGATTTACCCTAAAATTTTAAAAAAAATGTTACTCGCCTTAAATCGGAAGAACAGAGCAGTTTTTCCCAAATCTTGAAAAGCTTTTGAATTCTGTTGACACACATGCATGTAGGTTTGATCTTTTAAAATCTGAAAGAGATGCAGACTTGGTTTTCAGGATTGTAGTTTGCATGCAGGCCTGATTTTTAAAGTTGATTCCAAATATTGAAAATGTTGATGATCCATTCTAGAGAAATGCACTGATCTTTAGGTTGATTTATTTTTTTCTTTTGCAGGAACTTGATTTGTAGGGTTGTAAAGAAATGCAATTGAAATTTTGAGGAGATTATTTAGATATGCAAAAACTTGATTTTCAGAGATGAAATGCAGGTGATCGACAGATTGATTATATGCAGGAATTGATTTGAGGAATTTCAGATTTAAGTGTAATGTTTTCTTCTTGTTTTCAACTAGCTTTTGATTTTAAAAAGAGAATGAAGGAAAAAAAATGGTTAAGGGCTGAAAATACTTTAATAAAAATAAAGAAAAGATCAAACACAAATGACACTTGTCATATTTCCTTTTTTTTAAATAAACACTGTTTAATAGTTAACACTTGTCTTTTATAAAATTTAGTTATATTTTCTTTTTATTTAAATGTTAGATAAAGCTTTAAACTTAATTTATTTATATTTATGTAAATATACACGTGGATTACTTATTTAAAGAAAATGTAAATATAATAAATTATAAATTAAAACTTATACAAATATTTTTAAAGAATCTATTAATTTGAATTTAAGACAAAATTCCAAGTTCAAATTGATCCTTTGAATTCCAAATTAAAATCAATTTATTTAATTTAAAATGATAATACTATTTTCTTATTTTGATTCCTCTTTATATTTATGGGAAAATAATACATTTATTATTATGGCTTGAAAATAACAATTTAACAAATTCCAAATTAAAATCACTTTTATTAATAAATAAATTTAAACCATATGCTATTTTGTATTTTAGACTTATATTAAATATTTCTAAATCATATTAATCAAATAATATAAAATCAACTTTTATTTAAATTTAAAACAAAAATTAAGCTAAGATAAATTTTAAACAAATTTAACATTTATTTTGAATATTTACTAACCATATAATTATTAATAACTTTGAAAAACCTTAAATTAATTTAAAAACATAATTCCCCAATTACTCAATATATTATTAGAATTTTGAATCAAAACTTTATTTATTTATTAAATTCTAAAACAAAGATTATCTATAATATATATACAAATATATATATATATATATATATATATATACACATTATAATTTAAAACATTTATTTTAGCTTTTAAAAGATAAATCACTAATTAAATTTTTGTATATTCAGATTATTATACCAATTCATATATTTTATTGATCAATATTATCAAATCAATTTAATTTTATATAAAGATTATTAAATAGATATTGTTAAAATTCCGGGATATCACACATGCTTCCAAATTAGGAGGACATTTAGGAATTAAAAGCACCATGGCCAGAATTGCATGTAATTTCTACCGGCCAAAACTTATAGCGTTAGTTCAAAACTTTGTGCAAAACTGCTCTGTCTGCTTAAAGACTAAACCAGATAATGCTGCGCCTAAAGGGTTGTTACAACCCATGAAGCGGTTCGTGCTAAATGGAATTATACTATACTAGTGCAAAATAAACTAAAATACTATAGCAATGTAAATAAGTAAAAATAAAACAAGCACACCAGGAATTTTTATACTGGTTCGAACTTCCCATTCTACGTCCAATCCCATGCTCCTTCTGGAATTTCAACTAACACAACAACCCTTACTTAACTAAGAGGAACGGGTCTATACAATCCTTGAACGGCTGAACAAGGGACCTGAGCAGCAGAACAGGATTTCGCCTCAACAGCTGAATAGGACTTCATATGCCTGAGCAGCAGAACAGGACTTATACAAAATAAAATTTTCTTGACACTATATGTTCTTTAATAACACGAATTTGTTAATTACCGTACATTCTTCCTATAATCTTCTCCTTTATGATATATGTGTGTATATGCGTGCGTGCGTGTGTGTGTGAAGAACAAGGAAGCAATAGAATGACATTGAATGCACAAGAGTACTAGAACCAAAGAATATGAGTGTATAGTAAGAATAGATTGAATTGATGATCAAAACTATGATTCTAATGTGTTTATATAGATTATAAATAGGTGCATTTGTTCGTGAAGAGTTATCATGAAGAGATATGGTCATATCTATTGAAATGAAGGATGCACCTCTTCACGATTGGAAGTGCCTATTTGAAAATATAGCCATTATAGATATTCAGACTTTTGAATCGAAAAAATCAGACTTTTGAATTTGCACGAACTCAAATCAGAAAGAAAATAGGCTAAAAATGTCTATTTTCAGACTTCTAAATTAAATAATTCAGACTTCTGAAATTGCATTAAAAAATATTCAGACTTCTGAATTGAATAATTCAGACTTCTGAATTTGCACTAAACAATATTCAGACTTTTGAATTAAATAAATTCAGACTTTTGAATTAAATAAATTCAGACTTCTGAATTTGCACTAAACAATATTCAGACTTCTGAGTTAAATAATTCAGACTTCTGAATATGCACTAAACAATATTCAGACTTATATAAGATTTGAACCTTATTTGAATCTGGTCTTGATTGATTCTTGTAAAAAAAGTTAGTATATAATTATGAATTGTATAGTTGTCATAGTCAAAATATCCTAATTACGAAATATCGTAAATACGAAGTTTCACCCCATTTTGACGATGACAACTATATAAGTATATACACAATATGAACATATATAAACAGGAAATCGAATTATATGTACTCCCCCTTAGTATAAGCTTCCCCCTTCGATGATATTTTTAAACTTCTTCTCACCCTTTGACATCGACAAAAAGGAAACATAATATAAAACAAAATAACTACAACTTGTAATGTATGGTGTCAGAAAAAATTAACATTTAAAACATGCGATACACAAGGTTCTTATAATTTCCTAATTTTTAGGAAACCATACCCATTTGGGTGTGGTTGAACCTTTATAGATATAGTTTTTATTGCAAATCACATTTTTATAATAGTTTCTAATATAAAGTTGTTTATCATGATCAATCATATTAGCTGGAATCCATATCCTAATACTATTAGTCATTAGCTTAGTACTAGAAAATTAATTTCTACCATTTCTAAAGAAAGTACTATTATGACTATAACTGGTTATACAAGAATGCATATCAAGTACTATTTTTACTTTTAGCTTGTTTATAGCTAAACCACTTTTATTATTGTGAGCTTATGAATTCTTAACATAACCTAGTCTTTTCTTATTTGAAGCAGGTTGAGAATTTTCAATAATCCTGGATATGTTTTCTCTCCCTTTATTAAAATTGGAAATATTTTTAGTAATGTCATCAAGCTTAGTTTTGAGACTAGTGTTATATAACTCAACAAATTTTTGTTTTTAACTCATGATTCTTAGAAGCTGGAGCATTATTCTTTTCTTTTTGAGCTTCTATTTCTTGACTTAATAGAGCGAGTTGAGAATTGTCAGAGAGTGAATCTTGAATTTTCTCAAGTTCTTCTTCTAATATTTTCTTCTCGTCTTTAAACATTTCTCTTTTGAATTCTGCTTTCTTCTGATTTTCCAAAGCTTCATTATATTTTCTTTTGAGATTTTTTAAAGTGTCTAAAATTTAAGAATTTATTTCAGTCATGTCATCAAAAGTAAGATCATTTACCTCATTCTCTGTAGCCATGAAACAAACATTTGCTTGTTCATTGTCACTGCTACTTTTAGAAGACGAAGACTCTGAGTCATCCCATGTCACCGAAAATGCCTTCTTTTTGAATTTGTCCTTTCTATATTAATTTTTTTTACCATTCCTTTGTTCTGGGCAATCTTTTTGCATATGGCTCTTCTTATGGCAATTGAAGCATTCTAGTGCTGAGGATGATGGCTAAATGTTGAAGTTTCTTTTGCCATTTTTTCCATTTCCTTTTCTATACTTCAAAAATTTCTTAAATTTTTTAGCAATGAAAGCTAAATCTTTATCCTCTGAATCTGATTCCACTTTTTCTGCATGAAATGCCATACTTTTCTTGTCTTGTGCTTGAGCACTTTTTTCCTACAAATTTACTTCATAAGACATTAGACTTCATATTAACTCTTCTGGTTTCATGGTAGAAAGATCATTAGCTTCTTCAATAGCTAAGACTTTTCTTTCCCATTCATTTGTCAAAGAGTTAAGGATTTTTGAAGCAATATCAAAATCGAAATATATTTCTCCTAGTCCTAATAAGGAGTGATGAATATCTTGAAATCTGAAGTACATATCATTTATAGATTCATCTTGCTTCATCCTAAAATTTTGAAATTGATTCTTAAGCATAGATATTTTACTTTGTTTAACCCTGTTAGTAACTTCATGAGTGATTTTTAGTGTTTCCATATTTCATACGCAGTGTTACATATGTTAACTCGATTAAATTCAATTTTATCTAATGCACAGAACAACATATTCATAGCTTTAGCATTGGCAATAGCATCTTGTTTTTGTGCAGCTGTCCATGTAGAATATTTAGTTATAGGCGCAATATCTTCTGCTTATGTAACATTCTATGCACCAAAACTATTGGCTTGCATATAAATACGCATCCATGTTGCCCAATAGTTGTAATTCATGTCATTAAATAGTGGAGGTCGTGTAGTAGATTGACCTTCAATAAAACTAGTGCTGGCGATAGTGCTTGTGTTGGTGTTGTTTTCCATATTAGCAAAATATCATATAACTTTGTAACGGTTATAATAAACCTTGCACCGATACCAAATGAAAAGACTGTGTGGATCATGCTATATGAAATATACTATACTAGTGTAAAATAAATTAAAATACTATAGCAATGTAAATAAGTAAAAATAAAATAAGCACACCAGGAATTTTTATACTGGTTCGAACTTCCCGTTCTACATCCAGTCCCAGACTCCTTCTGGAATTTCAAATAACACAACAACACTCACTTAACCTGGAGGAACAGGTCTATACAATGCTAGAACAGCTAAACATGGGACCTGAGCAGCAAACCAGGATTTTGCCTCAACAGCCGAAGAAGACTTCACACGCCTAAGCAGCAGAACATGACTTATACAAAATAAAGTTTTCTTGACACTATGTGCTCTTTAATAACACAAATTTTTAAATTATAGTACACTCTTCTATGATCTTCTCCTTTATGGATATATATGTATGTATATACATATATGAATATGTGAAGAACAAGGAAGCATAGAACGTAGTTGAATGCACAAGAGTATTAGAATCAAAGAATATGAGTGTAGAGTAAGAATAGATTGAATTGATTATTAAAACTATGATTCTAATGTGTTTATATAGATTATAAATAGATGAATTTGTTCGTAAAGAGTTATCATGAAGAGATATGGTCATATCTATTGAAATGAAGGACGCATCTCTTCACGATTGGACGTGCCAATTTGAAAATATAGCCGTTATAGATATTCAGACTTCTGAATCGAAAAAATTAGACTTCTGAATTTGCACGATTCAGAAAGAAAATAGGCTAAAAATATCTATTTCCAGACTTCTAAATTAAATAATTCAGACTTCTGAAATTGCACTAAACAATATTCAGACTTCTGAATTGAATAATTCAGATTTTTGAATTGAATAATTCAGACTTCTGAATTCGCACTAAACAATATTCAGACTTTTGAATTGAATAATTCAGACTTTTGAATTTGCACTAAACAATATTCAGACTTTTGAATTAAATAATTCAGATTTCTGAATTTGCACTAAACAATATTCAGACTTCTGAATTAAATAATTCAGACTTCTGAAATTGCATGAGCTCAAACCAGAAAGGAAATAGGCTAAAAATAATCATTTTTAGACTATCTGAAATGAACAAGTCAGATGTCTGAATATTGTACTAAACAATATACATTTTTCCAGATTCAAACATCTGATTTGGTACATTCAGACGTCTGAATGTACACCGAAAAT
Organism: Allium cepa; assembly: GCA_030765085.1. NCBI lineage: Eukaryota > Viridiplantae > Streptophyta > Magnoliopsida > Asparagales > Amaryllidaceae > Allium > Allium cepa. Next base: position 593,590,387 of record CM060938.1, on the reverse strand, counting down.
GAGAATATGCAATGATTATTAGTATATGCTAATGAAATGAAGAAAAGTCGACATATATATCATATAGGAGAGATTTCAACATGAGTAAACTCTAGACACAGTCTCGATACAAACTTATATAAGATTTAAAGCTTATTTGAATACAGTCTTGATTAATTCCTGTTAAAACAAGTTAGTATATAATAACGAATTGTATAGTTGTCATAGTCAAAATATCGTAATTACGAAATATCGTAAATATGGAGTTTCAACAACCCTTACCCATCCTTAACCAAATATTTGAAGATATCTCAATGGACTTTATAACTCATTTACCACCATATTCCTACAAGACTTATACTTGGGTAATTATTGATCACATCTTCAAATATGCACACTTTGTTGCATTACCAACCTCACTCACCACTATTCAATTAGCTTCTTACTTCGTCCACGAATACGTTCACTTGCATCGATTTCCTCGTTCTATAGTCTCGGACCGTGACCATGTCTTTATGAGCCAATGTTGGAAGGAACTGTTTCCTTTACACATGACACAACTCAACATGAGTAGTGCATATTACCCTCTAAGTGATAGACAAATAGAGGTTTTATTTTGGTATCTTTTCCGTTACAAAGAAGTGGCTATAACAAATTATAACAATTATGTAAGTTCCTAGATGCTATGTGTCAAAATCTTTATGGATGTAGCAGCTTTATAATGGCTAGTGGATGAATGAAAATGATATGCTGGGAAATAATTCTATTCTCTTCTTTCTTCCTTCCTCTTCTTCTCTGTGTTTCTTCTCTGTAAAACTCATAAATAGCATAGACTTTATCAAAAACCCTTATGTATATGTCTAAAATATACAAACTTTTACATCGCAGTTAATTATTAGGTAAAATGGTCAAATTGCACTCATTTGCATTTTAATTATAAACAAACCTATTGGAGATGCTTGAGAGGATGAGTAAGCTGTTCTTTAATTTCTAGCTTGATTTAACAAGTTTTCTAGTCAAAGTTTTGAAACATGATGATTTGGAGGGTTGGGGTCGAAATTTTTTGTCTGAGTTTTGAGAGAGGGGGTGAAGTAATGAAAGGGTAGTAGTAACACAGAGAGCAAACAAGTTGGCAGCATTTTGGTGCCGCTAACAGGTGGCATTTCAAATGCCACGTATCGACGACATCACAAATGCCGCCAGTATTGTTTGCATATTATACATGTATTGAAGGCATTTGAAATGCCACCAGTACGCGTGGCAAAGAACGTGGCACAAAGTGGTCTACATCTGAAATAAGTTTTCTACTTGGTCAATTTTTGTCATTAGTTTCATAAACTGGCCCAAAATCCAAAATTATCCACAGGTATATCACAAAATGTTTACACCGTCAATAGGATTTTTGTACACAACATACAATAAGCAGAAATACACATAATATATGCATATAAATGCCGCAATGCAAACGTTTGTACCTCTGCCATCACAATCACTACCTCTATCTACCATATATTGGCTTTGCATCAAAAGGTACCAACATTGACTGCATCGATCACCACTATCAAAGTATTATTAATTAATGTCCTAATCGGAATCATTAGAGGTAGCTTTTTGGTGAAACATCGATAACAGTAAACTCTTCTCACCAACCCGCATCCATTATCAAGCCAAAATCATTAATTAGTGTTTGCTAATACTTCGGTTTTTTATAATATAAATGTGAAATGTGAGGATGCAGGGAACTTTTTTGTAAACACATAAATGCGTTTAATTTCTATAAAACTTAGTCCGTGCATTACGCTACCATACCTTTGATTTTTTTGAGTTTTATGCAAACACAATTGTCAAACCAATTAGGTTACCAACAGAAAATTATCTCAATTTTCTATCTATACTAGTAAATTAGGACGACATTAAAGTGTAAACATAGTTAATTTACTTTCTTTAAAAGGTTGTTTTATTAATTAGGAATTGTCATGATTGAAAAGATGGCATTCAACAAGTGGAATTTGTTATATTACATTTCATTTGGAGAAGCAATTCATTGTATGTATCATGTTATATGTTGGTATAGTTGTTAATGAACAAGGTAATTTGTTTGTGTCTAATCCAAAAAGTGTTTGTTGTCAATTTCAGTTTCCCACTGCTCATGAATTGAAGCAAGAAAATTTACTCAAAATTAACTCCATTCAAATTATTTGATATATTTTTTGTCTATTATATGTACTTCGTTGGGTCCGTTAGAACATCATCCATACGTAAACCGTATTTGTTTTTGTTCATTCAAGTTTCTAATAAATCGAACTAGGACCCTACTGCATATGATCAAATTTGACTTATTTGCACATATTCTAGGCTCAATGTCAATTTTAAAGGTAGGCTGCTAGACAGCATAATAGGTTAACCCACCAAGAAACAAACCCACCATGAAAGGAAAACGATCGGGGAAGATGAAGTAGCAACAATAAAAAATATTATATATAATATCTGAAACTGGCAGCCTCTCGTCCAGCAAAAGGTGAAGTCATATAGATTTGATAAAAATCATTTTCCATGCATTATGGTTTGCTTTTTATAGATGAATCTATGCATTGAATCTAAGCATCAAAATCATGTAATCTCATTTTGAATCTCTCAAACGAGTCAAATCGACACATTTTCCAAGGTTTGATCGATTGGTACTAATATCCATTAATTGGCATTGATCAACACATTGACAAACTTTTTCTTTATTTTCTTCAAATTTGTTTAAGTCTTCAAGCTTTTGTGAAATCATCCTTTTGAACAATCGTCATTTTCTATAGTCATCAGTACTTGCTACGGAGACCGTACTCATCATTTCACACAGTGGAAGTTCTTATAATGACTTGAGTTCATTCAAGACCGTAGAAGGTTTGTCAGTAACAGATATGCCCAAGAAAAAAGCCTATGGAGGCTTGTCATGCTTGATATTTGCAACATTAATAAGTTCTGTTACACACAATATCCCTCCTTTGTGTAACGACCCAGTATTTTCAACCCTTCGCATCCGCACATTGTCGGACTTGAAGTGTTCAAAATACTGCGTTGTAAAATAAATTTGGCAAAACTCAGGATATACAGTAAATAAATCACAGAATTACAGACACAGATATCAGAATCTCGCAGCGGAAATTAAAAATTTAGTGGTTCATGAAGCCACTGATACAACTTTACAAAAACAGAACTTACTTTGTCTATAATCCTCAATACAAATTTAAGACATAAATAGAGATAGAGTCTTCAAAGTCTTGAATTCCAGAAAGGATAAAAGCTGAAACAACTTCCAGCAGCACGAATGTTCTACTGAGTGTCCTAGCTTCGGAGAGAAACTGAAACTGCAACTCAGGCTGACCCGAGCGTACAATAAAACAAAACACTCGAGTCAGGACATACATACTTATATAATGTAAGCTAAATCAAGCGTACTGTAATATATAGCGAGTAACTTAAAGGATGCTTGGGATCGCCCATCCTCTAAGGATCCGTTAAACTATTTACTATGTAGTATATTGCGCTATTATAATAGTGTCTACGGTAAAATAAACATACTTTTAAATAGCATTAAGGCTTTACATTTTCCACCTTAACACGTAATAGTCCCAGTAGTCCATCCAATATCATAGCTCCTCCTACTCGGGAAGCAACTAGAGGATACCACACGGGCTACGGGAGAAAACCAAACTCGTACAAGGCTCGATATGGTAGGTGACACGGCACAACTAGGCAATGCCAGGGTAGATATACCAATTGCTATCCGGACCGGTGGTAACGCGAAGCCGCAGCAACCGCCCACCTCGAACAACACTCCCAAATCAAAGGTGCACCCAAACAATCACATAAGCAATAGAATGGTATACGAAGAAGTGCGTTCGATCAGAGGAGCTACCTCATTAATCCGAGAATCGCTCCTGTTTTAGCCACCTTAAGCCAACTCACGGGAGTCGGGTCCCCGTATATACCTTTCAAGAAACCGTCACCACCATCCTACTTCATTCTGGAATCTCCACCGCGTACATGGTTAGTCAAAGTGGTTTTCGGTATCGACAGAGAGTATGTCCATATCCGATCCCGGTCTCTTTGCCAACCAAACGTTATTATAACCCGTGGCCATTTAAAAACAGTTTATACTTTAAACCAGAATAATCATTTCCATTTCAAAACTATAGATACGATATCATTTTAAAGCCCAAAACAATATGATATCGTTATATTCAAAATATAATTCTTTCCAAAACTATATTGCTTAAAATTTATAATATCTGGAAACCAACCATTTGAATTATATCTTCAAAACATATTATTCTTGGAAATTTACTTTAAAACCATAACTCCCAAAACACAAATGGTTCGGATATTTAACGGTATATAGAATAAATGGGTTAATTTTATGGTTACTTTGTAAAGAAGAGAATTTACATAGCTTTACAAATAATTCCTCTATTTAAAGTTTTAAACCATAAATTAAATATCATTTTATGTTCCCAAAACATTACAATTCCCATATATATATTAATTGGGGTATTTACTATTCAAAACTAAGTTTGGGTTTTATTCTTTCCCAAATCAATGTTTTTATTATTTAGTCTTGAATATTCCCATAATTTCCATAAATAAAACTCCAAATTTTTAGCCATTAAATTTTCAAAATTTACTTAATACCAGAATATTCATCTTTAATTTATTAAGGAAAATTCAGTTATAAATATTATGTCTGAAGTTTTTCCAAAACTTAAGGTAAAATAAAATTTATCCAATTCCATAAATTTTAGAGCAATCAAATTCTAGATTCCATAGCACTTAGGAAATGCTACCTAAAGTTATGGGTAAAACTAGTCCAATTTCAAAAGACGGCATTTAAATGCTGTAATAGATTGTTTACTTAATAAATATTTCCAAATATAACTTATTTATTTATTTATTAACTGAAATCTTATTCTTTCAAAATCCCGATTTACCAAATTAAGTTATATTCCAAATTTTATTCAAACATTTATTTATTTTTATTTATAACTTATTAAAAATCAATATAAATTCCTTTAAAGATATAAATCGAATATTTAACTTCCAAAATAAATTTTTTAATATTTCAGAAAATATTATAAGGACCACGGGCCTGTATATAGTTTTCTAGCCTAGGTCAAGTGATTCGGATTTATATCATTTCAACCCGTAATTTACAAAACCCCGGGTTCTATCATTTCAAACCCGCAATCCCAAGTTACCAGTTAAGCAGTTAACAGAATAAATGAACAATAATCATTTAGGCCTATCATTTCAGCCCATACGAACTAAATTTAACAGGGAACTGGCAGTGGTGATCTAAGCAGTAAATAAACAATAACATAACTGCAGAAATAATATAACAGATAATACTGATGAGGTGTCAATTTAAATGGGGTTCATCATTCTATATTACACTACAGACAGATAATAGTGGAATACAATTTTACACATACACTTGCAATAATTTACCAAAATATAAATACGTATGTCTGGTGAGAAATACTCACCTGAAAGTTGCAGAAAATTTGAATTCAAAATGACGATTCACCGGTAAAGACCGACAGAAAATAACGATCAAATTTCTTCTGATGTCGCCTAGATTCAAATCTAGAACAAATTCAAATATTTTGAAACGCGACTTTAGAATTTATGGTCAAGAAAAGATTAAAAATAGAAAGGAAATTGATTTGACTTGCTCGACCACTCCACTGTGTAAAGTGCCCAAAATATACCCGAACTGTGAATCGTGCTAATGCCAAAATCTACGACAAAATTACTAAAGTCAGACTAAGCAAAATGGGAACATTTTCCTACTCTATGTCGTGATACACATGTACACGTGCACACTTTAAAATTCCAACTCGCTCATTTACACGTACACGCGCCAAACATCTCATTGTTGCCTAACATACTTCAAACTTAGATTTACATATAATATTACATTCATCCCATTATTACTACAATTTCCATGCTTCGAAATCCAACAGACCGAAACTCCCAAAATACAAGACTTCCCAGTTCATACACCCAACTACCCGAGTCCCCTCCATAGTTACTTCGAGAAAATCATGCTAAAGCTTCGGGCCGATCATGTAGTTGCTTCGAGTTTCCTGTGTATAACACTTTGAAGACTCACCTATTTCTCTCTGTTTAATCATCTTGAAGCCACTACAAAACTTTGATCAACATCAGCTACAAAACTTACTACTAACCTAAAACCCCTCACTGAACTATGAATCAGATATCTAACCATCTACACTATCACTAATATCAAACAATTCCAGTTACTCTACAAATCAAAACAGGTCAGCTTGAACATGCACACTTGGATAAAACATGTACAGCTTATTGTAAGTCTGGATATGCACAGATTTCTTTAGAATACAAATGCAAACCGACATTTTCTACCAGCTCATACTACCTTATACAACACCACCTGCCTAACATCTCTCTGCCAAATTTCTACTCTATAAACTATTCTTTCAGCTACTTCTCATCCATCTGGAAACAGCTACCCCCTCTTCAATCTTTCCCAGTCTTCTTCTTCTCTGAGTCTATGCATCATCCAGCCTTAACTAATATAGCCTTGCTCACTGATGCTAATTTAACTCCCACTGATCTCTTGTATCACCCACTCCAGTCAGAGGGAACTTGCACAACTCTATACTAAATGCAGACAAGTGACAAAAGAAACAAACTGGTATTGCACTTACCCTTTTCTGCCACCAACTATTCCTAGTATCCTTGTTACTAGGCTTGGTTAAAATTTTAATCAAAGCATTTCCAGCTATGAACTTACAAATGTCTCAATATCCCACCTACAGATTTCTCAATCTATACATGCCTATGGTAATATGGCTACAGATCTCACTCGAGGTCAGCAATATGTACATAACACCAAGCAGAGCCATCACAACATTTTCCTCTCAACTAATATTCCTCTCAACTGATCTGGAAAGAGTCATTACTAGCATCAGACAGATTTTTGTTGCCAAATTTATTTCACTTAGATTCTTAATTTGTTTTCCAGTGTTTCACTGTAAAAGCAATCCCCTCACCCTACTTCAACTACTTCCATCTCTACAACTATCAGCCCAGTTTATCATCCACTAACACTACAAGGTTTGGCTCACACATCATGGCAGGTTTCAACAGATCTGGTCCTAGCTTCTGATACATGCACACTGACACATGGACCGGCACACACCCTCCTTATGCACACAAGACTCACTCAAATAAAAGACTCAAAGCTTTGCAGTTTACAAACTTCTTTGGTTGCTCTATCACTGAATGTTATACACTGAGCTATGCATATCTTATTAAGGCAAAACTATTGTTTGAAAAAAAAAAAAAAAAAAAAAAAAAAAAACTTGTCTGCATATATTTAAATCCTCAACATATCCTCCAGTCCCAATGCATGATATGCCTTCCCAAGCTTTTGTCTGAACAAATTCCCATTCCTTCAACATCTTCCTCAGCCTATACTACAACTGATCTACACCTATATCATAATCATATGCAGACTTGCCAAACTTCCTAGCCTAGACAACAAGTCACAGATCTACACAAAATAATTATGGACATAACTCATACAACACGGGGAGGCCGAGCAAAGTGATGAAGAAAATCAGAAAATGAAGAAGAAACAAATCTGGAAGAAAGGAAAGAATGTTATTACCTGATAGATCTTGGGCGAAAGAAGGAGGCAAGGCAGTGTAAAAGAGATGCAGAGGAGTGAAAGATATATTTATAGGCAAGGTTTTGAATTCTTCAGAGAAGAAAAATTTGCAAAGAAACGTATCAGTTTCATTTCTTTGATATCAATTTGTTGATATGAATGCGGAATTTTTGCATTGATTCAAAAGCAAGAGATAAGTTCTAACGTTGCAAATTTAGAGGGTACGATCTGTGTCAAGATCAAGGGAAAAGAAATAACATCCTAGTGTTTATAAAGCATCAGTTATATTGATAAAATGTGTAAATGTGACTGTTATGAGAAGTTCATGCTGAAAGTATGCGTTACTTTGGGAAGAAAATAAGTACTAAAGTTCTTACGTTTACATATTAAAGGCAGATTTAAGGAATGCACTGGCCACTCAAATTGTTTGTTCTCTGAAAGTTATTATATGCGTGTAATTTGTGGTTTGAAAGCAGCAGTTGCACAAATGTATTTTGTTCTGATATGCCTTTGATTAGCTTCAGTTATAATTGCTTTAAAGTATCAGAGCAAACTATATTTTTATACATATGAAAACGTGGTTTAATGCTGAGGAGATGGCCTAATTAGTTTCTCTGATTTAAGTTTGGAAGCAAGCAATTTATCTGATTGAGATAACGAATGGCCAGTGGCATACAATTTTTGAACGGTTACTATGTTGAGATAAAGCAAGAATTTAATGATATTTTGAACGGTAGATTCTTTTTTCGTTTAATATGATGAAGTGGTGAAATTTATGTGCAAAGTTTAAGGAAGAAACGTATGCGAATTATTAAAACCAAAACTGACTTTTAAACCAGAATAACGTTTGGTATAAACACTGGCTGATATTTTTCTTCAAAAAGGTTTGAAAATATTATTTTTACACTACGCTAAACAGACGCGGTCCAAAACATCAATATTTTCACAAAATTAACATTTTAAAACACACGTTTTGTTACGTTGCTTATACCCTATAATTGACGCGTCTTTTGAACGCGAAATTTAACCGTTCAAACTTAGCTTAAATTTTCACAGATATTATTTAATTTTTATTGACACAACAAATTTTATAAAATATATTTCCAAATTAAATAATTAAACTATATTTTTAAACATAATTTATATAAACATTATTTCAAAATTGAATAATTAAAATAAAATAACAGCTAAAACTAGGGTTGTTACACTCTCCCCCACTTAAGAACTTTTCGTCCTCGAAAAGGAACGAAAGAAAAAGAAGCAAATGAAGATAAACTAGATAACAAATACCGTAAACGAATAGTTCCGGTATTTGAAGCACGAAGAAGATCCACTAGAATCGGTTTACCCTTTTCAGTTTGACCGTCAGCCTAGGGTGCTTAGCGGTGCTCAGGTCTCGATGAGTAACAAATAAAAGATTTTTAAAGATTGTAGAAAGATTTCTAAACAGACTGGTATATGCAATAGACTCCCCAATCCGTAGCAGATAAGGAAATCAAGGGCAACTACAAGATAGCTTGGCAAACAAGATAATAAATTTGAAAATCATGGTGCTTTGAAATCCTAATTCTTTGAAAGTCATTAAAATTTATAGATATTATCATTTAGAAATCATACTACAAAAATCATAACATTTTAAAAATAATCTTCATTTATACCCTTTAAATTCAATGTCAAATAATACTCATTTCATAGCTATAATATTCTAAGTTCATTTATTAGTTCATTTATCTACTATAGCATATTACAAGTATTCCTAATCAGTTTATTTTTGTATTTAACTCTTAATTTTAACAAATAACCTAACACCTATTTTATAAATAAGATATTTCTTCAATAAGTCATAATTGAAATTTCCATTTGAAAACCAAATTTCAATTATCAAATTTTACTGATATTAAAATATGTCTTAGCTATTTAAATCATAATTCTCCATTTTCAAGACATGTCTATTTCTTAAATAAAATATTTATTCATCAGACATCAATTAAACTATGATTTTTAAGATAAATAATCCTTACTTCAAAATATCCCTTTCAAATATATTTTCTTATTCAAAGATACATTGTTTATTACACACACACATATTCATTTCAGGAAATAACCTTTATTAAAATTTCTTGGTTGATTTAAGGTTCCATATTAAATCAAATTTGATTATTAGGTTATTTAAATAAATTTCTTAAATTCCTTTTTCCTTATTTACCTCCAAAATTTAAGTGTATAACATTTGTTATAACCACTCAAATTTTATTTATAAAATCCTTTTATATTGTATATTATCCAATTACATTGTTAACTTTTAAAAATCAAGGTAAGTTATATTGGAATAAAATTGAGTACTATACAACTAAAACTTTCAAATTCAATTATCTTCAAGTTGAAATTTTTCTTATTCAAGAATTTTATTTTATTTTTCAAGGTAAACTTCAAGAATTTAATTTCTGATTTCCTTCAACCTTTTAGAGATAGATAAATATATACATAATATGTCAACTAAAATTTAAATTATATATCTATATATATTAAGTCCTACTTAAGAAATTCGAATCAATTAAAATCTCAAGGAAACACTGTAGCCAGACTACAGAATGGTCTTTTCACTTCGAAATTCGAAAATGAATGTCGATGATGCTGCAGTCATCACCGAAATTATTTTCCAGCGACAAAGAGAAAAGCACTAATTTTAAAATTCTTTGGAAACAAATTTCTATACAAAATACTTAATACATCCTTTTAAAATTTAAACACAAGGTTTGAAATCATCAGAAATTTGAATTTTCAAGTTCTTGTTTAAATTCATTTCTGTTTCCAAATTAATTTATAACCATTGTTTTATATACAATTATTTATTTTAGCCAAACACATGGTTTATAAAAATAAATCAAACTATTATCTCTTGACAAATAGTTAAATTAATTATAAAATTCTGAAAATTATACTCATATATATAACATTAGATTTTATTTCAAAAATAGGAATAAACTTCTCAAACCAGGATAGAGACTCAAATTTGATGAACTCAAATCAAATAGAATTCGAGATAAGTTGAAATCAGAAGATCTGATGATTAAATAACCAAATAAGGAACTGGGTAAGTTTATATAAATCACGGACAACCTTGACTGGGTCAATCGTGACTTAAAGAGTCAGATCGATGTGGTTGGTGTAAAACTCCATTTGATCTGAAGAGATAGAGTTCAGAATAACCAAAGATACTAGCATATAAACCGAGGCTAAATATAAACCACCGGTGAATCAATGCTGATTGTAAAGGAGTTTCACCCCTTTATTTGAACAATGGCGAGACCGCCAATTTACTATAAAGAACGTCCGAAGTGGAGTTATGGGACACTCCAGAATCTAAAGTAGATGATAAGTGAGGGACACGAATGAACTTTGGAACCACAGGGAATGTCCAAAATTCGAAGAGGAAGAGATTCAAACTCGGATGAATGTGATTCTATAAATCCAATTTACCATACATTCTAAGTTTTGCCTAGAACCTGGCTCTGATACCAGCTGTAACGACCCAGTATTTTCAACCCTTCGCATCCGCACATTGTCGGACTTGAAGTGTTCAAAATACTGCGTTGTAAAATAAATTTGGCAAAACTCAGGATATACAGTAAATAAATCACAGAATTACAGACACAGATATCAGAATCTCGCAGCGGAAATTAAAAATTTAGTGGTTCATGAAGCCACTGATACAACTTTACAAAAACAGAACTTACTTTGTCTATAATCCTCAATACAAATTTAAGACATAAATAGAGATAGAGTCTTCAAAGTCTTGAATTCCAGAAAGGATAAAAGCTGAAACAACTTCCAGCAGCACGAATGTTCTACTGAGTGTCCTAGCTTCGGAGAGAAACTGAAACTGCAACTCAGGCTGACCCGAGCGTACAATAAAACAAAACACTCGAGTCAGGACATACATACTTATATAATGTAAGCTAAATCAAGTGTACTGTAATATATAGCGAGTAACTTAAAGGATGCTTGGGATCGCCCATCCTCTAAGGATCCGTTAAACTATTTACTATGTAGTATATTGCGCTATTATAATAGTGTCTACGGTAAAATAAACATACTTTTAAATAGCATTAAGGCTTTACATTTTCCACCTTAACACGTAATAGTCCCAGTAGTCCATCCAATATCATAGCTCCTCCTACTCGGGAAGCAACTAGAGGATACCACACGGGCTACGGGAGAAAACCAAACTCGTACAAGGCTCGATATGGTAGGTGACACGGCACAACTAGGCAATGCCAGGGTAGATATACCAATTGCTATCCGGACCGGTGGTAACGCGAAGCCGCAGCAACCGCCCACCTCGAACAACACTCCCAAATCAAAGGTGCACCCAAACAATCACATAAGCAATAGAATGGTATACGAAGAAGTGCGTTCGATCAGAGGAGCTACCTCATTAATCCGAGAATCGCTCCTGTTTTAGCCACCTTAAGCCAACTCACGGGAGTCGGGTCCCCGTATATACCTTTCAAGAAACCGTCACCACCATCCTACTTCATTCTGGAATCTCCACCGCGTACATGGTTAGTCAAAGTGGTTTTCGGTATCGACAGAGAGTATGTCCATATCCGATCCCGGTCTCTTTGCCAACCAAACGTTATTATAACCCGTGGCCATTTAAAAACAGTTTATACTTTAAACCAGAATAATCATTTCCATTTCAAAACTATAGATACGATATCATTTTAAAGCCCAAAACAATATGATATCGTTATATTCAAAATATAATTCTTTCCAAAACTATATTGCTTAAAATTTATAATATCTGGAAACCAACCATTTGAATTATATCTTCAAAACATATTATTCTTGGAAATTTACTTTAAAACCATAACTCCCAAAACACAAATGGTTCGGATATTTAACGGTATATAGAATAAATGGGTTAATTTTATGGTTACTTTGTAAAGAAGAGAATTTACATAGCTTTACAAATAATTCCTCTATTTAAAGTTTTAAACCATAAATTAAATATCATTTTATGTTCCCAAAACATTACAATTCCCATATATATATTAATTGGGGTATTTACTATTCAAAACTAAGTTTGGGTTTTATTCTTTCCCAAATCAATGTTTTTATTATTTAGTCTTGAATATTCCCATAATTTCCATAAATAAAACTCCAAATTTTTAGCCATTAAATTTTCAAAATTTACTTAATACCAGAATATTCATCTTTAATTTATTAAGGAAAATTCAGTTATAAATATTATGTCTGAAGTTTTTCCAAAACTTAAGGTAAAATAAAATTTATCCAATTCCATAAATTTTAGAGCAATCAAATTCTAGATTCCATAGCACTTAGGAAATGCTACCTAAAGTTATGGGTAAAACTAGTCCAATTTCAAAAGACGGCATTTAAATGCTGTAATAGATTGTTTACTTAATAAATATTTCCAAATATAACTTATTTATTTATTTATTAACTGAAATCTTATTCTTTCAAAATCCCGATTTACCAAATTAAGTTATATTCCAAATTTTATTCAAACATTTATTTATTTTTATTTATAACTTATTAAAAATCAATATAAATTCCTTTAAAGATATAAATCGAATATTTAACTTCCAAAATAAATTTTTTAATATTTCAGAAAATATTATAAGGACCACGGGCCTGTATATAGTTTTCTAGCCTAGGTCAAGTGATTCGGATTTATATCATTTCAACCCGTAATTTACAAAACCCCGGGTTCTATCATTTCAAACCCGCAATCCCAAGTTACCAGTTAAGCAGTTAACAGAATAAATGAACAATAATCATTTAGGCCTATCATTTCAGCCCATACGAACTAAATTTAACAGGGAACTGGCAGTGGTGATCTAAGCAGTAAATAAACAATAACATAACTGCAGAAATAATATAACAGATAATACTGATGAGGTGTCAATTTAAATGGGGTTCATCATTCTATATTACACTACAGACAGATAATAGTGGAATACAATTTTACACATACACTTGCAATAATTTACCAAAATATAAATACGTATGTCTGGTGAGAAATACTCACCTGAAAGTTGCAGAAAATTTGAATTCAAAATGACGATTCACCGGTAAAGACCGACAGAAAATAACGATCAAATTTCTTCTGATGTCGCCTAGATTCAAATCTAGAACAAATTCAAATATTTTGAAACGCGACTTTAGAATTTATGGTCAAGAAAAGATTAAAAATAGAAAGGAAATTGATTTGACTTGCTCGACCACTCCACTGTGTAAAGTGCCCAAAATATACCCGAACTGTGAATCGTGCTAATGCCAAAATCTACGACAAAATTACTAAAGTCAGACTAAGCAAAATGGGAACATTTTCCTACTCTATGTCGTGATACACATGTACACGTGCACACTTTAAAATTCCAACTCGCTCATTTACACGTACACGCGCCAAACATCTCATTGTTGCCTAACATACTTCAAACTTAGATTTACATATAATATTACATTCATCCCATTATTACTACAATTTCCATGCTTCGAAATCCAACAGACCGAAACTCCCAAAATACAAGACTTCCCAGTTCATACACCCAACTACCCGAGTCCCCTCCATAGTTACTTCGAGAAAATCATGCTAAAGCTTCGGGCCGATCATGTAGTTGCTTCGAGTTTCCTGTGTATAACACTTTGAAGACTCACCTATTTCTCTCTGTTTAATCATCTTGAAGCCACTACAAAACTTTGATCAACATCAGCTACAAAACTTACTACTAACCTAAAACCCCTCACTGAACTATGAATCAGATATCTAACCATCTACACTATCACTAATATCAAACAATTCCAGTTACTCTACAAATCAAAACAGGTCAGCTTGAACATGCACACTTGGATAAAACATGTACAGCTTATTGTAAGTCTGGATATGCACAGATTTCTTTAGAATACAAATGCAAACCGACATTTTCTACCAGCTCATACTACCTTATACAACACCACCTGCCTAACATCTCTCTGCCAAATTTCTACTCTATAAACTATTCTTTCAGCTACTTCTCATCCATCTGGAAACAGCTACCCCCTCTTCAATCTTTCCCAGTCTTCTTCTTCTCTGAGTCTATGCATCATCCAGCCTTAACTAATATAGCCTTGCTCACTGATGCTAATTTAACTCCCACTGATCTCTTGTATCACCCACTCCAGTCAGAGGGAAACTTGCACAACTCTATACTAAATGCAGACAAGTGACAAAAGAAACAAACTGGTATTGCACTTACCCTTTTCTGCCACCAACTATTCCTAGTATCCTTGTTACTAGGCTTGGTTAAAATTTTAATCAAAGCATTTCCAGCTATGAACTTACAAATGTCTCAATATCCCACCTACAGATTTCTCAATCTATACATGCCTATGGTAATATGGCTACAGATCTCACTCAAGGTCAGCAATATGTACATAACACCAAGCAGAGCCATCACAACATTTTCCTCTCAACTAATATTCCTCTCAACTGATCTGGAAAGAGTCATTACTAGCATCAGACAGATTTTTGTTGCCAAATTTATTTCACTTAGATTCTTAATTTGTTTTCCAGTGTTTCACTGTAAAAGCAATCCCCTCACCCTACTTCAACTACTTCCATCTCTACAACTATCAGCCCAGTTTATCATCCACTAACACTACAAGGTTTGGCTCACACATCATGGCAGGTTTCAACAGATCTGGTCCTAGCTTCTGATACATGCACACTGACACATGGACCGGCACACACCCTCCTTTTGCACACAAGACTCACTCAAATAAAAGACTCAAAGCTTTGCAGTTTACAAACTTCTTTGGTTGCTCTATCACTGAATGTTATACACTGAGCTATGCATATCTTATTAAGGCAAAACTATTGTTTGAAAAAAAAAAAAAAAAAAAAAAAAAAAAAAAAACTTGTCTGCATATATTTAAATCCTCAACATATCCTCCAGTCCCAATGCATGATATGCCTTCCCAAGCTTTTGTCTGAACAAATTCCCATTCCTTCAACATCTTCCTCAGCCTATACTACAACTGATCTACACCTATATCATAATCATATGCAGACTTGCCAAACTTCCTAGCCTAGACAACAAGTCACAGATCTACACAAAATAATTATGGACATAACTCATACAACACGGGGAGGCCGAGCAAAGTGATGAAGAAAATCAGAAAATGAAGAAGAAACAAATCTGGAAGAAAGGAAAGAATGTTATTACCTGATAGATCTTGGGCGAAAGAAGGAGGCAAGGCAGTGTAAAAGAGATGCAGAGGAGTGAAAGATATATTTATAGGCAAGGTTTTGAATTCTTCAGAGAAGAAAAATTTGCAAAGAAACGTATCAGTTTCATTTCTTTGATATCAATTTGTTGATATGAATGCGGAATTTTTGCATTGATTCAAAAGCAAGAGATAAGTTCTAACGTTGCAAATTTAGAGGGTACGATCTGTGTCAAGATCAAGGGAAAAGAAATAACATCCTAGTGTTTATAAAGCATCAGTTATATTGATAAAATGTGTAAATGTGACTGTTATGAGAAGTTCATGCTGAAAGTATGCGTTACTTTGGGAAGAAAATAAGTACTAAAGTTCTTACGTTTACATATTAAAGGCAGATTTAAGGAATGCACTGGCCACTCAAATTGTTTGTTCTCTGAAAGTTATTATATGCGTGTAATTTGTGGTTTGAAAGCAGCAGTTGCACAAATGTATTTTGTTCTGATATGCCTTTGATTAGCTTCAGTTATAATTGCTTTAAAGTATCAGAGCAAACTATATTTTTATACATATGAAAACGTGGTTTAATGCTGAGGAGATGGCCTAATTAGTTTCTCTGATTTAAGTTTGGAAGCAAGCAATTTATCTGATTGAGATAACGAATGGCCAGTGGCATACAATTTTTGAACGGTTACTATGTTGAGATAAAGCAAGAATTTAATGATATTTTGAACGGTAGATTCTTTTTTCGTTTAATATGATGAAGTGGTGAAATTTATGTGCAAAGTTTAAGGAAGAAACGTATGCGAATTATTAAAACCAAAACTGACTTTTAAACCAGAATAACGTTTGGTATAAACACTGGCTGATATTTTTCTTCAAAAAGGTTTGAAAATATTATTTTTACACTACGCTAAACAGACGCGGTCCAAAACATCAATATTTTCACAAAATTAACATTTTAAAACACACGTTTTGTTACGTTGCTTATACCCTATAATTGACGCGTCTTTTGAACGCGAAATTTAACCGTTCAAACTTAGCTTAAATTTTCACAGATATTATTTAATTTTTATTGACACAACAAATTTTATAAAATATATTTCCAAATTAAATAATTAAACTATATTTTTAAACATAATTTATATAAACATTATTTCAAAATTGAATAATTAAAATAAAATAACAGCTAAAACTAGGGTTGTTACACTTTGCGTCTTCACAAAGCTCATCTTTATATAATATGCCAAGGTAACTCCATTTTTGACACCATTAGTTATTAAGTATCAGATAGTCCAATAGAAAACCACTATTGTAAATAATTTGCAAGAAAGTCAAAAATTAGAATAGAAAGAAAAGCCAAGCATAATTATGAAATAAAAGAGGTACAGGTACACAATAAAGAATCGACAGAAAGCATGTAGTAGAAGCAAATTATCTACTAACATGTCCACTGAACAAGAGGATATGCCACCTTATCTGATTGATTTATCTACTAAATTCCTCATTTTAGTCATCAAACATATCAAAATTATTTATGAAAATGAACGTAGGTAAATGTTATTAGATAAATGACAGTGATTCTTACACTTTGTGCCAAAAAAGGTATTGCTCTATCTTTTGAAGATGTATTTCTTGTTTTTCACTTGCTAATTTTGTATCATTTTTCTTGTTTTCTTATTAAAAAAATCCTTGTTAGTGAAAAGCAACCATTAGACATCTTGTATACATTGTTATTTACCATCTAGAAGTGTAATGATTGTTAATGCATAATTTGATTGCATGCACGAGTTATTCATAAGCATAAACACAAAAAACAAACCATGACTGTGAACATCAAGTTATGTTTACAGTTTTCTTCTTCTTTGCATGTTCTTGCACAATCGATCATGATAGAGCCTTTGGAGAAGCTACCTGAAATCCCATGCCATAATTTCAACAAATGGATATTTTTTGAGGAAAAATATCTACAAGTAAATTAGTATATGATCAAGAAGTTGACTGGTTATGAAACTTGCAACTGTTTTTGTAATGTATACTGAAAATTCATACAATATATATCCAAAATTTAGGTCTAATCAAACAAAATAGAAGCTATCAGTAAAGAATTGCATATGTCAAAAAATATTTTTCTACCATCATTAACTAGGTAAGATTTCAACAGTGCATGTGGTCATCAAGCAAATGTCCATATCACCACATGCACTGGTTTGATATTTTTTTAATACTAAAAAGTATAGTATGTGCATAAGCGTGTTAAATATGCATTCATTAACAAATGTAATGACTCGTACACTCCTACAATTCAACAAAATTTCATGACATCATTCCTTAATAATCTACAAAATATGTAACTCACTTATTCTTTTTGCAATAATTTTCATTTACCATTTTACATAGATTAACAAAAATACAAAAATTGAAGTCCTTCAGCTAATTTATTGGGATAAATTTTACAATTAAAGCTTTCTAATTTGTTATTAAAAAGGGAAATTTCAACATCAAGATTAATATCCAAAGTAATGTACCCTATCTCCATGAATGTGCAGTGCCCATGTTGCTTCATATTTTGAAGTGTTACAAAGCAATAGACAACATATGCACTTCCTTTTCATTGTTGTTGGCCTCATTGCGTTTACCATTATCATCCGTTGGTTTGATGCTATTTCTAATAAATATCAAATATACAACATAGAATATAATTAACTCAATGGAAAGAAACTATCTAAGTAATTTGATGAAAGTCAGACTTGAAACAAATCCTTTTACCTGAAAATTCCACAAAATAAAAATAGGTTTTTTTTGGAAAATAAAATTTCAAAGCTTTGCCTAAATCGTCTAAGTTTATTCAAAGACTTTTTGTTCCATAACTAGAAGTCAAGAACACATGGATAAACCTAACATATTCAATCAAAATTAAGTAATTTTTTTATTTCTATGATTCTATCTAAAAAGAACAATATCTTAAAAGAAAAAAGACCATTGCTTTCATCTTAAAACAAGTTCATAAACATATCTTTGACTACATGAAAGTTAGATGCATGATCAAACTAAGAAACAAAAATCTACAACTAGTAACCCGAATACTAAAATAGAAGATTTGTATCCATAAAATATTAGTTGAACAAGGAAAGAGTTTCATTGGTTTTAATGAAAATAAGAAAAAATTAAAACCAACTAGCAATCGAAGAAGCCATGAAAGAAATCCTCTGTTGATCATTATTGCAACTTGTCTCTATCAACAATGTCATAGTCTTTGTCATAGTGAAAAAAAGAAGAATGAATGATCTCCACACCATACCAAACATCTCTTATGAAAATGATAGGAGCATGTCCAGTTTAATATTTTGATAACAATAGAATGATTTGAAGGAGTAAGAAGGAAGAAAAGAAGAAATAATGGAGAAGAATAACAAGAGAGAAAGATTTAATTTTCAATATTCTATGCCATCTTATTACAAAACTTGTACATATATAATCATGCTTACACATAAAACAAGAATTGTAACTAATCCACTCATGGATTAACAACTCACCCCATAAAAAGTCAATTTTCTTCAACTAATTAATAATCAAGCACATGTTAATTGCTTTTGTTTGTCTCTAGAATTTGCATAGCTTAATCTAAAAGCTTAAACTGAATTACATTGTGTATATTGAGCCTTGTCATTACTTCATATCATTACCATTATCTTGAAACCGACCTTGTCCTCAAGGTTGAAAATACTAGCCATGTCGACTGTCCCACCAAGATCGAAGATTAACGCGCTAGTTTGACATAGCATTATTGTACCTTCCAATAATTCCTTTAGAAAGAGCACATAAATTCCTTTCTTTCCACATCGTAGGTTGATCTAAATTGAACCTAAGAACCAATTTCAATTTATTTATCATATCAACATACGGATTCTTAGTTACATTATAGCTAAGATAAGCATCATCATACTTGGATAAGTTGTTAAGATTCAAGTTATTCTCATGAGACTTGATAAATTCACTCGTTAAAACATCCTTAGTTGATATTGGCTTTGGGTTATGAATTGGTCGTATATGTGGTGATATTAGTGTTAAATGAGTTGTTGAAGAGGTTGTGAATGTGCGGATTCAAGAGGACGAGTTGGGTAAGGATTTTTGTATTAGATGGTATTAGAGAATGAGGGTAGAGAGATATGGCAGTGGTGAGTGTAGTGATGGACTAGGAGTGGGTTGAAGTGGTTGTGATTTAGTGTGTTTTGTAGTTGTGGTTAAATTGTTAGGATAAGGTTTTACATTAGTGGCGAGAGTGAAGAGATTTTGGTTGAGGTCTTGAGTAAAGGAAGACGGATGAAACATACAGACTTTCATATTTTGAGCATGTCGACTTGATGAACGATAAGGGCAGCTTGTTGTGATGCAAGGTTGACTTGTTAAGGACGAATGTGCAAAGTAGCTGTACAGTTCGAGTGCTGGTGGTTTGTTGGGAGGGATAGATTCAACCATGTTGGTGAAATAAAATTATGAGAAGTTAGTTAAATAAGAACGGAGAAAGAGAATAGGTGAGAACAATAGTGAAAGCATCAAATGATATAAGAAAATGTCTATTTCAATATTTTGACAACAAGAGAATGATTTGAAGGAGAGAAAAAGAAAAAAGAAGAAGTAATGGAGAATAATAACAAGAGGGAAACATTTGATTATCAATTTTACATATCATCTCATTACAAAGCTTCAATATGCTAATACATAAGACAAGAATTATAAATAATCCAATCATGAATTGTCAACTTACCCAATGAAGAAAAAATTTATACAACTTTAAATTAATTAGCACATGTTATTTACTTCTGTTTTTCTCTAGAATTTGCATAGCTAAATTTGGAAGTTTATGATTAATTTCTTTTGTTTTATTGAGCCTTGTCATTACACCGTATCATAAATCTAAGAAAGCAACAAAAGGGACTGGAAGGAAGGCAAACAAAATTTTAAAATCGTAGCTTAAGAGAATGAGAGAAACAATATTTGTTTTTTTATCAATTCTTGGTATAATCAAGGAGAACAAAAGAATGTGAGAACTGTTTGTTTCCGTGACAGTTGCGATAGATGTGCCAATAAGAAGGTGGAATGCGAATTTGCAGGGATTTTTTCTTTTTTGGGAAATTCAAAGCTTTACTCTGAAGATTTCACTATACGCTAAAATATTTGTAGCGAAGATTTCTTTTCTTTTCTGGCATGATATTCTTCAACATTCACTTTTATAATGATATTTGAAACATCGAGAGCACTATGTTGGTCAATTATCCACTGAAAAGTACAAGATGACATGCAATACACAACATGGATGTGTAGTTTTTGCCTTTCGTGGATAAATTGCACAAAACCTCTATTTCTTCATGTATTCACATTGTCATATAATGTTTGAATAATTTTTTTTTTGGTTTTTCTAACTTAATAAATTCAAATATTTTTAGTTTAGCTTATTCAAATGAAAATATTATTATGCTTACTGGTTACATACCTCTCCCAAGTTCTAAGATCTTGTTTACTCAGAATCACCTACGAATTTTATATTTGTATCTTTAGTTGAACAAATTTACAAAGTATACTAGCAGTAGATAACAATGGTTATGTCGTTGTATAGTTTTGAGTTGCTTTAACTCTTGGGAAATGGAGTATCTTTGGTGTAGGGTTACATGCATTGGAAGAAACTAAACATAGTTGAACTATATTACATTTGTAAGGCCGACATGACTACTTGCCACTAAATGTTATTATTATTTTCAAATTATATTACATTTGTAAAGTCCACACGAATAATTACCTGTTGAAATTGATACCATAATTCGTTGGAGGACGAGCTAGAAGAGGAAGAAGTGTAGAGGAGGAAGTCATGAAGTCGTGGTGCTTGGGCTTCGTGATGGTTTCGTTTGGTGAAGTAAAGCTAGGGCTTTCTTCGGTAACAAAGAGAAGTGGAAGTGCTGGATGAGAAATCTTGTCATGTTGCTTGGTTTTGCCGCTCCATATTTACGGAGCATTAGTGTTCCGTTCGGCATTGAGGAGGTGTTTGGAATGGTGAAGTTTTGGAGCGGTGAAAAATAATTTGCCGAACGAAATATTTCGTTCGGTATTTGGGCATGCCAGTTCGAACTAAGTGCCGATTCAGATGCAAATGTCGAACGGATGGACATCGAACCAATTGACCGAACCAAGGTGATGCCGAATCGAATGTGTGCATACCGAACCAAATGTGTTTAGGACAAGATTTTGCTGTTTGCCGAACCAAAAACAAGGGCTGCTATATAGTAGCTACCTCTCTTCATATCTTCATTCTATAGTTAGTGGAGCTTGTGGATAATGATGGCAGCCATTCTAGAGAGCTAAAATTCTGTAGAATTTTGTTTGTAATGTAAATTCTTCTTATGTATAGCCTCAAAAAGTGAATCAATCTTGTAACCTTAATCTTTCAGTGATTAATAAAATCTCCTCTCCCCAAGTGGATGTACACTGCCTCGTGGTAATGGAACCACTATAAATACTGGTGTTTTTTTTCTATATTGCATAGATCTATGACGTCGGTTCTTTTGTTATCTCTCTTTATTTTATCTCACTATAATCATGATCCAGTTGTTTTTGCTGAATTGGGTTTTTTGTTCCCTTAGACTAATCATGAAGGGATTTTTCCCAACAGTCTAGTATCAAAGCTACAAGGTTGATTAAGGAGTGTTAGACGCTATGGCAAGAGATGAAGCGACTCCACTTATACAAGACCCTATAGTAGAGGGATGTATATCATGTCAGGATCATAGTAGGAAATCGAAAAATGGAATGAGGATAAAGACTTCGAGAGTTGGCAATGGAGGATGAAGGCTGTTTTAATGAGAAATGAAGTCAATCCAATAGTGTTTGCCCCTAACGAGATGACGACTGACATCTTTGTCATGGAAAGGAAGGAGATGGAGAAATGGGTGTTTGCTACTTCAAAACTAGCTATCGGAGGGAATGTTATCTCAGAGATTAGCAGTGAGACCATTGTTAAGGGCATTTGTACCAAGCTTGAAAATCTCTACTTGAAGAAATCTCTAACTAACGGTCTAATATTGCTAAAGATATTTTTCACCATGCGGATGAGAGAGGGTGCTTCAGTGAAGGAACATCTTAATTTCTTTGATGATGTCATGATGAGGATGAAGAATATTGACTTGAAGATGGATGAGGAGCAAATGGTAATGATTCTTTTGTACTTTTCTTTCGGATATTACACTGGAAGTAGTAGTCATGACCCGTTTGTTGAAAGAGGTAGAGAAGATGAGAAGAATTGGCACTCTAGAGCGCATTCCAAATCCAGGAAGCTTGGTAATGGAAGGAAAGGAAGGTCTAAGGATGGGAAGTGCTTTATCTACAAGAAACCAAGTCATTGGAAAAAGGATTGTCCAAATTTGAAGAAGAAATAAGAAGACGGATCTTCATCATTTGCGGTGGAGAAGTATGTAATTGATGATGTGTTATCTGCAGTAGTGTTGGATGTCTCAGACCGTTGGGTGCTGGACTCAAGGGCGTCTTTCCATATGACGCTAAATAAGGGTTACTTCAGTTCTTTCATTGGACGAAAGGGGAACACTATTCTTATGGGTAGTGATGCTAGCTGTAGAGCAATGGGTGAAGGTACAGTGAGAATCATGATTATTGACGGAGTGAAAAGAAATTTGATAGGTGTTCCGTATATTCCAAATCTTCTGAAGTCCTTGACTTATTTAGGACAATTAACATCTTTAGGATGTTAGGTTAATATCGAGAAGGATAGTCTGAAGGTTTCGAGAGGTGCACTAGTTCTTATGAAATGAGATGTGTTTTGAAATCTGCATTTGCTGAAAGGAACCACAGTTCTTCGAGAGTTGTTTGTTGGAGTAGATAGTTCTCGTGTATTTGATGCCACAAAGCTTTGGAATCTCAGGTTGGGTCATATTTCATAGAAGGGATTAGAGTTGCTTCGAAGATGAAAGATGATCAAAGGAGAAAGCTTCGACAAGATGGACTTTTTGCAGCAGTGTGTGTTGCGCAAGCAAACAAAAGTATCTTTTGGAGTTGGACTCCATAAATCCATGTAATTACTTGAGTACATGCATAAAGATTTTTGGTGACAGGTTGCTACTCCTTCTCTTGGAGGAGCAAATTATTTTATCTCTTTCATTGATGAATTTTCTCAAAAAGCATGGGTGTATGTGATGAAGGCCAAATCAGAGAGTTTTCAAAAGTTCAAAGACTGGGAAGAGCTTGTTGAGAACCAATCTAGTTCTTAGTTAAAGGTGCCGAGATCTGATAATGGCAGTGAATTTGTCTCTAGGGAGTTCATCGACTTTTGTAGAGAGCATGGCATTCAGATACATTTCACTACACCCAGCAATCCGCAGTCCAATGCGGTTGGGGAAAGGATGAACAGGACTCTACCAAAGAAGGTTCGTTGCTTGATATTGATAGTGGGTGTTGTCTAGAGGGTTTTGAGCTGAGGCATTATCAACTACGGGGCATATCATAAATATAATTCCATGCTTAGCCATAGATAGTAAGATTCTAGAGGAAAAGTAGAGAGGTAAAGCGGTGTATCATGGTTACATCTGAATTTTTGGAGGTCATGTGTACATTCACCATACAAGTGATGACAAAATGGAGGCAAGAGCATACAAGAGCATACTAATAGGATACACCGATGGTATCAAAGGGTATCGAATTTGGAAATATATTGATCGGAAGATTGTTCATTCTAGACATATTACTTTTGATGAGTTGTCTATGTTTAATCCGAAGGAGAAGCTACCTACCACATCAGAAGAATTTGATAGGCCTAAGGAGATGGAAGAAGTTCCCATGTTCTAGCCAAATAGTAGAGTTGTTGTTGATGCTGTCGAGGAAAACACGATTGTTGAAACATTACAGGATAGTCCACAGGTACCTTCTAGTAGTGCTAATGATGTGCATGAATGTGACGACCCGGGATTTTGACAGCATATTTTAATAATATTTAATCTAATTTAAATTAAATACAAGCTTCTCAAATTATAAACTGATGAGATCTTAATCATTTACTAGTTATATGTGACTGTAAAGAAAATTTTGATTTGAAAATTCAAAAGAAAATCTTTAAAATTGTTTATAACAAAATCTCTCTTATTCAATAAAATTCAAAGACTCTATATTTTTATTATTTGATAATATACATATGAGTACAATTGTAGTTTTTAAATGATAATGCTTAAAAATAAACAAACATAGCAATATTAAACATAAACATACATAACATAAGTATAAGATAAAATTATGAATAAAAATTGTAACTAGAAATATAAAATATAAGTTATAAATTGAAATATAAAAATACAAATACAATGTTATGAATCAAATGTTGAAAATTTAAATTACCAATAGAATAAAATTTGGAAATTATAACCATAATAATCGTACATGAACAATACAAATAAAATAAAACTAATATACTAACAATGACTATAATAAGTTTACTCAAATATATAAGGTAAGTTAGCCTAAACATTAACCTGTAAAACTCATTTATACAATACAAATCTTTAAAAAAAAATTTAACAAAGATGCTGTGTAAATCAAGTATGCTAAGAGACAAAGAAACAAATTAAATATATTAACATATATGCTGCTGTAAAATTTTTGTATGCATAAGATAACAAGTATTCACTTCAGATACAATAAAAATATCTTTGTACAAAATGCAAATTTTAGCCAACATTAATTATTTGTTAACAAAAATAAAGACATGTTCATTAATGCTAGTACACAATTTGTCATTTCAGATCACAAATTTATCCTGTAGCCGAAATATCATATCATTTCAATTTATAGTGACATAAATAAAAAAATAAAAAAATAAAAAACAACACCTAAACAATGCAAATGAAGCTTATACCAGAAGACACCATTTTATCTAAGGATGTTCTATTTATATACATCATATTCTTGTGTTCATTTATAAACCTGTAGAGCAAACCTGAGTAACAAAGAAGAAAGGAAAATAAACATTTTTGCTTTGCAAACTCAAATATAATTCAAAACAGAAAAAAAGAGAAGTTTTCAGTGAATCAAACCTGCAGCCTTTCAACAAATTGCTTTCTGTTCAACAAATATTTTTGGTGAGTAAACATATAAATTTTAAAGTTTAAATTGGTAATTGGTTCATGTATATCTTGTGTTTCCATATGTTATAGTATTTGGTTCTGGAATGCTTTATGTAAGATTTAAACATGTGATGATCATCGGTATTCATAAGCTTTGAGCAAAGAAGTGGAAGAATACCAATATTCTTCATTTAAACCAAATTAACCTTGGAATTTGAAGCTAAGTATGTTTGTTTATCTTAAATCAAAGGACTGGAAACTTGTTTGAAGTTTAACAGTATTTTATATATACTGTGTATTCAAGTTGCAGGTAAAAAGAAATTGAAAGTTAAAATTTGAACGTTTCAATTTGAGAATTTGATCACATACTTTGATTAAATATACAAAGTTAGGATTTTCAAACCGAAAACAATGATATTTAATTCAATATTGATGGTGTAGGTCGAAAATAAACAAAAGTTACTTTTTTTTCAAAATCGATTGATTCAATTAATTTTAATTGATGAAATTTGTTATGATGCAAGCTTGAAGATGTAATAACATAGGAAAAATGTTAAATATTTTTTTAATGCAAGAATTTGTGGAACGAATCGAAGATAGGGTTTTGTTCATACGTTTTTGAATGTTTTGTAAATCTCGGTTTGTGTCGCCATCGCGTGATCAAGTTGATCGCGATTCTGGGAGGTCATAGGGGAGGATGTGGTCGAGGCATAGGCGAAGCTCTATCGCCTCCGGTGGTCAGTGTTGGTAGGCCGAAAGGAGTTTGTTCGATGCGTTCATGTCTTGAGTTCGAGCTACAGGCTTTTTTTTATTTTGATAATTTCTTGTAGAATTCAATTTTGTTTTCGGTTCTAGGGACGAATCGTGGTTTGTGGGAAACAACGGGGTTGCTGGAGGGTCGCCGAACCACCGTGCACGTGTACAGTGGCGATCGGTGTCGGTGAAGCAATTGGGGTCGTCGCATGATTTTTTTGCATGAGTACATTTTGGGTTAAACCTGGTTCGCGTGCATGAGTATTGTGATACTGTTGTTTTATTTTAATTTATCATAAGCTTAAAAAAAAGAGAAGAAAAGGATCGGGGGAAGGAGAAGAAGGAGTAGAGGGGGGAAAACGCGGAAACCCTGGAGATAACTCGAGCCTTACTCGAGTAAACAACACGTTTACTTCGGGTCTGATCATTCCTAGTGTTAATTGAAATAAACTTTAAGTTATTGATAAACAAGATTAACATTTATAAGTTATAAATGTTGTTAAGTGTTGAACTAAGATTTGTTTTAAATTTCATTAAAAAGGTGCAAATGTGAGACGAAAATTAAATTCCAAATGTACGTTAATTTAAATGTAAATAAAATTTGTACTTAATATTTAAATTAACAACTTTAAATTAAATTTTTAATTAGAAATTAATCTTGTGTTTAATCAATTCAACATAAGAAAATTTAATTAATCATTTAAAGTTTGTTAATAAATGGTAGTTAACTTAAGTGATTAATTAAGGATTAAATAATAAATTAGCTGACAATAAATAATTAATTAATGGATAATAAATGATTAATTAAAATCATTTGTGATAATTAAATAAGTAATTAAATTTTATTAATTAATAAGTAAGTTATTAATTAATAATTAAGAATCAATTAATTAACTGAGTAATTAGGTAATAATTAATGAATAAAAGTTAACTAATTAAATGATTAATTAAAGATTAGATGATAAATAAATTGACAATTAATGATTAACTAAGTAATTAATTGATCATTAATAAGGTAATTAATCAGAAATTAATTAAGCAGAATAAATTAATTTATCCTTAAGTAATTAATTAAGTTAAGTTAATCAAACCAGTTTGATATGAATTGATAATTCTGTTTGATTGGCTCTGATATCTATTTGATGATATTCTGTGATATGCTGTGATACATTCTGGATATATCTGTGATGACTATATATGATTTATCTGTGATATCTGTTATGTGAATTCTTAATATTGAATTGAACTGTTAAGACTAAATAGACAACTCGTCCCTTAAAATGGCGTTTGGATTTCGACGAGACCGGGATCGGGTATCAATTCGATGTTCCGAAAACCACATCGATCTGAATTAAACGATAGGTCGTGACATATCAATTGGTGATCGAGATGGTGTTTCGGAATGGAAGGGTTATTGTCGTTAACTCCGAGGGTGATTCCAAAATGAGTATAACGAGATAATGCCTTTGGTTTCGTTCGAACCCGGAACGAACTCGTATGGATTGAATGCTTTCAGCACATCGTCAGGCGGACGATGAGCATTCTAAGAATAATGTTCAATAAAGGTAATCGCAGCCTCAAGCCTCATCAACCGGGAATGTCTAAAACAGGGGAGATGCAGCAATGTTAGGTGGGTCATGCCCAAGCAGGACGAGGCATACCCCTGTCTAGATGTCCCTTTATTTCGGCTGTGTGAGCAGTTGTTGGACACAACTGCGGGGTTATCTTGTTCGGGACTGTTTACTAAGGAATGGTTCCGGCCTTGTGTTGTAGGGGGTCGGGGGTGATCCTCGGTACGGTGATCTAGGCCTCGTACTGTGTCGGGCGGTACCCAGTAGCCCTGCCATTGTTGAAAACCCATTTTTCCTACGAGACCCTACGGTTTTGATTTGTATTACCCACTTTGGTGGCTAGTAGCTAGAATTTAATAGATGTAACAATTTCAGCTATTTTCTATTTACTTGAAAACCCTAGACACTATTATAATATCATTGGATTTTCTATAAAATGTTTTGGTTAGCGTAGGTAAAAACTTACTCATATTTATTTGTGGGGAGTCTTACGTGATACCTTTGTTTTCAAATGATTTTCAAAGTTAAACAATTTCAACCGTTTACTCACAACAGACCCATGTCTGACCCGGAGTTTATATTTTTTTTCATAAACTCTTGGGTACTCAAATTTTTTTATGAGTAGCCAAGTGATAGGTATTTGGAGTATTGATTTGCTGGAGGAGCTTTGGAGAAGAAGACCAGACGTATGTATCTAAATATATGTAGTTCCGCTGTGTAGTTAATGTATGCTGTATTTTGGATGTATGTATGGACATATATGTATATGACAGTTCTGTTGTATGATATTGTATAACTCTGATGTATGTATAACTATGTAATAGTTATGTGATGTATTATATTTTGTTCCATTCTACTGTAAGATTCTGATGTTGTCATTCTTTCTTTCTATTCTTTTCTATTTCTATCCCTTTCTTTCTTAATGAAGATATGTCGTTCTGGGGTTAGAAAGGCGGGTCGTCACAATGAATCTAGAAGAAGTTCAATTCAAGATGGAACTAAAAGAAGTTTAAGCGAAGCAGTACCTACTCGGGTCAGTCGTAGGACTATTAGGCCACCCGAACGGTATGGTGATTGGCAGTTTGTGAACCTTAGCCGTGGTGATCAATTTAACTATGTCCTACATGTGGTTCAGGAAGAGCCTCTTGACCTTGATGATGCTTTGAAGTCATATGACAGCTCGAAGTGGATGTGTGCTATGGAAGAGGAGGTAGAGTCGTTGAAGAAGAACAAGACTTGGCATTTGGTACCACCTCCTCAAGGAAGCCGAGCCATAGGTTGCAAGTGGGTGTTCAAGGTGAAGGATGATGGGAGATACAAGGCTAGACTTGTTGTTAAAGGGGTTTTACAAAGAAAAGGATTGGAGTATGATGAGATATTCTATCTAGTAGTGAGGCATATGCCCATCTGCATTTTGCTCGCTATCATCGTAGCTCATGACTTGGAGTTGGAGCAACTGGACGTGAAAACCGCTTTCTTGCATGGAGATTTGGATGAGACCATCTACATGAAGTAACTAGAAGGATTTGTTGTAGACGGGAAAGAAAATTAGGATTATAAATTGAAGAAGTCTTTGTATGGACGTAAGCAGTCGTCCAGATAATGGTACAAGAGGTTTCACTCTTTTATGCCTTCACTTGGTTTTGATCTTAGCATCAAAGACGCTTGTGTGTACTTCAATTATTCAAAGAATGGTAGATTGGTGTATCTACTCTTGTGTGTGGATGATATGTTGATTGCATCCAAGGATAAGGCTAAAATCGATAGTTTAAAGCGAGAGCTAAAAGTGGAATTTGAAATGAAAGACATTGGAGAAGCAAAGAAAATTTTAGGTATGGAAATACAAAGGGATAGAAAGCTAGAAATTGTGAGCCTCGCTCAAAAAGAGTACATTTGAAAAGTTCTTGCTCAATTTAGCATGGAAGGGGCAAAGGAAATTAGCACACTCATGCTTTTGCACGTACAGCTTTCTAGTAAAGGCTCTTTGATCTCGAAAAAGTACATGGTTTATGTGATGAAGGTCCCATTTGCAAGTGCAGTTGGCAGCTTGATGTATGCCGTGGTCTGCACTAGGCCTGACTTTGCACATTAGATTGGTGAGTAGGTTCATGGAAAATTTAGGAAAGATGCATTGGGAAGCAATGAAGTGTATCATCAGCAAACCATGGTCTGGTCTTTGGCGGCAGAGGAAGAGATTTCAGCTTTACTGGATTTTGCGATTCCGACTATGCCGGTGATAGAGATCGAAGGAAGTCAACCTCCGGACATGTGTTCACCTTTGTTGGGATAGCGATCAGTTTGAGAGTGAGGTTGCAGACGATTGT
The DNA here is from genome assembly GCA_030765085.1 of Allium cepa. Lineage (NCBI taxonomy): Eukaryota > Viridiplantae > Streptophyta > Magnoliopsida > Asparagales > Amaryllidaceae > Allium > Allium cepa. The sequence continues at coordinate 593,559,711 of CM060938.1, read as the reverse complement.
GGCTTTGTCTACTACAGAGGCAGAGCTCATAGCTACGGTTGAAGTAGCTAAGGATGCGCTTTATTTGAGGCGAATGTTGTGTGATTTTGGCTTCGTATACGAAGGCATGGATGTGTACTATGACAGTCAGAGTGCAATCCACTTAGTTGAAAATCTGGCATTCAGCTCGAGAATGAAGCTTATTGAGGTGAGAGAGTCATTTCTTGTGTCGATGGGTGAAGAGAAGCAAGTTCGTCTTTAGAAGATTCACACAAAGGGGAATGTAACAGACATGTTTACCAAGTCATTGCCTGTTGCTAAGTTCGAGCATTGCTCGGACTTGATTCACTTAATTAAGCGCTTGGTGCCACAGGGTGGAACGAGGGGAGAGTTGAGATAGTTTATGAAGACGATTGTTTTCATGGTGGAGAGTGATAGGTTCTACATGGAATAGGTATTTCGAACACTTTGTTCACGGGCAATGGCTTTGCCGGAGTTCATTGATAGAGTGTAAACGGTGATGGCATTGCTGAAGCTTATTGGGTAAGTATCCACTGCTTGAAGCATGGAGTTGTAGATGAAGTTGGAAGGCTCGTTAGGAATTCAGTATCAAGGTGGAGATAGTTGAAACTGGTACCTTAATTCGTCGGAGGAAAAGCAACAAGAGGAAGAAGCGCGGAGGAGGAAGTCACGAAGTCGCGGTGCTTGGGCTTCATGATCGTTCGGTGAAGTGAAGCTGGGGCTTCGTTTGGTAACGAAGAGAAGTGAAAGTGCCGGATGAGAAATCTCGTCCGGTGTTGCTACATTTTGCCGCTCCATATTTATGGAGCGACGGTGTTTTTTCGGCATTGAGGAGGTGTTTGGAGCGGTGAAGTTTTGGAGTAGTGAAAAATAATTTGACAAACGAAATATCTTATTTAGTATTTGGGCATGCCGGTCCAAACTAAGTGTCGGACTAGATGCAAATGCTGAACCAGATGGACACCGAACCAAGTTGACTAAACCAAAGTGACGCCGAACCAGATGTGTGCATGCCGGATCGAATGTGTTCCAAACCAGATTTTGGTGTTTGCCGAACCAAAACCCAAGGCTGCTATATATTAACTACCCCTCCTCATATCTTCATTTTATAAATAGTGGAGCTTCTGAACAACAATGGCAGCCATTGTAGAGAGCTAAAACTCTATAGAATTTTGTTTGTATTGTAAATTCTTCTTATGTATAGCCTCCAAAAGTGAATCAATCTTGTATCCATAATCTTTCAGTGAATAATAAAATCTTCTCTCCCCAAGTCGACGTACACTGCCAAGCGGTAATGGAGCCACCATAAATACTGGTGTTATTTTTTTTTGCATTGCATACATCTGTGACCGTCTATGCTGGTGTTATCTCTATTTGTTTCGTCTCACTACAATCATGATTCAATTGTTTTCCTCTACGTTGGGTTTTTTTTTATTCCCTTAGACTGATCATCTGAAGGGATTTTCCCCAACATTACCGCTAAATGTTGTTATTACTTTCAGATTATCCATTTGGAACCTAATAAGTTCTTATAAAGGAAAAAGTTGATATCATCTGAACTTATGATTATATATTGTTGCACTGCACATGAAATCGTAACTTTATCTTTCAATTTCATATGCAAATGATTGTAATTAGAAGGATTCGACACATACATTTTAATAATGATAGCAAAGATTAATCTTTAACTTTATTTTGAAAAGATGATGCATATATAAAGTTCAGTTTATCATTTGTACTGATATGATAACAAGGTGGAGTTGAGTGTAGAAAAAAATACCCATTAATATATGTAAAACATTCTTATTTTGGTGCCATATATGTCTTGTAAGAATGCATGATTATATAGTTTTACTTATCAGATACATGAATATATTTGTAATATGATGATAGTTTCATAACTTTTAGGCCTAAAAAAATTCATCCAAGAGTGCCATGACATAAAAGTTAAGCTTCATGGGCGAGTCCAAATATAACGGTAGTTTTACAACACCTCTTAATGACTAAGTAAGTCCTAGTTTTCATGACACCCTTTCATTATTCTATCTTAGTGGCAAAGTTTATCGAATGAAATGTAAAGTATAGTCTTCTTTACCCGATCTATGTTATATCCCTATATACCTATATGGATAAACATAATTTTCTTTGGGTTGGTGGTAGATATTGATTTCTATCTTTATTCAAAAGCAAGTAGAACCTTTTGTTGATATTAATAGCATGTATCATCATATTAAATTTCAAAAGGTAGGAAAGAAGTTTACGCAAGAAAACAAAATTTTAGCAACTATCCATAAAGAAATACTTAATATTTCTCTATCATAAGTTTGGCCTTCTTTAAAATTGATAATCAATGTTCTCCTGAATAGGTTTATTTATTTATTTTTGAATATTTTTGTATTATCTATGTATGTATGTATGATATCTTTTGATTTCCTGTAGGAGCTGCAATGTAGTGATTGGTCATGTCGTTCTTTAACAAAATAACAAATTTCATATGAGAAGTCGATGAGTATTTCTTGCTTGAAATATATTCTTTATTTTTAAGTAGTTTTCTAACTGAAGGTTTTCCTTTTTATCATACCATTGCAGTTTTAGCTCACTAAATGATACTTTGAGCCCTGAAGTCACTTTACTTCACTTGTGGGAACAATTCATAGATTTAGATAAAATTGAAGTAAGGAAGAAAACAACCCTTTTCTCACAATTCTTCCTGGATGACTGAGATCTGCATACGCATACATACACGGATATTTTATTTACTTTCAAACATTTTTTCATCACTCAATTCAGTGTTGTGTTCCACTATTCATTTTGCAATGACTCTAAGGTTCATAAACAAACATGTTAGTCTATTTTTCTTGTAGTAAAAATGGTATCGTATTCAAACAGAGTACACATGTTGATGTGTCAGAGGTTCGAACCCATCTGTAGAACCTAAGTCTAGAGCGTTAAACAACTAACTAGTTGAGTTAGCGGTCCTTGACATGTTAGTGTATTTTGGTTTATACCTTTGTATGTATTCTTAATCTATACAAGTGTTTTAGTACTAAGTTGTCAAACTATTGATTTTTAATCGCATCATTGAAAATAGGCAAAACTAAGTAGCAATAGTGACATAGTTGAGCAAATCTTTACTAATAATAAATAAAATTCATTGTATTGATTTACACGGTGTCATCTTGAAATACCAAATATACCCTTCCTCTTTGTATGTTTCACTACTGCATATCTCACATCCGTAGTTTCCTCCCTCCTCCTAAAACTAAACCGCACTCACTAGAAAAAAGGAGATCAATTTCCTTGCATGTTCAACGATGATGACGGTTACCGGTTACCCATGAAATTGACTTGATTTTGATATGATATTCATTCCACTTCGCTCGAAGCTACTTACCCTTAGGTTTACATTAACTAGATCGATTAGGAGTACTATCTCTATTACTTGAAGATTCATCTATTAACTTGATTTCCTCACCTGTGTAGCAACAACGTAGGTTAACAATTAACCCTGGAATCAGCTATGTAGCTTTATCCATTAGGCTTCGGCTATAGGTAAATGTTCTTACGTTTTCATAACCGGATTCTACACTAAAACTTCGGTTCCTTTATTCTGCACAGTAACTTCAGTTGCTTCGTTCTACACTAAAACATGCTATGTTCCTTAGTTTATACTGTTTGCATAGGAAAAACTACATTTTATTGAACCATGAATATTATAATCATGTCAGGTAAAGATAAGAAAATTTTGAGCCTGATCTCAGTATAGTTGGCATGACTAAACATGTCTTCGTTTGTTTATTGAAGTTTTGGTTCAAACATATGCTATGACTAGTCATTCTATATTTCTAGTCATGACTATTTGCAAGACTGGATCCAAGGTACATCCCATTTTGAGCCACGTCTCTGCATTTGAATTATTTTAAGATGAAAATTTTCTATCGAAATATTACTGAGTTCTTTTCGTGTCTAATTTATGTATTTTTAAAATATAACTACTGATGAACCAAATTACTGTTAGCTTAATGTAGTTACAGTACCACTGGCTCATACGCAAATGTACTTCCGCGCATATTAAAACTTTATTCTAATTCGTTTGCACATTTCATTTTTACGTATTTTATTGTTAGTATGGTTGAAACTAAAAAGATATGACAAATAAAACGAACGTTGTCAAATTGTTCATTAATGTTACTTATGCATTTTGAAGAGTTTAATTAAATCAACTCTCCAATTCAATGAAAAATGAAAATTATTAAATGCATCATCATCAAATGTAATTTGATGCCATGCGACTTATAGACAATGAATTTGGTTATGATATAAAAAATGTGTGCAACTTCCTAGATATTAAATTACGCTGCACTCATTCTATAATATTTGGTAAACATTTACTTTGACCAAAATGTCGTTTTTGGTAATTAATCTTGGTTGACAATGGTTAAAAAGCTTACTGTTATTTAACACACATGGTACTTTAGTTCACAAATTAATGGATTCTTTGTTAATTTCTCAAAAAAAGGGCGATCATGTAAGAAATGGTGGTATTGAATTGCATTGCTTTCTCTGGCTGTGTCTGCACCTGATCAGGTTATATTTTCATCTTATCAACTGAATATGATCAACTAATTATTAGGTATGGCTCGCATTGTATTAGAGCGAGTGCGTAGGTTGGATTACGATAAAGTCTCACATCATAAGATACTCTAAAAGAGATGAGCATATATATGAGATTGGTAGCATTCAACGACAAAGGATTTCTTTTGTTACAAATAAATATTGCTATGAAAATATAATTCCTACAGGAGGATATAGGATATCAAATCATGACATTGGCACTAAAAGAGCTTCGTTCAGTGGTCTTGCATCTTCTATAGTAAATGAAATGCGCGCATAGTGAAAAATGCGAGAGGGTGCCGAAAATTTCAACATGGTATCAGAGCCGATGATTCGATAGGACCAATATGATGCAGCGTAGACCTAAGTATGCTGGAATATGTGGTTTTAAGCTCGGGATTCTCATTAAGGTGGAGTTATAAGTTAGAACACAGCCTACTCAAACCGTGGAAAAGATAACTCTTTGTGAAACAGCTTGACCCAACCGCTGGAGGTGGTAGCTACCTAATCTAAACTGCTGAAGGTATTAGCAACCTTATCCAAGTGTTTGAGGACTCTATATAACTTCAAGTTGAATTGAGAAAATGCTTGGCAAAGTAGAGATCTGTTAGGTGTGGCTCGCATTGTATTAGAGCAAGTGCGTAAATTGGATTATGATAAAGTTCTATATCATAAGATATTCTAAAAGATATGAACATATATACGAGATTGTTAGCATATATCAATAAGGGATTCCTTTTGTTATAAATAAATATTCCCATGAAAATATGTGTCCTTTAGGAGGATGTGATAATATCCAATCATGAAGTTGGCACCAAAAGAGCTTCGTTCAGTGGTCTTTCTTCTTCTATACTAAATGAAGTGCATGCATAGCGGAAGATGTGAGAGGGTGCCGAAAATTTCAACACTCTTAAACTATGAGTACTTAACAATATAATTAAAACTATTCCGTGATATTTAAAATGAAGAAAAATAAGTCCTTCGGTATAGAAGATAGGCAATCGTTGCGAAGACTTACAAAATTGTAGGGTTGGATGAAGACATTAACTGCTCAGAATTAAGATTAGTCTCATCTACTAGATTTCAGGATAAATAGCATTAAATGTGTGCCATGAGGAATAAACCATTCATGATAGTACTTGCTTGATACTAATTTATACATATAGTTCTTCTAACTCAAACTACAGTTTTTGCAGTATAGTAAGAATTTTTTTGTATTACTATTACTGATATTGGAGGTTATAGTATTGATTCTGTACATGTACTTAATGTGAAAGTACATGTATTAATTGACGTACTTGATTGTAGGCAAAATTTTGTGACTGTTCATGACAAAGTAGCAAGTGGTTCTTATTTTAACATGAATTTTTTTTACTTCGAATTATTGCAACTAACTCAACAGCTTCAAATGTTTGAGTTCAAAAGTTTTATTTCTAACGGTTGACTGTGTATTAACATAATCTTCTATTACTGAAGCATTATATATATATGTATATTCATTTAGTTACCTTCTACAAACTTTGAAAACATTTGAAAATGTTGAAATTAGGTTGCTTAAACAACGTATCTCAATCCATTAATTTTGTTCAATCATAACCACTATGCATTTCTCAATTTGCATTGGATATCTTGATCAGTATTTAAATTCCTATGGAAACTCCAAGTATTTATTTCTGAGCGTAACTTAGTCGGTTATCTATGTTGTTTTATTGATTTATTTTTTATGTTGTCCATGGAAGAAACTTATTTTTATATAGTCGGTACTACATTTATACAACTGTTATAAGATGTATAAACATATATCTTACAAACATAATGACCGCCATTTATGTTTGCCCAGCACTTCATATAGAAACGCATCATTAGTTAATGCATACACATTGTGATTAGATGCAAACCCACTTGGGCGTGCATATATACTCGTACTAAATAGACAAAATATTTGAAGTTATCAATAATTCTTAGTCATGTTATCAATCAATGCAGCACGTAGAAAAAATAAATCACACTTTAAATATTTCCCATCGGCTGTTACAATTCTGGATAACTTTACAAAACTCAACGTAAAATAGCTGCTTAATGACAAGAGAATTTTGCCAACCTTTTATTCAGCCTACTTTTATTCACTTTATAATTATTGCTGTTATGCTTTATTATCAACTATCTTTTCATTGACTAATAGATCCATGGCTGTAGATTAGAATCGAGGACCGCAAACAAAAACTGTACTGATCCATGAAGACCCGAACTTGAACCAAACCCGATGGGTCTGGTGTTGGTTCTGGATGATGAGAGATAACATGGAAGACACGATTAGAAAACATAATATATATATATATATATATGCATTTTTAGTTTTATTACTCAAATGGATCCGACCCTACGGATCTAATTGCCACCTAAATAGATGGTTATGTGTAACCGTTGTCCATTAGTACTACATAAGTCCAACTTTCTGTTTTATCGATTCACTTTATTTTGTTGCATCAACGGCTGCAGATAATATTTTTTCTGAACTTTACAGGAACCAGCACTTCTTATTTAATAACAGGACTGAAAAAAATGTTGGCGGAATCAAATATTTGTATCAATGTACTATTTGGGAAATTTTGCAAAGCTTCTGAGATGGTAAAGTCGTGTGACTCGAGCCTACACATCCAAACTACGACAGCCCCGAAGTCATGGTCATTGCATGAACATAAATCTTCCCTGGACAAACAGATATCTATTGTAATAAAAAGATACGGCGAAAGAATAATATTAAAGGAGGCCTACAAAAAACCCAGAGCTTCTAAAAGAAAAGGAAGTAAACAATCAATAACTACTAATAGTAAGGAGCGTTTGGAAGGCAATGGCATTTGGCAGGGATTTCCACCATGGGATATATCTGTCGGCGATAATTGTGTCCAAATTTTCTACACGATGTAATGATATAATCAGTCTCATTGTAACTATATATATATAGTTTATGCAAGGTTTGTCGATATAAACTGTATATTTGGCAACATTTCACATCGTATTGCTACTATGGTCTTTTAGAGCTTAGCGATTCTACAACGGTGGATATACAAAAAGTTGTAGCAGGGATATAATTAAAAATAGTCAAAGTATAAAAGGTTATAGTGGAAGATAGCGGAGGTGTAAAAAAATTCATTAGATATAAAATCAATTATTCGAAGGTAATTTATTCTAATTCTCGCATTATTTGTGTAGGAAAAAGTAATATCATATAATATTATATAACAAAACTGAAGAATATTATGATTTATGCACACTATAATTGATGACTAAAAATGATTTCTAACTTATATTGAACGGTCATGCTTTTGTTGATTTGTTTTGAAATATAAATGGTCAAATCAGTCTTTGTAGGTTAATGTTGTTAAAGTAGGTATTAAAAAACTTTGATTTAACGGACGTAACAGAAAATAACTAGGCTTAAAATCGATCTAATGTATAATAGCGCTACATTGAAATAACATAGCGATGGAATGGGACTATGCATTATGGCGGAGAATTTGCATGGCTTTAACTACGTGCTATATACTTTCTTTTTAAACATTATATCAGTTTTCTTGAAGCTTATCTACTTTTGCATAAGTGGAAGGTCTAGCACAACATTTAAGATGCGTCGGGGTGGATGCTGCAATTCCACATATGTTTGTTTTGTAGCTTAATAAATGTAAAATTTCCTTCCAAATGCAATAATCTGCAGACAAGATTCTATTTACGTATATTCCACATCTCTTCTATAATTAATTTCCAACAGGCAGCTGCTTGATCAGTCATTATGCTACTTATAAAAAGGCTAGCTTTCTGTTGACTAAAATACTTAGAAATGCTCTTTGTCACAAGTACATGTTAATATATTACCTTTATTACCTACGAACTTTCTATGTTTTGTTGAAAGCTGTGAAATCCTTTATTTTTTATTTAACTTATTTTTTTATTCTTACAAAAATTATACTATATATCGCATTTCATCACCTCTCCTAGTATCACTCGCTAAACTCTCCAGTTTCAAACTTACCCCAAAAAAAAAAAAAAAAAGAAGAATCTTGTTTGATGAAAAAGAATCCCAAGAATCCTAACAGACGGAGGAGATTTGATGCAGCGCATACCAGAATAGGTCGCGAATGACCTTCCCTAGGTCGCTCCTCCAGCTTAGGTCGTGGACGACCTTCCCTAGGTCGCTCCTCCAGCATAGATCGCTCCTCCAGCCTAGGTCGCGAACAACCCCTAGGTCGCGAACGACCCTTCGTGCCTCCTCCTCCTTAAATCGAGCGAATGGAATTATGCCACAAGCTCCAGCCTAGATCACGAACAAGACTATGCAGCGAGCTCCGCCTAAGTCGTGAACGAACTTCCTCTAGGTCGCGAAATCTTAAGTCTCTCTAAGTCTTTAAGTCGCCTGATTTCCTTAGATCGTTCAAACTTCATGTTGTATGGTGTAAGTCGTAGGTTGCTTATAGGATAGGTCGCGAGAGACCTGTGTTGTGTTGTGCAATGTTTGTTGATAAACCGTAGGTCGTACGTAGTGGGTAATCTGTTAAGTCGCGTAATGTGGTGTATGTTAAGTCATTTGTTGTATGTTGTAATTTCTGTTGTTAAGCCGAACATGTAAGTCGTGAATCGTGTTATGTTGAGTGTGTGTTGTGTTGTAAAGCCTATAAATAGGAGGGTTGTGTCATTGTACAGGTTGGTTGATTTTGAATAAAATTTTGTGTGCTTTGTGCCTCTTTTAAAATTGGAAGTTGAGTGTGAGCTCCTTTCTCCATCTTCGGTTATTCGAGCGCGCTCGAATCAACGAACTTGAAGCCGATTCACGGAATCTCGTGTGCGAGATCAACATCGAAGAATCATAGATCTTTTAGCACGGTATCATGCGCGATCAACGTGTTGGAGATAGCTAAAATCTGGTATCTCGCGAGATCAACGGATTATGGCATTTGGGTATCTTTAATCCATCGATTTATCTTGTTTCATCTAATCGTTTCATCGACTAGTTTGACATGAAATCTTCATTTTGTTGTCACCCGTTAATCCACTGCGTCAGTTTGGTATCAGAGCTAGACTTAGCCAATCATAGCTAAGCCGATCCTATTGGGAGCCGAGTTGAAGTGTTGGAGTTTGGGATCCGAGCTAGTTTGATCGAGATCGAGAGTTAAAGTTTGATACGGAGCCGAGAGCAGGTTCAGTGAAGGAGCCGTGCATTACTTTGTATCAAAGTACGTCATTCCAGAATTAAAATAGAGAGTTAGATCAGTTGTTGTTTGACAAACATGCCTCTGAGACGTGCTAATCGATTTCAAAATATTGAAGATCGGTATAGAAGACGAGAAGCTGAGCAAATGGAACAACGTATTAATAAAAATTTTGATGAAGATATTGGAAAGTTGGAGAAATTGATGATCGGTATGAATCAATGTCAAAGGAGAAGGTCACCAATCTCGAACCATGGAGGAAACAGACTTCCGCCATCGGTTACGGAAGCGAGGAGGGTGTCACCACAATCTTATCGAGATAGAAGAGAACCATCAGTTTCACTGAGGCGAGAACACCATTAGTACAGAAATGAAGAGAGAAGAACTCCACGCGAGTTTGGAGATGAGCCATATCGTGATACTGAAAGGCATAGTAGAAGAGATATGCGTGATCATAGAGATGTTGATGGTCGAGATCGATATCGAAGTACATTTGATTATGATGAAGATGGTGATAGAGGTAGTGTTCATTATCGAGATCGAGACCAACTGCAAAATCAATATCGGGATGTACAAGATGATCGTAAATGGGAGTCGGGGATGAAAACAGAGATTTCAGAATTCAAAGGAGGAATGATAGCGAAGAGTTTCTAGATTGGTTATCGAATGTTGAAGAAATTTTTGACTTCAAGGAAGTACCTGAGCATCGTAGAGTTAAGTTGGTTGCTACTCGATTGAGGGGAAGAACTATGGCACGGTGGCAACAAACTAAACTTGCATGGGAAAGAATGGGAAAGTCGAAGATAGTTTCATGGGAGAAGATGAAGAAGTTGATGAAGGCTACTTTCTTGCCTTATAATTATCAGTCTCTTATGTATCAACGCTTACAGAATTGGAGAAAAGGGACAAAGTCAGTAAATGATTATGCAGATGTGTTTTATCAACTGATTGCTTAAAATAATATCATGGAGACGGAGGAAGAGTTGAAAGCTAGATTTGTTGGAGGATTGAGAATGCAAATTCAGGATATGGTGAATATGTTTGATCCAAGATCCGTTGCTGAAGCACACCAGAAGGCTCTAGCTTGGGAGAGGCAAGGTAGAAGAGGAGGTGGTGTGTTTACAAATTCCAACAATCAAGTGAAAGGGGCTAGTAGCAATACGAATGGTTCCAAGGATGTTGGAAAACCGGCTGTCAATGAAGTTGTTAAGACCAAGGTCAACAACAATTTCAAGTGTTATAACTGTCAGGAGTTTGGTCATAAGAGCAATGAATGTCCGAATCCTAAGAAGCGAACGATGGTTGCTGAGGTTGAGGATGAAGATGCAGAATTAGAATGTTCCAATTCACCAAAAGTTGAGGAGGAAGAAGAATTATTGTCAGGAGATAAGGGTTGTAATTTGATGATGAGGAGGTCGTGTTCGACACCAAAGCAAGATGATGATTCAAATTGGCTAAGGAGTAATATTTTTCAGTCAACGTGCACTATTTTGGGAAAGGTTTGTAAGTTCATCATCGATGCAGAAAGTTGTGATAACATCATCTCTACAGAAGCTGTAAATAAGTTGGCTTTAAAGATAGAGAAGCATCCCAAACCATACAAATTAGCTTGGTTGAGGAAAGGTGGGGAAGTGAAGGTTGGTCGAAGAGCTTGTGTAACTTTTTCCATCGGAACGAAGTATAAGGATGAGATTTGGTGTGATGTGGTAGATATGGATGTATGTCATTTGTTGTTGGGGAGACCATGGCAATACGATAGAGCCGTACAGCACGATGGTAGAACTAACTGCTATAGTTTCATGTTCGAGGGCAGTAAAATTACCTTGGTTCCTAAAAAGCGACAACAAAGAGAAAGCAAGTTGGAGGAAATCGAAGAACTAAAGACTCTGTTATCATTGAAGGAGTTTGTCAAAGAAGTAGAGGAAGAGCCTGAAGTATTTCTGTTGATTGGACGTGAAAGTAGTGAAACGGTTGAAATTCCTGAGGAAGTTAAGCTAGTGTTGAAGGAATTTGAAGATGTATTTCCTGATGAATTACGGAAAGAGTTACCACCGTTAAGAGACATACAACACAAGATTGATCTTGTTCTAGGAGCTGTGTTACCACATAGACCACATTATAGAATGAGTCCAAAGGAGCACGAAGAGTTGAGAAGGCAGGTGGAGGAGTTACTTGAACAAGGGCGCGTACAAGAAAGTTTAAGTCCTTGTGCAGTACCAGCTTTGTTAGTGCCAAAGAAGGATGGAACTTGGAGAATGTGCACGGATAGTCGAGCACTAAACAAGATTACAGTGACGTACAGATTTCCGATGCCAAGATTGGATGACTTGTTAGACCAGTTGAATGGAGCTGCTATTTTTTCAAAGATTGATCTAAAAAGTGGGTATCATCAGATTCGAATTCGACCAGTGGATGAATGGAACACAGCATTCAAGACGCGGGAAGGGTTGTATGAATGGCTGGTCATGCCATTTGGTCTTTCGAATGCCCCAAGTACTTATATGCGAGTGATGAATCAGATCTTTCGACCATTTATTGGAAAGTTCGTAGTGGTATATTTTGATGATATATTGATATGCAATGGAAGCACAGAAGAACACCTACAACACTCGCAAGAAGTGTTGATGATACTTCGTCAGGAGCAATTTTACATGGCAACAAAGAAGTGTGTGTTCATGGCTCGACGTGTTTTATTTCTGGGATATGTTGTATCTGAAGGAGGAATACAAGTGGATCAGAATAAAGTTGAAACAATCAAGGAATGGCCACAACCCAGGACGATAACAGAAGTTAGTAGTTTTCATGGTTTAGCATCATTCTACCGAAGGTTTATTCCACATTTCAGTAGCGTGATGGCACCTGTTACTGATTGTATGAAAGGCAAGCAGTTTTCATGGTCAAAGGAAGCAGGATTTGCTTTTGAGCGAATCATGGAATTTTTGACGACAGCACCAATTCTAGTTTTGTTGGATTTTCAGTTGCTATTTGAATTACATAATGATGCATCTAAAGTAGGAATTGGAGGGTTATTAAGTCAGAGAGGTCGTCCAATTGCTTATTTCAGTGAGAAGCTTTTGGGAGCAAAGATGAGATATAATACTTATGACGTAGAATTCTATGTTATCGTCCAAGCCATAAAACATTCGAGACACTATTTGTTTCATAAAGAGTTTGTGTTGTATATTGATCATGAAGCCTTGAAACATTTGTAGGGACAGGATAAGGTTGCAGCCAGGCATGCTTCATGGATCGCATACTTGCAACAGTTTAAATTTTTGGTAAAGCATAAGTCGGGAGCTACAAATCGTGTGGCGACGCATTGAGTAGAAGAAATCATTTGCTGACCACGATGAAAGTTAAAGTGACAGGGTTTGATGTATTTTCAGAATTGTTTGTTGAGGATCCTTAGTTTGCTAAGATTGTAGATGAAGTCAAGAAAGGGAAGATGGATGAGTATGCATTGGTAGATGGTTTTCTCTTCAAAGGAAATCAATTATGTATACCAGAGTGCAGTTTGCGAATGAAGATTGTAAAGGAATTGCATGAAGAAGGCCATGTGGGAAGAGATCGTACCTTGAAGTTGATTTCTCAATCATATTTTTGGCCTTCCATGAGGAAAGAAGTTGAAAGATTTGTGGAGAGATGTTACATATGTCAAGTTTCCAAAGGGACAGCTACGAATGCAGGATTGTATATGCCATTTGCCTGTGCCTACTAGACCATGGGTCGGTGTTAGCATGGATTTTGTTTTGGGTTTGCCAAGAAATCAATGAGGGAATGATTCTATATATGTTGTGGTGAATAGATTTTCGAAAATGGCGCATTTCATAGCTTGAAAAAAGACCGCCGATGCAGTCCGTGTTGCTCAGTTGATCTTTAAAGAAGTTTATCGACTACACGGGGTACCTAAGACCATTGTTTCTGACCGGGATACTCGATTTCTAAGTCATTTTTGGTTGAGTCTATGGAAGATGGTTGGGACTAAGCTTAATTTTAGTAGCGCCTATCATCCACAAACGGATGGGCAAACGAAAGTGGTGAACATATCTTTGGGAAATTTGTTAAGATGTCTTGTGAAGGATAATTTGAAGAGCTGGGATGTGAAACCATGTCGGGCAGAACTCGCACATAATCATGCCGTTAATCGGAGTACTGGATTCGGTCCATTTCAAGTGGTATATTCAGCAATTCCGAAGGGACCCTTGGATTTGTCGACAGTGCCACTTCAGAAAGGGGTTTCTAAACGAGCTTGTGATTTCGTGAATTAGTTGCAAGATTTATTTACAAAGAGATGAATGCAAATTTTTGAAAATATTTACAAATGAAGGATTTATTTTTAAATTGACACGAATAAGTTAAATATAGGTTTTGGTTATTCTCTTGAAAATTTATGTCATTTACTGGTCAAAATTTCCAACATAAATCAAGTTATCATAACAAATAGACAATAGTTTAACTTGTTGTTTCGGTTGATAACAAAGTGTAATTATAAAATGGATCCTTAGTTGGTTATCAAAGTTTATCAAAGTGGTATTTTCATTTCTTTTCAATAACAAATCAAATCAAATAAGTAAAAATAGTGCAAGGATTTCAATTGCTTGCTCTCTCATTATTTGCAAGAAAAATTTCACACCTAGCTCAGGTAAACTAAGGCCAGATATACCACCCATGCACTGCCTTTCGGGCTTATGTGAGGGGAGTACAGAGCATGGCGAGTGCACACACTTATATGCATACACTATCGACCGTAGGTGGTTTTTATTAAGTCTTTTCTTTTTACATACATGTGTTCCATACATCATAACCGTGAGGACTTTTAAATGAGTATGAAAGCACATAATCAAAAATTCCAAGTAATCACCCCTGCATAACCGTGAGGACTTTTAAATGAGAGTGAATACTTGGATGTTATTATTATTACTATTTTTTTTTGAGAGGGAGTTTTGCAAAATTATCTTAGAACCATTTAACTTAGAAGACAAAAAAAATGTTATATCCTTTACTTTAAATTCACCACTTTTAAAACAAAGATTTTCAATTAGGATGTATTTCATAATTAACACGTATGAACCTTCCTATATACCAGTTAAACCATTGTTATTTATAATCAAACTTCATTTTTATTTTTGTTAAGACGAATAAATTTTCAAAAATTTCAATTTAATAAACCAAAACCATATATTCATCCTATAGTGTTTCTTTAAAAATAAATCAAAATGCTAAAAAAAAATTGTATTTTAAAATTTTGATATTTTTTTGAGTTTTGGAAGAAAAAAATGAAAATTTAATCATGAAAAATCAACAAGAAAATGAGTCTCCCCCCACACTTGATTTTGACTGTGTCCCCACAGTCAACCCAAGTGGAAGGAGAAAAATAAAATAAAAATCTAATATTTACATGAAAAATTATTATTTACAAGAGATGAGAAAGTATATAGTCAAAAAGTAAATGAAACGGACTTCCAAAGACCAATTCATTTGTCTCGTCAAATGCGTGAGACACGGCTTAAGCACGAAAAACCAAATCGTAAAAGAATTTGAAGTTGATTGTCGATTTGGAAAAACGAATGTCGTTTTATTAAAAATCGTACGAGTTGTTTTATTTTCGATGATTTTCAGGGTCGATAAAACAATTGATTGAAGTTCATGTTTATTTTCACCAATTTGAAATTCAAGCTTATCATTGAAAACATTTTCACAATTATTGATTTCAAAATCAAAATGGTGATTTTCATCTTCCCCTTCGGAATTTAACAACTCGTCATCCAAAAGTCCAAAAAAATTCGTGTTCATTAAATTCGTCTTCCTTTGTTGGATTATCAACAACTTTATTACATAAATCAAGTTCAAAATTCAAAGTTGTTGTATTCAAATTTTCAGAAAAAGGAAGATCGAAATTTAAATCGAGTTTCGCACCCTCAAGAGAATTGAAATCCAACTCAATTACCATATTTTCAACAACTTGATTAAGATCGTCATTATCAAATTCAAAAGTTGTTATTTGAAAATCGTCGATTTGGGTAAAAGATGGATTATCACTTGACTCATCACACGTTGAGATTTGATTTTGTTGTTCACGTTGTTTCATATAAGTTTCAAACAACAAATTCGTGTGATCATCGTAAATTTCATTCATTTGTTCAACAAAATCCTATTTATAGTTATTAAATTGAGAATTTTCGACTTGGATCTGTTGAGAACAAAAATTTTCACTCGTAACATGGTTAAGATTATTCCCATTGCCAAATTCGTTTGAAAAGTTGTTCCCATTTTCATGTTGAGTTTGGAATTCATTTTGGAGTTCGAAATTAAATTGGCATGGGTTATAATCGTAATTGTTTGAATTTTGAATTGAATTCAAATTTTGAAATCCTCGACTCGAGTTATTACACAAATCAGAATTACATAAATCATTTATCTCTTGATTTTGTCGTGTAGAAAGTTCGAGTAAAGATGAAATTATTTCAATGCTATTTTGAAGAGTCGAACGTTGGTCATCGTTTTGAAAAAAAATTTGTTCGAAATTTGAATTATTTACACAATAGTTGTTAAAATATCCATACGAATTTGGAGTGAACTCATATGGATTATATTGATTTTCGCAGTTAAATTCAAGCGAGTAAGAAAAAGGAAACTCGGACATTTTCAAGAATTTTTTTTTTGGTTTTTTTTTTTATAAACAAAAATATTTACAAGTAGAATCTATTTTTCAGAATCGGAAATTGATTTTTGTTTTGTTTTTGGATTTCAATTTTTTTTTTTAAAATTTTTTTTTGGATTTTTGGAATTTTGATTTGAAAATTTTCAAAAGAAAAGAAAAAAAAAACTAAGTTAAGAAATATTAACAAATTTTTTTTTTAGTTTTGGATTTTAAATTTTTTTTGTTTTTTTTTACTATGCATGAACTAATGCAACTAAGTGAATGCAAGGGTTAATTACAAATGATTTATCCTAAGTTAACCCAAAATTGTATATTCACAAATTGTCTTAGGTAAACAAGATAGTTCTCTGCCAGGTAACGGGCAGGATTTATCGGTGCACCACGAATCACCGTAGCAATGCGGCCGAAGGTTTAAATACCTTCAAAGGAACAACCACTATAATATTTGCGAATCACCGTAATATTTATAAATGGTTATTACTCTGCCGTAGCCTAGACACCAAGAAATTGAATTGTTCAAAAAAAAGACAAATTGTCAATATACAATTAAGTGTTATCGATGTCTAACCGTTATTATTAATCAAAATCTAAATTGAAATGCAAAACAGAAACTAAACGTGTATTAACAATGCAACTACGAATGAATTTTTTTTATTTTTTTAAAATGCAAATGCAAGCAACCAACAATTAAATTCAAATAAAACTAGAAATGAAAGCAGAATTTTTTAGCAAGCAGAGCAATTTATTTTGGCTAGCTAAGGAAGCAATTTTTAGCAAGCTATTCTTCCTTTATTTTCTGCTTTAGCAACCTGAAAATTAAAAACTAAGATATATACAATATTATTATTTTTTTGGTTTTTTTTTCGAAAGGAAACTTAAAAGTAGGGTTTTACTTAAAAAAAATAATTTTTTTTTTAAAGAGCACAAAGATAAACGTTCAAATAGTTAACATACTTAGCCCACAAAAAGGTGCAATCTATAAATAATTTAATCTACTCACTCAAGCCACATGAAGTCAAAATCAATTGACCATCAAAGTTTAAAATCACGCCCAATTCCAATTCATTTTTCTTAACAGAAACCAGGTCGACCACCAGAATTTAAGAAAGAAAAAAAAAACTCAGGAAACTAGCAGAAATCAAAATTACATAAATTGAAAGCCACCGCAACTTGTGATTGAACTCAAGTAACTCGCAATCAAAAATTTGCTCAACCGAGATTACCCAATTTGTAGAAATCAAAATCAAAAGCAACATGCGAAATCGAAATCCTGTATTCAGTTGGGTTGATTCAATTGGATAGCTAGTTGGAGGAGGTCGCGATGGGTGTTCGATTGCTTGATGAAGTTGCGGTGGTTGAAGGTGGCGATTTGGACTTGCAGTGGTGGTCAGGGTGACTCGATCGCGGGTTTGAGGGAGTTTGGATGATGTCGATTGCTGAGTAGTAGGCGTTTGTCTTCGTGGTTGAGTTTCGATGTTGTGGTGGTGTAATTAGAAGTCGCGATTCGTACTGTAGAAGAGGGGTGATTGGGGTTTCGGTCGCTGGTGTTCGATTGCTGAGTTGTAGGAGGAGGCTATGTCGGCGATGGGTTGAAGTGAGGAAGCTTTCAGGCAGTTTGGTTCACTTTGGAGTGACTGGAAGGGATGTTGACGCTGGAGTTTCTCAGCAGTGGAAGTGCTTTGGTTGCTGTTTGATTTTGTGATGCAATGTATGCTGCAGGGATGACCAAAGGTTGGTGGGAAGAAAATGGAGCGGTAGTTGAAGGGGGGTAGCAGTGGAAGGAAGAAAATGTCACTGCTGTTCGTGTTGATGATTGTGGAGATTCGATTGCCGGCAGAGTTTGGGCGATTGGTCGTTTGGGTTTGTGGATTTGGGTTCAAGCAATTTGTCAAGCGAGGCGGTTCAAGTTGCTTAGTTGCCATAGCGTGGTATGTATGAAGCTGTGGAATTTGGGGAGATGTTTCAGGGTATGTTCAAGTTTGTCAAATGTCAGGGGTTGGTTGCTTTCTTTGGGCAGTGAGTGATATGAGGATCTGTTGCAAGACTGTGGTACAGTGGTGGTTTGGCAATGAAATGATGGTGGATGTTGCGACGGTTTGGTGCAGTACACAGTGGTGTGTTTTTGTGAAGATGAAGAACGAAGAGAAACTGTCAGCAGTGGTGTTGACTGGAGAGGTAAATGGAGGTGATGGTTGATGTAGTGCAGTTTGAAGTTAATCAGCAATGAACTGTGATGAAGGCTTGTGGAGATTCTTGTGGAGATTGTTTTATGTAGGCAGGATGATTTTTTATACAATAAAAGGTGATGTAACAGTTTTGTGGGTGTTAATGTTGATGTACAAGATGAAGAGTGAAGAATGTGCTGTTATACAGTGCACAGAGGGTTGTGCACTAGAGTGTGACAGTGTAGGAAGGTAGAAGAAATTGAAATGTAAAATAAAATGTAAACGAAATGATTTTTTTTTTTTGGAAATTGAGGATGTGTTTTTTTTCTTTTGTAAATGCAAATGAAAAAGAAACTAGCAAACTACAAAATCAAAATGCACACAAACACAATTTTTTTTTCTTTTGTTTTTTTTATATGTACAAACACAAGCAAAACAAACACACGAAAATTAAGCAAAAATAATTCGAAGAATAGAAATTTAAATCAACGCACTTCCCCGACAACGGCGCTAAAAACTTGTTCTTCGACGGAAATTCTATCGGTTTAGAAAACCGTCAAACGAATTTTGAAATAAAATTTATACCGCAAGCGCACGGTGTACGAATGTAGCACGCGGCGAATACGGGTCGATCCGCAGGGAATAAATGATTTTAAAATTCTACTCAATCAAATTAACCAAAGTTGGAAGAGTGATTAACTTAAAAAAAATGACAAAAGAAAATAGATAAAAATATGAGAGTGTTAAGGCAATTTAGAGGCTATTTTCACTCTCTAGATCACATAAATCAACAAAATGAAGTTATGATCTCTCTTTTCTTGTCGTTAGTGAATTAGTTGATGTGCTTATCATAAGTATGGTATATTTGTGTTATTAATTAGCTCAATATAAACCATCAAACTATAACACAATCACTAATACACTTTTAACTCTCATGATATATGACAACAAAGTTGAAATAAAAATCTATTTTAAGCATAGCCTATTAACTATTGTTTAGAAATATAGGCTATCAAATTTCAATTTCAACATTCACTTCTTTTCCATAATCATATTTAGATGAAGAGGCAATTTGTGTTATGTTTGTTTAAGCATAGCCTATTTGTTATGAACAACATAGACTATCAAATTCAAAGCTAAACAACATCATTAAACCACTTCAAGTGTTTCCATTAAAGCACAAAAAGAGAGTATAAACATCATAATGTTGCATCTACATACTAGAGAGCTTCATTACCCCTAAATTGTAGGGATTAAGCTCTCAAATTTGTTATCAAATTAACAAATGTAGAAAGCAACATGAAAGCAAAAAGAAAGGAAAATGAAAGCTAATGGAAAAGACAACTATTCTAATTGCATAAAGGAAAATCTACACTACTTGCATAAAAGGAAATGAACATGTAATTAAAAAGAAACAATAATTAACATTGCATAAAAGAAAAGAATTACATAAGAGAAGAAATGGCTAAGTAGCCATGAAAAGAGAAAGAGAGCTTTCTTTTATTTTCTAAACTAAAACTAACTAACTAAGAGGAAGATGGCTACATGAAACATAAGGGGTATTTATACAAGTTAGAAACCCTAATGCCTATTTTTGGGGAGTACCCAAAATGCCCCTTAGGAAGTGTGGAGGCCAAGTAAACATTAACATGTCTTAATCCCCCATTAAATGTACATGAAACCATTAGCTCCATAAGCATGTGCATTAGCCTTTAATTTGTACATTAAGGTAGGTGGGTAGGTGGGGTCCTCCATGTTCTTCACTTTGAATTATTTCCATCATCGTTCCTTTGTATTAATTTTGTGCATGCATATCTTTATGAAATCACTTCTATTTGAGATCAATTTCCTACAAAAATATATACAAATTTTCAATTAATTTTTCTCAAAGAAATATATGCACTTAAATGACCGTTTTGCCCCTATATGAAGATGAATATGTGAAAATTTGGAATTAATATGAATTTTGGTTAAAACAAGTTAAAATACCCAATATGATTATTTATTTAATTTAAATAGAATAAATATGGTGGTAAAAATATGCACATTTACGTGCGCATCAGGGGCGTCACAGGATTGTTCATGAACGATTGCTTAAGTCAAATAAGAAGTATAAGCAACTGGCAGATAAGAAGCGAAGGAGTGTGGACTTCAAAGAGGGTGATTTTTTTTACGCAGTATTGACGAAAGATCGTTTTCCAGTTGGAACTTACAACAAATTGAAAGTTAGGAGGATTGGTCCAGTAGAAATCTTGAAAAGGATCAATGATAATGCTTATCGATTAAAGTTGCCGGATCATGTCCATACTGCCGATGTTTTCAACGTTAAACATTTGATTCCGTATCATGGGGATAACCTTGTCGAAGAAGAGGAAAATGAGAATTCGGGGTCGAATTCATTTCAACTAGGGGAGGATGATGCAGCGCATACCAGAATAGGTCGCGAACGACCTTCCCTAGGTCGCTCCTCTAGCCTAGGTCGTGAACGACCTTCCCTAGGTCGCCCCGCCAGCCTAGATCGATCCTCCAGCCTAGGCCGCGAACAACCCCTAGGTCGCGAACGACCTTCGTGCCTCTTCCTCCTTAAATCGAGCGAATGGAATCATGCCACAAGCTCCAGCCTAGATCGCGAACAAGACTATGCCGCGAGCTCCGCCTAAGTTGCGAACGAACTTCCTTTAGGTCGCGAAATGTTAAGTCGCTCCAAGTCTTTAAGTCGCCTGATTTCCTTAGATCGTTCAAACTTCATGTTTTATGGTGTAAGTCGTAGGTCGCTTATAGGATAGGTCGCGAGAGACCTGTGTTGTGTTGTGCAATGTTTGTTGATAAGCCGTAGGTCATACGTGCTGGGTAATCTGTTAAGTCGCGTAATGTGGTGTATGTTAAGTTGTTTGTTGTATGTAGTAATTTCTGTTGTTAAGCCGACCATGTAAGTCGTGAATCGTGTTATGTTGAGTGTGTGTTGTGTTGTAAAGCCTATAAATAGGCGGGTTGTGTAATTGTACAGGTTGGTTGATTTTGAATAAAATTTTGAGTGCTTTGTGCCTCTTTTAAAATTGGAATTTGAGTGTGAGCTCCTTTCTCCATCTTCGGTTATTCGAGCGCGCTCGAATCAACGAACTTAAAGCCGATTCATGGAATCTCGTGCGCGAGATCAACGTCGAAGAATCGTAGATCTTTTAACACGGTATCGTGCGCGATCAACACGTTGGAGATAGCTAAAATCCGGTATCTCGCGAGATCAATGGATTAGGGCATTTGGGTATCTTTAATCCATCGATTTATCTTGTTTCATCTAATCGTTTCATCGACTAGTTTGATACAGAATCTTAGTTTCGTTGTCACCCGTTAATCCACTGCGTCAAGATTACACAGTCGAATTACGGAAAAATTGGCGGTTAGTTTTCCTCAACCTAATATTTAGTCGACTTGAATTATACACTTGCGGTTTTTCTATTAAATTAATGATTTGATTATCATGTTAAATAATTATATTTAATTAGTAATTATTAGTTATTTTGGTATAATTTGCTCATGTTCTTTACTTAAATTTAGAGTTCGCATTGTTAGCTCAACAGTGATGTAGGTAAAACCAATTTCGAGATATCTTATGAAAGGTATCATCATTTTAGTTTATAATAGTTTCCCAAAATTAAATCATTTTAGTTCATAATACTAGAAAACCAAAGAATATCTGATGCCCTGGTACAACCAAAATTATTGAAAACAAAATAAAAATGAATTATAAAGATACTTCCATTTTCAAAATATAGTGCTCCTAAAGAGGTAATAGTTCTTCCTCTTGAAAATTGAGCTTATGTCACACATCTTTTTTAATCCTTATTCAAAACATACAATGTATACGGATATTTATAATATTTATTTATAGAGTTCATCTCAAGTACTTCTACTATTTAGCATTTGAGTGGTATGATATAATATTTATATTCATATATAACATGTATTATTTCAATCAAATTCTATAAGTTTATTTATTATTCTGAAAAATGTATGAATGTTAATCTGCTGAATTGCAATGCAGCCACAAAATTATTATTGTTTTTATGTTAATGACAGCCACTGTATTAGATGCAATGAATGCTCATTTTGAACTACATTTATTTTTTCATGACGCAATCAGTCTTGAAATGTTGCATATTCAGCTGGAATATACTTCAAGAATTTTCGGCTAACATTTGCAAAAATAGTTTAAAGTCAATATTTTAAGACTATTAGGCTGGATAATTCAGTTTATATGATTACTTGGTAGTTCATATCACAATGATTTACTCTAAATTGTTTATGCCTTAGCATTATTATCAATTTCTAATACATACGCTTTCAAGAATCACTAGAGTACAGACTATGTAGGATTTTCCACTAGAAATATGATATACTTAGATAAGCTGTAATGCGAATTGCAGCAAAAGCTTAATGACTTTAGTAGCGCTTGTTCCATTAGATGCGCTAGATGTTCCTATTGAAATATTAAACTTGATTTATTAATTTCTAGACGTTTCTTACTATTAAATTTCTAGAGTCTCCTTGTATTTGATAGAATTTGGTGAGAGCTCTAGAATTTTATATTAGTTGCTAGAAATAACAATTACATGATAGTTATGTTTCTAGAGTTTCCTAAAAAGTCATTTCTAGAGTTGTCAAATGAGTAATTTTTCTAGAGTATTCTATATCTAGAATGTTCAATTGGGTAATATAAATAGAGGAGCTCTTTCCTCATTTTGTATCAATCAATTAAGCAAGAAATAAATCATCAATAAATAAAAGTTTTCTACAATAAAATAAAATAAAAACTCCTCTTTCTTATATTCTCTCCCTCTTTCTCAAAAAACATTCAACAAAGTGGTATCAGAGCGAGGATTTTTTACAAGATAGAGATGGCGAATAATGGCGTCCCCTACAAGTTGCAATGCTTACCAAGAACAATTATGATAATTGGAGTTTAAGGATGATGGCTCTCCATGGAGCACACGACGTGTGGGAGAAAGTTGAAAATGGCTATACTGAACATGAGAATGAAGATGGTTTATGTCAATTTCAAAGAGATGGTTTGAGAAAATCAAGGACAAGGGACAAGAAGGCTCTTTGCCTAATTTATCAAGCATTGGATGATGACACCTTTGAAAAAAAAATTGAATCAAACTCGGCCAAAGAAGCATGGGAGAAGCTTCGAACGTCTTACAAGGGAGCTGATCATGTTAAAAAGGTACGTCTTCAAACTTTAAGAGGAGAGTTTGAAAGTTTCATATGAAAGAAGGTGAACTTGTTTCTGATTACTTCTCAAGAGTTCTAGTGGCTAGTAATAATATTAAAAGAAATGGTGAGAAGTTAGATGATGTAAGAATTATGGAGAAGATTCTTATATCATTAGACCCAAAGTTCGAACATATTGTCCCATCATTGAAGAACCAAAAAAGTTGGAGACCATGTCAATAGAGGAAAAGTTTCGAGGGCCTCACCTGGGTCCTCCACAAATCAGGACCGATGTATCACTTATTGGATAGTACTGAATATAATCATCCATCGGCTGTGATTAACAACCGTAACAGTCCCGATGCATACATCCAAAAAAATATCGATCTTGATCAGGGATGATCATACCTTAGTGGTGTAAAATCAAAATATAGTTTTGCATTGCCTTTGTATTCACTGTGAAGTTGGGAACATATAATTTAAGGGGGTGCCTGATCACTAGTACTCTTAGCACTATCCCTTTTAGTTGCATAATTTTACTATATTTCAATCATATGATCGCTTTGGGTCCCAGTTTTTGAATGCACATATAATCGGTTAAACTTTTTTTACCATACCCGCTCAAAAGTATGCAATCAAGAGAAGTTTTTCCATTGAAATTTGATTTATAATTAAAAAATTAAAGTATGCAATAAGAAACTTATTTTTCAATATTAATCATGCTAAATTGTAACACATGCATGTATCAAGGTGCTCCAGTAAAAGTAAGAAAACCAAGTGACTACAATCATATATTTGCTGCATCACTTAGTCCAAGTAAATCTAATATGAATCTCTATCTTGCAGCAGTTTAATTGGCACTTAATTCAGTAGGAGGTCTACAGGGCCCCGATCGCGCCTTTGTAGTAGGATTTTCATGCTATTTTACCGAATCAAAAGTAAGGGACTCCTTTACTCTTTTGGGTCCCTTAGATTTTTTGACCTTGTCAACGATTGAGATTCGATATATTTAATATCAACTTAGTCCTAGCATTTAAACTCTAATTAAAATTTAAGCGCAAAATTAATTATTTACCTTTACGAATTAGCCAATTTTGCAGCGTAGAATCCTTATACATATATGGAAAGCAAGAGCGAGAGCAGTCAAATAAAACACGTATCGATAATTTTTTCTCTTCGATCTAATTTATATTCAAAATTTATCACTTAATTAAAACTCTTTCTTTTTACCACCTTCGTACTTCAACCTAAAATACACAATTGAAAAAAAATGCTAATCTAATAGAAGAAGAGATATATTATATTGATATAACCATAGATCTCAAAGCCATTTCCATAGCAGTGCAAACAAACCCACTCATTAGAGTATTACAATTAAAACTTAGTAGTGTAATAAACATCATAGCTGACTTAGGGGCACACATCATTGAGGAATTATTATTTTAACTGACACAAAATGAAGCTGACTGCTTCAGTATCAAGCTTCTACATACAATTCAACGCAACGTATCCGTAGAAGCTTCTAATTTTGCACATTCATAAATCAGGAAATATCCTAGTATTGCATTATATGATTGCTAATTTATGTAATCGAACCCTAATTAATGTTGAAGGAAGCAGAGTTCAGTATGAAATGCATATCTGTTTTTATGATGATTTATGTGATATAGATGATGCTATGTCAACTAAATCATCATAGAAGCAGACATGCACTTCATATTGGACTCCACCTCCTCCAAAATTAGTTAGGGTTTGATTACATAAATCAGCAATGATATGATGCAATGCTCGGATATTACCTGGTCTATGAATGTGAAAATTCTAAGCTTCTATGGATACATTGCGCCGAATCGTGTGTAGAAGCTTGATGTTGAAGCGATCATCTTCATTTTATGGTAGTTGAATAAAAATTCCTCAGTCATGCGTGCTCCTAAATCAGCTATGATGTTTATTGCTCTATTGAGTTTTGATAGCAATACTCTAATGAGTGGATTTGTTTGTGCTGCTATGGGAATGGCTTTGAGATCTATGGTCATATCCATATAATCCATCTCCTCTTCTACTTGATTAGGCATTGATTTTTATTGTCGATTATGGATTAAGGGTTGAAGTACGAAGGTGGTAAAAAAAGGAGTGTTAATTGAGCGATAAGTTTCGAAGATAAATTAGATCAAAGAAAAAGAATTATCAATACGTGTTTTGTTGACTGCTTTCGTTGTATCTATAAGGATTCTGCGTTGTAAAATAGGGTAATTCCATCAAGGAAAAATAATTAATTTCGCGTTTAAATTTTGGGATGTAATTGGAGTATAACTGCTAGGATTGAATCGGTATTAATTTTGAGATTAATTTGTTCATTTGCTAGTCATTTCATGGTCGAACATACATATTTACCTCAGTTTTCTAGCTATCCACTAATCAATCAATCATTCAAAGCGGATTAACCCATATAAGTGAGCAATGTATTATGTAAGTTGTAATCTTAAGTCCAAAAACAAAATACTAAAATCACAGGTGACTTCAATTATAAATCAAACATTTTAATGATTTTATTTTTGATTTAATCCTTAATTTTGATTGGCATGTACATGCGTCAGAATGGGAGAATTTTCAACCTTGTAACGATATGCCTTTCAAACACATAAGATGACATTTAATACATCTGCGGTATTCGTGTGCTGGTCATGTAGGCATTCGAAAGGCATACCATTTGGGTAAAAGAAAAGAAAGACAAGAAGAAAGAAATATAGAATCTCACTATGCATGGAAATCATATATAATAGAACATAAGATAGTACATATAGTCACTCACTCACAAACATCTGAGTTACAACAAGCACAAACTTCAACCGAGAACGGTATATCTTCCTGCCTCCACTATGCTGATACGTAACTACATATAAAAGACAATAGAAATAAATAAACAACTAGATAATGACATAGCCCCTTGCTCCATGCTCCTCCAAAATGCATCTGTTAGAGCAAGGACTACTTGGCTAATTAAAATTAGAGTACCCAAAAGTTTAAGGGAAAGAAAGAAAAAAAAATTAGGTCAGACATGGGTATAGTGTGAGTAATCTTAAATCATATGCTTTGTTATAGTTATAAATCCTTCGAAACAAAGGTATCTCATAAGACCACACCGCACGTAAACACGGATGGGTTATTACCTTACGATACCCATACCATTTCAAATAGAAAATTCGTTGATATTATAATTAAGTCTAGGGTTTAAAATATATATTTAATATACGCGGAATGATTACATTAATTACATTCAAAAGCATATTTAATATACTACAAAGTTCATAAGACACGTACCACAAAATAGACTCCATACAATAATATGGCTACTGGGGTACCATCTTTCATAATACACTTTTAGAGATAATGTATCGAGGGCCTCACATGGACCCTCGACAAATCAGGGCCGACTTATCACTTTCTGGATAGTGCTGAATCTAATCATCCATCGGTTGTGATTAAAAACCGTACTAGTCCCGAAGCATACATCCAAAAATAATGTCGATGTAGATCAAGGATGATCATACCCTAATGGTGTAAAAGCAAGATATACTTTTGCATTGCCTTTGAATTCACTGTGAAATTGGGCACAAAGACTTTAAGGGGGTGCCTGATTACTAGTACTCTTAGCACTATCCTTTTTAGTTGCAAATTTTGCTACATTTCAATCATATGATCGCTTTGTATCCTACTATTGAATGCGCATATAATTGGTTAAACTTTTCTTACCATACCCACTCATAAGTATGCAATCAAGAGAAGTTTTTCCATTGAAATTTGATTTATAGTTAAAAAATTAAAGTATGCAATGAGAAGCTTATTTTTCAATACTAATCATGCTACAGTTCTAACCTTTGATCTATATGCATGTTTCAAGGTGGTGTAGTAAATGTAAGAAAACCAAGTGACTATGGTCCTTTATTTGCTGCATCACTTGGTCCAAGTAAATCTAATCTGAATCTCTCTCTTGCAGCAGTTTGATTGACTCTTAGTTCAGCAGGAGGTCTACAGGTCCCCGATCTCGCCATTGTAGTATGATTTCCATGCTATTTTACCGAATCAAAAGTAAGGGAACTACTTTAGTCTTTTGGGTCTCTTAGATTTTTTGTCCTTGTCAAGGATTGAGAGTCGATATACTTAATATCAACTCAGTCCTAGCATTTAAACTCCAATTAAAATTTAAAAGCAAAATTAACTATTTGCCTTTAATTAGCCAATTTTACAGCGTAGAATCCTTATACATACAGGGAGAGCAAGAGCGAGAGTAGTCAAATAAAACACGTACCAATAATTTTTCTCTTCGATCTAATTTATCTCCAAAATTTATCACTTAATTAAAACTCTTTCTTTTTACCACCTTTGTACTTCAACCCGATATACACAATTGAAAAAAATACTAATCTAATAGAAGAAGTGATATATTATATGGATATGACCATAGATCTCAAAGCCATTTCCATAGAAGTACAAACAAACCCACTCATTAGATTATTACTATTTAAAGTCATTAGTGTAATAAACGTCATAGCTGACTTAGGGTCACACATCACTGAGGAATTTTTATTTTAACTGCCACAAAATGAAGCCGACTGCTTCAGCATCAAGCTTCTATATACGATTCGGTGCAACGTATCCGTAGAAGCTTCTAATTTTTCACATTCATAGATCAGGAAATATTCAAGTATTGCATCATTTGATTGTTGATTTATGTAATCGAACCCTAACTAATTTTGAAGGAGGCAGAGTTCAGTATGAAGTGCATGTCTGTTTTTATGATGATTTATGTGGCATAGATGATGTATGTCAACTAAATCATCAATAGAAGCAGACATACTCTTCATGTTGGACTCCGCTTCCTCCAAAATTAGTTAGGGTTCAATTACATAAATCAGCAGTGATATGATGCAATGCTCGTATATTCCCTGGTCAATGAATGTGCAATTAGAAGCTTCTACGGATACATTGCGTCGAATCGTGTGTAGAAGCTTAATGTTGAAGTGATCATCTTCATTTTGGGGCAGTTGAAATGAAAATTCCTCAGTAATGCGTGCTCCTAAATCAGCTATGATGTTTGTTGCACTACTGAGTTTTGATAGCAATACTCTAACTAGTAGATTTGTTTGTGCTGCTATGGGTATGGCGTTGAGATCTATGGTCATATCCATATAATCCATCTCCTCTTATACTAGATTAGACATTGATTTTTCTTGTCAATTGTGGATTTCGGGTTGAAGCATGAAGATGGTAAAAAAGAGAGTTTTAGTTGAGTGATAAGTTTCGAAGATAAATTAGATCAAACAGAAAGAATTATTGAAACATGTTTTGTTTGACAGCTCTAGCTGTATATATAAGGATTCTAAGTTGTAAAATAGAGAAATTCCGTCAAGGAAAAATAATTAATTTCGTGTTTAAATTTTAGGATGTGATTGGAGTATAAATGCTAGGATTGAATCGGTATTAATTTTGAGACTAATTTGTTCATTTGCTAGTCATTTCTTGGTCGAACATACATACTTACCTCGGATTTCTTGCTGTCCATTGATCAATCAATCATTCAAAGTGGATTAACCTATATAAGTGAGTAATGTATTATGTAAGTGGTACTCTTAAGTCCAAAAACAAGAAATTAAAATCACACATGACTTCAATTATTAATTAGACATTTTCATGATTTTTTTTAATACTTAATTTTGATTGGCATGTATATGCGTCAGAATGGGAGAATTTTCAACCTTGTAACGATATGCCTTTCTAACACATAAGATGACATTTAATACATCTACGGTATTAGATTGCCGATCATGTAGGCATTCGAAAGGTAGACCATTGGGGTAAAAGAAAAGAAAGACAAGAAGAAAGAGATATAGAAACTCACCATGCATGAAAATCATATATTATAGAACATAAGATAGTACATACGGTCACTCACTCACAAACAGCTGAGTTACAATAAGCACTAACTTCAACCGAGAATGATATAACTGCATGCCTCCACTATGCTGATACATAACTACATACAAACAACAATAGAAATAAATAGAAAACTATTTAACGACATAGCCCCCGCTCCACGCTCCTCCAAAATGCATCCGCAAGAGCCGGGACCACTTAGCCACTTAAAATTAGTACCCAAGAGTTTAAGGGAAAGAAACAAAAACACTAGGTCAGACATGGGTCTAATGTGAGTAAGCTTAAATCATATGCTTTGTTACAGTTATAAATCCTTTTAAATAAAGGTATCTCACAACACCGCGCCGTACGTAAACACGAATGGGTTATTACCTTACGATAACCATACCATTTCAAATAGAAAATCCGAAGATATTATAATTATGTCTAGGGTTTAAAATATATATTTAATATAGGCGGAATGATTACATTAATTACATTCAACAATATATTTAATATACTACTAAGTTCATAAGACACGTATCGCAAAATAGATTCCATACAATAATATGGCTACTGGGGTACCGTCTACCATAATACACTTCTAGAGAAAATGTATCGAGGGCCTTACATGGGCCCTCGACAAATCAGGACCAACTTATCACTTACTGGATAGTACTAAATATAATCATCCATCGGCTGTGATTAACAACCGTACTAGTCCCGAAGCATACATCCAAAAATACTATCGATCTAGATCAGGGATGATCATACCCTTGTGGTGTAAAAGAAAGATATACTTTTGCATTGCCTTTGAATTCACCGTGAAATTGGGTACATAGACTTTAAGGGGGTGCCTGATTACTAGTACTCTTAGCACTATCCCTTTTAGTTGCATAATTTTGCTATATTTTAATCATATGATCGCTTTGTATCCTAGTTTTTGAATGCGCATATAATCGTTAATTTTTTCTTACCATACCCACCCAAAAATATACAATCAAGTGAAGTTTTTCCATTGAAATTTGATTTATAGTTAAAAAACTAAAGTATGCAATGAGATACTAATTTTTCAATATTAATCATGCTATAATTTTAACCTTTGATTTGCATGCATGCTTCAAGGTGCTCCAGTAAAAGTAAGAAACCCAAGTGACTACAATCCTTTATTTGCTGCATCACTTGGTCGAAGTAAATCATCTAAATCTCTATATTGTAACAGTTTGATTAACACTTAATTCAGCAGGAGGTCTACAGGGCCCCGATCGCGCCTTTGTAGGAGGATTTCCATGCTATTTTACCGAATCAAAAGTAAGGGAACTCCTTTAGTCTATTTGGTCCCTTAGATTTTTTGACCTTGTCAAGGATTGAGAGTCGATATGTTTAATATCAACTCAGTCCTAGCATTTAAACTCCAATTAAAATTTAAACGCAAAATTAATAATTTACCTCTACGAATTAGCCAATTTTACAGCGTAGAATCCTTATACATACGGGGAGAGCAAGAGCGAGAGCAGTCAAATAAAAGACATATCGATAATTTTTTCGCTTCGATCAAATTTATCTTCAAAATTTATCACTTAATTAAAACTCTTTCTTTTTACCACCTTCGTACTTCAACTCGAAATACAAAATTGAAAAAAAAAGCTAATCTAATAGAAGAAGAGATATATTATATGGATATGACCATAGATCTAAAAGTCATTTCCATAGCAGTACAAACGAACCCACTCATTAGAGTATTACAATTAAAACTCGGTAGTGTAATAAACATCATAGCTAACTTAGGGGAACACATCACTGAGGAATTTTTGTTTTAACTGCCACAAAATGAAGCTGGCTACTTCAAAATCAAGCTTCCACATACGATTCGGCACAACGTATGCGTAGAAGCTTCTAATTTTGCACATTCATAGATCAGGAAATATCCGAGTATTGCATCATATGATTGGTGATTTATGTAATCGAACCCTATCTAATTTTGGAGGAAGATTTCAGTATGAAATGCATGTCTGTTTTTATGATGATTTATGTGACATAGATGATGTTATGATAACTAAATCATCATAAAGCAGACATGCACTTCATATTGGACTCCACCTCCTTCAAAATTAGGTAGGGTTCGATTACATAAATCAACAATGATATGATGGAATGCTTGGATATTCCCTGGTCTATGAATGTGCAAATTGGAAGCTTCTACAGATACATTGCGCCGAATCGTGTGTAGAAGCTTGATGTTGAAGCGATCATCTTCATTTTGTGGCAGTTGAAAGAAAAATTTCTCAGTAACGCGTGCTCCTAAATCAGCTATGATTTTATTGCACTACTGAGTTTTGGTAGCAGTACTCTAATGAGTAGATTTGTTTGTGCTACCATGGGAATGCCTTACAGATCTGTGGTCATATCCGTATAATCCATCTCCCCTTCTAATTTATTAGCCATTGATTTTTCTTGTCAATTGTCAATTTCGGGTTGAAGTATGAAGATAGTAAAAAAGAGAGTTATAATTGAACGATAAGTTTCGAAGATAAATTAGATCAAATAGAAATAATTATCGATATGTGTTTTTTTTACTGCTCTCACCGTATCTACAAGGATTCTTTGTTGTAAAATTGGGTAATTCCGTCAAGGAAAAATAATTAATTTTGCGTTTAAATTTTAGGATGTGATTGGAGTATAAATGCTATGATTGACTCGTTATTAATCTTGAGAATAATCTGTTCATCTGCTAGTTATTTCTTGGTCGACATACATATTTACCTTGGATTCTAGCTGTCCGTTAATCAATCAATCATTCAAAGAGGATTAACCTATATAAGTGAGCAATGTATTATGTAAGTGGTACTCTTAAGTGCAAAAAAAAGATATTAAAATCACAGGTACTTCAATTGTTAATCAGACATTTTCATGATTTTATTTTTGATTTAATCCTTAATTTTGATTGGCATGTACATGCGTAAGAATGGGAGATTTTTCAACCTTGTAACGATATGCCTTTCTAACACACAAGATGACGTTTAATACATCTACGGAATTCGTGTACCGATCATGTAGGCGTTCGAAAGGCAGGTCATTGGGGTAAAAGAAAAGAAAGACAAGAAGAAAGAAATATAGAATCTCACAATGCATGGAAATCATATATAATAGAACATAAGATAGTACATATAGTCACTCACTCACAAACATCTGAGTTACAACTAGCATTAACTTCAACCGAGAACGGTATAACTGCCTGCCTTCACTATACTGATACATAACTACATACAAACGAAAATAGAAATAAACAGATAACTAGATAACGACATAGCCCCTTGCTCCATGCTCCTCCAAAATGCATCCGTAAGAGCCGGGACTACTTGGCTACTTAAAATTAGAGTACCAAGAGTTTAAGGGAAAGAAAGAAAAACACTAGGACAGACATGGGTCTATTGTGAGTAAACTTAAATCATATGCTTTGTTATAGATATAAATCCTTTAAGATAAAGGTATCTCATACGACCACACCTTACGTAAACTCGAATGGTTATTACCTTATGATAACCATAGCATTTCAAATAGAAAATCCGATGATATTATAATTATGTCTAGGGTTTAAAATATATATTTAATATAGGCAAAATGGTTACATTAATTACAATCAATAACATATTCAATATACTACTAAGTTCATAAGATGCATATTGCAAAATAGATTCCATACTATAATATGGCTATTGGGGTACCGTCTGCCACAATACATTTCTTGAGAAAATGTATCGTGGGCCTTACACAGGCCCTTGACAAATCAGGACCGACTTATCATTTACTGGATAGTACTGAATATAATCATCCACCGGCTATGATTAACAACCGTATTAGTCCTGGAGCATACGTCTAAAAATTATGTCGATGTAGATCAGGGATGATCATATCCTAGTGGTGTAAAAGCAAGATATACTTTTGCATTGCCTTTGAATTTACTGTGAAGTTAGGCACAAAGACTTTAAGGGGTTGCCTGATTACTAGTACTCTTAGCACTATCCTTTTTAGTTGCAAAATTTTGTTATATTTCAACCATATGATCGCTTTGTATCCCAATTTTTGAATGTGCACATAATTGGTTAAACTTTTCTTACCATACACACTCAAAAGTATGCAATCAAGAGAAGTTTTTCCATTGAAATTTGATTTATAGTTAAAAAATTAAAGTATGCAATGATAAGCTTAATTTTCAATATTAATCATGCTACAATTCTAACCTTTGATCTGCATGCATGTTTCAAGGTGCTCCAGTAAATGTAAGAAACCCAAGTGACTACAATCCTTTATTTGCTGCATCACTTGGTGCAAGTAAATCTAATCTGAATCTCTATCTTGCAGCAATTTGATTGACACTTAGTTCCACAGGAGGTCTACAGGGCCTCAATCGCGCCATTGTAGGAGGAGTTCCATGCCATTTTACCGAATAAAAAGTAAGGGTACTCCTTTAGTCTTTTGGGTCTCTTAGATTTTTTGACCTTGTCAAGGATTGAGAGTCGGTATATTTAATATCAACTCAGTCCTAGCATTTAAACTCCAATTAAAATTTAAATGAAAAATTAATTATTCACCTTTACGAATCAGCCAATTTTACAGCGTACAATCCTTATATATACAGGGAGAGTAAGAGCGAGAGTAGTCAAATAAAACACGTATCAATAATTTTTTCTCTTTGATCTAATTTATCTTCAAAATTTATCATTTAATTAAAACTCTTTCTTTTTATCACCTTCGTATTCAGCCCGAAATACACAACAGAAAAAAATTGCTAATCTAATAAAAGAAGAGATATATTATATGGATATGACCATAGATTCCAACGCTATTTCCATTGCAGTACAAACAAACCCACTCATTAGAGTATTACTGTTAAAACCCAGTAGTGTAATAAACGTCATAGTTGACTTAGGGGCACACATCAATGAGTAATTTTTGTTTTAACTGCCATAAAATGAAGCTGACTGCTTCAGCATCAAGCTTCTACATACGATTCGGCGCAGCGTATCCGTAGAAGCTTCTAATTTTCCATATTCATAGATTAGGAAATATCCAAGTATTGCATCATATGATTGCTGATTTATGTAATTGAACCCTAACTAATTTTGAAGGAGTCGGAGTTCAGTATGAAGTGTATGTCTGATTTTATGATGATTTATGTGACATAGATGATGCTATGTCTACTAAATCATCATAGAAGCAGACATGTTCTTCATATTGGACTCCACCTCCTCCGAAATTATCTAGGGTTCAATTACATAAATCAATAATGGTATGATGCAATGCTCGGATATTCCATGGTCTATGAATGTGCAAATTAGAAGCTTCTACGGATACATTACGCAGAATCGTGTGTAGAAGCTTGATGTTAAAGCGATCATCTTCATTTTATGGCAGTTGAAACAAAAATTCCTTAGTATTGCGTGCTTCTAAATCAGCTATGATGTTTATTGCACTACTGAGTTCTGATAGCAATACTCTAATGAGTGGATTTGTTTGTGCTGCTATAGGAATGGCTTTGAGATCTATGGTCATATCCATATAATCCATCTCCTCTTCTACTAGATTAGACATTGATTTTTCTTGTCAATTGTGGATTTCGGGTTGAAGTGCGTAGATGGTAAAAAAAATAGTTTTAATCGAGCGATAAGTTTCAAACATAAACTAGATCAAACAGAAAGAATTATCGATGCGTGTTTTGTTTGACTTCTCTCACCGTATATATAACGATTCTGCGTTATAAAATAGGGTAATTCCATCATGGAAAAATAATTAACTTCACATTTAAATTTTGGGATTTGATTGGATTATAAATGCTAGGATTGAATCGATACTAATTTTGAGATTAATTTGTTCATTTGCTAGTCATTCCTTTGTCGAACATACATATTTACATCGGATTTCTTGCTGTCCATTAATCAATCAATCATTCAAAGCAGATTAACCTATACAAGTAAGTAGTGTATTATGTAAGTTGTACTCTTAAGTCCAAAAAAAAAGAAATTAAAATCATAGGCAACTTCAATTATCAATTAGACCTTTTCATGATTTTACATTTGTTTTAATTCTTAATTTTGATTGGCATGTACATGTGTCAGAATGGGAGAATTTTCAACCTTGTAACGATATGCCTTTCTAACACAAAATATGACATTTAATACATCTATGGTATTCGTGTGCCAATCATGTAGGCATTCAAAAGGCAGACCATTTGGGTAAAAGAAAAGAAGGACAAGAAGAAAGAAATATAGAATCTCACTATGCATGGAAATCATATATTGTAGAACATAAGATAGTACATACAGTCACTCACTCACAAACATCTGAGTTACAACAAGCACAAACTTCAACCGAGAACGGTATAACTGCTTGCCTCCACTATGCTGATACATAACTATATACAAACGACAGTAGAAATAAATAGATAACTAGATAATGACATAGTCCCCTACTCCATGCTCCTCCAAAATGCATCCGTAAGAGCTGGGACTACTTGGCTACTTAAAATTAGAGTACCTAAGAGTTTAAGGGAAAGAAAGAAAAACACAAGATCAGATATGAGTCTAGTGCAAGCAAACTAGTTATAAATCCTTTAAAATAAAGGAATCTCACGACCCCGCCACACGTAAACACGAATGGGTTATTACCTTACGATAACCTTACCATTTCAAATAGAAAATCCGACGATATTATAATTATGTCCAGGGTATAAAATATATATTTAATATAGGCGGAATGATTACATTAATTACATTCAACAGTATATTCTATATACTACTAAGTTCATAAGACACGTATTGTAAAATAGATTCCATACAATAATATGGTTACAAGGGTACTATCTAGCACAATACACTTCTAGAGAAAATGTATCGAGGGCCCCATATGGGCCCTCGACAAATCAGGACCGACTTATCACTTACTGGATAGTACTAAATAGAATCATCCGTCGGCTATGATTAACAACTATACTAGTCTCGAAGTATACATCCAAAAATAATATTGATCTAGATCAGGGATGATCATACCCTAGTGGTGTAAAAGCAAGATATACTTTTGCATTGCGTTTGAATTCACTGTGAAGTTGGGCACATAGACTTTAAGGTGGTTCCTGATTATTAGTACTTTAGCACTATCCCTTTTAGTTGCCAAATTTTGTTATATTTCAGTCATATGATTGCTTTGTATGCCAGTTTTTGAAAGCACATACAATCGGTTAAACTTTTCTTACCATACCATAATCGGTTAAACTTTTCTTATAGTTAAAAAATTAAAGTATGCAATGAGAAACTTATTTTTCGATATTAATCATGCTACAATTCTAACCTCTGATCTGCATGCATGTTTGAAGGTTCTCCAGTAAAAGTAAGAAAACCAAGTGACTACAATCCTTTATTTTCTGCATCACTTAGTCCAAGTAAATCTAATTTGAATCTCTATCTTGCAGCAGTTTGATTGACACTTAGTTCAGCAGGAGGTCTACAGGGCCCCAATCGCGCCTTTGAAGGAGGATTTTTATGCTATTTTACCAAATCAAAAGTAAGGGAACTCCTTTAGTCTTTTGGGTCCCTTAGATTTTTTGACCTTGTCAAGGAATGAGAGTCAATATATTAAATATCAACTCAGTCCGAGCATTTAAACTCCAATTAAAATTTAAACTCAAAATTAATTATTTCCCTTTACGAATTAAGCCAATTTTATAGCGTAGAATCCTTATACATATAGGGAGAGCAAGAGCGAGAGCAGTCAAAATAAAACACGTATCGATAATTTTTTCTCTTTGATCTAATTTATCTTTAAAATTCATCACTTAACTAAAACTCTTTCTTTTTACCACCTTCAAACTTCAACCCGAAATATACAAGCGAATTTTTTTTTGCTTATCTAACAGAAGAAGAGATATATCATATGGATATGACCATATATCTCAAAGCCATTTCCATAGCAGTGCAAACAAACCTACTCATTATAGTATTACTATTAAAACCCAGTAGTGGAATAAACATCATAGGTGACTTAGGGGCACACATCACTTAGGAATTTTTGTTTTAACTGCCACAAAATGGAGCTGACTGCTTCGGCGTCAAGTTTCTACATACGATTCGACACAACGTATCTGTAGAAGCTTCTAATTTTGCATATTCATAGATCAAGAAATATCCAAGCATTGCATCATATGATTTCTGATTTATATAATCGAACCCTAACTAATTTTGAAGGAGGCAGAGTTCAGTATGAAATGCATGTCTGTTTTTATGATGATTTATGTGACATAGCTGATGCTATGTCAACTAAGCCATCATAGAAGCGGACATGCAATTCATATTGGGCTCCGCCTCCTCCAAAATTAGCTAGGGTTCGATTACATAAATCAGCAATGATATGATGTAATGCTCGGATATTTCCTGGTCTATGAATGTCCAAATCAGAAGCTTCTACGGTTACATTGCGCCGAATCGTGTGTAGAGGCTTGATGTTGAAGCGACCATCTTCATTTTGTGGCAGTTGAAACGAAAATTCCTCTGTAATGCATGCTCCTAAATCATCTATGATGTTTATTGCACTACTGAGTTTTGATAACGATACTCTAATGAGTGGATTTGTTTGTACTGCTATGAGAATGGCTTTGAGATCTATGGTCATATCCATGTAATCCATCTCCTTTTCTACTAGATTAGCCATTGATTTTTCTTGCCAATTATGGATTTCGGGTTGAAGTACGAAGATGGTAAAAAAGAGAGTTTCAAATGAGCAATAAGTTTCGAAGATAAAGTAGATCAAATAGAAAGAATTATCGATACATGTTTTGTTTTCCTGCTCTTGTTGTATCTATAAGGATCCTGCATTGTAAAATAGATTAATTCGGTCAAGGAAAAATAATTAATTTCACGTTTAATTTTGTGATGTGATTGGAGTTAAATGGTAGGATTGAATCAATATTAATTTTGAGATTAATTTGTTCATTTTCTATTCATTTCTTGGTCGAACATACATATTTATCTCAGATTAGCTGTCCATTAATCAATCAATCATTCAAAGTAGATTAACCTACATGAGTGAGCAATCTATTATGTAAGTTGTACTCTTAAGTCCAAAAGCAAGATATTAAAATCATAATAACTTCAATTACTAATTAGACATTTTCATAATTTTATTTATTTTTTAATTCTTAATTTTGATTGGCATGTGCATGCGTTAGAATGGAAGAATTTTCAACCTTGTAACGATATGCCTTTCTAACACACAAGATGACATTTAATACATCTACGGTATTCGTGTGCCGATCATGTGGGCATTCGAAAGGCAGACCATTGGGCTAAAAGAAAAGAAAGACGAAGAGAAAGAAATATAGAATCTCACTATGCATGGAAATCGTATATAATAGAACATAAGATAGTACATACCGTTACTCACTCACAAACATCTGAGTTACAATAAGCACTAACTTCAGCCGAGACATGTACAACTGCCTGCCCCTACTATGCCGATACATAACTACATACAAAAGACAACAAAAATAAATAGATAACGACATAGCTTCCTGCTCCATGCTCCTCTAAGATGCATCCGTAAGTACTAGGACTACCAGGCTACTTAAAATTAGAGTACCCAAGAGTTTAAGGGAAAGAAAGAAAAATACTAGGTCGGACATGGGTCTAGTGTGAGTAAACTTAAATCATATGCTTTGTTATAGTTATAAATCATTTAAAATAAATGTATCTCATAAGACCACACAACACATAAACACGGATGGGTTATTACCTTGCATTAACCATACCATTTCAAATAGAAAATCGGATGATATTATAATTATGTCTAGGGTTTAAAAATATAATATTTAATATAGGCGGAATGATTACATTAATTACATTCAACAGCATATTTAATATACTACTAAGTTCATAAGACACATATCGCAAAATAGATTCCATACAATAATATGGCTACCGAGGTACCGTCTGCCATAATACATTTCTGGAGAAAATGTATCAAGAGCCTCACATGGGCCCTCGATAAATCAAGACCGTATTATCACTTACTGCATAATACTAAATATAATCATCCATCGGTTGTGATTAACAACTGTACTAGTCCCGAAGCGTACATTCAAAAATAATATTGATCTAGATCAAGGATGATCATAACGTAGTGGTATAAAAGCAAGATATACTTTTGCATTGCCTTTGAATTCACTGTGAAGTTGGGCATGTAGACTTTAAGGGGGTGTCTGATTACTGGTACTCTTTGCACTATCCTTTTTAGTTGCAAAATTTTGCTATATTTCAATCATACGATCGCTCCCAGTTTTTGAATGTGCATATAATCGGTTAAACTTTTTTTTACAATACTCACTAAAATGTATGCAATCAAGAGAAGTTTTTCCATTGCAATTTGAGTTATAGTTAAAAAAATTAAAGTATGCAATGAGAAACTTATTTTTCAATATTAATCATGCTACAATTCTAACTTTGATCTGCATGCATGTTTAAATTTGCTCCAGTAAATGTAAGAAAACCAAGTGATTACAATCCTTTATTTGCTGCATCACTTGGTCCAAGTAAACCTATTTTGAATCTCTATCTTGCAACAGTTTGATTGACACTTAGTTCAACAGGAGGTCTATGGGGCCCCGATCACGCCTTTGTAGGAGGATTTCCATACTATTTTACTGAATCAAAAGTAAGGGAGCTCCTTTAGTCTTTTGGGTCCTTTAAATTTTTTGACCTTATCAAGGATTGAGAGTTAACATATTTAATATCAACTTAGTCCTAGCATTTAAGCTCCAATTAAAATTTAAATGCAAAATTAATTCTTTACCTTGACAAATTAGCCTATTTTATAGTATAGAATCCTTATAAATATAAGGAGAGCAAGAGCGAGAGTAGTCAAACAATACACGTATTGAGAATTGTTTCTGTATGTTCTACTTTATCTTCAAAATTGATCACTTAATTAAAACTCTCTTTTTACCACCTTCGCGCTTCAACCCGTAATACATAATTGAGAAAAAAATTGCTAATCTAATAGAAGAAGAGATAGATTATATGGATATGACCATTAATCTCAAAGTCATTCCCATAGCAGTACAAACAAACCCACTCATTAGAGTATTACTATTAAAAATTAGTAGTGGAATAAACATCAAAGCTGATTTAAGGACACACATCATTGAGGAATATTCATTTTAACTACCACGAAATGAAGCCGGTCTCTTCAGCACCAAGCTTCTACATACGATTCGGCGCAACGTATCCATAGAAGCTTCTAATTTGTACATTCATGGATCAGGAAATATCCAAGCATTGCATCATATTATTGCTGATTTATGAAATCGAACCCTAAATAATTTTGAGGGAGGGAGAGTTCAGTATGAAGTGCATGTCTTCTTCTATGACGATTTATGTGACATAGATGATGCCGTGTCAACAAAATCATCATAGAAGCAGACATGGACTTCATATTGAACTCTGGCTCCCCAAAATTAGACAGGGTTCCATTACACAAATCAGCAATGATATGATGCAATGATTGGATATTCCCTGGTCTATGAACATGCAAATTAGAAGCTTCTACAGATACATTGCGTCGAATCATGTGCAGAAGATTGGTTTTGAAGCGATCTTCTTCATTTCATGGCGTTGAAACGAAATTTTATCAGTAATGCGTGCTCCTAAATCAGCTATGATGTTTATTGCACTACTGAGTTTTGATAGCAATACTCTAATGAGTGGATTTGTTTGTGCTGCTATGGGAATGGCTTTGAGATCTATGGTCATATCCATATAATCCATCTCCTCTT
This sequence comes from Allium cepa, assembly GCA_030765085.1. Classification (NCBI taxonomy): domain Eukaryota; kingdom Viridiplantae; phylum Streptophyta; class Magnoliopsida; order Asparagales; family Amaryllidaceae; genus Allium; species Allium cepa. The sequence goes on along the minus strand of CM060938.1, from coordinate 593,518,125 downwards.
CTATTAGATAAGCCATTGATTTTTCTTGTCGACTGTGGATTTCGGGTTGAAACACGAAGGTGATAAAAAAGTTTAATTAAGCGATAAGTTTCGAAGATAAATTAGATCAAACAGGAAGAATTATTGATACGTGTTTTGTTTGACTGCTCTCGCTCTTGCTCTCCCTGTATCTATAAGGATTCTACACTGTAAAATAGGGTAATTCCGTCATGAAAAAATAATTAATTTCACATTTAAATTTTAGGATATGATTGGAGTATAAATGCTAGGATTGAATCGATATTAATTTTGAGATTAATTTTTTCATTTGGTAGTCATTTCTTGGTCAAACTATATTTTTAGTTATAGTTTGTTAGCATTTTTTTTTCTTGCTCTAATTTGATAATTTTGTTGTTGAAAATTTATTTATACCATTGACCTCTTATATCTTATTATTTACAAATGTGTATGTATTGTGTTAAGAAACAAAAAACTGTGTGGTTCGATGAACATGACATATCACATCATATTATGGATGATGTTAATGAATTCTTTAAGAAGACCATTATCTTAAAGCGGCTTTGGCCATATAACAGATTCATATTTCATGTTGAGAAACATAACGCATTCATGAACATTTCCATATAACATCATATTTTTGTTCAGGAATGTTTATCGACATGAACAATGGTCTTATAAAATCATCATATTATGACATCAAATGACTTTAAATCATTATACATGAATGTATTCATGGTAATGTAATGGAGATTGTGTTGCACTGTATTGCATAAATGAGAGTAGGTTTACTATATATATATATATATATATATATATATATATATATATATATATATATATATATATATAGTAAAATTGAGCATACAAGCTTGTATAAGTAGCGTTGCTAACTATGCTGTTTGCACAAATAAATTTCAACTTTAAGTCTATTCTAAATGAAATTTTTTTGAATCATTGAATTTAGGAAGTTGAGTCTTATTCACTTAACAATAAATAATAAAAGGTTGTTTCTTAAAAATGTTCCATAAAATTATTTTTAGAATATAAATTTTTAGAATGGTTAGATATCTAGTTTCTTTGGTTTTAAGCAATAATTAAATGTTACTATGATTTTCAAAAATAGTTTTGCCTACATACCATAGATGATGGATAAAGATTGGATGCGTCTAAATTGGTAAATATATGCCGCTTAAATGTAATATGACAATTATATATTTTGATTTCAAAATGTTAATATTTCTTTGCATGTAGTGTTTACAACTAGCATACTTTTGTAGAAGGCTACTTTTCTCTATCCTTCTTGATTGAAATGCCCACTTCTAATTATGACTAGTGTGAACCCGTGCTACGCACACGGGTTGAAGCTATATGTTGTTTTTGCAACTATCATTCAATATTCAATTATTTTCTTAGAAGTTATATTATTTAACTCAAACAACATCCTTTTTTACATAGTGTATAAAAATTAATTTCTAGGTAATGCTAACTAATGTATTAGCCTTTGAGATTATAAAACTAAAAGGTAGGGAGAATATGTACAAACACAATATGCTCATGGGACAAACTCTATTTATAATAGGAATTACCGAAAGACCATTGGTATAAAGAAGTTGGGCAGACAAATATTAAATCCATATAGAACATACATCACAATAGAGGTTTTGAAGGTGTGGAAGTGTATTTAAATTTTACAAATGTGCATGCCCACCTATAAGGATGAAACCTAAAAGAAAAGTAAAGGTGCATGGAGGCAACGTAGAAAAGTTAAGTTGTGTATGTAAAGTACTTGACAGTAGCATTGTATGTTTAGTATAATAGATTTGAAATAAATTGGTACAGAAAATGAGCATGCATAAGTTCCATATTAGTTAGTCAACAGAAACTGAAGAATATAGTTGTCAGCGTTAAAGCATATAGCTCCAACTGAATAATACTAAGGTAAAGTCACAGTTAACTCTTTTCTCAACTGGAAAAAATTAGTAAGTTTCAGTACATAAGATGTCAATTGTTATGTAGTATAACATTTGGAAACATGATAATTTTTTCATACACCATCTTTTGAAGCTTTGTCAATCTCGTATTCATGGCTTCAATGGGAGCACAACTGTACTCACTGGTGTGGTGGAACTACTAGTGGAGTTGGGAATCGGAGAACGCCAGAGAGTCCGGATTTTACAGTTTATTGTGTTGGATATAGACTCGACATACAATGCTTTCTTGGGCCGATCGGCCCTAGCTGAATTCAGGGCTGCCATTGCCTCTTGGTTTTTGACTTTAAAATTCCCTACTGACAATGGAGTTGGAGTCGTTCAAGGAGACCAATTTGCTAGACGAGTCTGTTATGTTGCCGAGCTGCGAGAGGCACAATGAAAAGAAAAAGGAAAGGTCATAGAGCAATCTCTCTGCGTCCGCTTTATTGGGAATTAACAGCTAACACCTAGGCCAAGGCCCGGGCACCCCAACCAATTCCCAAGGGATCTTTACCCGAGAGATATCAAAAGTAAATATGAAAGTAGAGACGGTCAAGCTTCCCTGCCCGAGTCGATGATCGATGTAACGATCGACGATGATGACAATTCTAAAATGGTAAAGATTGGATCTCAGCTAAGCCAACAGATGTAGGAGGATTTGGTTGAATTTCTCCAAGAAAACCTGGACGTGTTTGCCTGGACATATTCTGACATGTGTGGGATCTACCCGGACATTGCGAGCTAGACATTGAATATTGACCCACGGGTTTATCCAAGATGCATTATATCCGAAATGGGTGTCAAATCCTATACTTCTTCGAAAGATAAATGGGAAATGGGGAACATGCATTGATTACCCAAACTTGAATAAGGCTTGCCCTAAAGACAGTTTTTCGCTTCCCCAAATCGATGAACTCGTACACTCAACAGCTGGACATGAACTCTTATCCTTAATGGATGCGCATTCTGGCTATTACCAGATACCCATGACCAGGAGCATACCAGCTTCATAACCGATCTGAGACTTTACTACTATAAGTTCATGCCGTTTAGACTTAAGAATGCCGGGACAACTTATCAACGATTAGTTCATCGAATGTTCGCTAAACAGATCAGAAAACCAATGGAGGTTTATGTGGATAACATGCTCGTGAAGTCGCGATTCTCCACTGATCATATCAGAGACCTGGAATCAATGTTCAATATCCTTCGAGAATATAAAATGAAACTCAACATGTTGAAATGTCACTGTGGGGTCGCATTTGGAAAATTCCTTGGGTTTATGGTCAATGCTCGAGGGATCGATGCTAATCTCGAAAAGATCTGGGAAATCAGAAATCTTGAGACTCCAAGAACTATATATCAAGTCCAGAGCCTCAACGGGAAAGTAGCAGCAGTGAGCAGGTTCATTTCAAAATCCACTGACAAATGCATTCCCCTCTTCGACCTGATCAGAAAAGGGAAACGAAACTTTGAATGGACTACGGAATGTGTGGGTGCATTCTAAGCTCTAATTCAACAACTCTCCACACCACCTATTCTGTCAAAGCTCGTTGACCACGAGAGATTATACATCTACTTGGCGATGTTAGAAAACACAATCAGTGCTGCCTTAATTTAGGAGAAAGACCGGATACAACGGTCGCTCTATTTCATTAGTAAACGACTAACGGGAGTTGAGAGAAATTATTCAAAGATGTAAAAGTTGGCTTATTGTCATATCATTGCCTCAAGGAATCTCCGACCGTATTTCCAGGCTCATCATATCACCGTCTACGCCAAACGATAGTTACGACAGGTCCTTAAGCGGCATAAGACATCTAGTAGGCTACTCAAGTGGAATATCGAGCTATGTCAGTTTGACATTACTTACACTCTAAGGCAAGCTATTGAAGGGCAATTCCTAGTAGACTTCATTGTTGAATTCACAAATCCGAAGGACTTGCCCGAAACCAGTGAATCTCCTAAGTATTTCTGGAAGCTACATATTGATGGTGCATCAATTGATCATTGCTCAAGCATCGGAGTTGTACTGGAAACTCCTGAAGGCCGATCTATATGCTATGCATTAAATTTCAATTTTCATGCGACCAAATAACGAAGGCGAATACGAAGCCCTACTTGCTGGATTGAGAATTGCCAGAGATTTAGGAATTATTGCTGTGGAAATTTATTGTGATTCGCAATTAGTCTTGTGTCAAGTTCAGGGGAAGTACCAGGCCAAAGATCGGAGACTCGCTGCTTAACTTGCTAGGGTTCATGAAATATTGAACCATTTCGATTATTATGCCATATATTGCGTACCCCAAGAGCGCAATCAAAAAGCCCATTCGTTAGCAAAGTCAGCCGGTACAGGTGAGGTACAACAAATGGGAGTCATTCTCATGGGAACATTATCTTACCCGAGCATCGATCAAATGGAAACAAATTAGGTATTTGAGGTCATTCCCTATATGGAGACTCCATTCAGAAACTATCTCGAGCATGGGACCTTGCCGTAGCGCAGGAGTGAAAAGAGACAAGTTCTTCGAAACGCTTCATGGTTCACTATTCAGAATTGAGTCATTTACAGAAGAGGATAATCTATTCCTTTTCTCTAGTGTATCACTCATGATGAAATCAAACGAGTATTGCATGATGTAGATGAAGGTGAATGTGGCGATCACACGGAAGGCAAGCTCTTGCCAAGAAACTGCTCCGATATGGATACCATTGGCCGACTGTAAATCGGGACGCATCACACTATGCCAGAAAATGTGACTTATGTCAAGAACATGATCGGATCCCTAGAGCCCCACCTACCAAAATAACTCAAATGATCAGTCCATGGTTGTTTGCAGTATGGAGCATTGACATTATTGGTTCTCTACCTCTAGCCAAAGGTGGTGTGAAGTACGCCATCGTCACAGTTGATTACATTACTAAGTGGGTGAAAGATAAAACTCTTGCTACAATCATGATAAAGAAAGTGATCAACTTTGTAGTATGCAACATTATCTGACAATTTGTCTCCCACACAACATCATCACAGACAACGGAGCCCAATTCGACAGTGTTGAATTTAAGAATTTTTGCCAATGATTCCACATCTAGAAGAAGTTCTCTGCAGTTGCACACCCTCAAGCGAATGGACAGTTTGAATCTGTTACTAAAGTTATAATGTCAATTCCGAAGAAACGACTAGAAAAAACTAAAGAGAAATGGGTCGATGAACTCTCTGTAGCTTTATGGGCTTATCGGACAATCCACATGTCTTCAACCGGCCACACTCCATTCTCTCTTTCCTACGGTTTAGAAGCCATTATTCTGGTCGAGATGGAAGTACTTTCTCATCATATGAGTTATTATGATCCGAAAATGAACGCTATATTACTTACTGAATCTTTGGATTTATTGGATGAGAAGTGTGAAGAGGCAGATTTGAAGGCAACCACATACCGAAGTCGAGTCGCCCGATTATACAATGCCAAGGTCCGACCTCGAGCCTTTGAACTCGACGATCTCGTCCTCAAGAGAATTTACTTCGTTCCTTTACATATGAAACCAATGTGGGAAGGGCCATATGTCATTGAATGAAAGCTCGGAGATGGAACATTCAAATTATCGACCGTTGATGGGCTCATTCTGTAAAGAGCCTGGAACAGCAAAGTCTACATTGCTACTACACATAACATGCTCTATTTATTTATTCAGTCTACTTTTCACTTGCAATTCGTTTATGCATTTCGAAATTTGAATTTGTAATAAGGAAACTGACTTTGTCGCATTTTCTTATTTCAGCAATAAAATTCAATCTCTTTGAGCCAGAGTTGTGATTTTTTGAAATGTGCCATACGACTATCACTATGCAAGGAGAGCTAAGTTCCACCATACGGTGGGATTTATTCAAATGAGAGTGACTGTGATACAACTGGCCATTCTCTAAGTGAAAACTCGAGCTTGGAGACAAGTCATCACAATGAAGCCAAAAAAGGATTGATGCATGACAATCCTCTAACTAACTCTAGATTCCTAGAGTGCGAACTGGAGTATAAACCTCTAAATGCGGTTTCGAAGAGGGTGGATCCATCCACCTAACAACTTCGCCCGTATCCAATCCAAGTTCGAGGAGGATGGACCCGTCTATCTAGTGACCTCACTTGTTAACTCAGGATGACTGTAAGTCGACCATCCACGATCCTAATAGATCCGTCGTTTCCATAGTGCGAACGAAATCATAAAGCCTAAACAGATGTGACTGACCATCTGTCGGCCAACTCCAGATTCCCAGAGTGTGAGCTGGAGTATAAACATAAATACCAAATGGGTGAGATTGACCACCCATCAACTAACTCCGGATTCCTAGAGTGCAAAGGGAGTGTAAACATCAACTTACTCCGGATTCCCAAAGTGCGAACTGGAGTATAAACATCATCTAACTCTTGATTACCAGAGTGCGAATTGGAGTACATACACTGACTAACTCTAAAATCTTTGGAGTGCAGATTGGAGTGTAAACACAAACTGTGTGTCAAGCGACCGCCCATAAGATGACTCCAACTCCCCGGAGTGTGGCCAAAATGTAAACATGAATCAGGTATGACTGATCGCTCATAAAATAACACAAATACAATCCCCAGAGCGTGGATGCGATCACCAATAGATGAGCAACTGTGATTTGACCAACTGAACTTGTCTTGTATCAGTCCTGCTTTAGCGACGTTAAGCTCGACGTATGAAAGGCAAATAATGATTGTTAACCAATCTTTCCAACTTATCCCCAGAACTGGGGGAAGAACTTAAGTGCCAGCCACTGATTGAAATAGTGCAATATAGAGATTCGACATAATGCTCGATCGCTACCTGAAGCAGTAGATCCGAAACTTAGCAAGTAAACTTGGGTCCGATTTAAAGACTAAAACTCGACCAGAGTATTGAATGAAAGTTCGAGCGCTGAAATACTTTAAAAAATTAACACAAACTGAGCTGAAGACAAAATAAAGTTTGATTTCAACTATTCTTTGGAAGAGAAGAATATGTACAAAATTATTCTAAAAAAATCCTACTATCTGGGGCCAAACCCATGTCCATATATGGCTTACAAAAAGCTAAAGTAGATTCCTATCTATCTACCAAAAATGAGCCAAAAAGACATATCTATTCTTTATTTTTTCTCGGCTTCTTCTTCGATGTTGACACGCTGGAGCTGCCACATAGTTGCCTCTTTGAACCCTTGCCTTTTGGCCGTTGATCTTCGGTCGAGGGCATTATAGTAACCTCCTCCTTCGAACTCACATGAATTGGAATGCTTCCTGAAGGCAGAGTCGGAGGGATTGGATAAATGTTAGAGAGCGGAGAAGCCGCACTTGTTTCAACAACCGTGCCACCAAGAGAAATCATTCGTAAAGGAGCTAGACAAGGCTAGCCATCCCACCTCCAAAACTACTGGCCCACGCAACCGCTTCCATTTCAGCAATTATCTCCTCTTCGTGCATTGTTTGGGCATCTCCAGAGGCGTTAGCAATCGGACTCGAGGAGATGGTCACAGACGCACCTCCAATCATGACAAACGACAAATCAGCAACGGGGTCACTGTGATGACCGAGAAGTTCCTCCATCATCTGTTCATCGAAAGTAAGCGTGCTCCCTTATACCATATCCATAGGTGCAGTAGCCGTTTTCATGGTCGTTTCTATTATGATAGCCTCCTGCTCATGATGCAACTCTTCGGTTGTCGGGGACATGGCAGAAGTAGCTCCTATCACCGAATAGAGAAAAATAAAAAAAGTTAGTGATTAATTGAATCAACACTTCCAACTTCGAATAAGCACAAGTGGTTTTCAGAGTACCTTGATCATGAACTAGAGACAACTGCGGTTGATTGGGGTTATATGCAGGAGCAAACCGAGGATCATCCACAGAGGTCAGTATGGGCTGGGTCGGCTCAATAGTTTAAGAACCCACATCATGATGCGCAACACCAGAACCCTCTCTAACTTTCGAATGCTGAGTGTTGATTTTCTCTTTTTCATATACGATCATGATATCACGGAGAACTTTTCTTTCATCTTCCTTAGAACCCGGTTCTTCAGTTTGAATTCGTCAACTGATTCGGCTTGATGCTCAGCTTTATCGTCTTCCACTAAGTGGGCCCATGCATTATACACTGAGATGGGTAGTTGTCGAGCCAGGCTAGGTTTCAGTGTTTTATCACATTAGCGTTATATGTGACAAGAAGATTTTCGATATCGGCCTCCAACTTGGACTCTGCCATCTTCACTTCATTTTCAATCCTAGCCTCGACCTCCTGAATCTTAAGTGTTGCCGCGTCTCTCTCATTTTGAAGCACCAAAACCTGCTCGCACGCCTTCTGAGCAGCTTCATTTGCGTTGTCTTTCTCCTTGACGATTTCGGAAAATTTGGCCTTAAGCTCCTTAGGTTCCTAAAGTGCAGCATCACTTTCAGCCGTAACAGTGGTGTTTCGATGGCTCATCTCCTCAACCAAGAAAAAATGCATTTGTCGCATCCTTTCCATAGACTGATTTACCTCATCGGTTTTATTATTAGCCTCCATTTCTGATCTCCTGGAAGACTCGCTCTCATCGTGAATCACTTGAATAATGCGGTCTTTTTGAGCGAGATCGGTTTCTAACTTCTCAATCGTCTTCGCTCATTCAAAAGCCACCGTCGATACTTTGTCCATGGTTTTCATCCACTCCCTATATTGGCGGTAAACATCATGGATGTAATTATGCATAGTTTGTTCCACCTCAACTGGAATTCTCTTTAAATGCAGTGGGAAGCTGAAGCTGTCGAAAAAAATATTTGGGAAGTCTTTTTTCAATTGGGCGATTTTGATCGCTCCTTCCTCAGTGGGCTCGGTAATGGCTTGTTCAATGATAGTGGGAGTTCTAGCCTCGGTTCTACGATGCTATGAATCAGACCTAAGAGATTGAGAAGACGGTTATTGGCGTGGAGGTTCTAAGGGTTGTTTCCCGTGAATGGAGGGTTGTATTGGTGCTCGAGGAGGTGGGGAACGTGACCGGGATCGATGTCCGTATTCTCTATCTCTGTCTCTCTACCTATCATAGTGCTCTTGGCTAGAATAACCACGGTCGCGGTCTCTACCGGATTCCCTTCTACAGTACTTGTAGTATGAACTGGATGACTGGCATATCGAGCGGAGGCTTCCTAATGTAGATTCCTGCCTAGTCATCGTATCCGTAAAATAAGAAGAAAATCAAAATCAGTAATCTCCATAAATGAACAGCTTATGACTGAAAATCATGCAGTTTCATCAAGTGTATGTATGCATGTGTTATAGCCCCGACCAACCGGTTATGTCGCCCACACTTATAGGAATTGACTCGCTTAAATCTAAGACACTTTGAAGCCCTTCCAATCTAGTGTCGTGTTGGAGCGACACATAATACGGAATTGGAATGTCGGCGAGGCCTTCAAAGAATTCTCTATCTGCGAGGGAGGAGCCTGCGAAATTCTAACACCGAAGGCTGGTAGGGACATGACTATGGATTTCCATCTCGAAGACTTGTTACGTTTATGTGCTACCGCCATGTCTTTTCTCCTTCCCTGCAAATCCCGAGAACTGTCTGGAGGCCGGCTACGGGTTCGTCTTCACTGGGCATATTTTCTTCATCGACTCCTCAGCAATTACAATCATGGGCGCTCTATGCTTAGCCCATCTCGCCGGGGCTACCCTAAGCGATCCGTCAAGTCCTGTGCTCTAATTTTGATCGATTAGCCCGACAATCCTCATGTTTTTATCTATCAACACCGAGTCGATCTCTCTAATCTCGCTCGACACTTCTTGAAGAATCCGCACTATCTCTTTTAATTGGACGCCTTCGGGTCATGGAATTGTGGCCGTAAAAGAAAGAAAATGTTAGAACTCGGCACCAGTTACAACTATCTTGTTAGCTTTTGGAAAAATCACAGCACTTACGTCTGACTAACCACCAGCTGGCAAACCCTTGCGAGCAACAGACATAGAACCATTCCATCATGAAGTAGCTAAGCCTGGTTCAGGATCCCATCACCACTTGGCAATTCCTAACTGCCTCTAAAAATTTGAGTGAAGGATTGTCTCCCTGGTTCTTGACATTAAACAAATATCTGACTTCTTTCGGAGTCGGGAACAAATAAAGAGGTTCCATGAAAATATTGAATAGATTTTTCAGTAGTGTATATCCATTTGGGTGTTATTGTGATAGAGCGATTCTAAAGAAAGCTATCACTTCTTGAATGTACTGATTGAATGGAGTAAGTGTTCCAGCTGTGCATGAATGTCGATTAAAAGCTGTGAATCCTTCCGGGGGAGCGTATGGCCTGTCATTCGGTCCAGGTAGCAGAAAAGTCGTCTAATGGTAGACCATGTCTTCATCATATTCGCCCCAACATACATTCGAAGATATTGGATGGCATAGAATCTTAGGGATTCGCGATAAAAGTTGCTCTTGGCAGCTCGTCCGGAGTTGGGCCTATAACTTCGGCTGCAATGACCGACGTCTCTGTTGTCAAGGGAAGTGGACTTTGATCCCACTGTTGTTGTGAACTTCCAGTTTCCATAACTAATCAGCTCAGTAAAAACCATCATTAGATGATAATAAGCCCGTGTGTTCCCCAGTGTGAAGTGCCTGAATGCATTGTGCAGTGTAGTGCCATATAATACTTAAGAAATTCTACAAAATTTAGGAAAATATCTAAACGATAAGACTTTGAAATTCAAACGGAAAATATCTAAATTTGTGCAGTGCAGTTCATCAGAATTTTCTTAAGTTACAGTTCCATCAACGAGCTTCAAAAGGCAATCGAATATGCAGTTTAGTGATTAAGTTCAGATATGCAAGGCTGAAGCTGGTCGGAGTAAAGTGTTCGATTATGCAAGATTTCGCATCCATCAAAGTTTTGACTTGGATCGATCACCAGAAGCACAATTCGTATCGATCGTGAGAAACGGCGTTTCGTATCGATCGCTCAATGGTCAGTTCGTATTGATCCTAAACCTTCCGTTTCGTTTCTATTGGCAGAAGCACCTTTGTGTCGACCACAAGGTCCAAAATTTGGTATCGATCACTCCGGATCGATACAAAGTCCCATCATCAATCGTAACGAAACAATTCCTTCCATCGATATGAACTTCTTCCTCATCCACAATCGATACGTGTATGTCCTTCGTGTCCATCATCCCTTCTACTTCTTCCCTAAGGGAAGATAGCACTCCATTTCTTCCTTTCTTGACCATGCCCCGACCCAACTCCCACACTAACATCACCGAAATCGATCTTCGATTTGTACGAATTGGCTTAAAATCCAAGTCTCATCATCCTAAAATGAATTATTTAACCTAATTACATAGTTTGGTGGATCGGTTTGGGAAATTAATGGGTTAATTTCGTTTTGGAAACGAAGGCATTTTTCTTCTTTCTCACGTGCTTTATCGACACGAAGGCAAGTGTGAAAGTGATGGCAAGTAGAAAATTAGACCAAGTCCAAGAAGCATTTATACGAACTCATGACAAGGAAAGACACGATCCGTCTCCCAATAACCAAACCTAATTGGAGCGGTTACAAGTTCCATCGATTTGAAGAACCTTATTTGTATCCATCAATCCAGAATGTTTTGAAGTGTAGTTGTTCGTGACCATCAGCTATCGATCTCATGTATCCCATCGATACCAAAAATCTCTTCAAAATTGCACATCGATCATTCCGTCTCCTGAATAAAAAAGGCCAACTTCGTATCCATCACTTTGATAACTATCAGAACTAGTATCCATCGATATGAATTGTCTCCAAAACCACCTGTTTCGTATCGATAGCCATTGATATGAAAATTATACCCGAACTTCTCAGATCGATCCAGGAGAGGATCAATACGAAGTAAAGGCTTAAAACGACCATCAAGCGCTGTTACAACTCGAATTTCACATTGATTTAGGAGAGGATTGATACGAAATTCGATACAAAAAACTGATAATGACTCGTGAACATGCAAACACTAACGAGAGTCGTGTTAACATACGAGCATGTATGACAGACTAACATCCAAATTTTCAAAGAATTCACAGGAATAGTGTAACAGCCCGCAAATCCATAGCCCTTGAGTCAACACTATTCTAAAACAATCAACCCAAGTTGTACAGAAATACGAACCATTTGGGTTAAAGAAGAAGAGGTAGAAGAAGAAAATAGAAAACAACAACAGAATCTAACCATCGCAACAGAATAAATATAATAGATAATAAATAATCTTTACTCAAAATCAAATATATCTGTTTACATGTATTAAATCATCAGAGTACATCAATCACAGCTCAACAATATCATACACTGGATACACAACTGCTCAACATAGCGGAATATATACATAAACAAATACGGGAGTACGTATCGTCATCCTGCTCGTCTCCTGAGCTCCACAGCATTTCCTGTATTCTATAATACTCGGTCTGACCCGAGCATTACAGTTAAATAACACCCGAGTCAGTCTGGAATACCAGCGTGAGAAAATCACACCCAATTGATTATTAAAGTTTCAAAAATCCTTTGAAAACAAAAGCATCTCGTAAGACCACGCCACAAATAAACATGTCGGGTTTTTACCTTACGATAGCTGAGACAATTTTTATAGAAATCCTCTGATATTATAATAGGGTCTATATACAAATACTTATAAAATAGCCTAAATTGTTACATCTATTAAATTCCAGCTACTAGCCACAGAGTGGGTAATACAAACAAAACTCATACAAGGCTCGTAGGGAGAAGGGATTTCCAACTAATAACTAGGCACTGGGGTACCACCTGTCACAGTACGGGGCCTAGATCACCGTACCGAGAAGTACGCCCGCTCCCCTACAACACAAGGCCGGGACTACTCCTTAGTGGATAATCCCGAGTGAGATCACCCCGCGGTTGGGATCAACAACCGCCCACTAAGCCGAAATAAAAAGGGACATCTAGACTGGAATGACCTCACCCTGCTTGGGTGCTACCCACATAGCCTTGCTGCATAACCCCAGATTTTCAGTCATACCTATTTGATGAGGCTTGAGGGTAAGCGTTACCTTTTTAGAATATATCCCTTAGAATGTCGATCGCCCACCTGACGATGTTTCGCAAGCATTCATCCATACAAGTCCGTTCCGGGTTCGAACGGAACCGAAGGCACTATCCCTACTACATCCATTTTGGAAATATCCTCAGGATTAGTAGCGATTAGCCCTTGCACTTCACTACTCCATCTTTGAATCCAAAATCGTTTTTCACGAAAACATACAAACCGGATCGAAGTGGTTTTCGAGAAATAAATCTCGATCCCGGTCTCTTCGAAACGATCAACGCATTTGTCCAATATTGATAGTCGGTTATTTAACTATCAATTAATATTCACAAACAACCATCAACCAATAAATAATTTTCCAAATTATTTATTTACTTCAAAAATATCTTCACAAGATATATTTCCGCTTTTTAAACCCTTTTTGAAAACAGTTTTTAAACTATCTTCCTTCCTCGGAAATAATTCCAAGTATTTTCTATTTCCACTGAAATTACCAGGCACAAAACTAGATTTTTAAAATAATTTAAAACACTTTACTTTGAAATATACTTTAAAACATTTAGGTTAAAACTACTTCAATAATTTTGTTAAAAATACATACTACATGAATATTTGAAAATAAAGTTACTTAATAAAATATAACTAGATTTTTCACTTTTGAAAACAAAATACTAAGTCACTTTTTAAGTAATTACTACTTAATAGATTTGAGAAAATACTTACTTTTGAATTTAAATATTAGAAACAACAAATTTCCCAAAACATTTTTTTAAAACAACTTTAAACCTTTAACTTATATTTAAAAATGTACTTGGTTATCCAGAGAAAAATTCCAACTTCGATCACTTAAATCAATTTCCCCAAATTGATTTCCAATTTACTCCATTTGAAATAAATATCTTTACTTTCTTAATTCATTTTAAAATTCATTAATTATGGACTTTATTATTATTATTATTTTCCGTTTGATTTTAAATCTTTTTAACTGAAATATACGAATTTCAGCTTTTCCTAAATTCTTTTTTTAATTCTTTCAATAATTTAAATCTTAAATTTTAAATAAAGTTTTGTTCTTTTAAAATAATAATACTGAAGTTTAAAATTCATTAACAACCAGTTTATTCAAAAATTTCCTTTCTATACCCTAGATCTATTTATCAGAATCTTACAATCACTTTATTTGTTTTCCAATTCGTTCTCAAATTTATTCAAATTTTCTATATTTATTTTACTTACAAATTTTCTTCTGTTATTTTCTTTACAAAATCCAATCTATATATTTTGGTAATTCATCGTACCCAATTATAATCAATCGAACCATAGCATTCAATATTCCAATATAATTCATCATAGAATATCAAGAAATCACAACAGAGGGCATCAAATAATTTAAATAAATGTTGAGGGATCCAGTTGGATCCCTCCAACCTGTTTTCCCTGCATCCACAGACGTTAGCACAATATAAAATACCAATTTCAAAATATATCATACTATAGCACATTAAACAATTCAATAATTCAAACAATTATTTAAATTTAATCATTTGAATTTAAATTTAAATTCAGCTGAGTGAGATTAACTCACCTTTTATTTTACTGTTTGCAATCCATACCACCTCGACTTGTTCCTTTGAGATTTTAGACCTTGAATAACATTTTAAGGTTCGTTAAATATAGAATTTGATCGAACAATTGATTATTGTTTATTATTTAATTTAAGCTAAAATTTTGGTTTTTAAATTACTAGTTATATTCTTGTTTATAATTCAAATCAATTGGATTAAGAAAATTCTAAATTTACTTTCCTTCCTATAAACAATTTAAATGAATAGTTTTAACTTACTTATCATTATATTACAACGTATAAAATAAATTAACCATCTCATAACAACTTATGAATTTGTAAATATTTGATGTTTATCATGACTTCAACCTTGGATAACAATTACGCGGTTTATTAACAATTGAATTAACTAAAACAGTTTATTTCTATTTAACAAATTTAATTTACTAATAATTAAATTCTAACTAGTAGTTTTAAAACCAATTTCCTTTTAACAAATATTTTTAGGAACAAAATAATTAAATAAGCTTGTTAACCAAATGAATCCCTACTACTATATTATTTTGACACAACCAGTAGGCTAAAATCTGAATATATATATATATATATATATATATATATATTTTCAAAAATTACATATAGTTTGGTAAAATAATCCATATAGCTTCCCTTTTTTTACAGCAGCAGTTTATATAAATCACTGTTTCATAAAACCTGTTGTTACATTATTATTTTCTTCCGTAAATGACAAAACAGTAGTTTTGTTTATTGTAAAACTTATCTTAGTATATGTACATCTGTAAAACAGGGATTTCTTTTTCTGTAAAATGTTTACATATATGCATTATTAATTAAACCTTTAAATAAACAAAAAGAAACGAATGTACCTCACCACAGTCAACTACGTAGCCTCGATCACGGCAACTACAGGAAATCCCCAAAGTCAACATGTCGAGCTCGAGACCACCCCTCACTGCTATCACGACTTCACCAGAAACCCACGCAACCAACGACGAGCACTGCCTTTGCTTCAGAGTTTCCACCATCGCGACGTGAACCTACCGACCACCTCCATGTCATCCCCGCCGCTATCACCTCCCTTACCCATCTCGCGAGCGCGCGCGTCCTTCCTTAAGTCGATCAAAAAACGACCATGACAACATAAAAATGCCCAAAACTAACTCGTCGCCCCTTCCACAAAAATCGATGGTCGCGCGATTCATTTGACCAAGGAAGAAAGGGCTCGGCTGATTCTAGATTTAGGTTTTTTTATAAACGAAATCATACGAGAAGGAAAAAAAGGGTGTAGGATTTCGATGTCCTGAACGAACTCGAAGGAAAAGAGGAGTTCGGTCGGCTATTATTGATTTCTTATTTTGATTTTTTTTTCTCTGATGGAAGGAGAAGAAAGTTGCGTGATAAAAAGGAGGATGGCTCGGGATATTTGTTTTAAAAGAAAGTGTGTTCGAGAAGGCAAAGTAAGCGTGTTGAAGACGCCTTACTATAGTGTTCACTATTTTTTTTCAAATTCGAATCGATTATTATCAATTAAATTTTCAGCGCGTTTATATATCGTACACACACACTCTAACTCCGATCAATACGAAATTTGAAATCCGATAATAAAACACTATTACAAATCCAATGGAACTGGTTTCGTTAAATTCCGAGACTGTGCCTCGGAAGGCTATTTTTAAATTCAATTTAAAAGATATAAATTTCAAGATTGAACAGATCACTGTTAATTTCAATTTTAACACTTCTATTATCTTCAGTATTATCAATATAAATTTTATAAGCCTTCAAATTATTTTTAATAGGCTTAAAACTCCAGATTCAATATTTACTCAATTTCAAATTGTTTAATTTAATAATTTAATCATCAAAGAAATTGTGATATTCGTAATTCAAGTTAAAATTACTCTATTGAATATTTAAAATCAATTAAATATTTCGATTTTAAATGCTCGAAAATTTCGGGTCGTCGCATTCCTCTCCCCTTAAAAGAATTTAGTCCCCGAAATTACTAGTTAGGAAGAATGGTCCAAAACCCGTTACTATTTCTCCAAAACCAACAATTTAACATTCTACCAACTATCCTTAAATAAGAGACCCATTATCAATCCTACTAACTTCTCAAATTCCCCCATAGTTTTCAAACCATATTATTTGCTCGAGCATTCAAGTTTCAATTCTAAATCAAACTTAAAATTATCAGAATTTTCTCAAAAATTTTCTAACTCTCTAAATTTTCGAAATATTTCGCCAGCGTCTCCTTTGCGCTGCTAGCTCGGTACAACTACAAAATGGCTCTACGGCCTCCCAAATCCAAAAAGAAAACAAAAGGCCAAGTGGCTCGATCCAAATCCCAATCAAATTGCATACCGAAATTTAAACACATACCTTTTTGTCGAGCAATTCAAATTTATCTTCAGAATTCAAAACCAATTTTCCTATTCCATTGATAATACCTGCATATCCTGCTTAGCACTAATATCCGATCACAACTTTCAAAAACATTTTATCGACTTTCTTACAAAATGTCAATATTTATTTATTCGAATATTAAATTAGAATAGATTTATAATATCAATTTCCAATTAAGAATTTACCATTCCTTACTTAAGTTAACATAAGCATTTTGTATGTTTCATTATTTATTTCCGCCTTACCACTTTAGTTTATATCTATTTCTATTCAAATTGATTCTTTCATTACCATATGAATTCAATTTATCTTTAACTCGGAATATTTAAATTTTATTTGTCATTTAAACTAATTTATGTCATTATTTTAAATTGGTTTCATTTACTAACTTATTTTAGTTTTCAATTAGAAATCGTTTTGTCGTTAACAAAATTTTACAAAAATTTTCAAAAATTTTCTAACTCCCAAAATTTCTGAATTTTTTTGGCATAGTCCCCTTTGTGTGGAGGAGCTTTTGCAATTTGAAAAAGATATAAATATATATACATCGATCCACACGGTCGAAAAAAACAAAAACAGTTCATATTTCCTATTTTTATTGCGTAGGCGTACCTTATTTAGCATTTTTAAGCAAGTAGCTCATTTATTTAGCAGTTAGCGTGCCCAAAATCCAGCCACACGGCTTCCCAGTACCTGTACTTACTCAATTTAAACATGTAAGTGCCAAATATATGCAGTTTAACTATATTTCACTTAGTTGCAATGGTTAAAACATATGAATTCTAAAGAAATGCACATCAAACATTTTCCGAAAGCAATTTATACGACTTTCATACTAATTCAACTGTTTCAATTAATTTATAAACCATTTTCATTCAATTTGAATGGTTTTCAATCCATTCGTATACAATTTCATCAATTTGAATGGTTTAAAACTCAATTGCTTACATTTAACTTATTTTTAAGCAAACTGAACTCATATTTAATTCAATTGCTCTCAAAATTAATTTATTTACTCCTATTTAATTCATAGAATTTTAATTACTTCCATTTACAACAAATGACAATTTATTTTATGCAATTTGACGAGATCTATATGAATAACTAAGTATTTATATTTTATAACCAATTTAAAGGGATTTCAACTCAATTTATTCTTAATTCCATTCCATTTTTAAAATTTATTCACAATCCATATATTCTCAGTTTCATTGCATTTCAATTTTATTAACCAAACTAGTTCATTCAAAACCATTAACAACTTAGGTTCCATCTCCATTACCAATTAAATTTCCTTTTATTTTAATTCATTCACAACCATTTATTTAGCTCGACACATTTCATTTCAACTTTATTCACAATCTATTCATTTGTGATTCATTTAAAACCATTCTGTTAACTTGAAACATTCTATTATTTTTCTTATTGTCTCCAAGTTATTTCAATTCTTTAACATTTTAAATGGTTTACAATTATATAAGTGAGAATTCCCTTCCATTTATTCATTCAGTATAATTATTTTATCCACTCAATCCATTACGAATTTTCATTTCCATATATTCTCTTTTATTTAACTTGATTCTACCTCAATTAAATCTCGTTTTAAATCTACAAATTTATTTGATTAGTTATTATACATTTTAACTTTTTAGATTCAGCTCACTCAATTATTTACAAGGCCATTTCCAATTTATTTCCACTTATTTGGATTTTATTTGCACATTCAAACCATTACTATTTTAATCCATTTACATTTTTATTCGATACTCTTCAATTATATTTAATTTGTTAACACTTCAAGATAAATTTTAATTTAAAACTCAAGTTCTGAACCCACTATCCATTTTCAATTTACCACCCAATTTCATGAGCTCACAATTTAATTTTATTTACATCACTAGCAATTCAAGTCGAATTGGATTTATAACTTGAGTTTTATTTCAAATCTTCATTATTAATTCACAATTCAGCTTTATTTAACATTTCATTAACTAACTTATTAACAAATTAGTTCTCCCCTATTTATTAGTTCAATACTTGATTTTTAATTCCAAATATCACTTCATTTAATTTTCTTAAGTTCAATTTATTTTATAATTCAAGTTTTGATCTTCTTTTTATTTTTCAGTTCATCGAACAATATTTATTTTGGATTTCGTATTCCATTTTCAATTTATAAGTCACAACTTATTATTTACACAATACCATGCATTTTGGGCTTGAATATATTCATCTTTTATTTTTAACTCAAGCCTTATACTTATTTATATTCCAAGCATATTTTATCCCATGCTTTATAATTCTTTTACACGTTGTTCTTATTTATTTATTTCAATTCCAATCCTTATTCAATTTATTTTCTATTTGTTCAGGCAAGAATTTAATTCCATTCAATAATTCAATTGAATTTTTATTCCAAATCAATTTTATTTTAACTCAGATTTATTTAACTCAATTCGATTTCAACTTAATTCGAATACAACTGGATATTATTTCTCAGCCTATCCAATAAATTTCAATCCGGTCAAATTTTTATTTCCCATCCAAGTTAATTTCTTTTTAACCTTTCTCTTTAAATTTACGTTCCAACATTCAAAGCTTATATTTCCCTGATTTAAAAAAATATCTCAATTTATAAGCTTACCACCTATCTCTTCAGGATTTTTAAACCCCCGGCTTTGGTTTCAAATCATTTTGAAATCACATTTCTCAAATCACATTTCTCAAAAGTCATACCATTCCTGGTTTATCCCCAACAAATTTCCTTTGAAATTTTCAAAACAACTAGCTTTTCTGAACAAATAAATTTTTGGCAGCAATCCGTCACTTAGATATTCGAAAATGAATACTGATGATGCGGTCGTCGTCATCAGAATTATTTTCCAATAATCCGAGTGATTTCAATGCTATATTGCTTCCAAAATCCATTTAAAACAATTTTCCTTTCATAAGTACCTCCAAAACAATAATGCTATCTTTTATCTTCAAAACACTTCCAAGTTTCCGGGATTTTAAATTTCCAAATCCTGCTTAAATCACTTTTAACTATAATTCATTTGCACAGCTTATGCTCAGACAAATTATCATTTGATTATATTTCAATTTATAATTTTAATTTATAATTTATATTTATAAATTTCATTTCATAATTGAATTTATCTCCTTAATCTTTGGTTGTATTTACAATTTCTAGTTAAATTTCCACTCAAAATGATAATAATTTAAATATCATCATTCCAAATATCCAAGCAACCATATATTAGCTAAATAGTTTACAAAAACTCTTTTTTTTATCATAAATATATTTTTGGGTAAAATTATTTCATTCACCCATATTTAAAACAATACCGTGTCGATTGTTTTATTCAAGTGTTTAGAAACCCCTTCGATACATTTGTCCAGACTGTGTCGACGAAGGCTCATATGCTACTCAATAAATCAATCAACACAATATTAAAACAATTTATATTCACTAATAAATATGCACTCATATCTATTTATACGCTCAAACTCATTCTAGAGTACTACGGACTCTAATTCAAATGAGTAATTCCCACCAGAGCCAAGGTTATCGCCAACCTATGGTCTGATACCAACTATAACAGTCCGCAAATCCGTAGCCCTTGAGTCACCACAATTCTAAAACAATCAACCCAAGTTGTACAGAAATACGAACCATTTGGGTTAAAGAAGAAGAGGTAGAAGAAGAAAATAGAAAACAACAACAAAATCTAACCATCGCAGCGGAATAAATATAATAGATAATAAATAATCTTTACTCAAAATCAAATATTTCTATTTACATATATTACATCATCAGAGTACATCAATCACAGCTCAACAATATCATACACTGGATACACAACTGCTCAACATAGCGGAATATATACATAAACAAATACGGGAGTACGTATCGTCATCCTGCTCGTCTCCTGAGCTCCACAGCATTTCCTGTATTCTATAATACTCGGTCTGACCCGAGCATTACAGTTAAATAACACCCGAGTCAGTCTGGAATACCAGCGTGAGAAAATCACACCCAATTGATTATTAAAGTTTCAAAAATCCTTTGAAAACAAAAGCATCTCGTAAGACCACGCCACAAATAAACATGTCGGGTTTTTACCTTACGATAGCTGAAACAATTTTTATAGAAATCCTCTGATATTATAATAGGGTCTATATACAAATACTTATAAAATAACCAAAATTGTTACATCTATTAAATTCCAGCTACTAGCCACAGAGTGGGTAATATAAACAAAACTCGTACAAGGCTCGTAGGGAGAAGGGATTTCCAACTAATGACTAGGCACTGGGGTACCACCTGTCACAGTACGGGGCCTGGATCACCGTACCGAGGAGTACGCCCACTCCCTTGCAACACAAGGTCGGGACTACCCCTTACTGGATAATCTCGAGTGAGATCACCCCGCGATTGGGATCAGCAACCGCCCACTAAGCCGAAATAAAAAGGGACATCTAGACTGGAATGATCTCACCCTACTTGGGTGCTACCCACCTAGCCTTGCTGCATAACCCCTGATTTTCAGTCATTCCCATTTGATGAGGCTTGAGGTTAAGCGTTACCTTTTTAGAATATATCCCTTAGAATGCCTATCGTCAACCTGACGATGTTTCGCAAGCATTCATCCATACATGTCCGTTCCGGGTTCAAACGGAACCGAAGGCACTATTCCAACTACATCCATTTTGGAAATTTCCACAGGATTAGTAGCGATTAGCCCTTGCACTTCACTGCTCCATCTTCTAATCCAAAATCGTTTTTCATGAAAACGTACAAACCGGATCGAAGTGGTTTCCGAGAAATAAATCTCGATCCCGGTCTCTTCGAAACGATCAACGCATTTGTCCAATATTGATAGTCGGTTATTTAACTATCAATTAATATTCACAAACAACCATCAACTAATAAATAATTTTCCAAATTATTTATTTACTTCAAAAATATCTTCACAAGATATATTTCCGCTTTTCAAACCCTTTTTGAAAACAGTTTTCAAACTATCTTCCTTCCTCAGAAATAATTCCAAGTATTTTCTATTTCCACTGAAATTACCAAGCACAAAACTAGATTTTTAAAATAATTTGAAACACTTTACTTTGAAATATACTTTAAAACATTTAGGTTAAAAATACTTCAATAATTTTGTTAAAAATACATACTACATGAATATTTGAAAATAAAGTTACTTAATAAAATATAACTAGATTTTTCATTTTTGAAAACAAAATACTAAGTCACTTTTTAAGTAATTACTACTATAATAGATTTGAGAAAATACTTACTTTTGAATTTAAATATTAGAAACAATAATTTTTCCAAAACTTGCTTTTTAAAACAACTTTAAACCTTTAACTTATATTTAAAAATGTACTTGGTTATCCAGAGAAAAATTCCAACTTCAATCACTTAAATCAATTTCCCCAAATTGATTTCCAATTTACTCCATTAGAAATAAATATCTTCACTTTCTTAATTCATTTTAAAATTCATTAATTATGGACTTTATTATTATTATTATTTTCCGTTTGATTTTAAATCTTTTTAACTGAAATATACGAATTTCAGCTTTTACCAATTTCTTTTTTTTATTCTTTCAATAATTTAAATCTTTAATTTTAAATAATGTTTTGTTCTTTTAAAATAATAATACTGAAGTTTAAAATTCATTAACAACCTGGTTATTCAAAAATTTCCTTTCTATACCCTAGATCTATTTATTAGAATCTTACAGTCACTTTATTTCTTTTCCAATTCATTCTCAAATTTATTCAAATTTTCTATATTTATTTTACTTACAAATTTTTTTCTGTTATTTTCTTTCCAAAATCCAATTTATATATTTTGGTAATTCATCATACCCAATTATAATCAATCGAACCATAGCATTCAATATTCTAATATAATTCATCATAGAATATCAAGAAATCACAACAGAGGGCGTTAAATAATTTAAATAAACGTTGAGGGATCCAGTTGGATCCCTCCAACCTGTTTTCCCTGCATCCACAAACGTTAGCATAATATAAAATACCAATTTCAAAATATATCATACTATAGCGCATTAAACAATTCAATCATTCAAACAATTATTTAAATTTAATCATTTGAAATTAAATTTAAATTCAGCTGAGTGAGATTAACTCACCTTTTATTTTGTTGTTTGCAATCCATACCACATCGACTTGTTCCTTTGATATTTTAGACCTTGAATAACATTTTAAGGTTCGTTAAATATCGAATTTGATCGAACAATTGATTATTGTTTATTATTTAATTTAAGCTAAAAATTTGGTTTTTAAATTACTAGTTATATTCTTATTTATAATTGAAATCTATTGGATTAAGAAAATTCCAAATTTACATTCGTTCCTATAAACAATTTAAATGAATAGTTTTAACTTACTTATCATTATATTAAAACGTATAAAATAAATTAACCATCTCATAACAACTTATGAATTTGTAAATATTTGATGTTTATCATGACTTCAGCCATGGATAACAATTACATGGTTTATTAACATTTGAATTAACTAAAACAGTTTATTTCCATTTAACAAATTTAATTTACTAATAATTAAATTCTAACTAGTAGTTTTAAAATCAATTTCCTTTTAACAAATATTTTTAGGAACAAAATAATTAAATAAGCTTGTTAACCAAATGAATCCCTACTACCATATTATTTTGACACAACTAGTAGGCTAAAATTTGAATATATATATATATATATATATATATATTCAGAAATTACATACAATTTGGTAAAATAATCCATATAGCTTCCCTTTTTTCTTACAGCGGCAGTTTATATAAATCACTGTTTCATAAAACCTGTTGTTACATTATTATTTTCTTCTGTAAATAACAAAACAGTAGTTTTGTTTGTTGTAAAACTTTTCTTAGTATATGTACATCTGTAAAACAGGGATTTCTTTTTCTGTAAAATGTTTACATATATGCGTTATTAATTAAACCTTTAAATAAACAAAAAGAAACGAATGTACCTCACCACAGTCAACTACGTAGCCTCGATCACGGCAACTACAGGAAATCCCCGAAGTCAACATGTCGGCTCGAGACCACCCCTCACTGCTATAACGACTTCACCACAAACCCACGCGACCAACGACGAGCACTGTCCTTGCTTCAGAGTTGCCACCATCGCGACGTGAACCTACCGACCACCTCCATGTCGTGTTCGTCGCTATCACCTCCCTTACCCATCTCGCGAGCGCACGCATCCTTCCTTATGTCGATCGAAAACCCACCACGACAGCATAGAAATGCCCAAAACTAACTCGTCGCCCCTTCCACAAAAATCGATGGCCGCGCGATTCATTTAACCAAGGAAGAAAGGGCTTGGCTGATTCTAGATTTAGGTTTTATTTTTACAAATGAAATCGTATGAGAAGGAAAAAAAGGGGTGTAGGATTTCGATGTCTTGAACGAACTCGAAGGAAGAGAGGAGTTCGGTCGGCCATTATTGATTTCTTATTTTGATTTTTTTTTCCTCTGATGGAAGGAGAAGAAAGTTGCGTGATAAAAAGGAGGATGGCTTGGGATATTTGTTTTAAAAGGAAGTGTGTTTGAGAAGGAAAAGGAAGCGTGTTGAAGACACCTTGCTATAGTGTTCACTTATTTTTTTTTTTCAAATTCGAATTGATTATTATCAATTAAATTTTCAGCGCGTTTTTATATCGTACACACACACACACTAACTCCGATCAATACGAAATTTGAAACCCGATAATAAAACACTATTACGGATCCAATGGAACTGGTTTCTTTAAATTCCAAGATTGTGCCTCGGAAGGCTATTTTTAAATTCAATTTAAACGATATAAATTTCAAGATTGACCAGATCACTGTTAATTTCAATTTTAACGCTTCTATTGTCTTCAGTATTATCAATATAAATTTTATAAGCCTTCAAATTATTTTTAACAGGCTTAAAACTCCAGATTCAACATTTTACTCAATTTCAAATTGTTTAATTTAATAATTTAATCATCAAAGAAATTGTGATATTCGTAATTCAAGTTAAAATTACTCTATTGAATATTTAAAATCAATTAAATATTCCAATTTTAAATGCTCGAAAATTTCGGGTCGTCACAAATAGAATGCTCATCTGATGACAATTACAACAATAAATAACAGTTTTCTATTATTCAGTACTCAGTTGCAGCAGTGGACAGTATAACATTTGGCAGCCAACAATTCATTATTTATATTACTGAAGATCCATCAAACGTTGCATCTTTCGACGAAAATACAACAACCAATCAACAAGTCATATGGAACTTTTCAGAATAAAGATTGTAGCTTTTCAAAGCACGTCATGTCCTCACAAGACGTACTTCAGGGGGCAAATTTTATCCCGTCTTTTGGCAAGGCCATGATACAAAAGAATCGACCGAAGATAAAAGAAAATTCAACCCAAAAAGCGGCTATATACAGGTTTGCTATGGATGCTGGTAAATTGTGCCCAAGTTCGGATCGAACTACAATTGACATGACATGGCAATCAAAGCTACAAAAGCCAAAGTTAAAAATTTCAGGTCAATCAGAGTTCATATGCTGAAGATATGATCGATGCAAGCCAAGAAAATCAACTCATTCGTATCCATCAGTCCATCTCCTTCGCATCGGTTTTGTTCGAATCCATCGGGGCAACGTTCTTCGTATCCATCCTCGATCGCATCCATCAATAGCGGTCTCCTTTGTATCCAACAGAATTGGACTCATTCGCATCCATGGAACACCATTTCGTATCCATCATACCTAACCCACTTTGTATCCCCCGCATCCGCTCTGTTTCGTATCTATCGCTTGAAGAGATTTCATATCGCTTCCACTTAGACACAAGTTCGTACTGATTATTGCCTAGTTCGTATCGATTGGTCAATGATCAATACGAAACATGCCACCAATATACGATACGAAACAATATTTAATAGGCGTCGATACGAAACAGGTCTTCAATCAATACGAAGAATTTAACTTTATATCGATACAAATTAGGATGGAGACTATCAATATGAAGTGGTCACTATGCTATCGGTACAAAGGGAGGTGCAGCCAAGCGACCGGGTCGATACGAATGAAGCACATCCATAGGAAAGACTCGATCGCTCAACATGAACAGTGGATCGATCCTAAAAGTTAGCGCCACGTCATCAGCATTACATGTCCAGAAGCGATGTGAACAGATCGATGCGAATAGAAGCGATGCGAACTCAACAGCCTTTAACAAATCAAAACTTGCATCAATCATAACTCAAAATCTACAAGTCCAAATGCCACCAAATTTTCGTATGAGCTTGCTTGCAACCTTAGGAATGTTCATGATCGGTCTCAACTCGATTGTGCTAAATCATGATCAATACGAATTTCATTCGTATCAATCATAGATCGTGTCCAAATGTCCAAGGATCCATCGCGTAGGCCAACCCACTTGAGAGAAGAGGTCTCTCGAGATCTGAGCGAGATATTTGTTGCCTACGCCTATAAACAGCAGCCCAGGACCAACAGAAAAAGGACTTTGGCTCTTCTATGTCTAGACTCTCCTGAAGTTACTATTGTACAAAAATTTTACAGTTGTAACTCGTTGTAACCAGCAAGCTAAAAAGATTAAAGATAGCCATTTCATAGTGGACATAGGCCATACGTCGAACCACTCTAAATCCGTGTGTTTCTACTTGTTTTCTTGCTTATCATTGGTGTGTTTGTTAGATTTTCCACTTTTTCCATTTATATTCTTCATTTTATCTCTTCATACACATCCAAAGAGTGTTGTACCCAATTTTGATACAAACATTTGTATTTGTGAAGTTTAATTTGTTGCCATTGCATTTTGGAGTCTGCTCTGGTTATGTGTTGGTGCACATTGATGGTCTGTTGGTCTGGGTTCACTTGTGTTATTCTGGTTGCATTTTGTTTGTTTACAATTTCTTGTGTTTATATACTTGGTTGTCTAGTTCTTTGTTGGTTTGGTTATGTGTTCATTCTGTCTAGAGCTTTTGTTTCACTGGTGGTTTGGGTTCATTGATGTGTTCAGACCTTATCTGGTCTGGTCTTATAAGAGCTAGTCTGCACTGTGTATTTGTGGCTTCATGAGTCTGTTATCATTTGATCTGGTATCACTTTGTGTTGAGTCTTATTGTTGCATTGTAACTTGCACTCTCTGACTTGCTTGGTTTATTGGAAATCTAATTTTCATGTTGTACTGGCCTGTTATGGACTTGAACTGTAGCTCTTACATTTGTCTTTTACTTGATTCCATTTAACGTGTATCGTGGTCTTCATGTTGCACTTGACCATTGCATTGAGTCTTGTTCCAACTGGTTCACTCGAGTCTGCAGTTGAGTTGAATCTAGCTTTGGCTCAAGTTTGACCTTGTGCTCACCTGTCCCCGTCGTTTTAACAAGCAAGTGTATATTGGTGTGCACGACCTTGTGACATATACGGTGATACACTATGCATGTCACAAATTGTTCATGTATGATGAATTCAAAAGAAAATGGTGACGAACAACCTAAATAACTGAGGCAAATAATATTTTCAAAATGCACATTTTATTTTGCAATGCAAAAAATATTTCTTTTTCAATTTTACTGTGTCAATGCTTATTTTGTAGATAACTCAGATGCTGGATTCAGGGTGGAACAGAGTTGAAGATAAAAATACGAGTGTTGAGTGAATATGTAATGAGGTGCAATATGTAAAGTAAAATTTGTGTTGTAACTGAAAAATGTATAAATGTAGTGAGAGCACAAATTTGTGCTATTTGAATTGGTAATAAAATATTTGTTTGAATAAAATATTTGTTTGAATAAAATATTTGTTTGAATATGAATTTTGAGTAATTTATTTTATTCAACAAATATTTATTGAAATATGTGGAAAAATAAAATAGTATAATAACAAATACATTTAAATGAATATATATATATATATATATAAATATATATATATATGTTTCAAAAAAACATAGGTTATTGTATTTTATAATCTCCTTTTTTTTAATGATAATAAACATATATTAAGATTTTGAGTCTATTAAATGTATTTGGTCATGAAGAATTCCATTAGCTCCCCCATTTGAATGCTCCCCCTACACTAAAGCTCTCCCTTCGCATATGCATGAAAATAAATAATAATATGCAAATGAACTTAGATGGGAATATGCCATTAAAAAATAAAATATTTGAACTTATTTGCCAAAATCTTAACTTTTCTCTCCCCTTTTGTTATCAGCAAAAGAGTAATAGTGTTAGAAAAATAGAGATAAAGTGATAGACATTAATACAACATTAATACCCAATCGAGTATATATATTAAATTTCAATAAAAAATCAAAGAAAAATCATAAATACTCTGTTAGGCGCATATTTCACTTTAGAGCGATAGGGGTTATATCGATATAAAAAGCCATACATTTGTATCTTTTTGTGGTATATTTATGACACGAATTTGAATACTTACTAACCATTCGTAACCATTAGAACTTTTAAATGAGATTAGTAGTATTCCCAATTTTTTTAAAAATGAATTTCAGGTATCTTCTAACCAGGCATAACCGTGAGGACTTTAAAAGGGATTAGAATCAACTTGTCTATTAATTAATAATTTTGATATGTGTTCCATAAATGCATAACCGTGAGGAATTTTAAATGAGCATCAAAGCATATAATCAAAGATTCCAAGTAATTCACCTATGCATGACCGTGAGGAATTTTAAATGAGAGTGAATACTTTCGATATTTTTATTGCTATTTAAATTAAAAAATGAATAATTTCTTGTTTAAAATATCATATTTTGTTATACTATATTGGATTTTGATGAGTAATGGTCGTTAGAAACATGGTAGAGACTGAGATGGTCATGAATTTTTTAACAACCAAAGTTATTACAAATTTTGTTTAAATTTTTAAATAAATTTTCTAAATATACTATCTCAAGTCATAATATATGATTAATATCCATACTTATCACTTTTTTCCGTAACTATTTTTCTTTTAAATACTCAATAAAGAGTCAGAATAGTTGACATAGGCATTTAAGATCAGATGTAAAATCCACTTTCTAAAATGCCTAAAATGAGATGAAGTCAACAAAAAATATTTTCTGGAAAGGTTTTTTTTAAATCAGTTGAGATAAAAATTATGCTGATATTCTCTTTGAAAAATGTGATGCAACTAACAAATGTCTCAACATAAAACACGTTCCACTAGCACTTGTTCTATCAACTAGGCTACCAATGTAATCTGCATTTGAATTCCCCTTTGGCTCAAAATTATCATTAGATAGACATCAAAGACCAAACCATGGTGTGTGCAACAGATACCTTATAAATCTTTTAGCTTTTAAAATGAGACTCTTTTGGATTTGATTGAAACCGTGTACACAAGCAAGAAGAGAACATAAACGTGTAGACATAGTAAGATAAAGAAGTATGCCCTCGTGTGTCCACGGTAATCATCAACAAACACAAGATAATATGTCTTACCACAGTGTACTTGGAAGAATGATTTTTAAATTTTCCCAATTGATCACCTTTTCTCTTACTAGCCGATTGAAATAAAATTATGGCGCAGATTTTCAACATTTTATACATCGTTTGTTGCAGATTTTGACTCTGCCACCTCTGTACTTCTCTAGGCTAAAGAACTTTGATTTGTCGTCCGTCATGTGCCTGGAATTGCTAGAATCCAGGTAACACTGTTGTTGTTCCTTAGCCTGCCACCACATCTACACGAGAGAATATTTTTGTGACGTATTTGTTTTTATAGGCCCATGATTGTTAGTGATAGAAAATTATGAAAAAAAAAGTTTGTGTAGACCAATGATAATCTTTATTTGTTCCTTTCGGCACCAATATTTGTTTAATTCTAAGAGATTTTACATTCGTGCCTTTAGGAACCCAAATTGGCACAGTTTTCATGTTTTTGCGGTCTAAATCAGCAATTGTTTTGATTGTGTCCAATTTTTCCACAAATCATGCACTTAGAGTTAACATGATTAATTTCTCTTCTACCTTTTTCAGATTGAGTATACCCAAGTCCTCGTCTAACAGTATTAACAGTTTGTCTACCTAATAGCATATTAAGTGATTTTTTTTCTTTGGAGAATTTCCTTAAAGATGTAGACAATTGTTGGACTTGTGTTTTGAGAGATTCATTTTCATTCAATAACAATGTGCACTTTTTGATATAATTTTCACTCCTAATATATTCACTTTCTTTCAAAATTAGAGTTTCATTTTCAAGCGATTTAATTTTGATTTTTGATTATTTTATTTTTTTCTACAAAGGATGGTCACATGTCAAAATTTAGTAACTTGTTTCGATAGTCTTAACCAATTGATCAAGTTGTTTATCTAGTTCTATCAAACTATCTTTTTGTGATTCTAGTTTAGTGCGCTTCTCCATAAGTCGTTTATAACAGCCATTTACTTCGTGAAACTATATAAGTAATTGTGAGTGAGTCAGTTTTGATACCTCGCTTGGCTCGTCATCATCGCTATCAGTTGTATCACGTTAAAGACACAAATCTGATTTTTTCACTCTCACTACAAGTGCTTTTATTATCATCATCACTTTTATTCCAAGTGGCTGCAAATCTTCTTATTTTCGATTTCTTTCCTTGGCTGAGTCGATTCTAAAGACAATTAGGCTTGATGTGACCAGATTTATTGCACTTAAACAAATGATCTCCTGGTCTTCTGAGTTGTCTAGTACTTCGACTATTCTGCTTTTCAATTGTTGATTTTGAGCTGGATTTCCGTATTTGTGGTTCCACCATTTGAATATCTTTATTAACAGTGCCAATTCAGCTGCTCCATCCTCGTCATCATCGTTTCCACTTTCTGTAACGACCCACTCTTCAACCTTTGAAAATCAACATCCAATACATCACCCGTATTCGAATGCCAGAGATTCAAACGTTGAGTCTGGTTCGTCAGAGCTTATTACACATTAGATGATAACAACACAGCGGAAACAAAATGAATTTTTTTGATACACAAATGGATACAACATCTGGTAACAACATTTTACAATAAATGTCCAACATTAGAGACAGATATACAACAGCAGGAACATATCACAACAGCGGAACACCAACATTGTCTTCAATAGAGAGAGAGCGAGAGAATCCAACATACTGCATCTTCATACAAAGCTCCAAAGAAAAAAGCTCGAACCACAATCATGCTGAAGTAAAGAAAATGCGATCCCAAACCAAAGATTTCAAAAACATCTACTATCTGAACTAGCTCCAGAAACTACTGATAACCTGACTCTAGGCTGCCCGTGTGGAAAATTATGGGCACCCAGAGTTTAGAAAAGAGAACAATATACTTCGGGTCAGTCATGCGACTGGTGTGAGCAAACAAAAAAACAGTTATTTATACAAAAAGAAATAAAAAGAAATCCATTATGCTTTTTGGAAAATGAAACTAACATTATGCCTCCCACCACACACACAATGCAACCACACGCTTGAGGGATATTTCTCCTTATGATAGCCAAACATGCTTGATACGCGAAAATCCTTTTGATACTATTATTAGTGCATAGTGTGGAAAACATTTTCAAGTATAATATTAATCTTAGCCAGCATACATACCATTATAGTATGCCTACTATAGCTACCATGTTAAATGGCAGGTTCTACAACTAAACCCATACAGGGCTCGTATTTAGTGATTGGATTTCCAACAAATGGCGAAGGCTAAGGAACTTCCTTTATTTAAAAGGGTATGCCTCTGGAGGTACGCCTCGAGAACCAAACCGGATCACTACCTACATAAGGCCGGGTAATCTCTGTCACTAGGTAACTAACGGTCATGAGTATGCCATCCCCCGGTCGTAACCAACCTTTATCCCGGGATTCCAACAAATTCCAACAACCACATAAGTTAAATATCTGTGCTCTATACCATGATACCACTTTTTATCCAGAAGGAAATGCACATACCCTAAGGGGCGTAACCCCCGTAACCTTGCTGCATCCTTCGAGGTGTGAGGTTCGATGAAGTCTCGTCCCACAAAGCTACGCTTTTCACAAAAGCCATGCTTCCATTAAACAATGATCAGAACTTAGCATGCCACATTACCAAATTGGGAATATATCACTAGTAACCATCAACTACATAACCTCTGAGCTCGTATGTCTCAGAGAAGGGTGTTAAGCTAAGAGAATAAATTCTCCGCCACCAAACAGAAATGTATTTGACAGAAACCCGCTTTACATCTCAAAGTGTAACGTCAGACATACATACATACAAGTCCATCTTGGGTCTGGATGGAACCGAAGGCACTTCACCCAATTGAGGAAAAAGCCCTTGCAAATGCCGATATTCCCTAATCATGTCCGGACTCCCCATCACATAGGGTAATCTCTATACCGGGCCCCTCGGTGCCGAGACAATCGACAGGTAATTCTTTCGCTTTCGAAAATACCCGGTCTACCACCATCTTCAAATGCCATTCCATTTCGTCATATCATTATTCAAAATGGGTTTTATGACTTAATGTCCTTCCCTGGCTTAACCTAATAATGTGCGCTTCTTTTAAAAACATATGGATACATTCGGATTTTAGTTAAGTCAAAACTTTTTAGCCCTTATTTCCCAAAACCTTTCCTTTTGAATGGTTTAAATAAATTTCCATTTTTAATCTTTTAAACAAAAGATTCATCTTTAAGATCCTCTTCAATTTGAAGCGAGGTTTACCAAATCTTTAACAAAAGATTCATTCATAGCTTTTGAACTATTTCCATTTCAAAATTGATTTGCCTATAACTCGAAATTATTTCAAAAAAACTAGAAATCCTTTCTTTATATGAAAGCTATTATCATTTTAAAACAATGGGTTTTTTGTTTCAAGAAAATTCGATTAAATTTACTCAAGTTATAACCTTTTTAAAGTATAAATCGGAAAATCAGCGAACTGTCGTATCCTCGGCAAGTTCTATTTGGGTTAAATTTAAATTCCCAAAATAATTCATTAAAAATACTTCAAAAATGGTTCAAAATCCATATATATACATTATATAGCCTGTATAACCCTGTTTAAACCATAGTTTCCAAAATTTCAAATTATAAACATATATCTATAGAATTCAACTTTAAAATCTTGAATTTAACTTCAAATTGAACTATTTTAATTTCACAACTTTAACCAGCCATTCAAAATAATTTTAACTTCGAAACACCTTTTCAAAAGTTTTTTTATTTAACCTAATTTCACTTCCAAACCATTCTGGATTCAAAATTCAACTTTTAAAATTTTCACCATATTAAATAAAATAATATTAAATCCAAAATACCCGTGACATAACCAATTTCCTACAAAATCCATATTTGTGTGTGTGTGTTTTGTCTAGGGATTTGCAAACCACAATCAAATATCACTACCATCACAATTCAAGCACAACAATATCAATAAGCGGTATGATCCTATAACACTTATTTTCCATTCACAGATAAATATGTAAATTCATCACAGATAAATAACCTACATTTATCACAGCTCAATCCAAAAGCAATTCATATCACAGAATATCATACATCAAAGATATCAAACAATTCAAGGCATTTAATAAAATCCAATCATCCATAAGCAAGATTGATTAATCACATAATTAATTTAAACCAAATTAATTAATTACCTAACCCACCATTTGTTATTATTTTAATTAATAAATGAAATTAATTAATCATCATTGATCATCCATCTTAACTAATTATCCTTAATTAATTAATTAATTATCCCTTAATTAATCACATAAATTAGTTAACTTTAAGTTAATTAAATTAATTAATTTACCCTTAATTAATTACATTAATAATTATCCTTTAATCATAAATTAATTAACCTTTAATTATTCATTAAGTAACCTTTAATTATTAATTAATTAACCCTTAATCATTAATTAATTAACCTTCAATTATTAATTAATTTTCCTTTAATTACTTCATATTAATTAATCAACCCTTAATTAATAAATTATCCTTAAGTTCTTTGCATTAACAAATCAACCTTTTAGTTAAGTAATTAACCTTTAAGTAATTAATTACCCTTAACTAATTACATTAATTAACCTTTAATTAGTTAATTATCTTTTAATTAATCACATTAATTAATCATACTTAATTAATTACAATAAGTGATTATCCTTAATTACTTCTCTTTAATTACTAATCAATTATCATTAACATATGAATTAACTAAAATATTTAAATTAATAATTAGAACATTTACCTTAAACACTCATTTAATTACATTAATTAATTAACTTTTAATTATTAATTAAAGCTTAATTCACTTACCTTAATCTCCTACTAAATTACATCATTATAATTTGAAAACACTTGGAGATCAATTTAATTAATTAACAAACTTATAATTCTTTCAAATCAAAGACAATTTAATTTCAAAAACATTTGAATTTATAATTTGTATATATTGAAACTTGTTTTTGAAAACTTAATCAACACCTTTATTAAAAACTTGTTTAACA
Organism: Allium cepa; assembly: GCA_030765085.1. Classification (NCBI taxonomy): domain Eukaryota; kingdom Viridiplantae; phylum Streptophyta; class Magnoliopsida; order Asparagales; family Amaryllidaceae; genus Allium; species Allium cepa. The sequence goes on along the minus strand of CM060938.1, from coordinate 593,483,541 downwards.
ACTTGCATTCACGCTTGCATTTGTGTAATGCTTAAACTTGTTATTTTTTATTATTTTTAAAACTTTGTTTAGTTTGAAAAACTGTTACATAGAAAAACATACGCAAACATCTTGGTAGCAAACTCAAGCATCGCCTACTTTTCCCTGAGTACAAACCCGAGTTACACCCATCCTCTGCAACCCGATAGCATCACCCCTGACACACAGATGCACGTACACATGCACAAGCGATCGCCAACGATCTGGTCATCACCACCATCTCCAAAATGTCGCCGATCAACCTACTGAAGAACTTGACCACCCAACAATTTGATTCCATCCTTCTAAGGAAATCGAGTAAAAATTCGAATACTAATCAAACACACCAATCACAAAAAAACTCCATGTCCACCGCCTCAGACCACCAGAGGCCATGCAATCACGACCAAAGCTGTGCCGCGACACCATGCTTCGATTCCCCTCGTTCCTGTCAAGTTCGATCCACCCATGATGAAGAATTCACCCGTCTTCAACATCAAAACCAATAGGCTATAAAACCTTAGATCGACGTCGTCCAGCCACCACGGCATTTGATAAACCCAGTCACTACATTTCCTAAGATCACCAGACCTCCAACTACCTTTAGCACGAGCACTATGCTTCTCCACCTTCGATCGTCGAGACAATTTCCATTCTAACTCCCAATATCTCTCGATTTATCATTTTGTAGTTTGAATCCGATTCTATAATCAAAACATGAAATTAACATAATCGATTTCTTCAACTTGAAATGATTATTACTGTTAATTCTCATTTTAAAAATAATTATTTAATATATATACTAGAAAATATTTTTAAAAATGATGTTACATCCATACACACATTTTTCCTTCAAAGATCTTAGCCTAAAGTTGAACATATAAAGAGAAATTTAATTTATTTTGAATGTGCTTGAGCCTGTATACAACAGAGATATGTATATATACATACAGACATTGCACAGACATATCATATTTATATACATGCATTCACTTCCATACACTCATGCCATAGTAAACAAGTTATTACTATCATTCATCATCACAGGTATAAGTAAATAAAGATGATCTGGTTTTCAATGTGAAGTTTACTCACTTGGTTTAGAACAGAGAAGGCTTGAAAACCTGAAAACTATTTTGAACTTGAATTTTGATCTTTAAAACTGGAAATAGATTTGCAACTGAAATAGGTTCTTGGCTTGAAAACTGCTTGTTTTAATTGAATTTGAATCTTGATTCCTTGTAGTTGAATCTCTGCTTAGCTAGCTTCAGGTTTTAGGATTTTGAAAGGTTTATTTGCCTTTGAGTTTGAGATGATCTGATCTTCTTTGCAGTTTGAATTTGCTTTGTTTCTGTTTTGATTTTATTTTCTGTTTTATATCTTTCTCATGTTTGTTCCATTGATTATGTTTTACTGGTTTGTATTTTCAGGTTTTGAATATCAAAGAAATGAGAAAAGAAGGAGTGTAGATGTGTATATGTATAATCTTATTTTTCTCTTTATTTATTAAATTTAAAAACGAAAAGAAAATTTAAAAAGACGACACTTGTATAAACACTTGTCATTATGCATGATAAATTCACTTAACACTTGTTCAAATATATACTACATGTTTTACACTTGTTTATTATATATATTATAAATGCTAAACATGTATTTATATGTTTTTATATAACTTTATATTATACTTTTAATTTTAATAAATACATTTTCCTTTATTAATATTTATATAACCTTTTAAAGAAAATGATTTTAAAATCTAATAATGAATACATAAACATACATACATACACACACACACACAGATATATATATATATATATTAGTTTTTAACCCTTCAATAGCTTTTGAAAATTATTATATTAAATTCAAAATATAACTTCCAAATCACCACACATATATATACATATATATTATAATTAGAAAACAAATCTTTATTAATTTTAAATCCAATAAAAATTTTAAGATGTTTATTTTTGAATTTCAAATCAAAATTCTATTTACAATCTATATATATATATATATATAAACACTTATCTCGTTTATTTAGAAATATTTCAGTTTTTTTACAAATTAATTCACAATTTAATTCTAAAAATTATATTAAGTACCAAATTAAATTTGACTTAAAAATAGGATCGTTACGCTTTCCGTTTAGAGCTATTGATTTCGTTCGTGTATCACCTCCTTCATGTTCTTCCTTGAATTTGATTTCTAGCTCATAAGTGGTGAGATTTCGGATGAGTTCTTCGACTTTAATTTGTTTTAGTTCCTTTGATTCTTGAATGGCAGTTACTTTTGCCTCAAAATTTCGTGGAAGAATTCTGAGGATTTTTTGAACTATTTCCAACTCTATATATGTTTTTCCAAGGGATTTTGATTTGTACACTAGATTTGAAAGTCGTCCATACATTTCTTTGAAACTTTCATCCTTTGTCATTGTGAAGTTTTCATATTCGCTACTGAGCATGGCAAGGCGAGATTCTTTGACTTTGGAGGTTCCTTTGTGAGTCACTTCAAGTGTGTGCCAAATTTCCAATGTAGATTGACAATGTGAGACACGATTAAATTCAATTTGATCTAACCATCAGATAATAGAATTCATAGCCCTAGCGTTAGCAAATTGTAGTTTACTTTCAAGATTTGTCCACTGATCCGTCATTTTTTCAACTTCTTGATTATCTACCATGATTGTTGGTGTGTTGTATTCCATCTCAACAATATTCCACAAATATATGGTTTTTGGAAAAGATTTCATTCTATTTTTCCAATATGCGTATTTACCATTGAACGTCGATGGCCTAACTATGGACTGACCCTCAACAGAAGCATTATTAAAGGAGGCCATTTAAAAAAAATCAAATTTTTAATTGAAAGATGGTTTTTGTTCCTAGCCCCAATAACACTTGTAGGATCGTTTTCACCCTAGAGGGGGGTGAATAGGGAGATACTAGTAATAATAAAAATTAATGTGGAAATAAAAACAATCAAAGATAATAATGCAGTAGAGATCACACACAAATTTACGCAGCTTCCGCAAAACCCTACCCACATGCCACCCCCAAAGTTTTTTACAAGAAATTAAGTATTCAGAAGCTTACTCATGTGAACTTACGACATCCGCTAATGACTAACCAAACTCTATGCCTAAAACCATACCACAACTCAGCTACTGAGTTATGAATTCTCGAACTACACCACCGTAGTTCGTAACCAAGCCTAATGACTAGAAAGTTACACGGCTTAAAATGAAAATAAAATTACAACTAAAAATAAAACTTAAACAAAACCGTATTTTCTAATTTAAGCCAAAAACAGTTATAATAAAGGCCGGGCCAATAGATAATTTAAAAGAGACGGTCTTCTCTTTTATTTTCTTCTGAGTAAAATTTTTGGCCATTCTTTGTTCATTCCTCTTCAAAAGCTAGGGTTTATTTAGATTGAAGTTTCGCTTGAAAAATTAATCGATCGAAATATGGTTTCACTAAGTGACTTCGTCAATCGATTCTCTGGCCTTGGTTGTTCGTTGTAGCTTTAATTTTTCGAGCTTGAATACTTGGATGAAATTGGTATGTGACTTTCTTTTTCGATTTGGATTTTGCTCGACCTTGATTCGAGTTTAGTGATTTATTTCTTTGGTATTTTTCTTGAACTCGAATCCCATGAATTTGCCGAAGATGACACAGGAAATTTATAGGGTTCGAACCCCTTAATTTTTATTCGTATATTTCATTTGAATTCGTCTATTAATTTTGTTGGCCATATGATTTTTCTTGAATGCTTGTGATGTATTCTGACTATTTAAATTTGTACGATGCTTGAATTTCTTTGAGTCAGTTCCATTATTTGCACCTTTGATTTTGGCATTTGAATTTTCGGAGTTTGAGATAAAAATTAACTTCGACTTGTTCAACTCCTTTCTGTGATGACTTGTTCATCGTGTTGGTATACATACGAATTTGAAATGTCTTCGAATATGTTTGACCCCTATTGATTATTATCTCGGCCTCGACTTGTTCAATTATTGACTGATTTCACTGCAACACTTTTCTACTATTATTTTGTTTTGTTTTGGGTCCTCTTGAAGTCTATTCCATTGTATTGCAACATGTTTTGATCTTGTTTTCATGCTCATCCCTTCAAACCTGAACTGATATATATGAGCTCTGGTTCATGTTGATATTTTATGTTCATTAGTCTGCATTAGGTGATTTTATTTGCTTCATCAATACGCATGTGTATACATATATATTCATATATGTATATATGTGTTTATGTACTATGTATGGTTCCATGCATTTAAAATCTTGTTGTAGTATGTTGACGGTCTTATATTAATTGGTGTGAGGTGAATGCTAACTGGAAGTAACGGAGCTTGCATTTGCTTCGAGCTTTGTGTATTCGTTTATTTGTGTAGTCTTGCATTTGCTTTGAGCTTCATCTATTTTCTCTGTTTCATGTTTATATCTGATTCCTGAGTATTGCTTCGAGTTGAACTGATTTTGTTTCATGCTAACTTCTAGTGTAAAATGTTGTTTTATGCATTTTCTCTGTACCTGTTTTCATGTTGTATATGTTCATTGCATTTCATGTGAGCATGTTTGATTTCATATGGATGTTGACGGGTCTGCTGCTTTGTACATGCTTCGAGCTAAACTTGCCTTTGATTTGTTCACTGGTTGTGTTGCATTGTAGTCAATTTTCTTCCATGTTCTTATTGTGTTGCATTCATATTGACTTGCATTTGTGTAGTTTAATTTTTTGCGATTGCATTTTGGAGTCTGCTTTGGTTCTGTGCTGGTGCACATTGATGGTCTATTGGTGTGGGTTCACTTGTGTTATTCTGGTTGCATTTCTTTTGTTCACAATTGCTTGTTGATATACTTGGTTGTCTGGTTCCTTGTTGTTTTAGTTAAGTATTCATTCTGTCCGGAGCTTTCATTTCATTTATAATTTGGGTTCATTAATGTGTTGAGTCCCAGTCTGGTCTGGTCTCATAAGAGCTGGTATGTATTGTGGATTTATGACTTCACGAGTCTGTTGTCATGTAATCTAGTATCACTTTGTGTTGAGTCTTATTGTTGCATTGTAACTTGCATTCTCTAACTTGCTTGGTTCACTGGAAATCTATTTTTCATGTTATACTGGCATACTGTGGACTTGAAATGTAGCTCTTACATTTGTCTTGTACTTGATTCCATTTAACATGTATGGTGGTCTTCATGTTGCACCTGACCATTGCATTGAGTCTTGTTCCAATTGGACTCTGATTTGTTGTTGCCTTTGGTTGTGTTGGTCTTTGATTCACTCGAGTTTGCACTTGAGTTGAATCCATCTTTGGATTGGGTTTGACCTTGTGCTCACCCATCCCTGTAGTTTTAACAAGCAAGTGTATATCGATGTGCATGACCTTGTGACATATACAGTAGTACACCGTGCATGTCACAAGTTGTTCGTGTATGCTGAATTCAAAAGAAAATGATAATGAACAACCTAAATAACCGAGGAAATTAATATTTTCAAAACATTTGTTTTTATTTTGCACTGCAAAAATATTTCTTTTTCAATTTTACCGCGTCAATGTTTAGTGTTTATTTGCAGATAGCTCAGATTCTGGATTCAGGCTGGAACAGAGTTGGAGATAAAAGGACGAGTGTTGATTGAATATGTAGTGAGGTGTACTATGTAAAGTAAAATTTGTGTTGTAACTGAAAATTGTATAAATGTAGTGAGAGCACAAATTTGTACTATTTGAATTGGTAATAAAATATTTGTTTGAATAAAATATTTGTTTGAATATGAATTATTAGTTATTTATTTTTGTGACGACCCAAAATTTTCGAGCATTTAAAATGGAATATTTAATTGATTTTAAATATTCAGTAGATCAATTTTAACTTGAATTACGAATATCCCAATTTCTTTGATGATTAAATTATTAAACTAAACAATTTGAAATTGAGTAAAATGTTGAATCTGGAGTTTTAAGCCTATTAAAAATAATTTGAAGGCTTATAAAATTTATATTGATAACACTGAAGACAATAGAAGCGTTAAAATTGAAATTAACATTGATCTGTTCAATCTTGAAATTTATATCGTTTAAATTGAATTTAAAATAGCCTTCCGAGGCACAGTCTCAGAATTTAACGAAACCAGTTCCATTGGATCCGTAATAGTGTTTTATTATCAGATTTCAAATTTCGTAGTGTTTGGGGTTGTGGTGTGAGAGTACGATATGTAAACGCATTGAAAATTTATATAGCAACAAATTGAATTTAAATAAAGCAATGTTGGTCTACTCAAATTTTCTTTCAGCCGCAATTGCATCCCGTCAATACTTTTTCGTTTCATCTCAAATTACTGTAGCTAACTTTCTCTTACACGCCAACATCTTGTTTCCTTCCTCTTGAAGACAACCAGTTCGTTGCTAATAAAAAAAAATGGTTGCCTTGTTTCAAAAAGTAGATTGCTCATTCCCTTCCCTCTTTCAAATTTCATTCACGAAATCGAATCCCGTCCTCCCCTCCTCCCACTTTAGATCGAAAGAATTATTTGCCATTTGAATTCGTTCGCTAACAAGGAAGCGCCGTTCGCATCCTATTCTCGTTCAAACGATGATAAGCCGAAGTTCCATTTTCTTCAATCGAAATCAAATCGCGTCCATGCTCCTGCGAATCGGTGTATTCTCGTTCGAGGTTATAAAGCCAAGATTCAACTCAAGCTCGAAGGTGATTTTGAGGTGTCGCGATTCTGGTGGCGAACTAGTGGGCGATTTCGACAGCAGTGGTGATTGAGGATGGCGAGCGATCTCGCGTGCGATTGGAGGGTTAGTGACGAATCGTTTGGTCGGGTTCGAGGCTTCGGTTTGGGGCTGCGTTCAATTTAGGTATGGCCTTTCCTTTAATTCAATTCGATTTTTATATAAAAAAATACTGGTTAAGGTAATTCGTTTACAGTAAAGTATATAGGTTGTTTATTTTTAAATTTTAAATTTAATAAATATATATATATAGGTTGAAATATATGTTTATAAAGTTAAAGCTAAAACAAATTAAATTATTAGTAAGTTAAATTTGTTAAATAATAATTAATTCAAAATGGTCTTAATTCAACATATACATAAACATACCAAAATGAGCATGAAGAAGCTACCATAGTGACCATTGCCCTTAATTCAACATATAGCTACCTAACTTTGGATGTATATTTCACCCTGCATGTCATTAGGATTTAGAGTGGTTAAGCTATGCCTATATCATTTTATATGATGCTTGTGACATTATTTGGTGATGATAAAGAGATCAAAGTAAATAATTCTCCAAACTATATAGGGAATTTTAGAGGAAAGAAAATAAAAGAGGCTAGGCGTCTCTTGTCAAAAAAAGATGATCACTTATTCTTATGTGTTGAGTTGTATTGATTGATGAAGAGATTGTAGATAGGCACCTTAAATCGTGCATTAGTATCCATAAAAAATCATCATGGAAACCATGTCAACATCCATATTTGTAGGTAGAAGATTAGGTCAACTTGACCTGATTTCCTAATATTGATCTTATGGTTAGTTCCAATTCATTTATATGGACCCGTGTCGTTCGATCTAAATATTTCTTCATGTTAGCTATATTCTTTATAATTGGCCTATGTAGCTCTTTGACTGATCTTTCATGGAAGAAATTCCATCGCTTAATATTATGAAGAAATTGATTAATACTATGGTTTGATACCGAAAATGGTATGAATTGGTAGCCGTCCATTCATATGAACCGTTATCGATTGATCCTTTTTCTTTATTTTCCTACCATTTCTTCTGACTTTCTAAGTAATTTCTTGGCGAATCTCTTATGTTTGATGATTCTCGAGTTATTCACTCACTCCTTCATCTTCCCAATGTCTCACACCGTCGAATCTTCAAATGCAAAATATACTAGTAACAATGTGAAAATAAAAGACAACCACGTTAAAACATAAATAAAATAATTATTTTCAGATATTTTCTATGAAAGTCAATTTATTATACAATAGAAAGTTAATATTACAATTAAATAATTAAGATTATATGCATGTTTTTTACTTTTACATTTTTTTACAAAATAGATTCAATATTTTGAAATTATTACAGAATATATTTTTTGCAAATTAGAAAACCAATGTTTGATGCAATGTTTGATTGTATCCAATAAATATGAATTTTATTCATAATACCTTTTAACGCAACAAATGTACTCACAACCTAATAGAAAACTTTGATGTGAATGCTAATCCCATTCATATACAATACCAATCAAATTAATTTTTATTCTAATAAGTAATAAGCAATGCCAAAGTACAAAGGTAAGTTAAAAAACGGTGATAGGCTTTAATTTTAAATGTTGATTATCATTGTTTGTTACCTCATAGTATTTAAATACATTTTCAACTTCACCATATAGAGTTCTTTCATTGTTGATATTGATGTCAACATTGTCAAAAGAAGAACATAAAATAATTATTACAATGATATTAATATTTTTGAACAATGATACTATGCTTAAATTAAACTTTAGAAAGATTCGTAAAATACCATCTTTAAGTTTTAAAATACATAGCTGCCACCCTTCCAGAAAAATGTTATATAAAACCTTATTTTCAAGTTTTAGGATATCTGTGGAAAACTCTACAAATAATTGCAGAGTTGTAGTTCCCACGCTGCATGATGCAAATATTTGTAGAGAAATATGCACATATTTGCAAAGTTCTATAAATATTTGAAAAAATCAGCAAATATATTTGTAGATTTCTCTATAAATATTTGCAATTTTCCCAAAAAAGTGTTTTAATCAAAGAAATATGTGATTATATTAACGTTTAATTTTTTAAAAAAAATATATTTTTGAATCGTAATTTAAAACATGTTTTCGGAAAGGATTTTTCACACAGTAATTCTAGAAGTAAGGGGTGGAACAAAAAATATAATTGAACATTTATACAAGCTTGTATATGTTGAATAGATATTATGATGTGAACAATAGTCATTAATCTTCTAAAGTCAAACTATAACCATTGTCTTTCACACGTTGAACTTGTGCCATGTAACATGTGTTATGTTTCCCAAATGGAGCGAACATTGACAGTTCGATTTGTTTTATTATTCTTATGCGAAGTCCATATAATTGTTTTAATCATTTTGTTTTGCATGTATAAAATGCATACCTTATGTATAGTCACGTTATTTTGCACGCGTGAAGTGCATTTCGTTGAATTTGTTATTAGTAGATGTAATAAAATTATAATATTTTGATATTGACGTGCATGCATATAACAACAAAATCTAACATTTAGTTTCGACGGGAAAATTTTATATGTAATTAAGGTCCAAAGTTTAAATTCAATTTTAGCAAATAAATTTACTTTTTTCCTATATATTTTTAGTTCATATATCTTAATAAAGTTGTAAACAACGATACTACGAGCGTTTCCAAAGGTGTCATATTCAAGTTAATATTCAGCATTTTAGAAACCCTATGCCCTAACATAGCTGATTACATGTTATATAATGTGTAATCAACAAATCCTGAATTGGCCCCATGTTCTTATTTGACTAGCATCCAGGCTCAGATGCCTATTAGGTGCCTATCTAATAGACTTCCAGACCTTTAACACCTAATAACGCCCAAATGGCTAAAATAACGGTTATATTTTCCCCTAATTCAATAGATAACGCACTTTCAGTCCTAAAATTCTCAATATTTTTTCTTCTGAACCACAATAACTTTATATCAAATCAGGGCTCCATAATGTATTTACCATTCGGATAGTTTACACATCTTTGAATTCTATTAGTTACGTTTTCAAAGATGATAATGAGCAATACGACATTGTTCTGAGCTAACATTCACCCAGCTAATAGTGAAGCGATAAAAACTATGACTTGTACAACATTTACGGTAACTATACCAAATATTCAATTAAGGGGTACAAACCAAAGTGGTGATAGTTTTGTAACAAAATAATAAATACCTTTAAAATAAAGCATTTATGCAACACATGTTTATTGTCGGTTAGTCAAGGATGACTCGGTAAAATCAATTGGCAAACTCAATTTGTGAATCATAGATTTACAAAATAAATAAAGCAAACCCTTATGGAATTGGAGGTGATGATCATGTGATTTGTTTCTTGGTTTTCATTTGTTCATTAGTATATAATGTAACGCCCCACCCCGAGACCCACCTTAGTAAAGAGAATTAACGAGTAATTCCGTCTACTAAAGCGGAGAATAGGGCTGGTTAAGGCAACCATCTATAAATTTGTCTTAAACATCTACTGAATAAGTCGATAAATGCACTATGATTTTTTTATTTTCTATCTCAATGGATCGACATACACAGTAAATGCTTAATCCGAAACTATAGGTGGCTAACGGATCTATCAGAACAAAATACAATAACTAAATGTAAAGCACGTCACAGAACAGTAATCAACATCATATATATACATATACACTGATACATGTTTAGTACAATATAACATGAATACAATAAACGTGGTACTCTACCACACCATATACATTGAATCAGACACATTAGAGTATGCGGAAGAACGGAAATTGCTCAAGAGAAAGGAGAGCTGATATCCAGCACCAACTTCAAGCTAAGTCCAATAGATGATACCTGAAACAACTCGATCTGACCCGATTATAAATACACGGGTCAGCCTAGCTACACAAATCAGACAATAATGGTAATATGAAGCAGAATAGACATGAAGATACTTCTTCTCGAAAGAGACGAATGAATTAATAAACTCATAAGCTCAACACTTAAGTAACAAATGCTACTTAAGTGAACAAATACCTCGAAAGAGATAACTCAAACTCAATACTCAAATCAAACACAAGTACCTCATATCATCGGCGACATCCCAAAATGTCTACATGGTTTCCATGAACCATATCTCCTCAAAAGGAGAAACATCAACACAAACTCTTGCCAAAATGGCAAACATAAGACATTCTCAAGTAGGATGATCCATAACTCAATTATAGATGAATCTCCAAATTCAATTATACCTCATCTCATCGGTATAAATGTATATAAACCTCAATCTCAATCTCGACTCGCCAAAATGGAAAAACGCAGAACATCCTATAAAATCCTGAAATTATCCAAACTCATAACTCAAGGAACACGATAAGAGTTCAAGACATCATAATTGAAATCACCATATATAACATCTCATATAGCACTAGGTAATCGTTGTAATAAAACAACTTAAAAAGGTGAAATCACAGTAAAATAGAAAACTTAGAAAATCTGGATTGGCCAAATCCCCAATTGTAATGTCGATGCAATGCTGCACGTGCAAAACTCAGACGGCCGAAGCCTCAAACAAGGTCGCTAACACCTCCAAAACAGTTCGTGCTCATGACAAAGTCGCTAACACCTCTCCAAGCTATTTTGTCAGCTCTAACAAGGTCGCTACACCTCCCAAAGTAGTTCGTCCTCATGACAAGGTCGCTAACACCTCTCCAAGCCATTTTGTCAACTCTGACAAGGTCGCTAACACCTCCCAAAGCACTTCGTCATCATGACAAGGTCGCTAACACCTCTCAAAGCTGTTCTGTTAGGTAAACATCGTGAATGTGTCACAAACTCATGGATAGGAACCCGAAAAGTGTTAACGTGTGTCCCATACCACACATTCGCACTTAGCGGTTTACTACCCGTTTGTCGATGCCATACGAGAAACATCATAAAACTGAGAAAATTATATCTCGCCTAGTCTTATTGGCGAGTTATAAAGAGACACCATACTTGCCTCATCTCATCGACAAGTATTAAATGAATCGTAACTTGTCTCATCTCGTCGACAAGTGAAAACATCATGATGGTTCCTCATAAACCATAAATCTCAAGATATGAAATCATAAACTCAAGACTTGCCTTATATCGTTGGTAAGTAAATAAAACATCATGATGGATCTAATCGACCATACTCCTATATAAGAGATTTCAAACCATAATATTTGCCAACTATTGACCATCTTAGATAATTCCAATAAAGAGAAATTATAAAACTCAAAATACGCCATAAAATGGCAAAACATCTCAAAATCAATATTCTCAAATAGCTTCGATCGTAGAAGTCCGAAATTAACCGAAATAGTAAACGAACATGTCCCATACCACGTGTTTTACTAAATCGTTTAATTCTCTTTCTCATACGTTCGAATAGTATAAAAGTAATTAAAATAAATAAAATTAATCATAAAAGATTTTACTTGAGAAAACGAGGTTATAAAACAAATTTTAGAAATTTATCTAAAAGATTTTGGGAGAAAACACATCAAAAAAAAATTTTTAATAATTTTTAAAAGCCTTAAAAATGAAATATAATTGTTTAATAACCTCTAAAAATGTTCTAAAACCTTTATTACTCCAATCATGATGTTAGAAGATTTTTTGGAATTTATTCGGATTTTTAAAACTCAAGAAAACACCAATTTGCAATTTAATCGGCTTAAACCGATATTCAAATTTAAATCGAATTCAAATTAATTTAAATTCAACTCTCATCCTAAATTGATTAGTCCATCACTAGAAAAAATGATCAAATATTAGCATCAAATTTTATAAAAAAAATTTGCAAAAGAATGCATCTGAAATTGTTGAAATTGGACAAATATATAAATATTGTGGCTGTCAATGACATGCCAGCAGTAAAAACATCAATTTTCCACCATGTAAAAAACAAAATCATACAAAATTTAAAACACAAAAGTTGTATCATATTTACTATGGATTCTATAACATCTTGAATTTCAAGATTCCGATCAGCAACGTGAAAGTTATCATCGATATAGTATATGTGCACTGGCTGTCAGCACAGGCCATCGACGAAAAAGTCAATTTTTCGCAGTTTAGACTTCAAAATCATTCAAAACCCAAGACATAAAAGTTGTGGAATATTTCCCAAGGATTCCAGAACATCTTGAATTGCAAGATTTCGATCAGCAACGTGAAAGTTATGATTGAAATACTAGCTAAAAATTTTTATGTGCACTGGCTATCAGTACAGACCAGCGATGAAAAAAAAATCAAATTTTCACTCTGTATACTTCAAAATCATTCAAAACAAAAAACATAAAAGTTCTGGAGAATTACACAAGGATTCCAAAACCTCTTAAATTTCTAAATTCTGATTTGAAACGCAAAAGCTATGCCAGAAATACTATTCAGCCAATAGAGCAATAATACCAAACAGAAGTTAAACAACGAAAAGCTGAATTTACAATAACCAAATAATTCCGAATTCCTGCCCAGGGACTAAACTTAGCTAGAATTTATGAGTTAGCAACTCACCTTGGAATAATTTAAGATTAAATTGTGCTAACTCAAGAAAATAGATGTCTTTAGGCAAGAAGATCCTTCAACAACCAATCAAAAGAACAAAAAAAGACATGCAACAAGAAAAGTAACAATTACAAACAACCCAAATCTCAAAATCGAAATTTAATAATATAATCTATGTTCTGGAGTTGATTACCTATGGAAAAGAGCTTTAATTTGATTTTTTTCAGCAAACACTTGGATTTATTGGAAATTTGAAGCGTGGGGTTTGAAAGAGGAATACCTTTTTCTTTTCTTTTTGTTTTCTGGTTACAGTAAAATGAACGTACAAAAAAATGGAAGAGGAGAGAATGATGGTTTCTCTTCTGTTAAGAGGCTAATTCAAAATGGGCTATGACGCAAATAAAGAAATTTAGCCTAAGTAAATTTAATTTATCATTAAATTTACACTAACACTCTCATATTTACATAATACAACATACGTGTATTTACATGATTTCATCTCTACAAATTGTACAAACATATTTTTATGTTTCACAAACATTTTTTTACAACAAATAAAAAGATAATTTATTTATAAAAATATTTTTCATTTTTAAAAATTCTTATTTTGCTCAAATACACAATTTACACAATAATTCATATAAAACTCTATTTTTAACTCCAAAAATTACATAAAAATTATTTTCTTGTTCAATAAAATATAACAAACCATTTTTCAACATTTTACAACCAGAAATTTATTTTTGAACCAAATTTCCATTTTCAAATATAATATACCACTTATTAAATGAAATGCTTCTGTTAAAAATATATATAAAAGAAACGTTTGGCAGTAATTATCAAAATTATTGCATTTCTTTACATTAAAATCAGGATTAGCTCATTTTTTAACTTAGTTAACCAAGTAAAGTTTCAGAACTTTATTTTTTTTTACCTTTTATTCCCCAAATCCATTGTTTATTCCAAATAAATGATTTAAATCTCCAATTTATTCTTAATTCACGTTATAATTTAATATTTACAAGTAATCGCCAAAACCAGGGTTGTCACATACTCCCCCCTTACAAAAATTGCGTCCCTGCAATTTTCTAGAAAAAGAGCTGTAAACAACAAAAAAATTCAATCAACAAAGGATAAAAGACAAGCTCTAAACTCAAACCATTCAACTCTCAACATAGAATGGTAAAGAGAAACAAGGAAACTCACTTGGTTAATCCAATGGCCCATCAAATGCTAATATAGTGATTAGCAAACCATTGAATTTTCCATGTATCACGAAAGAATTTCGAAGAAATCCCGTTTTCGAATCAAAACTCAATAAAATGCTCAACAACTAATCAATCGAAAATGATTGATTCCAAAAAAAATCTACGAATTGAGTCGGGATCAAATTCACTTAAACCAAAACTCTAAGCAATAAAGAAGATCATCAATAAGATTTTCCGCATAAATATATGGAAAGAACATCCTCACAGCAGGGTAGACACAGTTGACAAGATAGATAAATCACAAGATGGCTTCTTACAATGCCACCAAACTCGAACGACCACAAAAAATGCACATCGTTGATAATAGCTCAAAGATAAAATATACTCAAGAACAAGGATATAGGCTCGAATTATCATTTAATCCAAGATATTTAGAATTGAAATACACATTTGAAAAAAAATGCTAATGTAATAGAAGAAGAGATATATTATATGGATATAACCATAGATCTTAAAGCCATTTCCATAGCAGTACAAACAAACCCACTCATTAGAGTATTACTATTAAAACTTAGTAGTGTAATAAACATCATAGTTGACTTAGGGGCACACATCACTGAGGAATTATTATTTTAACTGCCACAAAATGAAGCTGACTGCTTCAATATCAAGTTTCTACATACAATTCAATGCAACGTATCCGAAGAAGCTTCTAATTTTGCACATTCATAAATCAGGAAATATCCTAGTATTGCATTATATGATTGCTGATTTATGTAATCGAACCCTAATTAATTTTGAAGGAAGCAGAGTTCTGTATGAAATGCATGTCTGTTTCTATGATGATTTATGTGATATAGATGATGGTATGTCAACTAAATCATCATAGAAGCGGGCATGCACTTCATATTGGACTCCACCTCCTCTAAAATTAGTTAGGGTCCGATTACATAAATCAGCAATGATATGATGCAATGCTCAGATATTCCCCGGTCTATGAATGTCCAAATTCGAAGCTTCTGCGGATACATTGCGTCGAATCGTGTGTAGAAGCTTGATGTTAAAGCGATCATCTTCATTTTATGGTAGTTGAAATAAAAATTCCTCAGTAATGCGTGCTCCTAAATCAGCTATGATGTTTATTGCTCTACCGAGTTTTGATAGCAATACCCTAATGAGTGGATTTGTTTGTGCTGCTATGGGAATGCCTTTGAGATCTATGGTCATATCCATATAATCCATCTCCTCTTCTACTTGATTAGGCATTGATTTTTATTGTCAATTAAGGATTAAGGGTTGAAGTATGAAGATGGTAAAAAAAAGAGTGTTAATTTAGAGATAAGTTTCGAAGATAAATTAGATCAAACAAAAAGAATTATCGATACGTGTTTTGTTGACTGCTTTCGTTGTATCTATAAGGATACTATGTTATAAAATAGGGTAATTCCATCAAGGAAATATAATTAATTTCGCGTTTAAATTTTGGGATGTAATTGGAGTATAACTGCTAGGATTGAATCGGTATTAATTTTGAGATTAATTTGTTCGTTTGCTAGTCATTTCTTGGTCGAACGTACATATTTACCTCGGATTTCTAGCTGTCCATTAATCAATCAATCATTCAAAGAAGATTAACCTATATAAGTGAGCAATGTATTATGTAAGTTATAATCTTAAGTCCAAAAACAAGATATTAAAATTACAGGTGACTTCAATTATAAATCAAACATTTTAATGATTTTATTTTTGATTTAATCCTTAATTTTGATTGGCATGTACATGCGTCAGAATGGGAGAATTTTCAACCTTGTAACGATATGCCTTTCGAACACATAAGATGACATTTAATACATCTGTGCTATTCGTGTGCTGGTCATGTAGGCATTCGAAAGGCAGACCATTGGGGTAAAAGAAAAGAAAGACAAGAAGAAAGAAATATAGAATCTCACTATGCATGGAAATCATATATAATAGAACATAAGATAGTACATATAGTCACTCACTCACAAACATCTGAGTTACAATAAGCACTAACTTCAACCGAGAACAGTATATCTGCCTGCCTCCACTATTCTAATACGTAACTACATATAAAAGACAATAGAAATAAATAGATAACTAGATAACAAAATAGCCCCTTGCTCCATGCTCCTCCAAAATGCATCAGTTAGAGCAAGGACTACTTGGCTAATTAAAATTAGAATACCCAAAAGTTTAAGGGAAATAAAGAAAAAAATCTAGGTCAGACATGGGTATAGTGTGAGTAATCTTAAATCATATGCTTTGTATAGTTATAAATCCTTTGAAACAAAGGTATTTCATAAGACCACACCACACATAAACACGGATGGGTTATTACCTTACGATACCCATAACATTTCAAATAGAAAATCCGATGATATTATAATTAAGTCTAGGATTTAAAATATATATTTAATATATGCGGAATGATTACATTAATTACATTCAACGGCATATTTAATATACTACAAAGTTCATAAGACGCGTATCACAAAATAGACTTCATACAATAACATGGCTACTGGGGTACCGTCTATCATAATACACTTTTAGAGATAATGTATCGAGGGCCTCACGTGGACCCTCGACAAATCAGGACCAACTTATCACTTACTGGATAGTGCTGAATCTAATCATCCATCGGCTGTGATTAACAACCGTACTAGTCCCGAAGCATACATCCAAAAATAATATCGATGTAGATCAAGGATGATCATACCATAATGGTGTAACAGCAAGATATACTTTTGCATTGCCTTTGAATTCACTGTGAAGTTGGGCACAAAGACTTTAAGGGGGTGCCTGATTACTAGTACTCTTAGCACTATCCTTTTTAGTTGCAAATTTTGCTACATTTCAATCATATGATCGCTTTGTATCCTACTATTGAATGCGCATATAATTGGTTAAACTTTTCTTACCATACCCACTCATAAGTATGCAATCAAGAGAAGTTTTCCATTGAAATTTGATTTATAGTTAAAAAATTAAAGTATGCAATGAGAAGCTTATTTTTCAATACTAATCATGCTACAATTCTAACCTTTGATCGACATGCATGTTTCAAGGTGGTGCAGTAAATGTAAGAAAACCAATTTACTATGATCCTTTATTTGCTGCATCACTTGGTCCAAGTAAATCTAATCTGAATCTCTATCTTGCAGCAGTTTGATTGACTCTAGTTCAGCAGGAGGTCTACAGGGCCCCGATCTCGCCATTGTAGTATGATTTCCATGCTATTTTACCGAATCAAAAGTAAGGGAACTTCTTTAGTCTTTTGGGTCTCTTAGATTTTTTGACCTTGTCAAGGATTGAGAGTCGATATACTTAATATCAACTCAGTCCTAGAATTTAAACTCCAATTAAAATTTAAAAGCAAAATTAACTATTTACCTTTAATTAGCCAATTTTACAGCGTAGAATCCTTATACATACAGGAAGAGCAAGAGCGAGAGTAGTCAAATAAAACACATATCAATAATTTTTTCTCTTCGATCTAATTTATCTTCAAAATTTATCACTTAATTAAAACTCTTTCTTTTTACCACCTTTGCACTTCAACCCGATATACACATTTGAAAAAAAAAAATACTAATTTAATAGAAGAAGTGATATATTATATGGATATGACCATAGATCGCAAAGCCATTTCCATAGCAGCACAAACAAACCCACTCATTAGAGTATTACTATTTAAACTCAAAAGTGTAATAAACATCATAGCTGACTTAGGGGCACACATCACTTAGGAATTTTTGTTTTAACTGCCACAAAATGAAGCCGATTGCTTCAGCATCAAGCTTCTATATACGATTCGGTGCAACGTATCCGTAGAAGCTTCTAATTTTTCATATTCATAGATCAGGAAATATCCGAGTATTGCATCATATGATTGCCGATTTATGTAATCAAACCCTAACTAATTTTGAAGGAGGCAGAGTCCAGTATGAAGTGCATGTCTGTTTTTATGATGATTTATGTGACATAGATGATGCTATGTCAACTAAATCATCATAGAAGCAGACATGCTCTTCGTATTGAACTCCGCTTCCTCCAAAATTAGCTAGGGTTCAATTACATAAATCAGCAGTGATATGATGCAATGCTCGTATATTCCTTGGTCTATGAATTGGCAATTAGAAGCTTCTACGGATACATTGCGTCGAATCGTGTGTAGAAGCTTGATGTTGAAGTGATCATCTTCATTTTGGGGCAACTGAAAAGAAAATTCCTCAGTAATGCGTGCTCCTAAATCAGCTATGATGTTTATTGCACTACTGAGTTTTGATAGCAATACTCTAATGAGTGGATTTGTTTGTGCTGCTATGGGTATGGCATTGAGATCTATGGTCATATCCATATAATCCATCTCCTCTTCTACTAGATTAGACATTGATTTTTCTTGTCAATTGTGGATTTCGGGTTGAAGTATGAAATGGTAAAAAAGAGAGTTTTAGTTGAGCGATAAGTTTCGAAGATAAATTAGATCAAACAGAAGAACTATTGAAACATGTTTTGTTTGACAACTCTCGCTGTATATATAAGGATTCTACATTGTAAAATAGGGTAATTCCGTCAAGGAAAAATAATTAATTTCGTGTTTAAATTTTAGGATGTGATTGGAGTATAAATATGCTAGGATTGAATCGGTATTAATTTTGTGATTAATTTGTTCATTTGCTAGTCATTTCTTGGTCGAACATACATACTTACCTCGGATTTCTTGTTGTCCATTGATCAATCAATCATTCAAAGCGGATTAACCTATATAAGTGAGTAATGTATTATGTAAGTTGTACTCTTAAGTCCAAAAACAAGAAATTAAAATCACAGATGGCTTCAATTATTAATTAGACATTTTCATGATTTTATATATTTTTACTACTTAATTTTGATTGGCATGTATATGCGTCAGAATGGGAGAATTTTCAACCTTGTAACGATATGCCTTTCTAACACACAAGATGACATTTAATACATCTACGGTATTAGTGTGCCGATCATGTAGGCATTCGAAAGGCAGACCATTGGGGTAAAGGAAAAGAAAGACAAGAAGAAAGAGATATAGAATCTCACCATGCATGAAAATCATATATTATAGAACATAAGATAGTACATACGGTCACTCACTCACAAACATCCGAGTTACAATAAGCACTAACTTCAACCGAGAATGATATAATTGCATGCCTCCACAATGCTGATACATAACTACATACAAACAACAATAGAAATAAATAGAAAGCTATTTAACGACATAGCCCCCACTCCATGCTCCTCCAAAATGCATCCGCAAGAGCCGGGACTACTTAGCCACTTAAAATTAGAGTACCCAAGAGTTTAAGGGAAAGAAACAAAAACACTACCTCAGACATGGGTCTAATGTGAGTAATCTTAAATCATATGCTTTGTTACAGTTATAAATCCTTTAAAATAAAGGTATCTCACAAGACCACGCCGTACGTAAACACGAATGGGTTATTACCTTACGATAACCATACCATTTCAAATAGAAAATCCGAATATATTATAATTATGTCTAGGGTTTAAAATATATTTTTAATATAGGCGGAATGATTACATTAATTACATTCAACGACATATTTAATATACTACTAAGTTCATAAGACACGTATCGCAAAATAGATTCCATACAATAATATGGCTACTTGGGTACCATCTACCACAATACACTTCTAGAGAAAATGTATCGAGGGCCTCGCATGGGCCCTCGACAAATTAGGACCAACTTATCACTTACTGGATAGTATTAAATATAATCCTCCATAGGTTGTGATTAACAACCGTACTAGTCCTGAAGCATACATCCAAAAATACTATCGATCTAGATCAGGGATGATCATACCCTAATGGTGTAAAAGCAAGATATGCTTTTGCATTGCCTTTGAATTCACCGTGAAATTGGGTACATAGACTTTAAGGGGGTGCCTGATTGCTAGTACTCTTAGCACTGTCCCTTTTAGTTGCATAATTTTGCTATATTTCAATCATATGATCGCTTTGTATCTTAGTTTTTGAATGCGCACATAATCGGTTAAATTTTTCTTACCATGCCCACCCAAAAATATACAATCAAGTGAAGTTTTTCCATTGAATTTTGATTTATAGTTAAAAAACTAAAGTATGCAATGAGAAACTTATTTTTCAATATTAATCATGCTACAATTTTAACCTTTGATCTGCATGCATGTTTCAAGGTGCTCCAGTAAAAGTAAGAAACCCAAGTGACTACAATCCTTTATTTGCTGCATCACTTGGTCGAAGTAAATCTAATCTAAATCTCTATATTGTAGCAGTTTGATTAACACTTAATTCAGCAGGAGGTCCACACGGCCTCGGTCGCGCCTTTGTAGGAGGATTTCCATGCTATTTTACCGAATCAAAAGCAAGGGAACTCCTTTAGTCCATTTGGTCCGTTAGATTTTTTGACCTTGTCAAGGATTGAGAGTCGATATAGTTAATATCAACACAGTCCTAGCATTTAAACTCCAATTAAAATTTAAACACAAAATTAATAATTTACCTATACGAATTAGCAAATTATACAGCGTAGAATCCTTATACATACAGGGAGAGCAAGAGCGAGAGCAGTCAAATAAAAGACGTATCGATAATTTTTTCGCTTCGATCAAATTTATCTTCAAAATTTATCACTTAATTAAAACTCTTTCTTTTTACCACCTTCGTACTTCAACTCGAAATACAAAATTGAAAAAAAAATAGCTAATCTAATAGAAGAAGAGATATATTATATGGATATGACCATAGATCTCAAAGTCATTTCCACAGCAGTACAAACGAACCCATTCATTAGAGTATTACAATTAAAACTCAATAGTGTAATAAACATCATAGCTAACTTAGGGGCACACATCACTGAGGAATTTTTGTTTTAATTGCCACAAAATGAAGCTGACTGCTTCAACATCAAGCTTCTACATACGATTCGGCGCAACTTATCCGTAGAAGCTTCTAATTTTGCACATTCATAGATCAGAAAATATCCGAGTATTGCATCATATGATTGGTGATTTATGTAATCGAACCCTAACTAATTTTGGAGGCAGAGTTCAGTATGAAGCGCATGTCTGTTTTTATGATGATTTATGTGACATAGATGATGTTATGTCAACTAAATCATCATAGAAGCGGACATGCAATTCATATTGGACTCCGCCTCCTCCAAAATTAGCTAGGGTTCGGTTACATAAATCAGCAATGATATGATGCAATGCTCGGATATTCCCTGGTCTATGAATGTGCAAATCAGAAGCTTCTACGGTTACATTGCTCCGAATCGTGTGTAGAAGCTTGATGTTGAAGCGATCATCTTCAATTTGTGGCAGTTGAAACGAAAATTCCTCAGTAATGCATGCTCCTAAATCAGCTGTGTTGTTTATTGCACTACTGAGTTTTGATAGCGATACTGTAATGAGTGGATTTGTTTGTGATTCTATGAGAATGGCTTTGAGATCTATAGTCATATCCATGTAATCCATCTCCTCTTCTACTAGATTCGCCATTGATTTTTTTTGTCAATTGTCGATTTCGGGTTGAAGTACGAAGTTAGTAAAAAAGAGAGTTATAATTGAATGATAAGTTTCGAAGATAAATTAGATCAAATAGAAATAATTATCGATACGTGTTTTTTTTACCGCTCTCGCCGTATCTACAAGGATTCTTTGTTGTAAAATTGGGTAATTCCGTCAAGGAAAAATAATTAATTTCTCGTTTAAATTTTAGGATGTGATTGGAGTCTAAATGCTATGATTGACTTGTTATTAATCTTGAGAATAATCTGTTCATTTGCTAGTTATTTCTTGGTCGAACATAC
This sequence comes from Allium cepa, assembly GCA_030765085.1. Lineage (NCBI taxonomy): Eukaryota > Viridiplantae > Streptophyta > Magnoliopsida > Asparagales > Amaryllidaceae > Allium > Allium cepa. The sequence goes on along the minus strand of CM060938.1, from coordinate 593,461,102 downwards.
ATATTTACTTGGATTCTAGATGTCCTTTAATCAATCAATCATTCAAAGCGGATAAGTGAGCAATGTATTATGTAAGTGGTACTCTTAAGTGCAAAAACAAGATATTAAAATCACAGGTGGCTTCAATTATTAATAAGACATTTTCATGATTTTATTTTTGATTTAATCCTTAATTTTGATTGGCATGTACATGCGTCAGAATGGGAGATTTTTCAACCTTGTAACGATATGCCTTTCTAACACACAAGATGACATTTAATACATCTACGAAATTCATGTGCCGATCATGTAGGCGTTCGAAAGGCAGATCATTGGGGTAAAAGAAAAGAAAGACAAGAAGAAATAAATATAGAATCTCACTATGCATGGAAATCATATATAATAGAACATAAGATAGTACATATAGTCACTCACTCACAAACATCTGAGTTACAACTAGCATTAACTTCAACCGAGAACGGTATAACTGCCTGCCTCCACTATGCTGATACATAACTACAAACAAACGAAAATAGAAATAAACAGCTAACTAGATAACGATATAGCCCCTTGCTCCATTCTCCTCCAAAATGCATCTGTAAGAGCCGGGACTACTTAGCTACTTAAAATTAGAGTACCAAGAGTTTAAGGGAAAGAAAGAAAAACATTAGGTCAGACATGGATCTATTGTAAGTAAACTTAAATCATATGCTTTGTTATAGATATAAATCCTTTAAAATAAAGGTGTCTCATACGACCACACCGCACGTAAACTCAGATGGTTATTACCTTATGATAACATAACATTGGAAATAGAAAATACGATGATATTATAATTATTTATAGAATTTAAAATATATATTTAATATAGGCGAAATGATTACATTAATTACAATCAATAGCATATTTAATATACTAGTAAGTTCATAAGATGCATATTGCAAAATAGATTCCATACTATAATATGGCTATTGGGGTACCGTCTGCCACAATACACTTCTTGAGAAAATGTACCGTGGGCCTCACATGGGCCCTTGACAAATCAGGACCGACTTATCATTTACTGGATAGTACTGCATATAATCATCCACCGGCTGTGATTAACAACCGTATTAGTCCTGAAACATATGTCTAAAAATAATATCGATGTAGATCAGGGATGATCATACCCTAGTGGTGTAAAAGCGAGATATACATTTGCATTGCCTTTGAATTCACTGTGAAGTTGGGCACAAAGACTTTAAGGGGTTGCCTGATTACTAGTATTCTTAGCACTATCCTTTTTAGTTGCAAAATTTTGTTATATTTCAATCATATGATCCTAATTTTAGAATGCGCATATAATTGGTTAAACTTTTCTTACCATGCACACTCAAAAGTATGCAATCAAGAGAAGTTTTTCCATTGAAATTTGATTTATAGTTAAAAAATTAAAGTATGCAATGAGAAGCTTTATTTTCAATATTAATCATGCTACAATTCTAACCTTTGATCTGCATGCATGTTTCAAGGTGCTCCAGTAAATGTAAGAAACCCAAGTGACTACAATCCTTTATTTGCTGCATCACTTGGTGTAAGTAAATCTAATCTGAATCTCTATCTTGCAGCAGTTTGATTGACACTTAGTTCCACGGGAGGTCTACAGGGCCTCGATCGCGCCATTGTAGGAGGATTTCCATGCTATTTTACCGAATAAAAAGTAAGGGTACTCCTTTAGTCTTTTGGGTCACTTAGATTTTTTGACCTTGTCAAGGATTGAGAGTCGATATATTTAATATCAACTCAGTCCTAGCATTTAAACTCCAATTAAAATCTAAATGAAAAATTAATTATTCACCTTTGCGAATTAGCCAATTCTACAGCGTACAATCCTTATAAATACAGGGAGAGCAGGAGCGAGAGTAGTCAAATAAAACATGTATCAACAAATTTTTCTCTTTAATCTTATTTATCTTCAAAATTTATCACTTAATTAAAACTCTTTCTTTTTATCACCTTCGTACTTCAGCCCGAAATACACAATTGAAAAAAATTGCAAATTTAATACAAGATGAGATATATTATATGGATATGACCATAGATCCCAAAGCTATTTCCATTGCAGTACAAACAAACCCACTCATTAGAGTATTACGATTAAAACTCAGTAGTGTAATAAACATCATAGCTGACTTAGGGGCACACATCAATGAGTAATTTTTGTTTTAACTGCCATAAAATGAAACTGACTGCTTCAGCATCAAGCTTCTACATATGATTCGACGCAGCGTATCCGTAGATGCTTCTATTTTTCCATATTCATAGATTAGGAAATATCCAAGTATTACATCATATGATTGCTGATTTATGTAATCGAACCCTAACTAATTTTGAAGGAGTCAGAGTTCAGTATGAAGTGTATGTCTGTTTTTATGATGATTTATGTGACATAGATGATGCTACGTCAACTAAATCATCATAGAAGCAGACATGTTCTTCATATTGGACTCCACCTCCTCCAAAATTAGCTAGGGTTCAATTACATAAATCAGCACTGATATGATGCAACGCTCGGATATTCCCTGGTCTATGAATGTGCAAATTAGAAGCTTCTACGGATACATTGCGTCGAATCGTGGGTAGAAGCTTGATGTTGAAGCGATCATCTTCATTTTGTGGCAGTTGAAACGAAAATTCCTTAGTATTGCGTGGTCCTAAATCAGCTATGATTTTTATTGCACTACTGAGTTTTGATAGCAATACTCTAATGAGTGGATTTGTTTGTGCTGCTATGGGAATGGCTTTGAGATCTATGGTCTTATCCATATAATCCATCTCCTCTTCTACTAGATTAGACATTGATTTTTCTTGTCAATTGTGGATTTCGGGTTGAAGTACGTAGATGGTAGAAAAAAGAGTTTTAATCGAGCGATAAGTTTGGAAGATAAACTAGATCAAACAGAAAGAATTATCGATACGTGTTTTGTTTGATTGCTCTCGCCGTATATATAAGGATTCTACGTTGTAAAATAGGGTAATTCCATCATGGAAAAATAATTAACTTCGCATTTAAATTTTGGGATTTGATTGGAGTATAAATGCTAGGATTGAATCGGTACAAATTTAGAGATTAATTGGTTCATTTGCTAGTCATTCCTTGGTCGAACATACATATTTACATCGGATTTCTTGCTATCCTTTAATCAATCAATCATTCAAAGCGGATTAACCTATATAAGTAAGCAATGTATTATGTAAGTTGTACTCTTAAGTCCAAAAAAAAGAAATTAAAATCACAGGCAACTTCAATTATCAATTAGACCTTTTCATGATTTTATATTTATTTTAATTCTTAATTTTGATTGGCATGTACATGTGTCAGAATGGGAGAATTTTCAACCTTGTAACGATATGCCTTTCTAACATAAAATATGAGATCTAATACATATACGATATTCGTGTGCCGATCATGTAGGCATTTGAAAGGCAGACCATTGGGTTAAAAGAAAAGAAGGACAAGACGAAAGAAATATAGAATCTCACTATGCATGGAAATCATATATAGTAGAACATAAGATAGTACATATAGTCACTCACTCACAAACATCTGAGTTACAACAAGCACTAACTTCAACCGAGAACGGTATAACTGCTTGCCTCCACTATGCTGATACATAACTATATACAAACAACATTACAAATAAATAGATAACTAGATAACGACATGGTCCCCTGGTCCATGCTCCTCCAAAATGCATCCGTAAGAGCCGGGACTACTTGGCTACTTAAAATTAGAGCACCCAAGAGTTTAAGGGAAAGAAAGAAAAACACAAGGTCAGATATGAGTCTAGTGCAAGCAAACTAGTTATAAATCCTTTAAAATAAAGGAATCTCACGACCCCGCCACACGTAAACACGAATGGGTTATTACCTTACGATAA